>CM055118.1:136872222-137472222 GCA_029206835.1 Rana muscosa
GGTGAGGTACTTTGCAAGAAGGCCTGGGGCACAGTACCTTCCACTGGGTCCCACGAGGGATGAAGTATTCCTAGGGTGCCCCCGGAATTGGGTGCCCGAATCCAGGGCGTAAGGGACCAGAGATGTGACCCTCCCAAAGAGCTGGTACAGCATAATGCCGGTGACGGTGTGGGCCTCTGGAGACCGTCCGGATTGATGTCTTTCCCTGATAGGGGCCATTTATCCTAACGGAGGTATTCTATGTTCTTATGGTCAGTGGCGGGGATCCAACTGAACCAGGTCGGTGGCAGAGACTAGGGATGAGCTCGGTGTTCGAGTCGAACATACGTTCGACTCGAACATCGGCTGTTCGATCATTCGACGAAGATCGAACGATTTGGGCCGTTCGCGCCAAATTCGAGTGACGCGATCGGCCCACAATGCACTACGCCATCGCAGTGCAATCCAGGCGCTGTGATTGGCCAAGCATGCACTGTGACCCCGCATGCTTGGCCAATCACAGCGCCGGCAGCGAGGAGAGCCATAATTGGCCACAGGCAGGATGCCTGTGGCCAATTATAGCTCAGGGGGATTTAGTACACACCCCACACTATAAAAGGCCGCCAGCGCGGCAGCCTTGTGTAGTGTGTTCCGGTTCAGGGAGAGAGAAGGATAGGCAGGGACAGTGTCAGTGCTATTTGGTAATTTAACTTGTGTTCAGGGAGAGAGAAGGATAGGCAGGGACAGTGTCAGTGATATTCTTTGCTAAACCTTGTGTGCAGGGAGAGAGAAGGATAGGCAGGAACAGTGTCAGTGATATTCTTTGCTAAACCTTGTGTGCAGGGAGAGAGAAGGATAGGCAGGGGACAGTGTCAGTGTCATTTTTGCTAAGCCTCCTGCACAGTATACACCTGAAGCTAGCCCTTATTGCTGTGTTATCCTGTTGTGTAACACAGGCAGGCATCTGCAGCACTTACAGTGGGCGTAGTGTGCCTCCTGCATATTATACACCTGAAGCTAGCCCTTATTGCTTGTGGTTTTTTTTCTTTTGCGTTACACTAACACGCATCTGCAGCACTTATAGCGGGCGTAGTGTGCTTCCTGCAAAATATACAAATGAAGCTAGCCCTTATTGCTGTGTTTTCCTGTTGTGTAACACAGGGAGGCATCTGCAGCACTTACAGCGGGCGTAGTGTGCCTCCTGCACATTATACACCTGAAGCTAGCCCTTATTGCTCGTGTTTTTTTTCTTTTGTGTTACACTAACAGGCATCTGCAGCACTTACAGCGGGCATAGTGTGCTTCCTGCAAAATATACACCTGAAGCTAGCCCTTATTGCTGTGTTTTCCTGTTGTGTAACACAGGCAGGCATCTGCAGCACTTACAGCGGGCGTAGTGTACCTCCTGCACATTATACACATGAAGCTAGCCCTTATTGCTCGTGTTTTTTTTCTTTTGTGTTACACTAACAGGCTTCTGCAGCACTTACAGCGGGCGTAGTGTGCTTCCTGCAAAATATACACCTGAAGCTAGCCCTTATTGCTGTGTTTTCCTGTTGTGTAACACAGGCAGGCATCTGCAGCACTTACAGCGGGCGTAGTGTGCCTCCTGCACAGTATACACCTGAAGCTACCCCTTATTGCTGGTTTTCCCATCTCCCTGCAGGCCATTAGAATGTCTGGAAGGCAAACAAGGAGAGGCAGACAGTCAGGAGCCAATAAAAGAGGGCAAGCAGGCTTTGTGTCTAGAGACAACAGTGCTGGTCGTGGACGCGGTGCATCGTCATCAGCACGTGGCCATGGGACACACTTGTCCTTATTTTCGGCAGCTGGACGCGTTGAGCCGCATCATGCCGAAGACTTGATAGAGTGGATGACCAAGCCCTCTTCATCCTCCTCATCCTCTCTCACCCAGGCTCAGGGTACTGGCAAAGCAGCTGCCAAAGCGTCCTCTTCCCTCGTATCAATGTCATCATCAGTCACTCCTTCCCTAGACCCACCGTGTCCTCCTGAGGAGTCCCCCGAACTGTTTGAGCACAGTGTTGGGTACATGCTCCAGGAGGATGCCCAGCGTTTCGAAGGGTCTGATGATGATACCCAGCTAGAGGAAGGCAGTAGCGTGAGAGCAGAGAGAGGGGATGCTCAAGAAGGACAGCCATCTGGCAGTCATGTTCCAGCAGCTGCAGCATACTGCCAGATTGGCTCCAGTGATGAGGAGGGAGGGGATGATGAGGTCACTGACTCCACGTGGGTGCCTGATAGGAGAGAGGAGGAGGAGGAGGATGAGGAGGAGGCACATCTCCAATGAGGCAGGATGCCCTCGGGGGGCCAGAGTAAGGGCAGCACACCGACTGAATCACACCGCAGAGCTCCGCCTGTGCAGGGCGCTGCTTCTGCCCGTTATTCCAAAAGTTCTTTGGTGTGGGCCTTTTTTGAGTCGAGTGCATCAGATCGCACCGCTGCTGTTTGCAACATATGTCTGAAGCGTATCTCGCGTGGCCAAAACATCAGCCGCTTGGGCACCACATGCTTGACCAGACATATGTTGACCTGCCATGCAGCTCGTTGGCAAGCGTATCTTAAAGACCCACACCAAAGAACAAAGCGGGCCTCTCCTTGCTCCTCATCAGCTGGGATCTCCAACCCCACTGTACCTTCAGTTCTCTCTGAAACCTGCACTGAGAGGAATGAAGGTGTAGAATTAGGTGTGTCACAGCCAAGTACTTGCGGGCACTCTGCTAGCAGTACACAGACGTCCGATTCTAGCAGGCAAATTTCCCTGCCCCAGCTGCTGGACCGTCGAAAGAAGTTCACTCCCAGCCATCCACATGCCCAGCGGTTGAATGCTAGCTTGGCTAAATTGCTAGCAATTCAACTGCTGCCTTTTCAGTTGGTAGACTCTGTCCCCTTCTGTCAGGAAAGGTTCCATCCGCTGGTGGCATTTATTATTTATCTTGCAGTACTGTGGTCCACCAGCAGGTGTCTCCTGGCAGTTTGTAACTGTCAGGAGAATCTTTCCCTGCTGGTGTTGTATTATCTTTTGGACGCAGTACTGGTTTCCACCAGCGGATGGATCCTGGCAGTGTGGAGCAGACTGCCCTCCCTCCGATCAGGTGTGACCTGAAGCTAATCAAGCATTCCTATAATACCCGGCAGGTGTATACACACACTGCCCTGGTATCGTCCTTGTGCCCTGACTTGTAGCCTGTCTGCTTGAACCTTGATCCATGTATCCTGATCCCTGTATCCTGATCCCTGTAACCTGAACCTGTAACCTGATCCTGAACCTATTGTGTCCGTCCTAATCCCTGATCCCTGCTCTGCAGCCTGGTTGCCCCCTGCTTGATCCTGTCTCCCTGTCCTGATCCATCCTTACCCCATCTGCTGATCCCCCTGTGTATGACCTCGGCCTGGCCCTGTTTATGATTCTGGTTTCCCCATTACTTGTACATATTTGTCTGTTACTGTTATTAATTGTGGGTTCTGTTTGGTATTGGTTGTTGTGCACTGTGTGGTATTGGAGGTGGTTATATATATATATTATTTCACTTATCTTTAATAAATCTTTATATTTCACTTATACGTGTTTGGTGTTCCTCTGTTGCTAGCTGCACAGTTCTGGTCACACTTGGTACGTGACAGTATACCAGGGCCATTAATGATCAGAAGTAGCTGCACAGAGGACCCATTTTGGTTCTGTTACTCTGCTAAAATGAACTCTGATATGATTCCTTATTATACTCTGCTGGCGTCAGAGAGTGGTGAATATCTCTGTCAGACACTGAAAGAGTGGACCAGTGATCAGCTGCTAGAGATTATTCGTTTAGCTCACTCCTGGGTTGATCAGGGCTGTATGATGTTTGGGGATGTTCAACCTTTAATTAAAATCTGCACAGAGCTGGCTTTGCCATGTATCCCAGAGGGCCATGATGATTTTTCTCCCCCCTTTAATGTTAATCAGGTCGTATCTTTGGTTTGGCTTCTGGGGGATGACTCCCCATACTTTTTTGAACATTACACAGCTTGTTCCCAACAGAAAATAATAGAGTGTGTTGATTGTGTACAATCCCTTGTCAGACAGGCAGAATGTAAACTGCAGTTTGTGCAGCCACTACTCTCAGCATGGTCTGATATTTTGCAATCGGCCCCAGCCAGCCCACAAAAAAACATCTCTGCTGCCAGACACCTGCCTGCCCAAGAGTCTATTTCTCCATCACCCATGGCAACCCCAGTCGCAGTTCAGTACACACTACTTCCCACCAGGTATCAATATCCAGTCTCTGCTCCCTGCACCTATCCTACATTCAACCCACCTGCCTCTTCTCAGCTGCCTGCAAGCCCACAAGAACCTCCTCCAGCCACTGTCCCCGTATCCCTGCCATATTCTTCCATTTGCTCGATTCCATCTTTTCCATATACTCTCCCCCCATTATGTGCAAACCTGCAGTGACCAAATCTAAAAAGAAGCGGAAGTATTTCCCTACCCACACAATCCAACCAGTAATCCCACCTTCCTCCACACCCACCAACCTGCTCCAGCCTGTAGTTCCAGAACCAGCCTTCGAGCCAGCTTCCCAGCTTGCAGTTCCAGAGCCAGCCTTCCAGCTTGCAGTTCCAGAACCAGCCTTCCAGCTTGCAGTTCCAGAACCAGCCTTCGAGCCAGCTTCCCAGCTTGCAGTTCTCGAGCCAGCCTTCCAGCTTGCAGTTCTCGAGCCAGCCTTCCAGCTTGCAGTTCTCGAGCCAGCCTTCCAGCCTGCAGTTCACGAACCAGCCTTCCAGCCTGCAGTTCTCGAGCCAGCCTTCCAGCCTGCAGCCCCAGTGTCAGTCTTCAAGCCAGCCTTCCAGCCTGTAGTCCTTGAGCCAGCCTTCCAGCCTGTAGTCCTTGAGCCAGCCTTCCAGCCTGTAATCCTTGAGTCAGCCTTCCAGCCTGCAGTTCTCGAACCAGCCTTCCAGTCTGCAGTTCTCAAGCCAGCCTTCCAGCCTGTAATCCTTGAGCCAGCCTTCCAGCCTGCAGTTCTCGAACCAGCCTTCCAGTCTGCAGTTCTCAAGCCAGCCTTCCAGCCTGCAGTCCCAGAGCCAGCCTTCCAGCCTGTAATCCTTGAGTCAGCCTTCCAGCCTGCAGTTCTCGAACCAGCCTTCCAGCCTGTAGTCCTTGAGCCAGCCTTCCAGCCTGTAGTCCTTGAGCCAGCCTTCCAGCCTGTAGTCCTTGAGCCAGCCTTCCAGCCTGTAGTCCTTGAGCCAGCCTGTAGTCCTTGAGCCAGCCTTCCAGCCTGTAATCCTTGAGTCAGCCTTCCAGCCTGCAGTTCTCGAACCAGCCTTCCAGTCTGCAGTTCTCAAGCCAGCCTTCCAGCCTGTAATCCTTGAGCCAGCCTTCCAGCCTGCAGTTCTCGAACCAGCCCTCCAGTCTGCAGTTCTCAAGCCAGCCTTCCAGCCTGTAATCCTTGAGCCAGCCTTCCAGCCTGCAGTTCTCGAACCAGCCTTCCAGCCTGCAGTTCTCGAACCAGCCTTCCAGTCTGCAGTTCTCAAGCCAGCCTTCCAGCCTGTAGTCCTTGAGCCAGCCTTCCAGCCTGTAGTCCTTGAGTCAGCCTTCCAGCCTGCAGTTCTCAAGCCAGCCTTCCAGCCTGTAATCCTTGAGCCAGCCTTCCAGCCTGCAGTTCTCGAACCAGCCTTCCAGTCTGCAGTTCTCAAGCCAGCCTTCCAGCCTGTAATCCTTGAGCCAGCCTTCCAGCCTGCAGTTCTCAAACCAGCCTTCCAGTCTGCAGTTCTCAAGCCAGCCTGTAGTCCTTGAGCCAGCCTTCCAGCCTGTAATCCTTGAGTCAGCCTTCCAGCCTGCAGTTCTCGAACCAGCCTTCCAGTCTGCAGTTCTCAAGCCAGCCTTCCAGCCTGTAATCCTTGAGCCAGCCTTCCAGCCTGCAGTTCTCGAACCAGCCTTCCAGTCTGCAGTTCTCAAGCCAGCCTTCCAGCCTGCAGTCCCAGAGCCAGCCTTCAAGCCAGCCTTCCAGCCTGCGGTTCTCGAGCCAGCCTTCCAGCCTGCGGTTCTCGAGCCAGCCTTCCAGCCTGCGGTTCTCGAGCCAGCCTTCCAGCCTGTAATCCTTGAGTCAGCCTTCCAGCCTGCAGTTCTCAAGCCAGCCTTCCAGCCTGTAATCCTTGAGCCAGCCTTCCAGCCTGCAGTTCTCGAACCAGCCTTCCAGTCTGCAGTTCTCAAGCCAGCCTTCCAGCCTGTAATCCTTGAGCCAGCCTTCCAGCCTGCAGTTCTCAAACCAGCCTTCCAGCCTGCAGTTCTCAAACCAGCCTTCCAGTCTGCAGTTCTCAAGCCAGCCTTCCAGCCTGTAGTCCTTGAGCCAGCCTTCCAGCCTGTAATCCTTGAGTCAGCCTTCCAGCCTGCAGTTCTCGAACCAGCCTTCCAGTCTGCAGTTCTCAAGCCAGCCTTCCAGCCTGTAATCCTTGAGCCAGCCTTCCAGCCTGCAGTTCTCGAACCAGCCTTCCAGTCTGCAGTTCTCAAGCCAGCCTTCCAGCCTGCAGTCCCAGAGCCAGCCTTCAAGCCAGCCTTCCAGCCTGCGGTTCTCGAGCCAGCCTTCCAGCCTGCGGTTCTCGAGCCAGCCTTCCAGCCTGCGGTTCTCGAGCCAGCCTTCCAGCCTGCGGTTCTCGAGCCAGCCTTCCAGTCTGCGGTTCTCGAGCTAGCCTGCCAGCCTGAAGACCCTGGACCAGCCTGCCAGCCTGAAGACCCTGGGCCAGCCTGCCAGCCTGAAGACCCTGGGCCAGCCTGCCAGCCTGAAGACCCTGGGCCAGCCTGCCAGCCTGAAGACCCTGGGCCAGCCTGCCAGCCTGAAGATCCTGGGCCAGCCTGCCAGCCTGAAGACCCTGGGCCAGCCTGCCAACGTGGAGTTCCCGTGCCAGCCTTCCAAACTGAAGCCCTGATGACAGTGTCCCAGTCGGAAGATCCGGTGCCCGTTTCCCGGCCTGTGGCTGTGGTGCCCGTTTCCCGGCCTGTGGCTGTGGTGCCCGTTTCCTGGCCTGTGGTTGTGGTGCCCATTTCCTGGCCTGTGGTTGTGGTGCCCGTTTCCCGGCCTGAGGTTGTGGTGCCCGCTGCGGTGCCCGTTTCCCGGCTTGAGGTTGTGGTGCCCGTTTCCCGGCTTGAGGTTGTGGTGCCCGTTTCCCGGCTTGAGGTTATGGTGCCCGTTTCCCGGCCCGAGGTTGTGGAGCCCTTTTCCCGGCTCGAGGGTATGTCGTCTGCTGCCCAGCCTGAGATGATCCCGTCTGCTGCCCAGCCTGAGATGATCCCGTCTGCTGCCCAGCCTGAGATGATCCCGTCTGCTGCCCAGCCTGAGATGATCCCGTCTGCTGCCCAGCCTGAGATGATCCCGTCTGCTGCCCAGCCTGAGATGATCCCGTCTGCTGCCCAGCCTGAGATGATCCCGTCTGCTGCCCAGCTCGATGACCCGGAGCCTGCTGCCCAGCTCGGTGACCTGGAGCCTGCTGCCAAGCCCCAGGTGTTCCTGTCTGCTGCCCAGCTCGATGACCCGGAGCCTGCTGCCCAGCTCGATGACCCGGAGCCTGCTGCCCAGCCCGAGGTGTTCCTGCCTGCTGCCCAGCTTGATGTGATTGCCTGCCCGGATGTGACTTTGCCTACTACCCAGCTTGTGGCCATGAACTTTCTCCGGCAACAGCTAGTTGGAGCGTCCGGAGGCCGCTCCTTTGAGGGGGGGTACTGTCAGGAAAGGTTCCATCCGCTGGTGGCATTTATTATTTATCTTGCAGTACTGTGGTCCACCAGCAGGTGTCTCCTGGCAGTTTGTAACTGTCAGGAGAATCTTTCCCTGCTGGTGTTGTATTATCTTTTGGAAGCAGTACTGGTTTCCACCAGCGGATGGATCCTGGCAGTGTGGAGCAGACTGCCCTCCCTCCGATCAGGTGTGACCTGAAGCTAATCAAGCATTCCTATAAATACCCGGCAGGTGTATACACACACTGCCCTGGTATCGTCCTCGTGCCCCGACCTGTAGCCTGTCTGCTTGAACCTTGATCCATGTATCCTGATCCCTGTAACCTGATCCTGAACCTATTGTGTCCGTCCTGATCCCTGCTCTGCAGCCTGGTTGCCCCCTGCTTGATCCTGTCTCCCTGTCCTGATCCATCCTTACCCCATCTGCTGATCCCCCTGTGTATGACCTCGGCCTGGCCCTGTTTGATTCTGGTTTCCCCATTACTTGTACATATTTGTCTGTTACTGTTATTAATTGTGGGTTCTGTTTGGTATTGGTTGTTGTGCACTGTGTGGTATTGGAGGTGGATATATATATATATATATATATATATATATATATATATATATATATATAATTTCACTAATCTTTAATAAATCTTTATATTTCACTTATACGTGTTTGGTGTTCCTCTGTTGCTAGCTGCACAGTTCTGGTCACACTTGGTACGTGACACCTTCCGTGAGTTTGTGCAATGTGCGGTTCCTTAGTGACAGGTTCCCAAACGCCACTTTTTCTCACGGAAGGCGATTCCGGCTCTCTACCGGCATGTGAAAGGCAATGTCCATGCCTCGCTGGACAGGGCGGTCAGCAGTAAGGTGCATATTACTGCTGACTCATGGTCCAGCAGGCATGGAAAGGGACGTTACCTTTCTTTTACCGCCCATTGGGTCACTCTTTTGGCAGCTGGGAAGGATGCAGGACAAGGTGCAGTAGTGTTGGAGGTTGTTCCGCCGCCACGCCTCCAAAATGCTACTACTGGTTGTTGTGACACACCTCTCTCCTCCACCCCCTGCTCTTCTTCTTCCTCCATGGCCTCTTCCTGTGCTTTGTCCTCGGAACCAGCGGTGCTCCCCAGGCGTTCAAGGGGCTGCGCAAGTACGCAGGCAAAAAGATACCATGCCGTGTATGCGCTGGTGTGTTTGGGGGACAGGAGCCACACTGGGGCAGAGGTTCTGTCTGCTCTGCAGGGGCAGGCCGAGAGGTGGTTTACGCCACGCCAGCTTAAGCCAGGAATGGTGGTTTGCGACAATGGCACCAACCTCCTCTCCGCCCTCCGACAGGGACAACTGACCCATGTGCCCTGTGTGGCTCACGTCCTTAACCTGGTGGTGCAGCGGTTCTTGGGCAGGTACCCGGGCTTACAGGATGTCCTGAGGCAGGCCAGGAAAGTCTGTGTGCATTTCCGCAGATCATATAATGCCAGTACTCGGCTGGCTGAGCTGCAAAAGGAGTTGAACCTGCCCAAGAACCGCCTTATATGTGACATGCCCACCAGGTGGAACTCAACGTTGGCCATGCTGCAGCGGCTGCGCACGCAGCAGAGGGCCATCAATGAGTACCTGTGCAACTAAGGCACCAGGACAGGGTCAGGGGAGCTCGGGTTTTTTTCACCACGCCAGTGGGACATGATCAGGGATGCATGCACTGTCCTGGCACCATTTGTGGAGGCCACGAGGATAGTGAGCAGTGACACTGTACCTCTTGTCCACCTGTTGGAGCATACGCTGCGTGGAATAATGGACAGGGCACTTGAGGCAGAACAGAGGCAGGAAGAGGAGGACTTCCTTGCCTCTCAAGGCCCCCTTTACCCAGACAGTGTTCCTTCTGTCCCACCTATCACACAGGGAGAGGACGAGGAGGAGGAGGAGGATTGTGTCAGCATGGAGGTGGAGCATGGCACTCAGCATCAACAGCAGCAGTCTTTTAGTTATAATTTACAGTCCCAACAAACCCGTGGACTTGTACGTGGCTGGGAGGAGGTGGCTGCGGATCATGTTGTCCTTAGTGACCCAGAGGACTCCGGACCGAATGCCTCAGCTAACCTACGCTGCATGGCCTCCCTGATCCTGCAAAGTCTGCGGAAGGATCCTCGTATTCTTTGAATCAGGGAGAGGGACCACTACTGGCTGGCCACTCTCCTTGATCTACGGTACAAGGGTAAGGTTGCGGACCTTATCTTGCCGTCGCAGAGGGAGCAGAGGATGAGACATCTCCGGGAGGCCTTGCAGAAAGGTCTGTGCAACGCGTTCCCAGAGACTGGGAGGTTACAAACTCCTGGTCCTGGACAACGAGTTGCTGAGGCTTCGGTCAGTAGCAGAAGGAGCGGTGGAGAAGGTGGCCGTCTGACCGATGCGTTCAGACAATTTTTTTAGTCCGCAGCCCCAAGGTATGATCGGTTCCAGCAACCATCGCCAGCGTCTGATATACATGGTGCAGGAATACCTAGGGGCAAGGTCAGACTTGGACACCTTTCCCACCGAAAATCCTCTGGCTTACTGGGTGTTGAGGATGGATCACTGGCCAGAGCTTGCACAGTATGCAATTGAGCTACTGGCCTGTCCTGCATCCAGCGTTCTTTCGGAACGCACATTCAGTGCTGCTGGAGGCTTTATCACGGATCACAGGGTGCGCCTGTCCACCGACTCGGTTGATCGACTGACCTTCATAAAGATGAACCAGTCTTGGATCACCACCAGCTACCAAGCACCTGAAGCTGATATAACAGAATAATTTATTTTCAAATGTCACATCCCTTCAAGACTGATGCTGATGCTGAGTGACTGTCCTGTTTTGTTGACTATCTTCCTCCTCCTCAATGATCCGATTCTTGATGATAGCTTGGAAGAACTTTTTTGTTTCTGGGTGCCGCCACCAGTGGCTAAGGCCCAATTTTTCAGCCCCTGTTTAACAGGGGCATGTAATTACAATTTTTGATGCATTGCTTTGCAGCAGGGCTCATTCCTGCACTCCAACTAGAGTATCTGGGAGAGGTTGCAGTGTCGTGGCACCAGCACCAGTGCCTAAGGCCCAATTTTTCTGCCCCTGTTTAACAGGGGCGTGTAATTACAATTTTTGATGCAATACTTTGCAACAGGGCTCATTGCTGTGCTTCAAGTACAGTATCTGTAAGGGGTTGCAGTGTTGTGGCACCAGTGCCTAAGGCCCAATTTTCTGCCCCTGTTTAACAGGGGCATATAATTACAATTATTGATCTAATAATTCACAGCAGGGCCCATTCATGCGCCCACCAAGAGTAACTTTGAGGGCTTACAGTGTTGTGACAACACCACCACCACCAAAGGCCCAATTTTTCAGCCCCTGTTCAACAGGGCCATGCAATTACAATTCTTGATCTAATAATTCACAGCAGGGCCCATTCATGTGCCCACCAAGAGTAACTTTGAGGGCTTACAGTGTTGTGGCACCAGCACCACCACCAAAGGCCCAATTTTTCCTAACACTGTTCAATAATGGCCTGTAAATACAATTCCTGATATAATAGTTCACAGCAGGGCGTTCCAGCGCCCACCAAGAATAACTGTGAGGGCTCACAGTGTTGTGGCAACACCAACATGTAAGGGGCAAATTTCCGCAGAGTATATACGGCAGGCCCCTACTTTCAAACATCCAACTTACAAACGACTCCTACTTGCAAACGGAAGGAGACAACAGGTAGTGAGAGGAAATCTACCCCTAGGAAGGGAAATTCTCTTCTGTAAGAGTTAATATGGGAAAAAGGTGTCTCCTGTCTACTGATGCTTTATCACCAATCCTTGTTTCAATACAAACCCCACTTTTCAAAAACATTTGTCATTGGGACGGAAAGTGAGGTGAAATGTTCTGAACAAGGGGCACAGACAGCAAAACAAATGTTACAGGGGTGATAACCCTTCCCTATGTTTTCCAAAAAGCTTAAAAATAGATTTTTTGTCTGGAGCTACACTTAAATAATGTACGTGTTCAAAATTACAAACAGATTCTACTTAAGAACAAACCTACAGTCCCTGTCTTGTTTGCACCGCCTGTATACTGCTGTTCAGAGTATATAGGGCCTTTTTTTTGTGTGTGCGGGGTTCCCCTTAATATGCATGCAAGACCCAAAGGGGCTGGTAATGGGGTGGGGGGGGGGGCTGGTGGGGTAGCCTTGCCATTTTTCTCAAAGATTTTCATTCATATTACCGGGAGCAGACATGACATTAAAGCCGCAAGCAGTTTTAAATGGCTTTTTTTCCTTTAGAAATGTAATTTTGTGCAGGGACAGTTCTAAACACGGGAAACACATGCCACTTCACAGGCATACTTTAGACACCCCCCAGGTACGATATTTAAAGGAATATTTCACATTTTTTTTCACTTTATGCATCATTAAAATGACTGCTCCAGAAAAAACTTCAGTTTTTAAAACTTCTTTTTGCATTGATACATGTCCCCTGGGGCAGAACCCGGGTCCCCAAACCCTTTTTAGGACAATAACATGCATATTAGTCGTTATAATTAGCACTTTAGATTTCGAACGTTCGTGTCCATTGTATTTAATAGGGTTCTAATGTTCGCGCAAACTTTCGGTCCGTTCGAAGGTTCTGGTGCAAACAGAACCGGGGGGTGTTCAGCTCATCCCTAGCAGAGACCTATCATCAAGGTCTGTGGCAGAGACCTCTACTTTCACCAATGTTTGTGGCAGAAACCAAATTCACAGTCGGTGGCAGCGACTGTGTGCCAAGCCTGTTTGCGCTATACGGAACAGGAGAGAACTTTAATTCTTTGATTGTGCCTGGACCTTCTCCTTCCCACACCTGTCTGTTCTTCAAGTTCAACCAGTCTACTCTTCTAGGACTATTTGTTGCTCTAACAGAATAAATAAGTGTTGGACTTTATTTGGTGTGGAACTCAAGTTACTGGGAGCTAAGTGCCCTGCCTACAACAGCTGAAGCTCCGGACGTCAACACAGACCCGAAGGTAAAAGGTTTAGCTCACACCTCTGCATAACACACATCAGAGGGCACAAGCTGGTGGTGCGTCCCCCCATTCTTCTCCCTAGTACCCCTAGACGAGTCAGCCAGCCGCAAAGAGAGAAAGAGGGAGAAGCGGGTAAGGGGGTGCCGCTACACACCCATATAGAGGCACACCAGCATCTACATGGGCACAAAAGCAGCTATATGGGCATAACAGCATAAAGATGCTATTGTGTCCATATAGATTTTAAAATCTCCACTGTCTTGAGCCAATGCTGCACCATGCAGGTGTAGGTTTTTTTTTGTAATTGATTGATTGCCTAATTGTATGTTTATTTATACCTTTACTTGCTGTGGTCACTCGCAGCCTATTTTTCATGGTTTTGCATGTGGCTCAGATCGCCATGGCAAAACCAGGTACACTCTCTCCCCCAAAAAGTGCCAAAAGTGGCAGTGGAAGGGGGGAGGGTGCAAACAAGTGGAGCTTCCCCTTTTGGGTGGAGCTCTGCTTTAACATTGCCACAAGCCACCAATAGGGAGGGTAGATTGAAAGTAGAATTCCAGCTTGCGCTAGCCTTAAAAACTGCCCCCCACCCCCTTACCCCTAACACCTATGCGGACTAACCTATTTTTAGACTGTTCCAATCTGGTCATGTTATCTCACCTGTGTGATCCAACAGCGTGTGCAGGGGAGAAGAGGGAGCACCAATAACAATTGTGACATGGGAACCTATGGGTGACATCACCTCATCAGGGCTTATCAGCCATCGCCAAGTGCTTTCTCCCCTGCAGCAGCCGCTGTTGACTGACAATGGTATGATCACACGACCAGACCTTAAAATGTTGCCCCCCATGAAAAAAGTTCTGCGGACGCCCATGGCCCCTACGGGGGTACCGCTACATGTGGAACAGAGTTCCACATTCTTAATGCCCTGACAGTGAAAAACCCTCTGCGCAGTTTAAGGTTAACCCGCTTCTCCTCCAATCTCATTGTGTGGCGACGTGTCCTCCTACACTCCCTGAGGCAAAATAGCTTTTTTCCTATGCTGGGATCACCATTGAGGTATTTGTAAATTGCTATCATGTCCCCTCTCAAGCGTCTTGACTTACCAGGGCCTTATACTGGAAGGAAAATGTTAGTCTTACGCTTCCTTCCAGCTGACCACAATGTCCTAGCACCAATTTGGAGACTGTTTGGAAGAGACAGTGCAGACATTAGGTCCTCCCACTAGCTCATAAAAAACATAACAGCTTTTTGTAGGCTATGCCAAAAGGCCAGGATGGGAGCCATTCTAATACACATGCAAGCCCAGCTGCCCTGGGGGGGTCATCCCAAACCATACAGACTACCCCACTATCTGGACCCTTTGCCACCTGGCCACCACCACTCCCATCCTAATCTGGCTGCTCCTCCTTCCTTCCTTTCTTCATCATCTTCACATTACTGTTTAGAAAAGGCTGTGGCCCGCACAGTTTCACAGGAGACACAAAACCAGGCAAACTGTGCTTTTTCATAACTTTACTGGTTTCCAAAAGCAGCAATAACAGTTCCAGATACTGGTGGTAACATTCCCCAAATAATGGCAAGTACAATGCAGTCAATGCTTAACAACAATGTTGGCTGTTTGCAATATAAACACTAGGGGGTGCTGTAGTGCTTAGATTACCGCTTTCGCTCTATCTTTCCAGTGACATCTCCAGTCCTTCCTCTTCTCCTCCAGTGGTGGCAGTGGGCCAACCTTATGCCTGAACGTCATAATAACATGGCAATGCTGCACTGCCCAGGAGTACTGTGAGCTCAGGCTAATGTAGCGCCCTGGGGTTTAATCAGGGAGCTCCTCACCAAATTCCTTGTCAGGGGTCGCTACCATAGTTAAACTGTTAGAGATCCATTGCTTTCTCCCTAAGTTTGGCCTTGTTGTATTTTTCTCTTCTACCACTAGGTGGCCAGGCACTTGGTGGTACTAAATATGAGAAGGCCAACTCAAGGTCAGGTTATGGGTATATGGGGTATCTCAGCCAATGAGGTTTTCTTAAATCCCTTGGCCTGCTGGGAGAGCCTATATATTCGGGTGGAGTCAGGTGATCTCTGTTCTGTACCAACCGGACTGCCATCTGGGTGGACGTATGTTGTCCTCCCCGGGCTGCTAGGCAGAAGATTGGGCCTCTCCCAGGGGCATCTGGCTGCCAGGCTGTGTGAGGGCCTATCCAAAAGTAAGAGGGCAGCACAGGGTTGGGACTGTGGCTTGCAGTCCAACCAAAAGTGACGGTTCTGCCAGCCGGAGAACCTGTCGTGGTCAGAGGTAGAAGGGAAGATGTTGTCACTAGTGATGAGCCGAACACCCCCGGGTTCGGTTCGCACCAGAACCCGCGAACGGACCGAAAGTTCGCACGAATATTAGAACCCTATTAAATACAATGGATGCGAACGTTCGAATTCTAAAGTGCTAATTATAACGACTATTATCCATGTTATTGTCCTAAACAGAGTTTGGGAACCCGGGTTCTGCACCAGGGGACATGTATCAATGCAAAAAGAAGTTTTAAAAACGGACGTTTTTCGGGAGCAGTCATTTTAATGATGCATAAAGTGAAAAAAAAAAGTCAAATATTCCTTTAAATATTGTACCTGGGGGGTGTCTAAAGTATGCCTGTGAAGTGCCACGTGTTTCCCGTGTTTAGAACTGTCCCTGCACAAAATTACATTTCTAAAGGAAAAAAAAGCCATTTAAAACTGCTTGCGGCTTTAATGTAATGTCTGGTCCCAGTAATATGGATGAAAATCTTTAAGAAAAATGGCATAGCTACCCCATCACCCCCCCCCCCCCTACCCCAGCCCATTACCAGCCCCTTTGGGTCTTGTATGGATATTAAGGGGAACCCCGCACACAAAATAAAAAAGGCCCTATATACTCTGAACAGCCGTATACAGGCGGTGCATACAAGACAGGGACTGTAGGTTTGTTCTTATGTAGAATCTGTTTGTAATTTTGAACAGGTACATTGTTTAAGTGTAGCTCCAGCCAAAAAATCTATTTTTAAGCTTTTTGGAAAACATAGGGAAGGGTTATCACCCCTGTCACATTTTTTTTGCTGTCTGTGCCCCTGTTCAGAACATTTCACCTCACTTTGCGTCCCAATGACAACTGTTTTTGAAATGTGGTGTTTTTATTGAAACAAGGATTGGTGATAAAGCATCAGTAGAGAGGAGACACCTTTCTCCCATATTAATTCTTACAGGAGAGAATTTTCCTTCCAAGGGGTAGATTTCCTCTCACTTCCTGTTGTCTTCTTCCGTTTGCAAGTAGTAGTCGTTTGTAAGTTGGATGTTTGAAAGTAGGGACCTGCCGTATATACTCTGCAGAAATTGGCCGCTTAGGTGTTGGTGTTGGCACAACACTGTAAGCACTCACAGTTACTCTTGGTGGGTGCTGGAACGCCCTGCTGTCAACTATTATATCAGGAATTGTAATAACATATAATTGTTGAACAGTGGTAGTAAAAATTGGGCCTTTGATGGTGGTGCTGGTGCCACAACACTGTAAGGCCTGACAGTTACTCTTGGTGGGCGCAGCAATGGGCCCTGCTGTGAATTATTAGATCAATAATTATAATTGCATGCCCCTGTTGAACAGGGGCTGAAAAATTGGGCCTTAGGCACTGGTGGCACAACACTGCAACCCCTCACAGATACTGTACTTGGAGCACAGCAATGAGGCCTGTTGCAAAGTAATGCATCAAAAATTGTAATTACACGCCCCTGTTAAACAGGGGCTGAAAAATTGGGCCTTAGCCACTGGTGGCGTCACCCATAAACCAAAATGATCTTCCAAGCTATCATCATTAATCGTATCATTGAGGAGGAGGAGGAGGATAGCCAGTCAACATAACAGCACAGGCACTCAGCATCAGCATCAGTCTTGAAGGGATGTGACATTTTAAAATCAATTAGTCTGTTATATCAGCATCAGGTGTGTGGTAGCTAGTGGTGATCCAAGACTGGTTCATCTTGATGAAAGTCAGTCGATCAACCGAGTCGGTGGACAGGCGCACCCTGTGATCCGTGACAAATCCTCCAGCAGCACTGAATGTGCGTTCTGAAAGAACGCTGGATGCAGGACAGGCCAGTAGCTCAATTGCATACTGTGCAAGCTCTGGCCAGTGATCCATCCTCAAGACCCAGTAAGCCAGAGGATTTTCGGTGGGGAAGGTGTCCAAGTCTGACCTTGCCCCTAGGTATTCCTGCACCATGTATATCAGACGCTGGCGATGGTTGCTGGAACCGATCATAATTTGGGGCTGCGGACTAAATAATTGTCTGAACGCATCGGTCAGACGTCCACCTTCCCCACCGCTCCTTCTTTGACTGCCCGAAGCCTCAGCAACTCGTTGTCCAGGACCAGGAGTTTGTAACCTCCCAGTCTCTGGGAACACGTTGCACAGACCTTTCTGCAAGGCCTCCCGGAGTTGTCTCATCCTCTGCTCCCTCTGCGATGGTAACATAAGGTCCGCAACCTTACCCTTGTACCGTGGATCAAGGAGAGTGGCCAGCCAGTAATGGTCCCTCTCCTTGATCCGAAGAATACGAGGATCCTTCCGCAGACTTTGCAGGATCAGGGAGGCCATGCAGCGTAGGTTAGCTGAGGCATTCAGTCCGGAGTCCTCTGGGTCACTAAGGACGACATGATCCGCAGCCACCTCCTCCCAGCCACGTACAAGTCCACTGGTTTCTTGGGACTGTAAATCATCCCTAAAAGACTGCTGCTGATGATGCTGAGTGCCAGCCTCCACCTCCATGCTGACACAATCCTCCTCCTCCTCCTCCTCCTCCTCCTCCTCCTCCTCTTCCTGTGCGATGGGTGGGACAGAAGGAACACTGTCTGGGTAAAGGGGGCCTTGAGAGGCAAGGAAGTCCTCCTCTTCCTGCCTCTGTTCTGCCTCAAGTGCCCTGTCCATTATTCCACGCAGCGTGTGCTCCAACAGGTGGACAAGAGGTACAGTGTCACTGCTCACTATCCTCGTGGCCTCCTCAAATGGTGCCAGGTAGGGATGAGCTTCGAGTTCGAGTCGAACTCATGTTCGACTCGAACATTGCCTGTTCGCCCGTTCGCCGAACAGCGAACAAATTGGGGTGTTCGTGGCAAATTCAAAAAATCTATGGGAGAAATCTAAAGTGTTAATTATAAAGGCTTATATGCAAGTTATTGTCCTAAAAAGTGTTTGGGGACCCGGGTCCTGCCCCAGGGGACATGTATCAATGCAAAAAGAAGTTTTAAAAACGGCCGTTTTTTCGGGAGCAGTGATTTTAATAATGCTTAAAATGAAAAAATAAAAGTGAAATATTCCTTTAAATTTCGTACCTGGGGGGTGTGTATGATATGCATGTGAAGTGGCGCATGTTTCCCGTGCTTAGAACTGTCCCTGCAAAAAATGTCATTTTTGAAAGAAAAAAATGCATTTAAAACTGACTCGCGGCTATTAATGAATTGTCGGCTCCCGGCAATACATACAAAAGTCATTGATAAAAAAAAAAAAAAAAGCGTGGGGGTTCCCCAGAATTCAATTACCAGGCCCTTCAGGTCTGGAATGGATATTAAGGGGAACCCCGCCGCAAATTTAAAAAAAAATTGACGTGGGGTTCCCCCAAATATCCATTCCAGGCCCTTCAGATCTGGCATGGATTTTAAGGGGAACTCCACCCCAAATTTAAAAAAAAATGGCGTGGAGTCCCCCTAAAAATCCATACCAGACCCCTTATCCGAGCACGCAACCTGGCCGGCCGCAGGGGAAAAGGGGGGACGAGAGAGCGGCCCCCCCTCCCTCCTGAACCGTACCAAGCCACATGCCCTCAACATGGGGAGGATGTCCCCATGTTGATGGGGACAAGGGCCTCATCCCCACAACCCTTGCCCGGTGGTTGTGGGGGTCTGCGGGCGGGGGGCTTATCGGAATCTGGAAGACCCCTTTAACAAAGAGGACCCCCAGATCCCGGCCCCCCCCTATGTGAATTGGTAAGGGGTACATTGTACCCCTACCATTTCACGAAGAAAGCATAAAAAAATGTTTAAAAAAACACACAAACACCTTGAAAAAGTCCTTTATTTAAAAAAAAAAAAAACATTCCAGCGGTGAAATCCAGTGTCCCGCGGCGATCCCGATGTCCAGCGCTGTCCTTCATTGGTTGTGCCTGAGCGGACCTGATGGGGAACTCCCTCTCAGTATTTTAAATGTATAGACCCGCCCCTTCTAAAGTTCCCCATCAGGTCCGCTCAGCGGACCAGATGCGGAACATGAGAAGGGGCGGGTCTATACATGTATTACCAAAGTGAGAGCAGTTCCCCATCAGGTCCGCCCCCTCGGTATGTCGGACCCGCCTACGTCATTGGCTTGAGCGGGGAACTTCCTTCACTGTGTAATTTAAATTTACTTAGTGAAGGAAGTTCCCCGCTCAGGCCAATGACGTAGGCGGGTCCGACATACCGAGGGGGCGGACCTGATGGGGAACTGCTCTCACTTTGGTAATACATGTATAGACCCGCCCCTTCTCATGTTCTGCATCTCGTCCGCTGAGCGGACCTGATGGGGAACTTTAGAAGGGGCGGGTCTATACATTTAAAATACTGAGAGGGAGTTCCCCATCAGGTCCGCTCAGGCACAACCAATGAAGGACAGCGCTGGACATCGGGATCGCCGCGGGACACTGGATTTCACCGCTGGAATGTTTATTTATTTATTTTTTTAAATAAAGGACTTTTTCAAGGTGTTTGTGTGTTTTTTTAAACATTTTTTTTACGCTTTCTTTGTGAAATGGTAGGGGTACAATGTACCCCTTACCAATTCACATAGGAGGGGGGCCGGGATCTGGGGGTCCCCTTTGTTAAAGGGGTCTTCCAGATTCCGATAAGCCCCCCGCCCGCAGACCCCCACAACCACCGGGCAAGGGTTGTGGGGATGAGGCCCTTGTCCCCATCAACATGGGGACATCCTCCCCATGTTGAGGGCATGTGGCTTGGTACAGTTCAGGAGGGAGGGGGGGCTGCTCTCTCGTCCCCCCCTTTTCCCCTGCAGCCGGCCAGGTTGCGTGCTCGGATAAGGGGTCTGGTATGGATTTTTAGGGGGACTCCACGCAATTTTTTTTTTACATTTGGGGTGGAGTTCCCCTTAAAATCCATGCCAGATCTGAAGGGCCTGGAATGGATATTTGGGGGAACCCCACGTCAATTTTTTTTTAAATTTGCGGCGGGGTTCCCCTTAATATCCATTCCAGACCTGAAGGGCCTGGTAATTGAATTCTGGGGAACCCCCACGCTTTTTTTTTTTTTTTTTATCAATGACTTTTGTATGTATTGCCGGGAGCCGACAATTCATTAATAGCCGCGAGTCAGTTTTAAATGCATTTTTTTCTTTCAAAAATGACATTTTTTGCAGGGACAGTTCTAAGCACGGGAAACATGCGCCACTTTACATGCACATCATACACACCCCCCAGGTACGAAATTTAAAGGAATATTTCACTTTTATTTTTTCATTTTAAGCATTATTAAAATCACTGCTCCCGAAAAAACGGCCGTTTTTAAAACTTCTTTTTGCATTGATACATGTCCCCTGGGGCAGGACCCGGGTCCCCAAACACTTTTTAGGACAATAACTTGCATATTAGCCTTTATAATTAACACTTTAGATTTCGAACGTTCGAGTCCATTGTATTTAATAGGGTTCTAAAGTTTACACGAACATTTTGTCTGTTCGCAGGTTCTGGTGCGAACCGAACAGGGGGGTGTTCGGCTCATCCCTGGTGCCAGGACAGTGCATGCATCCCTGATCATGCCCCACTGGCGTTGTGAAAAAAACCCGAGCTCCCCTGACCCTGTCCTGGTGCCGTAGTCGCACAGGTACTCATTGATGGCCCTCTGCTGCATGTGCAGCCGCTGCAGCATGGCCAACGTTGAGTTCCACCTGGTGGGCATGTCACATATAAGGCGGTTCTTGGGCAGGTTCAACTCCTTTTGCAGCTCAGCCAGGCGAGCACTGGCATTATAAGATCTGCGGAAATGCACACAGACTTTCCTGGCCTGCCTCAGGACATCCTGTAAGCCCGGGTACCTGCCCAAGAACCGCTGCACCACCAGGTTAAGGACGTGAGCCATACAGGGCACATGGGTCAGTTGTCCCTGTCGGAGGGCGAAGAGGAGGTTGGTGCCATTGTCGCAAACCACCATTCCTGGCTTAAGCTGGCGTGGCGTCAACCACCTCTCGGCCTGCCCCTGCAGAGCAGACAGGACCTCTGCCCCAGTGTGGCTCCTGTCCCCCAAACACACCAGCGCAAGCACGACATGGCATCTTTTTGCCTGCGTACTTGCGTAGCCCCTTGAACGCCTACGGAGCACCGCTGGTTCCGAGGACAAACCACAGGAAGAGGCCATGGAGGAAGAAGAGGAGGGGGTGGAGGAGAGAGGTGTGTCACAACCAGTAGTAGCATTTTGGAGGCGTGGCGGCGGAACAACCTCCAACACTACTGCACCTTGTCCTGCATCCTTCCCAGCTGCCAAAAGAGTGACCCAATGGGCCGTGAAAGAAAGGTAACGTCCCTGTCCATGCCTGCTGGACCATGAGTCAGCGGTAATATGCACCTTACCGCTGACCGCCCTGTCCAGCGAGGCCAAGACATTGCCTTCCACATGCCTGTAGAGAGCCGGAATCGCCTTCCGTGAGAAAAAGTGGCGTTTGGGAACCTGCCACTGAGGAACCGCACATTGCACAAACTCACGGAAGGGGGCCGAGTCTACCAACTGAAAAGGCAGCAGTTGAAGCGCTAGCAATTTAGCCAAGCTAGCATTCAACCGCTGGGCATGTGGATGGCTGGGAGTGAACTTCTTTCGACGGTCCAGCAGCTGGGGCAGGGAAATTTGCCTGCTAGAATCGGACATCGGTGTACTGCTAGCAGAGTGGCCGCAAGTACTTGGCTGTGACACACCTAATTCTACACCTTCATTCCTCTCAGTGCAGGTTTCAGAGAGGACTGAAGGTATACTGGGGTTGGAGATCCCAGCTGATGCGGTGCAAGGAGAGGTCCGCTTTGTTCTTTGGTGTGGGTCTTTAAGGTAGGCTTGCCAACGAGCTGCATGGCAGGTCAACATATGTCTGATCAAGCATGTGGTGCCCAAGCGGCTGATGTTTTGGCCACGCGATATACGCTTGAGACATATGTTGCAAACAGCAGCTGTGCGATCTGATGCACTCGCCTCAAAAAAGGCCCACACCAAAGAACTTTTTGAATGACGGGCAGAGGCAGCGCCCTGCAAAGGCGGAGCTCTGCGGTGTGATTCCGTCGGTGTGCTGCCCATACGCTGGCCACCCAAGGGCATCCTGCCTCGTTGGAGATGTGCCTCCTCCTCATCCTCCTCCTCCTCCTCTCTCCTATTAGGCACCCACGTGGAGTCAGTGACCTCATCATCCCCTCCCTCCTCATCACTGGAGCCAATCTGGCAGTATGCTGCAGCTGCTGGAGCATGACTGCCAGATTGGTGTCCTTCTTGAGCATCCCCTCTCTCAGCTCTCACGCTACTGCCTTCCTCTAGCTGGGTATCATCATCAGATCCTTCGAAACGCTGGGCATCCTCCTGGAGCATGTACCCAACACTGTGCTCAAACAGTTCGGGGGACTCCTCAGGAGGAGGACATGGTGGGTCTAGGGAAGGAGTGACTAATGATGACATTGATACCAGAGAAGAGGACGCTTTGGCAGCTGCTTTGCCAGTACCCTGAGCCTGGGTGAGAGAGGATGAGGAGGATGAGGTGGGCTTGGTCATCCACTCTACCAAGTCTTCGGCATGATGTGGCTCAACATGTCCAGCTGCCGAAAAGAAGGACAAGCGTGTCCCATGGCCATGTGCTGATGACAATGCACCGCGTCCACGACCAGCACTGTTGCCCCCAGACACAGAGCCTGCTTGCCCTCTTTTTTTGCCTCCTGACTGTCTGCCTCTCCTTGTTTGCCTTCCAGACATTTTAATTGATGGCCTGCAGGGAGATGGGAAAAACAGCAATAAGGGCTACCTTCAGGTGTATACTGTGCAGGAGGCTTAGCAACAAAGACACTGACACTGTCCCCTGCCTATTCTTCTCTGTCCCTAAACACAAGGATTTGCAATATGGTTCAGCAAGATTGGTTTAGCACAGAATAGCACACTGATAGTTTCCCTCACTGTCCTTCTCTGTCCCTACAAACAAGATTTAGCACAGAATAGCACACTGATAGTTTCCACGAGTGTCCTTCTCTGTCCCTAAACTCAAGGATTTCAAATATGGTTCAGCAAGATTGGTTTAGAACAGAATAGCACACTGACTGTTTCCCTCACTGTCCTTCTCTGTCCCTACAAACAAGGATTAGCACAGAATAGCACACTGATAGTTTCCACGAGTGTCCTTCTCTGTCCCTAAACTCAAGGATTTCAAATATGGTTCAGCAAGATTGGTTTATAACAGAATAGCACACTGACAGTTTCCCTCACTGTCCTTCTCTGTCCCTACAAACAAGGATTAGCACAGAATAGCACACTGATAGTTTCCATGAGTGTCCTTCTCTGTCCCTAAACTCAAGGATTTCAAATATGGTTCAGCAAGATTGGTTTAGAACAGAATAGCACACTGATAGTTTCCCTCACTGTCCTTCTCTGTCCCTACAAACAAGATTTAGCACAGAATAGCACACTGATAGTTTCCCAGAGTGTCCTTCTCTGTCCCTAAACTCAAGGATTTCAAATATGGTTCAGCAAGATTGGTTTAGAACAGAATAGCACACTGACAGTTTCCCCGAGTGTCCTTCTCTGTCCCTACAAACAAGATTTAGCACAGAATAGCACACTGATAGTTTCCATGAGTGTCCTTCTCTGTCCCTAAACTCAAGGATTTCAAATATGGTTCAGCAAGATTGGTTTAGCACAGAATAGCACACTGATAGTTTCCCTCACTGTCCTTCTCTGTCCCTACAAACAAGGATTAGCACAGAATAGCACACTGATAGTTTCCACGAGTGTCCTTCTCTGTCCCTAAACTCAAGGATTTCATAATATGGTTCAGCAAGATTGGTTGAGAACAGAATAGCACACTGACAGTTTCCCCGAGTGTCCTTCTCTGTCCCTAAACTCAAGGATTTCAAATATGGTTCAGCAAGATTGGTTTAGAACAGAATAGCACACTGACAGTTTCCCTCACTGTCCTTCTCTGTCCCTACAAACAAGGATTAGCACAGAATAGCACACTGATAGTTTCCACGAGTGTCCTTCTCTGTCCCTAAACTCAAGGATTTCAAATATGGTTCAGCAAGATTGGTTTAAGACAGAATAGCACACTGACACTTTCCCTCACTGTCCTTCTCTGTCCCTACAAACAAGATTTAGCACAGAATAGCACACTGATAGTTTCCACGAGTGTCCTTCTCTGTCCCTAAACTCAAGGATTTCAAATATGGTTCAGCAAGATTGGTTTAGCACAGAATAGCACACTGATAGTTTCCCTCACTGTCCTTCTCTGTCCCTACAAACAAGGATTAGCACAGAATAGCACACTGATAGTTTCCACGAGTGTCCTTCTCTGTCCCTAAACTCAAGGATTTCAAATATGGTTCAGCAAGATTGGTTTAGAACAGAATAGCACACTGACAGTTTCCCTCACTGTCCTTCTCTGTCCCTACAAACAAGGATTAGCACAGAATAGCACACTGATAGTTTCCACGAGTGTCCTTCTCTGTCCCTAAACTCAAGGATTTCAAATATGGTTCAGCAAGATTGGTTTAAGACAGAATAGCACACTGACACTTTCCCTCACTGTCCTTCTCTGTCCCTACAAACAAGATTTAGCACAGAATAGCACACTGATAGTTTCCACGAGTGTCCTTCTCTGTCCCTAAACTCAAGGATTTCAAATATGGTTCAGCAAGATTGGTTTAGCACAGAATAGCACACTGATAGTTTCCCTCACTGTCCTTCTCTGTCCCTACAAACAAGGATTAGCACAGAATAGCACACTGATAGTTTCCACGAGTGTCCTTCTCTGTCCCTAAACTCAAGGATTTCAAATATGGTTCAGCAAGATTGGTTTAGAACAGAATAGCACACTGACAGTTTCCCCGAGTGTCCTTCTCTGTCCCTAAACTCAAGGATTTCAAATATGGTTCAGCAAGATTGGTTTAGGACAGAATAGCACACTGACACTTTCCCTCACTGTCCTTCTCTGTCCCTACAAACAAGATTTAGCACAGAATAGCACACTGATAGTTTCCACGAGTGTCCTTCTCTGTCCCTAAACTCAAGGATTTCAAATATGGTTCAGCAAGATTGGTTTAGAACAGAATAGCACACTGACAGTTTCCCTCACTGTCCTTCTCTGTCCCTACAAACAAGGATTAGCACAGAATAGCACACTGATAGTTTCCACGAGTGTCCTTCTCTGTCCCTAAACTCAAGGATTTCAAATATGGTTCAGCAAGATTGGTTTAGGACAGAATAGCACACTGACACTTTCCCTCACTGTCCTTCTCTGTCCCTACAAACAAGATTTAGCACAGAATAGCACACTGATATTTTCCACGAGTGTCCTTCTCTGTCCCTAAACTCAAGGATTTCAAATATGGTTCAGCAAGATTGGTTTAGCACAGAATAGCACACTGATAGTTTCCCTCACTGTCCTTCTCTGTCCCTACAAACAAGATTTAGCACAGAATAGCACACTGATAGTTTCCACGAGTGTCCTTCTCTGTCCCTAAACTCAAGGATTTCAAATACGGTTCAGCAAGATTGGTTTAGAACAGAATAGCACACTGACAGTTTCCCTCACTGTCCTTCTCTGTCCCTACAAACAAGGATTAGCACACAATAGCACACTGACACTTTCCCTCACTGTCCTTCTCTGTCCCTACAAACAAGGTTTAGCACAGAATGACACACTGACACTCTCCCTACCTATCCTTCTCTGTCCCTAAACACAAGGAATCCAGGATTAGTACAGGAAAAAAATTACACTGTCCCTGCCTATGCTTCTCTTTCCCTGCTCCGGAACACACTACACAAGGCCGCCGCGCTGGCGGCCTTTTATAGTGTGGGGCGTGTACTAAACCCCCATAGCAATAATTGGCCACAGGCATCCTGCCTGTGGCCAATCATTGCTCTCCTCGCTGCCGGCGCTGTGATTGGCCAAGCATGCGGGATCACAGTGCATGCTTGGCCAATCACAGCGCCTGGATGACACTGCGATGGCGTAGTGCATTGTGGGCCGTTCGCGTCACTCGAATTTGGCGCGAACAGCCCAAATCGTTCGATCTTCGTCGAACGATCGAACAGCCGATGTTCGAGTCGAACGTATGTTCGACTCGAACACGAAGCTCATCCCTAGTTGTCACTAAGGGACCAACCACCTTTACCAGGGACCACAGTGAGTAACTGA
The DNA here is from genome assembly GCA_029206835.1 of Rana muscosa. NCBI lineage: Eukaryota > Metazoa > Chordata > Amphibia > Anura > Ranidae > Rana > Rana muscosa. The sequence continues at coordinate 136,898,360 of CM055118.1, forward strand.
GGCAAGTACCGGAGCAGCATTCTCAGCATAGATCAGGGCTTCATCCAGGAGACAGAAGTGCTCCACGCAGGAATCAGGACATTCGCCGCCTAGAGGTCAGTGTGTGGGCCAGTGCAGCAGAAATCTGAGAGATCTGAGAAAGCCGAGAGCGGAATAGATGTTGTGGAACTTCCACTTTAAGGTCTCCTGACCCCCTGATATACCACATTTGGCATGTAATTTTTTTTTTGGGGGGGTGGATACCTAGTTTTGACAGGTACCCAGCTCCCACTTTGGCTCAGGCCGCCTACGCAGCTCAAACGGAAGTTCTCCTCTCCCCGTTTCTCCCTGCAATCATCTGGGACATGTCACAGCTCCCAGAAGAATGGCCAGCCATTCAGGACATGCAGCGCAGCTCGCGCATGCGCAGTGCGCACCCGGCTGTGAAGCTGCCACAGCCGGGTGCCCACACTAGTGATGCCGGCGCCGGAAGAAGCGGGGGAGAGAATGGAGGCTTTGGGCAGCCGTATTGCTGGACCGTGGGATAGGTGAGTATGTGTTTATTAGAAGTCAGCAGCTACAATTTTTGAAGCTGCTGACTTTTAATAAACACAAAAATGTCTGGAACTCTGCTTTAAGCACAGGCATACTGTAAGTAGGTCTGGAGGACTGAAATTAAAGACCTAGGCTGCAGGCCTGAGCAAAGATGCTGTGCAAAGCAGCCAGGAGGCTTAATAGCATTTTCTTTCATGTTTAGAATAATGGTGGAAACCCATGTATAGACAACTGTTTTGTTTGTCTGAATGAAGGTCTCACCGCTCCAGGTGGATAAATTAGTGCCTGATAGGAATGTCCAACCAAGTGCTAGCCCCGGCCCGCCACCGTGGATAAGTAGATAAATGAAAGAAATTGCTGCAAATCGACTGAAATCCAAAATGTTGTTTATTGATCACCAAGATTACATCAAAGGACGTTAACACACAGGTCTTGTAGACGCGTTTCACACAGTACAGTTGTGTTTAATCATTAATGATTGTACATTGATGGCTGCACATTGAAATCCAAAATGTAATTTATTGATCACCAAGATGACATCAAAGGACTCCAACATACAGGTTTTGTAGACACATTTCACACAGTACAGTTGTGCTTAATCATTAAAGATTAAGCACAACTGTACTGTGTGAAACGTGTCCACAAGACCTGTGTGTTGGTGTCCTTTGATGTCATCTTGGTGATCAATAAATGACATTTTGGATTTCAATGTGCAGCCATTTCTTCCTTTATCAACTATTTTGTTTGTACTTTTCTTTTGTTTTAAATAAAAGTGGGCCATGAAGCCCTGAAAATGTACTTTCTGGTTGGCGTGAGCTCACTGAAACACTCTGCACCATTGAGTTAACTGCCCAAGAGATCATAGTATATATAATGTGGAGAGGGGCTTCAAGAAAAAAGGAGGGTAGGTTGGAGTGAACCTGGAGTTGCCCTTAATTGTGAACCTATACCTCCGCTTTCAAGAAATGGAGACGATACACTGAACTTCACCTTTCAATAAAACTTTACTGATCCAACTAAAAAGTTTGGCTACAGTTACACTTTGCATTCTTTATGACAGAAAGGTGGCACTTGTGACATCATAACTTGAGAAACGCTGTTCTGGATTAAAAAAGAGAGGTACCTGGGTGGATTTTGCAGGTAAAACAAAAGGTATGAAACACGTGGATCGGTTCTGTGTTTTTTTACAGGTGAGTGGGGTTTGGCAAGCGTAGATGGGGCTTGCCAGGTGGCTGATGCTCTAAAGACAGAGCATACTTCATATAACCCTTGTAATTTATTAATCTGTCCTACAATTGAGTTTGACAATTGTCCTCTTATTAAAATTGCAAGTGTTTCTCTATTTAAAGGGCTTCTCCCAGAGCCTAACAATGAGACAGCATTCCCTTCAACCTCCATGTTTATCACTGCTCTTCCAGCACTGCTAAGCATTCCCATGTGGCTAAAATATCTAAAAATCTCTTGCAGTATTTATATGAGCTTTAGTCATAATTTTGTTGGCAAGGGAAAATCTTAATCATTTATCTTTGAAATACCTCCAAAATGTTAATTCAAGATGGAGATTAACTATCCCACACAGCCACACCACTTGAATGTCTATTTAAAAGTCTTGCTATCCATCATTAGCTTGCTTATGTTGGCATATGATTCCAGTTCCCAAACCTTTCCTCTTTTGCCTTAATATATTTTACTTCATTTCTTAAATGTTGTACAACTGGCAGCTCCTAGTTAATTCCATATTGGATATTAGAAATTCCAAGATGTGTTTTACATTCAAGGACTGCTAACTCTTGCAAAATGTTTAAGAACTCCATGGTAATTAAAGAATTTGCAATGTCTGCCATCTGGGTCATTTTCGAAGGTTGTGCACAGAATAATGATGATGTGCAAAGTTTGATGATGTAAAGAGTAAAGATGATGTGCATAGCAGCCAATCAACTTTTACTTTATGTAGTCAGCTCAGGCGAAAGATAATTTCTGATTTCCCTCACTTTGAATATTACCATTCCTACTGTAGTTACAGTCGTATGAATAGCCAGAGTTTTCTTTTTTTGATTTTGGATGGTAGAGGTAAAACCCTGTCAGTTTATTTTTTCTCCAAAAAGACAAATCCAAGAGGCGCCAGGACGTTAACACCTATTTTTTTTTTATTAAAACAGAGAAAACAATTATTCAATGAGCTAACTGGCTCTGCTGAAACTGCTCACGTAAAGCAAGGCTCCCATGTGCTGGGTACCCAGAATGTGATGGAGTGCCAGACCAAATGGTGTAACAGTGGTGTAAGCCTGGCAAGAAGCATGTCATCTGGGAGTGTGCCCGGCTGGTCAGAGGTATAGAAGGGTCATTGGTAAAAGACTGGTATAATAATGAAGGTACCTTAATTCCCCCTGACCCTCAGAGGTGTGTTCTGTGACTTGGTGACTGATGCTTAATGCTGTGGAGCATATGTAGACAGGTGGTTCTAACTCATTGGGGCTCCCAAGGAGAGGAATAGAGTAGAGGGAAGATGGCTTAGCTTAACGGTGCGTGCTTGTGATCTGCACTGAAATGATTGCTACAGAACATCTAGCCTCACAGGGGGCATTCCGTGCCGAAGAGTCTACTAGCATGTCAAATGTGATATGTCACAGGAAGTTGTGTGAAGATGTAAAGTAGAAGTAGAGTGCTGGAAATGCATTTGTGTGTGGACATTCCTTTATTAAAAAAAATTAAGGTTTCTGGCCAAGGATGTCATGAGCAGGCCTATGGGAGTATGACACAAGATGGAGGAGAGAGTTATCTCAGCAACAGGTGGGTGGTTGTCCTGCCCAAGAAGAAGTAGGGCAGGGACAGTACAACTTGGCGCCAACATCTGACAATCGTAAGCCCTCTTACAAACTTTCTACATACAACAGTAAGCTTTGCCACATATATTTATGCCTTCATTCCTGGACAAATGTGAATATGATGATTTTATGCCACTTTTAATAGATTTTGGTTATTGAATAAAATGTTGTATTTTGGACTATGATAGGGCTTAACCACTTCCTGACCAGGCCATGTTTTGCGACCCAGAACTGCGTTACTTTAACTGACAATTACGTGGACGTGCGACGCTGTACCCAAATAAAATGTATGTATTTGTTTTCCTACAAATAGAGCTTTCTTTTGGTGGTATTTGATCACCTCTGCGTTTTTCTTTTTTAGCGCTAGAAACGAAGAACGACTGCCAATTTTGAAAAAAATATATATATTTTTTACATTCTGTTTTTTAAAACATATCCAATAAAAAAAATTAAAAAATCAAATTTCTTCATCAATTTAGGCAAATATGTATTCTGCTATATATTTTTGGTTAAAAAATCCCAATAAGCGTATATTGATTGGTTTACGCAAATGTTATTGCATCTACAAACTATGGAATATTTAGATTTTTATTAATTAATTTATTTTTTACTAGTAATGACGGCGATCAGCCACCTATAGCGGGACTTCGATATTGCGGCAGACAAATCAGACACCTAACTGACACTTTTGACACTTTTTTGGGGACCAGTGACATTATTACAGTGCTCAGTGCTAAACATATGCACTGTCACTGTATTAATGACACTGGCAGGGAAGGGGTTAACATCAGGGGCGATCAAAGGGTTAACTTGGACCTTTCTTATTCTCAATCTAATTCTACACCCCCTGTCTGGGTCAGCTGGTAGCCTCTCATGGCTTTCAATATCATTTCTAAATTGACGACATCCAATTCTATCTCTCTACCCCTCAGCTCACTCCATCAGTCTCCTCACTAGTGATGAGCCGAACACCCCCGGGTTCGGTTCGCACCAGAACCCGCGAACGGACCGAAAGTTTGTACGAACATTAGAACCCTATTAAATACAATGGATGCGAACGTTCGAATTCTAAAGTGCTAATTATAACGACTATTATGCATGTTATTGTCCTAAAAAGGGTTTGGGAACCCGGGTTCTGCACCAGGGGACATGTATCAATGCAAAAAGAAGTTTTAAAAACGGTCGTTTTTCGGGAGCAGTCATTTTAATGATGCATAAAGTGAAAAAAAAAAAGTCAAATATTCCTTTAAATATCGTACCTGGGGGGTGTCTAAAGTATGCCTGTGAAGTGCCACGTGTTTCCCGTGTTTAGAACTGTCCCTGCACAAAATGACACTTCTAAAGGAAAAAAAAGCCATTTAAAACTGCTTGCGGCTTTAATGTAATTTCTGGTCCCGGTAATATGGATGAAAATCTTTAAGAAAAATGGCATAGCTACCCCATGACCCCCCCCCCCCCTACCCCAGCCCATTACCAGCCCCTTTGGGTCTTGTATGGATATTAAGGGGAACCCCGCACATAAAATAAAAAAGGCCCTATATACTCTGAACAGCCGTATACAGGCGGTGCATACAAGACAGGGACTGTAGGTTTGTTCTTATGTAGAATCTGTTTGTAATTTTGAACAGGTACATTGTTTAAGTATAGCTCCAGCCCAAAAATCTATTTTTAAACTTTTTGGAAAACATAGGTAAGGGTTATCACCCCTGTAACATTTGTTTTGCTGTCTGTGCCCCTGTTCAGAACATTTCACCTCACTTTCCGTCCCAATGACAACTGTTTTTGAAATGTGGTGTTTTTCTTGAAACAAGGATTGCTGATAAAGCATCAGTACAGAGGAGACACCTTTCTCCCATATTAATTCTTACAGGAGAGAATTTTCCTTCCAAGGGGTAGATTTCCTCTCACTTCCTGTTGGCTTCTTTCTTTTGCAAGTAGGAGTCGTTTGTAAGTTGGATGTTTGAAAGTAGGGACCTGCCGTATATACTCTGCAGAAATAGGCCCCTTAGTTGTTGGTGTTGGCACAACACTGTAAGCACTCACAGTTACTCTTGGTTGGTGCTGGAACGCCCTGCTGTCAACTATTATATCAGGAATTTTAATTACATATAATTGTTGAACAGTGGTAGTAAAAATTGGGCCTTTGATGGTGGTGCTGGTGCCACAACACTGTAAGCCCTGACAGTTACTCTTGGTGGGTGCAGCAATGGGCCCTGCTGTGAATTATTAGATCAAGAATTGTAATTGCATGCCCCTGTTGAACAGGGGCTGAAAAATTGGGCCTTTCGTGGTGGTGGTGGTGGTGGTGGTGTTGCCACAACACTGTAAGCCCTCAGAGTTACTCTTGGTGGGTGCATGAATGGGCCCTGCTGTGAATTATTAGATCAAGAATTGTAATTACATGCCCCTTTTGAACAGGGGCTGAAAAATTGGGCCTTTCGTGGTGGTGGTGGTGGTGGCGTTGCCACAACACTGTAAGCCCTCAGAGTTACTCTTGGTGGGTGCAGCAATGGGCCCTGCTGTGAATTATTAGATCAAGAATTGTAATTACATGCCCCTGTTGAACAGGGGCTGAAAAATTGGGCCTTAGGCACTGGTGGCACAACACTACAACCCCTCACAGATACTGTACTTGGAGCACAGCAATGAGCCCTGTTGCAAAGTATTGCTTCAAAAATTGTAATGACACGCCCCTGTTAAACAGGGGCTGAAAAATTGGGCCTTAGGCACTGGTGGCACAACACTCCAACCCCTCACAGATACTGTACTTGGAGCACAGCAATGAGCCCTATGGCAAATTATTGCTAAAAAAATTGTAATTACACGCCCCTGTAAAACAGGGGCTGAAAAATTGGGCCTTAGCCACTGGTGGCGGCACCCATAAACAAAAATGATCTTCCAAGCTATCATCATCAATCGTATCATTGAGGACTCGGAGGAGGAGGATAGCCAGTCAACATAACAGCACAGGCACTCAGCATCAGCATCAGTCTTGAAGGGATGTGACATGTTAAAATCAATTAGTTTGTTATATCAGCATCAGGTGTGTGGTAGCTGGTGGTGACCCAAGACTGGTTTATCTTGATGAAAGTCAGTCGATCAACCGAGTCGGTGGACAGGCGCACCCTGTGATCCGTGACAAATCCTCCAGCAGCACTGAATGTGCGTTCCGAAAGAACGCTGGATGCAGGACAGGCCAGTAGCTCAATTGCATACTGTGCAAGCTCTGGCCAGTGATCCATCCTCAAGACCCAGTAAGCCAGAGGATTTTCGGTGGGGAAGGTGTCCAAGTCTGACCTTGCCCCTAGATATTCCTGCACCATGTTTATCAGACGCTGGCGATGGTTGCTGGAACCGATCATACTTTGGGGCTGCGGACTAAAGAATTGTCTGAACGCGTCGGTCAGACGGCCACCTTCCCCACCGCTCCTTCTTTGACTGGCCGAAGCCTCAGCAACTCGTTGTCCAGGACCAGGAGTTTGTAACCTCCCAGTCTCTGGGAACACGTTGCACAGACCTTTCTGCAAGGCCTCCCGGAGTTGTCTCATCCTCTGCTCCCTCTGCGACGGTAACATAAGGTCCGCAACCTTACCCTTGTACCGTGGATCAAGGAGAGTGGCCAGCCAGTAATGGTCCCTCTCCTTGATCCGAAGAATACGAGGATCCTTCCGCAGACTTTGCAGGATCAGGGAGGCCATGCAGCGTAGGTTTGCTGAGGCATTCGGTCCGGAGTCCTCTGGGTCACTAAGGACGACATGATCCGCAGCCACCTCCTCCCAGCCACGTACAAGTCCACTGGTTTCTTGGGACTGTAAATCATCCCTAAAAGACTGCTGCTGATGATGCTGAGTGCCAGCCTCCACCTCCATGCTGACACAATCCTCCTCCTCCTCCTCCTCCTCCTCTTCCTGTGCGATGGGTGGGACAGAAGGAACACTGTCTGGGTAAAGGGGGCCTTGAGAGGCAAGGAAGTCCTCCTCTTCCTGCCTCTGTTCTGCCTCAAGTGCCCTGTCCATTATTCCACGCAGCGTGTGCTCCAACAGGTGGACAAGAGGTACAGTGTCACTGATGCATGCACTGTCACTGCTCACCATCCTCGTGGCCTCCTCAAATGGTGCCAGGACAGTGCATGCATCCCTGATCATGCCCCACTGGCGTGGAGAAAAAAAACCAAGCTCCCCTGACCCTGTCCTGGTGCCGTAGTCGCACAGGTACTCATTGATGGCCCTCTGCTGCGTGTGCAGCCGCTGCAGCATGGCCAACGTTGAGTTCCACCTGGTGGGCATGTCACATATAAGGCGGTTCTTGGGAAGGTTCAACTCCTTTTGCAGCTCAGCCAGGCGAGCACTGGCATTATAAGATCTGCGGAAATGCACACAGACTTTCCTGGCCTGCCTCAGGACATCCTGTAAGCCCGGGTACCTGCCCAAGAACCGCTGCACCACCAGGTTAAGGACGTGAGCCACACAGGGCACATGGGTCAGTTGTCCCTGTCGGAGGGCGGAGAGGAGGTTGGTGCCATTGTCGCAAACCACCATTCCTGGCTTAAGCTGGCGTGGCGTCAACCACCTCTCGGCCTGGCCCTGCAGAGCAGACAGGACCTCTGCCCCAGTGTGGCTTCTGTCCCCCAAACACACCAGCGCAAGCACGGCATGGCATCTTTTTGCCTGCGTACTTGCGTAGCCCCTTGAACGGCTACGGAGCACCGCTGGTTCAGAGGACAAACCACAGGAAGAGGCCATGGAGGAAGAAGAAGAGGAGGGGGTGGAGGAGAGAGGTGTGTCACAACCAGTAGTAGCATTTTGGAGGCGTGGCGGTGGAACAACCTCCAACACTACTGCACCTTGTCCTGCATCCTTCCCAGCTGCCAAAAGAGTGACCCAATGGGCCGTGAAAGAAAGGTAACGTCCCTGTCCATGCCTGCTGGACCATGAGTCAGCGGTAATATGCACCTTACCACTGACCGCCCTGTCCAGCGAGGCCAAGACATTGCCTTCCACATGCCGGTAGAGAGCCGGAATAGCCTTCCGTGAGAAAAAGTGGCGTTTGGGAACCTGCCACTGAGGAACCGCACATTGCACAAACTCACAGAAGGGGGCCGAGTCTACCAACTGAAAAGGCAGCAGTTGAAGCGCTAGCAATTTAGCCAAGCTAGCATTCAACCGCTGGGCATGTGGATGGCTGGGAGTGAACTTCTTTCGACGGTCCAGCAGCTGGGGCAGGGAAATTTGCCTGCTAGAATCGGACGTCGGTGTACTGCTAGCAGAGTGGCCGCAACTACTTGGCTGTGACACACCTAATTCTACACCTTCATTCCTCTCAGTGCAGGTTTCAGACAGGACTGAAGTTATAGTGGGGTTGGAGATCCCAGCTGATGCGGTGCAAGGAGAGGTCCGCTTTGTTCTTTGGTGTGGGTCTTTGAGGTAGGCTTGCCAACGAGCTGCATGGCAGGTCAACATATGTCTGGTCAGGCATGTGGTACCCAAGCGGCTGATGTTTTGGCCACGCGATATACGCTTGAGACATATGTTGCAAACAGCAGCTGTGCGATCTGATGCACTAGCCTCAAAAAAGGCCCACACCAAAGAACTTTTTGAATGACGGGCAGAGGCAGCGCCCTGCACAGGCGGAGCTCTGCGGTGTGATTCCGTCGGTGTACTGCCCTTACGCTGGCCACCAAAGGGCATCCTGCCTCGTTGGAGATGTGCCTCCTCCTCATCCTCCTCCTCCTCCTCTCTCCTATTAGGCACCCACGTGGAGTCAGTGACCTCATCATCCCCTCCCTCCTCATCACTGGAGCCAATCTGGCAGTATGCTGCAGCTGCTGGAACATGACTGCCAGATTGGTGTCCTTCTTGAGCATCCCCTCTGTCTGCTCTCACGCTACTGCCTTCCTGTAGCTGGGTTTCATCATCAGACCCTTCGAAACGCTGGGCATCCTCCTGGAGCATGTACCCAACACTGTGCTCAAACAGTTCGGGGGACTCCTCAGGAGGAGGACATGGTGGGTCTAGGGAAGGAGTGACTGATGATGAGTCTGACATTGATACCAGGGAAGAGGACGCTTTGGCAGCTGCTTTGCCAGTACCCTGAGCCTGGGTGAGAGAGGATGAGGAGGAGGAGGAGGGCTTGGTCATCCACTCTACCAAGTCTTCGGCATGATGTGGCTCAACATGTCCAGCTGCCGAAAAGAAGGACAAGCGTGTCCCATGGCCATGTGCTGATGACAATGCACCGCGTCCACGACCAGCACTGTTGCCCCCAGACACAGAGCCTGCTTTCCCTCTTTTATTGCCTCCTGACTGTCTGCCTCTCCTTGTTTGCCTTCCAGACATTCTAATAGATGGCCTGCAGGGAGATGGGAAAAAAGCAATAAGGGCTACCTTCAGGTGTCCTTCTCTGTCCCTTTACTTAAGGATTTCTAAATATGGTTGAGGATGATTGCTTTCGCACAGAATAGCACAACGACAACTTCCCTGACTGTCCAAAAAACAAGGATTTCAAAGATGGTTGATGAGGAATGCTTTAGCACAGTATAGCACAAGGAGAATTTCCCTCACTGTCCTTCCCTGTCCCTAGAAACAAGGATTATCACAGTGAAAGAAACTGACACTCTTCCTACCTATAGTTTTCTGTCCCTAGAAAAAATGTTTTTTTAAAGACGGTTGATGATCAATGCTTTAGCACACTATAGCACAAGGAGAATTTCCCTCACTGTCCTTCCCTGTCCCTAGAAACAAGGATTATCACAGTGAAAGAAACTGACACTCTTCCTACCTATAGTTTTCTGTCCCTAGAAAAAATGTTTTTTTAAAGCTGATTGATGATCAATGCTTTAGCACACTATAGCACAAGTAGAATTTCCCTCACTGTCCTTCCCTGTCCCTAGAAACAAGGATTATCACAGTGAAAGAAACTGACACTCTTCCTACCTATAGTTTTCTGTCCCTAGAAAAAATGTTTTTTTAAAGATGGTTGATGATCAATGCTTTAGCACACTATAGCACAAGGAGAATTTCCCTCACTGTCCTTCCCTGTCCCTAGAAACAAGGATTATCACAGTGAAAGAAACTGACACTCTTCCTACCTATAGTTTTCTGTCCCTAGAAAAAATGTTTTTTTAAAGATGGTTGATGATCAATGCTTTAGCACACTATAGCACAAGGAGAATTTCCCTCACTGTCCTTCCCTGTCCCTAGAAACAAGGATTATCACAGTAAAACACACTGACACTCTCCCTACCTATAGTTTTCTGTCCCTAGAAAAAATGATTTTTTAAAGATGGTTGATGATCAATGCTTTAGCACACTATAGCACAAGGAGAATTTCCCTCACTGTCCTTCCCTGTCCCTAGAAACAAGGATTCACACAGTAAAACACACTGACACTCTCCCTACCTATCCTTCTCTTTCCCTAAACTAAAGGAATCCAGGTTAAGCAAGAAAAAAAAATGTCACTGTCCCTGCCTATGCTTCTCTTTCCCTGCTCCGGAACACACTACACTAGGCCGCCGTGCTGGCGGCCTTTTATAGTGTGGGGCGTGTACTAAACACCCTCAGCAATAATTGGCCACAGGCATCCTGCCTGTGGCCAATCATTGCTCTCCTCGCTGCCGGCGCTGTGATTGGCCAAGCATGCGGGGTCACAGTGCATGCTTGGCCAATCACAGCGCCTGGATGACACTGCGATGGCGTAGTGCATTGTGGGCCGTTCGCGTCACTCGAATTAGGCGCGAACGGCCCAAATCGTTCGATCTTCGTCGAACGATCGAACAGCCGATGTTCGAGTCGAACGTATGTTTGACTCGAACACCGAGCTCATCCCTACTCCTCACGCCTCACTAATTTACTACTAGACATATCAGTCGCAATGTCACACCACTTCCTCAAACTCAACCTGTCCAAAACCTAGCTCATAATATTTCCTCCCCCACGCACCCATTCCCCTGACTTCTCTGTCAAGATCAATGGCACAACGATCAACCAATCCCCTCATGCCAGGGTGCTAGGTGTTATCCTGGACTCTGAACTCTCCTTTCGGCCCCAAATCCAATCACTTTCCAAAGCTTGCCGCCTCAAGCTCCGCAACATCTTAAAAATACACCCCTTCCTAACCAATGACACCATAAAGCTCCGAATTCACTCCCTGGTTATCTCTCGCCTCGACTACTGCAACGCCCTCCTTATTGTCTTACCTTTAAATAGTCTATCCCTATTCAGTCCATCATGAATGTTGCTGCCAGTCTCATCCACCTTACAAACCGCTCAGTGTCTGCTACCCCTCTCTGCTAATCCTTCCACTGGCTGCCACCCAACAAATTAAATTAAAAATACTAACAATTACTTACAAAGCCATCCACAACTCGGCCCCTAGCTACATTACTAACCAAGTCTCAAAATACCAACAAAATCGTTCTCTTTGTTCCTCCCAAGACCTCCTGCTCTCTAGTTCCCTCGTCACCTCCTCCCGTGCTCGCCTCCAGGACTTCTCCCGAACCTCACCCATCCTTTGGAATTTCCTACCCCAATCTGTCTGACTATCTCCCACCCTATCCACTTTTAGGCAATCCCTGAAAACTTTTCTCTTCAGAGAAGCCTATCCTGCCTCCACCTAAGGCCCCTTTCACACTGAGGAGTTTTTCAGGCGTTTTGCACTAAAAATAGCGCATAAATAACGCCTGAAAAAATCCTGCCCCAGTATGCTCAATGTGAAAGCCTGAGGGCTTTCACACTGAGGCAATGCGCTGGCGGGAGGAGAAAAAATCTCCTGCAAGCCGCATCTTTGGAGCGGTGAAGGAGCTGTGTGTATACTGCTCCTTTACCACTCCTTCCCATTGAAATCAATGGGACACCGTGGTAATACCGCCCGCAAACCGCGGCTGTAACCGCGGTTTGCGGGCGGTATTAACCCTTTTTCGGCCGCTAGCAGGGGTTAAAACTGCACCGCTAGCGGCCGAATATCGCGGTAAATACGACGGTATAACGGCGCTAAAAATCGCGCCGCTATACCGCCACCACACCTGCCCGCCCCAGTGTGAAAGGGGCCTTACAACTGTGCTTTTATTTTCTCCATCAACTCTTTCCCCACAGTTATTACCTTTTGACCCTCCCTTTTAGGTTGTAAGCTCTAATGAGCAGGGTCCTCTGATTCCTCCTGTATTGAATTGTATTGTAACTGTACTGTTTGCCCTAACGTTGTAAAGCGCTGCACAAACTATTGGCTATATATAAATCCTGTATTATAATAATAATAATATAACTGGGGAGATGGCTGTTTTGGTCACTGGCCCACCATCTCAAAAATACATTTATACTTCTCCTGTGGGCCTTAGTGTGGAAACTGGTTGAACAACCCTCTGCTTGGTGACACCAGAAGTAAACTGATACCAGGCCAGTTCAGGTACTTAATAAGGATGAGACCAGACGTGTTTGGATCCTATGCTGAACCCACCTGAGCTATCCATCAGGAAGCTGTCCCAGCACACTGTCAATCATAAGCAGCTGAATCATTGCCTGCTCCGCAGCCGTAGATATACAAGGAGCTTCAGCTGCTTTTGATTGGAAGTGTGCAGTGACAGCTTCATGGCAGTATAGCATAAGTAGGTTCAGACTAGGATTAGAGTTGAGCGGACACCTGGATGTTCGGGTTCGACGGGTTCGGCCGAACTTCGGAAAAAAGTTCGGGTTCGGGACCGAACTTTAACCCGAACCCGAACCCGAACCCGAACCCCATTGAAGTCAATGGGGACCCGGACTTCTAAGGACTAAAAAGGCTCTAAAAAAGTAATGGAAAGGACTAGAGGGCTGCGAATGGCAGCAAAATGTTGTTAAGAGCATGGCAAGTGCTCTGCAAACAAATGTGGATAGGGAAATAACTTAAAATAACATAAAAAAAATATGCTGGAGGCCCCCTTTTCAGCAGAAGAGGTACGGGAAGTCATTAAGAACCTCAGAAACTCAACGACACGATGCCACGCATATGGTGGGAATGCCCCAGAATACGCCCTTTCTGGAATAAATTATTCAATTTAATGGATAAGCTAGTGGGAAAATAAAATACTTTGAAATAAAAATGTAGCGGGGTGCTAAATTTAAGGGAAGTGTTTGAGTGGTAAATAGGCTCAAACACCCTAATTCTGTAGGATTCATGGACCATTTTGTCCTCGGGGGACAGTATTGGTGTGCAGTTCCCTGTGGCCTACAGGTGGCACTGCCATGGTAGGCTAGGGTTGAACCGCCGATACAGTGCTGTGCCTTTTGTGTCCCCTCTTGGCAGTAGTACAGCGGGGCGGGGAACCTTCTGTGCATGCCAGGAGAGCATATAAAAGGGGCAGACCTTTGGCCTGGGGGCTGATGTTCAGTGGGGTCCGCGCCCAGGTGCCTTCGGCATGGGTGCATGTGTTCCTGTTCCATCTCGGGTACCTTTAGCCCGGGGTGAGGTACTATCCTGGAGTTCCTGCTGCCCTGGGTATGGAGGCCTAGGTGTGGGAGTAAAGCCTGAAGTCCAGAGCCTTCGTCTGGAGTCCGCTAAGGGTTGAGGAGTCTTAGGGTGCCGCCTCGTGTAGGGGACCCTGTTCCAGGGAAGGGAGGATCATTCTGATGGACCGATGCGGGAGTCACGGTGAAGGAAGGGTCTGTTGACTCTCTGGAGAGATGTCTTCCCCTTGATATGGGCTAGGTTCATAGAAGGAGAAGCTCAAGGTCATCTTGACTGTATCAGAGGCCTTATTCACCCGGCCCGTGGCAGGGGCCTTATACACCCTGGTCTGTGGCAGAGACCAAAGTTCTCCAGGTCCGTGGCAGGGGCCTTGTACACCCGGTCTGTGGCAGAGACTAACCTCAAGGTCTGTGGCAGAGACCATGCACCTAAAACTGTTTGAGAAACCTAAGCAGTGAAGTGTATGTGCTACGTTTGTACCTGGACCTCCTCCACACCTTAAGCTGTCCTGTTTCTTTGCTCTAACCTTTTCTATCCGAGTACAATTTATTTTGCCATGAGAGAATAAGAGTTGTAATTTCAGCTGGTGTGGACATTGACTTTACTGGGAATTAAAGGACTTGCCTCTACCTACAGTAGAGGTGAGAATCATCCTCTGGAGGAGTTTTGACTCCGGCTGTGGACACGGCCCATTCAAGTACACCGCTCAACCTCTTTATATAGGAGGGTACGGGCTGGTAGTGCGGTGTGCCTTTCTCCCTCCTGCGAGGAGCCAACAACATAAAGGCAGGTAAGGGGGAAAGGATCTGTGCGCTACAAAAAAATAAAATAAAAATTATAATCTTGACCTAGGAGGACGAGGTCCATATGGAGTAGGAGGTTGAGGTGGCGGTGGATGTGGCTGTGTAGGTGGAAGCGGCGGTGGAGGAGGACGAGGTAGCCAACACTGGTTCAAAAATACAACAATGGCTGGGTAAGGCCAGTGATGTGTCGAATTCTGTCCCCCGTCAAATAGTGTCCACCCTGTACTGCGCTTGCTCAGTATGTAGGACAAGTGGATTTCGAAAATCTCCCAAGACGAACGGCGCCTGCGTGGTGAGTTCAGGTGAAGGCCACACCATCTGTGGTTCAAGCCGAGCCAAGTGAGGCCGTGCCCGAAGCGTGGCGATCGAAGCGAGCCTGTGAGGGGCCCTGTTACTATGTGCTACCGTATGTCCACTTGGATGGTGGGGCTTGAACCTGCACTCACGGCGCAGGCGCCGTTTATCTTCGGAGATTTTGTGAATCTCCTTGTCCTCTGTACTGCGCAAGCGCTGCGCCGCGCCTTCGCAGTACGGGCCGGACACAATCCGATGGCCGGACAGTTTTTGTCACAACACCGGTATACATGTCTATTCTGCAGAAGGTATGGACAAGTCCTGTGGGATCCATGCCTGGTTCATTTTAATGAACGTGCACTTGTCCACATTGGCTCTGGACAGGCGGCTGCGCTTGTCTGTGATAACGCCCCCTGCCGTGCTAAATACACGTTCAGATAATACACTGGCTGTAGGGCAGGCCAGCACCTCCAAGGCATAAAGGGCAAGCTCAGGCCATGTGCCCAATTTGGAGACCCAGAAGTTAAAGGGGGCAGACCCGTCATCCAGTACGTGTAGGCCTGTGGACACATACTGCTCAACCATGTTGGTGAAATGCTGCCTCCTGCTAAGACGTTCCATCTCAGCTGGTGGTGCTGGTTGTTGTGGCGTGCTGACAAAGCTTTTCCACATTTCGGCCATGCTAACCCTGCCTTCTGAGGTGCTACCGGTGCCCCGGCTGCGTTGGCGACCTCTTCCTCCTCCTCTGCCTTCGCCTTGTGCTTCCACCGTACGCCCGCTGTCAGGTGGGAATGCCACCAGCAGCGCATCTACCAGCGTGCGCTTGTACTCGCGCATCTTACGATCCCACTCCAGTGAGGAAATTAAGGACGGTACGTTGTTCTTGTAACGGGGATCCAGCAGGGTGGCCACCCAGTAATCAGCACCAGTTAAAATGTGGGCAACTCGGCGGTCATTGCAGAAACACTGCAGCATGTAATCGCTCATGTGTGCCAGGCTGCCCAGAGGCAAAGAAAAGCTGTCCTCTGTGGGAGGTGTATCGTCTGTGTCCTCTGTATCCCCCCAGCCACGCACCAGTGATGGCCACGAGCTGGTCTGGGTGCCACCCTGCTGTGAACATGGCTCCTCCTCCTCCTCCTCCTCCATCTCCTCCTCCACCTCGTCATCCTCCAGAACTGTGCCCTTTCTGCCTGGACAATTGTGTACCTGGCGTTTGTTG
The DNA here is from genome assembly GCA_029206835.1 of Rana muscosa. Classification (NCBI taxonomy): domain Eukaryota; kingdom Metazoa; phylum Chordata; class Amphibia; order Anura; family Ranidae; genus Rana; species Rana muscosa. The sequence goes on from CM055118.1 coordinate 136,914,472, forward strand.
GTGCAGGAACCCACCCTCGTAGCCACTTGTGAAAGACTGCCCTAAAAGCCTTTGAAATGATCCCGCTTCCTCCTCCTCCTCCTCATCCTCCTGTGCCACATCCTCTTCCATCATCGCCCGAAGCGTTTTTTCAAGGAGGCATAGAACTGGGATAGTAATGCTGAGAACGGCGTCATTGGCACTGGCCATGTTGGTGGAGTACTCGAAACAGAGCAACAAGGCACACAGGTCTCGCATGGAGGCCCAGTTATTGGTGGTGAAGTGGTGCTGTTCCGCAGAGCGACTCACGCGTGATTGCTGCAGCTGAAACTCCACTATCGCCTGCTGCTGCTCGCACAGTCTGGCCAGCATGTGCAAGGTGGAGTTCCACCTTGTGGGCACGTCACATATGAGGCGGTGAGCGGGAAGGCCGAAGTTACGCTGCAGCGCTGACAGGCGAGCAGCAGCAGGGTGAGAACACCGAAAGTGCGCACAGACAGCCCGCACTTTCTGCAGCAGCTCTGGCATATTGGGGTAATTTTTAAGGAACCGCTGGACCACCAAGTTCAGCACATGCGCCAGGCAAGGGATGTGCGTCAAACCGGCTAGGCCCAGAGCTGCTACGAGATTTCACCCATTATCGCACACCACCAGGCCGGGCTTGAGGCTCACTGACAGCAACCACTCATTGGTCTGTTGTTCCATGTCCGTAACCGCTGAATCGCACAGCTACAGAACTGCAGAAAATGCTATTCAAAAATAATGTTTTTTTTAGTATAGCACAGTAGAAGAAAACTATATATAAATTGTTTATTTCACACACCTCCACATATGTATAACACACTGCAAAATATTTTTTGTGGCCCTAAATGGCGTTTTTTGGAAGACCACAATACACCCACAGTACGTAACCGCTGAATCACACAGCTACAGAACTACAGAAAATGCTATTAAAAAAAAAATGTTTTTTTTTTTAGTATAGCACAGTAGAAGAAAACTATATATAAATTGTTTATATCACACACCTCCACATATGTATAACACACTGCAAAATATTTTTTGTGGCCCTAAATGGCATTTTTTGGAAGACCACAATACACCCACAGTACGTAACTGCTGAATCGCACAGCTACAGAACTGCAGAAAATGCTATTCAAAAAAAATGTTTTTTTTTTAGTATAGCACAGTAGAAGAAAACTATATATAAATTGTTTATTTCACACACCTCCACATATGTATAACACACTGCAAAATATTTTTTGTGGCCCTAAATGGCTCTTTTTGCAAGCGTACATTAAAGTGCAAATTTTTTTAATTTTTTTTTGCCCTAAACGGGTCTTTTTTTGCACGAGCAAAATAAAATGGAATTTTTTATTTTTTTTTGCCCAATGCACAATAAAGTGCCTTTTTTTTTTTTGTCCTAAATGGATCTTTTTCCAAGAGCAGAATACACCCACAGTATGGAAACGGTGTATCTCTCAACGTAATATATACAGTGCTGGTGCACTGAGCTTGCAGATAAAAGGTAGATTTTCTCTGACACTGGGCTCATAGCAGTGTAAAAAGACTGCACTGCAACACAAACAGGTAAACCTATGCAGATCGCTGAGTTATATCTCTGAATCTGGACTCCTATTCCTATATAATATATCTCTATCCCTAAAAGCAAAAAACAGGAACCTGGCCCTACACTACACTGTCTCTCTATCTTTTCCCTCAGATTCCAGAATCAGGACTAACTCATGTATTTTTCTATCTCTCCCTAAAAGCAGCAGCAGCAGACAAGATCCTCTCCCTATCTATTCTGAAGCAGAGTGACGTGTGTGCTGTGTGCCTCTAGCTTATATAGAAGCTGGGTCACATGTTGCACTGACCAATCACAGCCATGCCATTAGTAGGCATGGCTATGATGGCCTCTAAGGGCACACCAGCTAATCAAAAGGTGATTGGCTGGCCCCTGAAGCATTTCTAAATGCGTAATTAGACTTTACAGTTCGGGTTCGCTCAACACTAACTAGGATCTAAACATGCCTGAGCTCATCCCTGGTACTTACACTCTGGTACTTACACTATCTGCAAATTAAAAATACATTTATTAGTGCATTATTGATTACAGAGCTGTATTAATTTGTGCTTTTTATATCTGCCTGGAGTTAAGCTTTTAGATAAATGTATGCCTTCTTTTCAGTGGAGAAAAAAGTAGCAAATAACTTTAAAATTGTTTATTTGCTTTTTTAATGCTCTCCTTTTAAAAAATTATTGTAGGACCAATAATAAAAAAAAGTTTCATTCACTCTCTGATTAATCAGCACCGGTGGTCTAACAGGACTGTACTGCTTACAGATATTTTCCCAATTTTCTAGCGGTATTGTTTCTCATTCTTCCCTCTATAACTGCTATAAACTGCAAAATAACATCCTAGTCTGCTCTGGTTCTATATTTAGTTACATTTGATACTTTTGTGAGATAATTTGGTGATAGACTGGGAAAGTATAAATGTGGCTTGCGCCATTGTAAGTGAGATTATTGGGATAGTCCCCACATCTTCCACTCAGTTCTTGGCCAGCGATGAAATCCATCCGCATCCAACATACAACACAAGCCAGGGGCTAAGACACACCTTTGTCTGGAGTCTGTTTATAGTCACTGTGGGCAACTCATTTACCTGCATAGCAGGGACCAGAGAATTTACAGATTACAGAAGAGGTAATTGTCTCCAAAACTGAACCGACATAGGTAATTTATTTTATGTTTTTCCCATTTGTGTTTTTACATTAGATTCTGTCACAGGGATGTTAAAGCAAGAAATACCGGTATTCTCCATTGGAATATCTACAGAATTTACAGGAAACAGCGGAAGATCAGGTGAAAATAGAGTTTTGGCCTGGTAAGAAAACTTCCCACTGGAATCTCAAGAAACTGTAAAAACCTGGAAAAACTTTGAACTCTGCTCAACCACACATAAAAAATCCTCCTAGTGTGTGCTAGGCACCCTCCATTGACTTAACCAAGGGGCTTCCAAAATGTTTAATCCAAGAAAAAAAAATTGTTCTTACCCATCCCACTCCTGTTACTGGACAGTGAAAGGAGATTCAGAACAGTGATGAACTGCTTTGTCATCCTGTCCACATACTTCTTCTCAGCATATGAACTGATTGGCTCCCTGTGCTGCTTCTCCTTCTTCCAGTTAGAAGCAATGGGGTTTATTTACTAAAGCTGGAGAGTGCCAAATCAGGCTCACTTCTGCATAGAAACCAATGAGCTTCAGGGTTTTATTGTCAAAATTTAAAGTGGTTGTTAACCCACATACTGTAGCTGCTGACTATTAAAATTAGGACACTTACTTGTCCTGGTGTCTAGCGATGTCGGCACCACAGCTGATGTTTACATTGGGTGTTGGGTGCGGCCGCCGCCATTGTCGAAAAGGGATCCCAGCAGTGCGGCTTCACGACCGGGTCCCTACTGCGCATGCACGAAGTGTGCTGCGCTCTCTCACTTGCCTGGCAGAAGGGGAGGGAGGAGGAGAGAGGGGGATATATGGCATACTTTGTAGAAGTGGGGATAGGGTACCTGACAAAAACAGGTCCCTATTCCCCCCTCTCCCCTGAAAAGTGCCAAATGTGACACCGGAGGGGGTGGGGGGGGTGAATTTAGATAAGCAGAAGTTCCACTTTTGGGTTTAACTCAGCTTTAAAGCAGTTCTTTAGTCATTCTGCAAAAATTTTAAGTCAGCAGCTACAAAAACAAAGACTTTTAATAAACAGACAGTCACCTGTCCAGGGATGCAGCGCTGTGTTCAACCGAGCCTGTTTTTTCAGTGGTCTTTGGTTCCCGGCGCCGGCATGTTAACTGTGGGCAGCCAGCTGTGACTCCTTGCAGAAAATGGCAAGTAGGGGGGTGGGAGTGGGTACCTGTCAAAACTAGGTACCTAAACCCCCCCCCAAAAAAAAAAAAGAAATGTGTCAAATATTTTGGAGGAGGGGGGAGAAAGAGGAAAAGCGGAACTTCCCCATTTGGGTGACATTCCACTTTAATAAAGCACGTGGCGTATGCGCTGGAAGGTAGGGAGGCAGTATGACAAATAGGATAAGATGAGATGGGCCAAAGGTTCATAGCTGACCACAGGGCCCTAGGTACTTATTTCTACATAAAAAAATAAACCCCTTTTTGAATTTGAAAAGGAAGTGATGACATAAAGATAACTTCTATTTTAAATTGAGGATTTCTATATTATACAGCATTGAGAGTATTGGAGAGTTCTTTGGTGTATTTAAACTCCATAACAATAACGTAAATGAGTTGTACTATTTCATTGCTCCCTAAGCTCTAATCTGTAGAAGACATGGTGTCTATATCTTACATTGCCGAGGGCTAACAAGCTGGAAGCAGCTGTTAGCACGTTAGAGAAATGTCTGTGTATTCTAGGCTGTATCTGTTCTGGAATGCATAGGTGACCACAGGGACATAGTGTAATGATTTGCACATCCCTACCCACTATCCTTAAAGTATCATTTAGCTTTTGTTGAAGAAAAAAATAAATAGCTCCAGGTGTACTATATAAGCATGGGAAGGTTTTCAGCAAATTGAATTGCAGGTTCTTAAATTTCTCATATTTGATGCAGGCCTTACCATGCCCTTTTCCAAACTGATTGCTAAGTGAGATTTTCTGTTTTCATTATAATTACTATGCAGAGCAACGTGACAATGTCTATGGAAAGACCCCTCACCTTATACTTATGTAGTGGTACCCCTGTAGGAGCTGCTAAGTGATGTGGCCCACCTGTCACCGTCCCTACCCAGCCCGGCATTCAATTCTCAGTCACTCTAAGACAATGGACAGTCCATGTGCTTGTTTTTGTTTGTTCTACAATTCACCAAATTCATTCAATAAAATTATCAATTGGTGAATTGTAGAACAATCAATTGGGACGAACTATGTACACTCCTTGTACACATCACTACTTTATTCTCCTCCAGCACTTTTCTTGCTTGCAGACTATTCCTCTTCCTTCCTCCTGCACAACTCTCGACTCTCAGGATCAGCTAGCACTAAATGATTAGGCCTAACTCTGACTCAGCCAGACCCTAGCAACTGCCCTTTGCAGGCAGGGACCACGACCCCTATGGTGTAGCAATCAAATAGAAAGTCTCCAGTGCTATCTGTCCTACAGATGGACTACTGTCCCCAGTCAGCCCTCTGTCCTCTCTGCTCCTTCTGTGCCTCCTGTCCAGAACCTTCACACTTTCCTGAAGGGCTCTGTTCACACCCGAGCCCCAGGCCCAAGGTCACCCCCTAGACTGGGGAGCTCCCTCAAAGGCCCCAACAGTCTAGCACTCCGTCTTCAAGCTCTGAACAACTCCAACGACTCCAACTGACCCTGGGTATTTAAGGAGGTCTGCCCCCTGCCAATACAGGTTGGGGATTGGTCAGGGCTCCTTAGAACACCCCAGGAAGCTCCACCTCTCCTCTCCTCTTCTCCTTGTAGAATCCTCAAAAAAAAGAGAGAGGTCACAGTGACTCTGCCTGTGAGTCACCAGTTGCTACTCTAAGCCACTCCCGGCCCACACAAACCAAAACAAACAGGCCTGTCTGCAGGCAGGCCTGTCTAAATTTACCTTACCTATACACCTAAGTAGAGGGTGCTACACTTACTTTACCTGCACTCTCTCACAGATCCTCGCTCCTCCAAAACTATCAAAGAAACCCGCCACTTTTGGGGATATGAGAGTTCAAAAGGTAACTATTGATCCTTCCAGAAATCTTAATAATTTCCTGTGCTCTGTGCCTGTGCTGACTGTTGCCTATATATGGGCCAGAGTCCTATAGTCATGACCTATTTCTGTTGCCTTGATACAGAGGAGTGAGTGAGCATTGTCATCATAGGACTGGAAGAGTGTTACTGGCAGAGTTAAAAGTTAAATTGCACCTAGTAAAAAGAAACATCAAGCCAAAGTCACCACTATTAATCAACTTACTCTCAGTGGGTATGTATCGTTGCAAGAAACCACTATGTCTCACTTGCTCACATGTTCCTCATGGTAAAAAAGCCTTTACAACCAATGGCAATACTTACACTATTAAGTCGTTCTACAACTGTTCGACAACATATGTCGTATACTGTTTATCCTGCCCATGTGGTTTGCTCTATGTGGGCAGAACCATCAGGACACTGCGAGCTAGGTTCGGTGAGCACCAACGGTTCGTTCAAGAATGTCTTCCCAAATACAGTGTCCCACGACATTTTGACGAACACCTCAGTAAAAACACGGATGAACTTCAGGTGTGGTTATTGAATCCATACCTGAAAAATATTCACCTGCTGAGCGTTTTCCACTTTTATGTAAACAGGAAACAGTTTGGATCTATACCTTAGATACTTTGGTGCCCAAAGGCCTTAATGAGGAAATTTTAATAAATACAGTTATTTAAATGCCATTATTTATATTTTATATATATATATATATATATATATATATATATGTGTGTGTGCGCATGCATATGCATGTGCATATATATATATATAGCCAGTATCTTGCCTCCTATTGTTCCTCCTCTGATCATCTAATATATTTCTAGATTTTTTTGGAAGTCTAGTTTTCCATTTGTGACTCCACCACCTGTTACTCGTAGGGTGGTAAGTAAATTTGGATATAATAATTTAGTGATTATAGCTTTATTGAAAATACATAGATAGAATAACTGTTTATAAATAATTTTAACCACTGACAAATGGAACCTGAATCACCTCATTGAAACTGTTATTGGTTGGAACTTTGTTTTTCCATAATAAATTCCTTTTAAATGTAGCGGGCACCCCAAATTTGGGGGTCGCTATGTTCTAAATTTAGGTGGAGTATGAGCCATAGTTGGCTCAGGTTCTCTAGTTTTGCTAGGTATGGACTCTGTTCTGCTATGGTGTTGCCTGGTGTATGGTTCCCTTTGTCCTGTGGTGGCACTGTTGCCCAGGTCTCGGGTTGAACCACGGGTGGCATTGTGGTGTGATTGGGTGTCCTCTCTCGGCTACCATGTGGTGGGCGGGGTTTTGCCTGCTGTGCATGCCGGGAGAGGGTACATAAAGGGCAGACGCCATGCTCTAAGGAGGAGTGTGTCCCATTGGGGTGGTGTGCCAGGGGGAGGACTCCTGGTGGAGAAGTCGCGCCCTTTTGCCCTGCTGGCCGGGGGGGTGCGTGAACTGGCCAAGGAGTCTCGGGCACCTTTAGCCCGAGGCTGCAACATTCCAGGTAGGCCCAGTACCTTCAACTGGGTCTACAGCCAACACACTGGAGTCCCAGGGAGCCTGTGTGAGGGTGGCCCGCTTTGAAAGAGAGGAAACCGGGGGAGGACCTGTCCAATGGATCGGTGATGGATTTCACGATGAAGGAGAGGCCTGGTTACCTATCAGAGGAAGGATTCGTGAGTTGCAGTATAGCCCCTGTAGTGTGTCCCACTGACACCTAGGTCTCTACTAATCTACGGGGTTTTGTTCAGAAGTCATAATTCAATCATTAAGGATTCTGTGGCAGAGGATCTCTAGGACTTGTCCGTGAAGGGGACTAAATTCAAGTAGCAACTGTTCGTGCTTCACTCCAGCTGCTAGAACTGTGAGAGGGATCTATCCGGGTGAGCAAAATTCATACTCAGGTTTAGGCACGCGGCACCCAGTTACCCTATTCTTTACTCAAGCCTATCTCCTTACCTACTTTGTCGCTATCTTCAACCTGTTCCCAAATCTGTTTGAGCAAGATAAAAATAAACTCGGCTGTTTGGAGTTTAAATACAGTTTGGACATTGAGTTTTTTTGGGGAAAGAACACAGACTTTTCCCTACATTCTAGGGACAAGGACCAGTGAACGGGAGGTGTTTCGCTTGCGTCTATCTAGCAAGGTTACTCTGTGGTATAACAAGGAAGCTGAGACTTCTGCAGTGTGTAAATGTGCTTTTACTATACAAGATGCTGTACATACAAAACTATTACATCATTAGGACTAAAATACAAGACTGACATATATCTATAACAAGCAAAATGCCTAGAAAATAGAACAGCCTATGGTCTATAACTACAAATACATTTAAAGGTTACTTAACTTGGATTACGCTTTGTTCATGATCTCCATTGGCAATGATTATTCTTGGAGATCAGGTCCTGTTCTTCTTCATGATCTTACAGCAACATGGTGTGTGTGTGTGTGTGTGCTTACTGCTTTTATGTGTGTGTCAGGCTCTTTACCATTGTTACCAAAACAGAAAACATAGATGTATTTCAACAATAGCATTGAATACAACAATGCTATCTACCTATTGTCTACTCAAAAAACGAACCTGTAATCTAAACTGTGATTTCTTCCAGTTTGAGAGCTGAAAGAAATCTCAAACAGGTAATGTTTACTGTGGCTATAGAGACATTAGCATATTGGATACAACAATGGTATCTAACCTATTGTCTACTCAAAATGAAACCTGTAATTCTTTTCAGTTTGAGAGCTGAAAGAAATCTCTCAAACAGGTAATGTACTAAAATACAACAATGGTATCTAATCCCATTGTCATTTGTTTGAGAAATCTACTTAAACCAAATGCTGACAGGTAATCTGACTATTTTAAAATTGTCCCATGTATCCTATGTCTGATTAATATAATAAAAATCATATTTTTAACAAACGCAATACAGGAGGTAACTCGCTCCAAGGCCCAAAAATAAAGAACACCGCTCAACCTTCTAAACCAGTAGGATCCAGGCATGTGGCACGGTGTGCCTTTATCCCTGCAATGAGAAGGTAAGCAGGAGAAAAGGGTCCGTGTGCTACATAAATAATCATTCCCCTCCTTTTAAATAACCCCCCCCCCTCATTTTAAAATAAATAATGCTCTCTATTTAACTTTCCTAACTTTAATATAACCTAATATGAAAAAATCATTTTTGGTAAATATATCTCTCTCAAATAACATACCCCTTATTTAAATATATTCGCACCCACAGTCATTAACTTCTTTATTTTTGATCATTACTGATTGTCTTGACACAAGAACAAATAACAATACTCACATTTAAATATTTAACTTGTTTTGTCTCATGATATTGCAATGTCAATATTTAACATGTATTATAAATAAACATGTATTTTAATTGCTCACAATAAGTTATATTGCCTCTGGTCCACGCTCCGTGTGAATTTCTATATAGACCGTTTAGATCAAAAGCCATTTAGATCTAATGAAGAAGCGGATGCTTTGAAACGTTATCACCATGTTCTGACATCACTTCCACTGCGACTATGAGTGTGTTCCATGCTGGTCCCGAGACGACAAGACGGATGTCCGACCGGTTGTTGTTCTCCACTCGTGTTAACATCTACACACCACCATCCACCGGTGACCATAGTTTTATACTGTTATATGGCTATTGATCTTTATATTAGTGTGAGTAGCCGTTTGGCAAATTTTTATTAAATATACTATTTGTTGCATCTTTTGCTCCACTTAGTTATTGGCACAACTTGTTTTTCTCCCATTGATCACAGTTGAAAGTCAAATGGCTTTGTGTGCGAAGGTGATTAGCTACATCTGATTAGGGATGAGCCGAACACCCCCGGGTTTGGTTCGCACTAGAACCCGCAAACGGACCGAAAGTTCGCACGAACGTTAGAACCCTATTAAATACAATGGATGCGAACGTTCGAAATCTAAAGTGCTAATTATAACGACTATTATGCATGTTATTGTCCTAAAACCCGAGTTCTTCACCAGGGGACATGTATCAATGCAAAAAGAAGTTTTAAAAACGGCCGTTTTTCGGGAGAAGTCATTTTAATGATGCATAAAGTGAAAAAAAAGTCAAATATTCCTTTAAATATCGTACCTGGGGAGTGTCTAAAGTATGCCTGTGAAGTGCCACGTGTTTCCCGTGTTTAGAACTGTCCCTGCACAAAATGACATTTCTAAAGGAAAAAAAAGCCATTTAAAACTGCTTGCGGCTTTAATGTAATGTCTGGTCCCGGTAATATGGATACATTTTTTTGAGAAAAATGGCATAGCTACCCCATCACCCCCCCCACCCCCCCACCCCAGCCCATTACCAGCCCCTTTGGGTCTTGTCTGGATATTAAGGGGAACCCCACACACAAAATAAAAAAGGCCCTATATACTCTGAACAGCCGTATACAGGCGGTGCATACAAGACAGGGACTGTAGGTTTGTTCTTATGTAGAATCTGTTTGTAATTTTGAACAGGTACATTGTTTAAGTGTAGCTCCAGCCAAAAAATCTATTTTTAAGCTTTTTGGAAAACATAGGGAAGGGTTATCACCTCTGTAACATTTGTTTTGCTGTCTCTGCCCCTGTTCAGAACATTTCTCCTCACTTTCCGTCCCAATGACAAATGTTTTTGTGTGGTTTTTATTGAAACAAGGATTGGTGATAAAGCATCAGTAGAGAGGAGACACCTTTTAACTCTTACAGGAGAGAATTTCCCTTCCTAGGGGTAGATTTCCTCTCACTTCCTGTTGTCTCCTTCCGTTTGCAAGTAGGAGTCGTTTGTAAGTTGGATGTTTGAAAGTAGGGGCCTGCCCTATATACTCTGCTGAAATTTGCCCCTTACATGTTGGTGTTGCCACAACACTGTAAGCCCTCACAGTTACTCTTGGTGGGCGCATGAATGAGCCCTGCTGTGAATTATTAGATCAAGAATTGTAATTGCATGCCCCTGTTGAACAGGGGCTGAAAAATTGGGCCTTTGGTGGTGGTGGTGGTGTTGCCACAACACTGTAAGCCCTCACAGATACTCTTGGTGGGCGCATGAATGGGCCCTGCTGTGAATTATTAGATCAAGAATTGTAATTGCATGCCCCTGTTGAACAGGGGCTGAAAAATTGGGCCTTTGGTGGTGGTGGTGGTGGTGGTGTTGCCACAACACTGTAAGCCCTCACAGTTACTCTTGATGGGCCCTGCTGTGAATTATTAGATCAAGAATTGTAATTGCATGCCCCTGTTGAACAGGGGCTGAAAAATTGGGCCTTTGGTGGTGGTGGTGTTGACACAACACTGTAAGCCCTCACAGTTACTCTTGGTGGGCGCATGAATGGGCCCTGCTGTGAATTATTAGATCAAGAATTGTAATTGCATGCCCCTGTTGAACAGGGGCTGAAAAATTGGGCCTTTGGTGGTGGTGTTGACACAACACTGTAAGGCCTCACAGTTACTCTTGGTGGGCGCAGGAATGGGCCCTGCTGTGAATTATTAGATCAAGAATTGTAATTACATGCCCCTGTTAAACAGGGGCAGAAAAATTGGGCCTTAGGCACTGGTGCCACAACACTGCAACCCCTCACAGATACTGTACTTGGAGCACAGCAATGAGCCCTGTTGCAAAGTATTGCATCAAAAATTGTAATTACACGCCCCTGTTAAACAGGGGCTGAAAAATTGGGCCTTAGGCACTGGTGCTGGTCCCACGACACTGCAACCTCTCCCAGATACTCTAGTTGGAGTGCAGGAATGAGCCCTGCTGCAAAGCATTGCATAAAAAATTGTAATTACATGCCACTGTTAAACAGGGGCTGAAAAATTGGGCCTTAGGCACTGGTGCTGGTGCCACGACACTGCAACCTCTCCCAGATACTCTAGTTGGAGTGCAGGAATGAGCCCTGCTGCAAAGGATTGCATAAAATTTTTTAATTACATGCCCCTGTTAAACAGGGGCTGAAAAATTGGGCCTTAGCCACTGGTGGCGTCACCCATAAACCAAAATGTTCTTCCAAGCTATCATCATTAATCGTATCATTGAGGAGGAGGAGGAGGATAGCCAGTCAACATAACAGCACAGGCACTCAGCATCAGCATCAGTCTTGAAGGGATGTGACATTTTAAAATCAATTAGTCTGTTATATCAGCATCAGGTGTGTGGTAGCTGGTGGTGATCCAAGACTGGTTCATCTTTATGAAAGTCAGTCGATCAACCGAGTCGGTGGACAGGCGCACCCTGTGATCCGTGACAAATCCTCCAGCAGCACTGAATGTGCGTTCTGAAAGAACGCTGGATGCAGGACAGGCCAGTAGCTCAATTGCATACTGTGCAAGCTCTGGCCAGTGATCCATCCTCAAGACCCAGTAAGCCAGAGGATTTTCGGTGGGTAAGGTGTCCAAGTCTGACCTTGCCCCTAGGTATTCCTGCACCATGTATATCAGACGCTGGCGATGGTTGCTGGAACCGATCATACCTTGGGGCTGCGGACTAAAGAATTGTCTGAACGCATCGGTCAGACGGCCACCTTCCCCACCGCTCCTTCTTTGACTGAGCGAAGCCTCAGCAACTCATTGTCCAGGACCAGGAGTTTGTAACCTCCCAGTCTCTGGGAACGCGTTGCACAGACCTTTCTGCAAGGCCTCCCGGAGTTGTCTCATCCTCTGCTCCCTCTGCGACGGTAAGATAAGGTCCGCAACCTTACCCTTGTACCGTGGATCAAGGAGAGTGGCCAGCCAATAATGGTCCCTCTCCTTGATCCGAAGAATACGAGGATCCTTCTGCAGACTTTGCAGGATCAGGGAGGCCATGCAGCGTAGGTTAGCTGAGGCATTCGGTCCGGAGTCCTCTGGGTCACTAAGGACGACATGATCCACAGCCACCTCCTCCCAGCCACGTACAAGTCCACGGGTTTCTTGGGACTGTAAATCATCCCTAAAAGACTGCTGCTGATGATGCTGAGTGCCAGGCTCCACCTCCATGCTGACACAATCCTCCTCCTCCTCCTCTTCCTGTGTGATGGGTGGGACAGAAGGAACACTGTCTGGGTAAAGGGGGCCTTGAGAGGCAAGGAAGTCCTCCTCTTCCTGCCTCTGTTCTGCCTCAAGTGCCCTGTCCATTATTCCATGCAGCGTATGTTCCAACAGGTGGACAAGAGGTACAGTGTCACTGATGCATGCACTGTCACTGCTCACCATCCTCGTGGCCTCCTCAAATGGTGCCAGGACAGTGCATGCATCCCTGATCATGCCCCACTGGCGTGGTGAAAAAAACAGAGCTCCCCTGACCCTGTCCTGGTGCCGTAGTCGCACAGGTACTCATTGATGGCCCTCTGCTGCGTGTGCAGCCGCTGCAGCATGGCCAACGTTGAGTTCCACCTGGTGGGCATGTCACATATAAGGCGGTTCTTGGGCAGGTTCAACTCCTTTTGCAGCTCAGCCAGGCGAGCACTGGCATTATGAGATCTGCGGAAAGGCACACAGACTTTCCTGGCCTGCCTCAGGACATCCTGTAAGCCTGGGTACCTGCCCAAGAACCGCTGCACCACCAGGTTAAGGACGTGAGCCACACAGGGCACATGGGTCAGTTGTCCCTGTCGGAGGGAGGAGAGGAGGTTGGTGCCATTGTCGCAAACCACCATTCCTGGCTTAAGCTGGCATGGCGTCAACCACCTCTCAGCCTGCCCCTGCAGAGCAGACAGAACCTCTGCCCCAGTGTGGCTCCTGTCCCCCAAACACACCAGCGCAAGCACGGCATGGCATCTTTTTGCCTGCGTACTTGCGTAGCCCCTTGAATGCCTACGGAGCACCGCTGGTTCCGAGGACAAAGCACAGGAAGAGGCCATGGAGGAAGAAGAAGAGGAGGGGGTGGAGGAGAGAGGTGTGTCACAACCAGTAGTAGCATTCTGGAGGCGTGGCGGCGGAACAACCTCCAACACTACTGCACCTTGTCCTGCATCCTTCCCAGCTGCCAAAAGAGTGACCCAATGGGCCGTGAAAGAAAGGTAACGTCCCTGTCCATGCCTGCTGGACCATGAGTCAGCGGTAATATGCACCTTGCCGCTGACCGCCCTGTCCAGCGAGGCCAAGACATTGCCTTCCACATGCCGGTAGAGAGCCGGAATCGCCTTCCGTGAGAAAAAGTGGCGTTTGGGAACCTGCCACTGAGGAACCGCACATTGCACAAACTCACGGAAGGGGGCCGAGTCTACCAACTGAAAAGGCAGCAGTTGAAGTGCTAGCAATTTAGCCAAGCTAGCATTCAACAGCTGGGCATGTGGATGGCTGGGAGTGAACTTCTTTCGACGGTCCAGCAGCTGGGGCAGGGAAATTTTCCTGCTAGAATCGGACGTCAGTGTACTGCTAGCAGAGTGCCCGCAAGTACTTGGCTGTGACACACCTAATTCTACACCTTCATTCCTCTCAGTGCAGGTTTCAGAGAGGACTGAAGGTATAGTGGGGCTGGAGATCCCAGCTGATGCGGTGCAAGGAGAGGTCCGCTTTGTTCTTTGGTGTGGGTCTTTAAGGTAGGCTTGCCAACGAGCTGCATGGCAGGTCAACATATGTCTGGTCAAGCATGTGGTGTCCAAGTGGCTGATGTTTTGGCCACGCGATATACGCTTGAGACATATGTTGCAAACAGCAGCTGTGCGATCTGATGCACTCGACTCAAAAAAGGCCCACACCAAAGAACTTTTTGAATAACGGGCAGAGGCAGCGCCCTGCACAGGCGGAGCTCTGCGGTGTGATTCAGTCGGTGTGCTGCCCTTACGCTGGCCCCCCGAGGGCATCCTGCCTCGTTGGAGATGTGCCTCCTCCTCATCCTCCTCCTCCTCCTCTCTCCTATTAGGCACCCACGTGGAGTCAGTGACCTCATCATCCCCTCCCTCCTCATCACTGGAGCCAATCTGGCAGTATGCTGCAGCTGCTAGAACATGACTGCCAGATTGGTGTCCTTCTTGAGCATCCCCTCTCTATGCTCTCCCGCTACTGCCTTCCTCTAGCTGGGTATCATCATCAGACCCTTTGAAACGCTGGGCATCCTCCTGGAGCATGTACCTAACACTGTGCTCAAACAGTTCGGGGGACTCCTCAGGAGGACATGGAGGGTCTAGGGAAGGAGTGACTGATGATGACATTGATACCAGGGAAGAGGACGCTTTGGCAGCTGCTTTGCCAGTACCCTGAGCCTGGGTGAGAGAGGAAGAGGAGGATGAGGAGGGCTTGGTCATCCACTCTACCAAGTCTTCGGCATGATGCAGCTCAACACGTCCAGCTGCCGAAAAGAAGGACAAGCCTGTCCCATGGCCACGTGCTGATGACGATGCACTGCGTCCACGACCAGCACTGTTGTCTCTAGACACAGAGCCTGCTTGCCCTCTTTTATTGGCTCCTGACTGTCTGCCTCTCCTTGTTTGCCTTTCAGACATTCTAATGGCCTGCAGGGAGATGGGAAAACCAGCAATAAGGTGTATATTTTGGGTGTATATTTCAGGTGTATATTTTGCAGGAATCACACTACGCCTGCTGTAAGTGCTGCAAATGCCTGTTAGTGTAACACACTAGGAAAACACAGCAATAAGGCCTAGCTTCAGGAGTATATTTTGCAGGAATCACACTACGCCTGCTGTAAGTGCTGCAAATGCCTGTTAGTGTAACACACCAGGAAAACACAGCAATACGGGCTAGCTTCAGGTGTATAATGTGCAGGAGGCACACTCCGGCCGCTGTAAGTGCTGCAAATGCCTGTTAGTGTAACACACTGGGAAAACACAGCAATAAGGCCTAGCTTCAGGAGTATATTTTGCAGGAATAACACTACGCCTGCTGTAAGTGCTGCAAATGCCTGTTAGTGTAACACACCAGGAAAACACAGCAATACGGGCTAGCTTCAGGTGTATAATGTGCAGGAGGCACACTCCGACCGCTATAAGTGCTGCAAATGCCTGTTAGTGTAACACACCAGAAAAACACAGCAATACGGGCTAGCTTCAGGTGTATAATGTGCAGGAGGCACACTCCGGCCGCTGTAAGTGCTGCAAATGCCTGTTAGTGTAACACACTGGGAAAACACAGCAATAAGGCCTAGCTTCAGGAGTATATTTTGCAGGAATCACACTACGCCTGCTGTAAGTGCTGCAAATGCCTGTTAGTGTAACACACCAGGAAAACACAGCAATACGGGCTAGCTTCAGGTGTATAATGTGCAGGAGGCACACTCCGGCCGCTGTAAGTGCTGCAAATGCCTGTTAGTGTAACACACCAGAAAAATATAGCAATACGGGCTAGCTTCAGGTGTATAATGTGCAGGAGGCACACTCCGGCCGCTGTAAGTGCTGCAAATGCCTGTTAGTGTAACACACTAGGAAAACACAGCAATAAGGGCTAGCTTCAGGTGTATATTTTGCAGGAATCACACTACGCCTGCTGTAAGTGCTGCAAATGCCTGTTAGTGTAACACACCAGGAAAACACAGCAATACGGGCTAGCTTCAGGTGTATATTTTGCAGGAATCACACTACGCCTGCTGTAAGTGCTGCAAATGCCTGTTAGTGTAACACACCAGAAAAACACAGCAATACGGGCTAGCTTCAGGTGTATAATTTGCAGGAGGCACACTCCGGCCGCTGTAAGTGCTGCAAATGCCTGTTAGTGTAACACACCAGGAAAACACAGCAATACGGGCTAGCTTCAGGTGTATATTTTGCAGGAATCACACTACGCCTGCTGTAAGTGCTGCAAATGCCTGTTAGTGTAACACACCAGGAAAACACAGCAATACGGGCTAGCTTCAGGTGTATATTTTGCAGGAATCACACTACGCCTGCCGTAAGTGCTGCAAATGCCTGTTAGTGTAACACACCAGAAAAACACAGCAATACGGGCTAGCTTCAGGTGTATAATGTGCAGGAGGCACACTCCGGCCGCTGTAAGTGCTGCAAATGCCTGTTAGTGTAACACACTAGGAAAACACAGCAATAAGGCCTAGCTTTAGGAGTACATTTTGCAGGAATCACACTACGCCTGCTGTAAGTGCTGCAAATGCCTGTTAGTGTAACACACCAGGAAAACACAGCAATGTGGGCTAGCTTCAGGTGTATATTTTGCAGGAATCACACTACGCCTGCTGTAAGTGCTGCAAATGCCTGTTAGTGTAACACACCAGGAAAACACAGCAATACGGGCTAGCTTCAGGTGTATATTTTGCAGGAATCACACTACGCCTGCCGTAAGTGCTGCAAATGCCTGTTAGTGTAACACACCAGAAAAACACAGCAATACGGGCTAGCTTCAGGTGTATAATGTGCAGGAGGCACACTCCGGCCGCTGTAAGTGCTGCAAATGCCTGTTAGTGTAACATACTAGGAAAACACAGCAATAAGGCCTAGCTTTAGGAGTATATTTTGCAGGAATCACACTACGCCTGCTGTAAGTGCTGCAAATGCCTGTTAGTGTAACACACCAGGAAAACACAGAAATACGGGCTAGCTTCAGGTGTATAATGTGCAGGAGGCACACTCCGGCCCCTGTAAGTGCTGCAAATGCCTGTTAGTGTAACACACCAGAAAAACACAGCAATACGGGCTAGCTTCAGGTGTATAATTTGCAGGAGGCACACTCCGGCCGCTGTAAGTGCTGCAAATGCCTGTTAGTGTAACACACTAGGAAAACACAGCAATAAGGGCTAGCTTCAGGTGTATATTTTGCAGGAATCACACTATGCCTGCTGTAAGTGCTGCAAATGCCTGTTAGTGTAACACACCAGGAAAACACAGCAATACGGGCTAGCTTCAGGTGTATATTTTGCAGGAATCACACTACGCCTGCTGTAAGTGCTTCAAATGCCTGTTAGTGTAACACACCAGAAAAACACAGCAATACGGGCTAGCTTCAGGTGTATAATGTGCAGGAGGCACACTCCGGCCGCTGTAAGTGCTGCAAATGCCTGTTAGTGTAACACACTAGGAAAACACAGCAATAAGGGCTAGCTTCAGGTGTATATTTTGCAGGAATCACACTACGCCTGCTGTAAGTGCTGTAAATGCCTGTTAGTGTAACACACCAGGAAAACACAGCAATACGGGCTAGCTTCAGGTGTATATTTTGCAGGAATCACACTACGCCTGCTGTAAGTGCTGCAAATGCCTGTTAGTGTAACACACCAGAAAAACACAGCAATACGGGCTAGCTTCAGGTGTATAATGTGCAGGAGGCACACTCCGGCCGCTGTAAGTGCTGCAAATGCCTGTTAGTGTAACACACTAGGAAAACACAGCAATAAGGCCTAGCTTTAGGAGTATATTTTGCAGGAATCACACTACGCCTGCTGTAAGTGCTGCAAATGCCTGTTAGTGTAACACACCAGGAAAACACAGCAATATGGGCTAGCTTCAGGTGTATATTTTGCAGGAATCACACTACGCCTGCTGTAAGTGCTGCAAATGCCTGTTAGTGTAAAACACCAGGAAAACACAGCAATACGGGCTAGCTTCAGGTGTATAAAGTGCAGGAGGCACACTCCGGCCGCTGTAAGTGCTGCAAATGCCTGTTAGTGTAACACACTAGGAAAACACAGCAATAAGGCCTAGCTTTAGGAGTATATTTTGCAGGAATCACACTACGCCTGCTGTAAGTGCTGCAAATGCCTGCTAGTGTAACACACCAGGAAAACACAGCAATATGGGCTAGCTTCAGGTGTATATTTTGCAGGAATCACACTACGCCTGCTGTAAGTGCTGCAAATGCCTGTTAGTGTAACACACCAGGAAAACACAGCAATACGGGCTAGCTTCAGGTGTATAATGTGCAGGAGGCACACTCCGCCCGCTGTAAGTGCTGCAAATGCCTGTTAGTGTAACACACCAGGAAAACACAGCAATAAGGGCTAGCTTCAGGTGTATACTGTGCAGGAGGCTTAGCAACAATGACACTGACACTGTCCCCTGCCTATCCTTCTCTCTCCCTGCACACAAGGTTTATCAAAGAATATGACACTGACACTCTCCCTGCCTATCCTTCTCTCTCCCTGCACACAAGGTTTAGCAAAGAATATGACACTGTCCCCTGCCTATCCTTTTCTCTCCCTGCACACAAGGTTTAGCAAAGAATATGACACTGACACTCTCCCTGCCTATCCTTCTCTCTCCCTGTACACAAGGTTTAGCAAAGAATATGACACTGACACTCTCCCTGCCTATCCTTCTCTCTCCCTGCACACAAGGTTTAGCAAAGAATATGACACTGACACTGTCCCCTGCCTATCCTTCTCTCTCCCTGCACACAAGGTTTAGCAAAGAATATGACACTGACACTTTCCCTGCCTATCCTTCTCTCTCCCTACACACAAGAATAGCACAAAGAATAGCACACTGTCCCTGCCTATCCTTCTCTTTACCTGCGCCGGAACACACTACACAAGGCCGCCGCGCCGGCGGCCTTTTATAGTGTGGGGCGTGTGCTAAACCCCCTGAGCTATAATTGGCCACAGGCAACCTGCCTGTGGCCAATTATGGCTCTCCTAGCTGCCAGCGCTGTGATTGGCCAAGCATGCGGGGTCACAGTGCATGCTTGGCCAATCACAGCGCCAGGATTGCACTGCGATGGCGCAGTGTATTGTGGGCCGTTCGCGTCACTCGAATTTGGCGCGAACGGCCCAAATAGTTTGATCTTCGTCGAACGATCGAACAGCCGATGTTCGAGTCGAACGTATGTTCGACTCTAACACCGAGCTCATCCCTACACCTGATTGAGTTTACTAGTAATTTTTAGGATGGGGGGGTGATTCTTTTTCCAACTCAGTGATTATTTTTGGAATTTTTATTTAATTTTTTCTGACATGTTGGTATTATATCTTTCACTTGGTTGTTAGGAAGTAAATAAAGCTTGATAAAACAAAAATGGTGTCTTCATTTCAGGCTGAAAAGCAACAACATGTGATTATTTTAGAGGGGGTGATTCTTTCTATGCCCACTGTAGCTCCAACAATTTACACATCTCGACTTATTGTACATTTTTATCAGTCCCAGTTGGGATTAGAACCAAGGACCTTACTGCTACTAGGCTAGGATTCTACAGTTAAAGGGAAGCAATATCTGAATGTTAATCGTAACTACATACACTATGACATGGAAAGCACATTTTTAGCACTTAAGTAATGACATGTAAATACTTTTTATTTTAAAGTTGAACTTCATCCATATTGTTTTGAACCACATATTGTTTTAAACCACTGGCAACAAAAGTGAGTACACCCCTACGCGAAAATGTCCATATTGGGCCGAATTAGCCATTTTCCCATTTCCCATTGCCTACAGTCAAGCATGGTGGTGGGAGTGTCGTTGTCACGTACCTGAGAGGGCCCCCGTTGTGGCTAAGTGCAGTACACCCCTAAAGATGGTACAGAAGGTGTAGTGCCCAAAGAAGCACAGGTTGCCGGATGGGTACAGGAGAGTAGAGCCGGTGGTCACCTGAAGTATACTGAATAATGCAGGATACACAGCTGGGCCAAAGTCTCTAGGAATCTTCAGTAACACTTGGCAATGGCATGTGCAGGAGACGGTAGTGAAAGCCAGGCCAGGGGTCAAACACTTTAGATTCGACAAGAGGAAGAGGCAGGTAACAGGAACAGGGTCAAGCCAAGGTCAAATACAGGAAAGCAGGCCAGGAACAGGCAGCAGTAGCAAAGTCTGTGATGCAAGCCGGGATCAGACACTGGAGATAGCAGCAAAGTCGGTAAAGCAAGCCAGGGGGTAAAACCAGGAGAACAGATCAGACAGGTCAGGAACAAGCCGGGTCACAACAGGAAATCCAAGTCCATTATCAGTACTGGCACTTTTGCCAGTTCTCCTATGACCATTTCCCTGACAGTCATGGTCTGGGGCTGCATGAGTGCTGCCGGCAGAGTGGAGCTACATTTCATTGAGGGAACTATAAATGCCAACATGTACTGTGACGTACTGAACCAGAGCATGGTCCCCTCCCTTCGGAGACTGGGGCGCAGGGCAGTATTCCAACATGATAACGACCCCAAACACACCTCCAAGATGACCACTGCCTTGCTAAAGAAGCTGAGGGTAAAGGTGATGGACGGTCCAAGCATGTTTCCAGTTACCCTATTGAGCATCTGTGGGGCATCCTCAAATGGAAGGAGCAAGGTCTCTAACATCCACCAGCTTTGTAATGTCCTCATGGAGGAGTGGAAGAAGACTCCAGTGGCAACCTGTGAAGCTCTGGTGAACTCCATGCCCAAGAGGGTTAAGGCAGTGCTGGAAAATAATGGTGGCCACACAATATATTGACACTTTGGGCCCAATTTGGACATTTTCACTTAGGGGTGTACTGACTTTTGTTGCCAGCGGAATAGACATTAATGGCTGTGTGTTGAGTTATTTTGAGGGGACAGCAAATTGACACTTTTATACAAGCTGTTCACTCACTGCTTTATATTGTAGCAAAGTGTAATTTCTTCAGTGTTGTCACACGAAAAGATATAATAAAATATTTGCAAAAATGTGAGTGGTGTACTCACTTTTGTGAGACACTGTACATATATATGTAGCACTTACCCCCCTCTCTGAGATCTGGCTGCTGGTTTTGTTTTGGGTCTGCAGAAATTAACTCTCTAGAGTGGATCCCTTCTCTCCGTTGTCTAGGTTAAAATATCTTAAAATAAGGCCAATGTCCACTCAGTAGTAAAACCTAATCAGCAAGGTTTTATTCTTTTGTTCTTTGAGTCAACTTGAAGAGAGGGAGAGTAGAATGTTGAAAGAAGTAGGGGAAGGTTCAGGCACGCAACACTTAAAGTTCAGTATTTATATTCATCGCCACTCAAGCCTGAGTGGGTATTGGTACCTATGAGAGCGGTCCTAGCAGCCGGGATGAAGCACGGATATCAGTGACAATGAATCCCTCTTTAGGCGAGTTCCAGGCCTCTTCCAGAGACAGCAGTACCGTCGCTAGTCTCCTGGGACTAATCCTACCCTGGACTCCTTTCCTTAAGATGGGCCCCCTACGAGCGGGCAGCCTGGGATCCTTCTCTGAAGCGTAGGCCCTTGCCAGCGGAGCTGGACCCACAATGCAGCAACAGGACCTTGGGCTGAAGGTGCCCAAGGCCTAAACACACTCGCGCACCTCATGCCATGCGGGCCACGAGGCACACTCACTGGACCAGAGGTCCCTCCTTGCGCCTTGGGGTCCCCCTGGAATCGCCTCACGCCTGATGGCGTCTGCCCCTTATGTACCCTCTCCCAGCATGCACAGCGGGTAGACCACGCCCACTGCACAGCTGCCGAGAGAGGACACCCAAGGTGCTGTGATACCCCCCGTAGTATCACACCCAGAGCAGAGCAATATTGAACCATTGATTGGTCTGACCCCAACTACCGGCTCAGACTACCCCTAAATTTCCACATAGCGCCCCCAAATATGGGGGGGCACTACACACACCCCCTCCTAAAAAAGACACTGTCCCCAGTGGCTAGGGTAATCAAAAACCCTGCAGTCCTGAAGGCTGTTGATTTACCTAACAAACTACAAAAATTTTGAACAAGTGCATGAACCAATATTTTTGGGAAGGGAGAGAGAAGAGAGAAAAAAAAAAGAAGCACACAGATAACATTACATCTCCAGATACTGACATTTCTTAAAATATACATTCCACCCATCACTATCTATCCCACCCCATTCTCCGGTGGTGTTGATAGTTGCTCCAATACCTGCAAGAAATCACAAACATGCATAGAAAAATTATAACATCCTATCACTAATATCTATACAAATTTAGAAGTGAACTGCCTCCCCTGGAGGAAGCAATTTCCTTCTATAAAGTTGTGTTATGCTAAGCCTAGCATAAAATAAAGAAAAGAAATTCCAATCCTAAGTAATGCAGTTTTTTTTTCTCTCTGCAGACCACTGCCACCTAGTGTTTGCAGAGCCTCAACATTCCATAGTAGCTGCACATGGGACTGCAACGCAACACACTGAACATCCCACATCTTGACCACGGCGTCTCTTCACCACAACCTACTGACTAACTACCCCAGAGGTCAATTTAGAGGAAACTGTCCTTTGTTTGGAGCAGGAGGGAGAGAAGAAAAAAAAACAACAAGCTCTCCACTTTTTTTTTCTCTATGAGTAGACATCCCCTTTTCAGGGCACGGTTTATCTGTGCAGAAACAGGATACAAAAGCAAAAAACAAGTTCCTATTTGAGTTTCTCAGAGATAAAAGCTTGGATCTGGAAGGGTAATTGACTTCCATTGCCAGTCCAGAGTCTCTATAGAATAAACAGCATCCTCTTTCCCTGGACAACAGATCACAACGCGATCGGCGTGAATATGCCGACCATAGTTTCAGTCCCGACGGCAACACTTGATGCGGTCGGTCATGGCAGCTGAGCGGGCAAAGTACCGGTATGGCTTGGGCACCTCAAGGTAGTTCCATATGGCTTCTGCGTACCACCTTTCACGATAGGCCTTTATTTCGAACAGCAGTTCTTCGGGTACATAGGGGTACTCCAAGCCATATTCGCTAGCCACTCTCCTATGAAGGATTTGCTGTAAGTGAGCAAGCTCAGGGAGAGTTGCACGATCCCCTGCTCCGGGCAACACAATAGCATCTGGTGATCTCCGGACTGAAACCGTATCAGGCCCTGGTAGGGGTTTTCCACTTGGGACAGATACAGCTTTCTCCTTTATGGCCGGGACCTCCACATAGGGTGTAGTGCTCCCTGAACTCATAGGCGATCCCTCTCTAAGGCTGCGGGCCAGGGCAACAGTCTTTACATTGTCCCATCCCTTCTTGAGAAAGATCTCATCTATGTCAGCATCATCCCCCACATCGGACGATGAGTCCAGATCTGAGGTGTCATACTCCTCAGCAGGGAAGCAATTTCAGGTAGACACAGTTTTCCCAGCCTCCTTACCGTCACCTGTCGTGGACTTCTTGGGCATCCTCCCGCTCTCCAGGTCCGGTTCTGGTAGGCGCTGGGGCAGGCTTCGACCGCAGCCGCAGGAGGCCTTGACATATCCCACCTTTCGCTTCGCTGGCGGGACATGAATTTCAGTAGTGGCAGAGGCAGCGTCCGCTGCGGTGTCCGCCAATAGCTCTGCAGTCTCAGGGGCATCCATCTTTCCAAATATGGGGGGGGGGGGGCGCTACACATATATACAGTCAGGTCCATAAATATTGGGACATCAACACAATTCTAATCGTTTTGGCTCTATACACCACCACAATGGATTTGAAATTAAACAAACAAGATGCGCTTTAACTGCAGACATTCAGCTTTAATTTGAGGGTATTTACATCCAAATCAGGGGAACGCTGTAGGAATTACAACAGTTTGTATATGTGCCTCACACTTTTTAATGGACCAAAAGTAATGGGACAATTGGCTGCTCAGCTGTTCCATGGCCAGGTGTGTGTTATTCCCTCATTATCCTATTTACAAGGAGCAGATAAAAGGTCCAGAGTTAATTTCAAGTGTGCTATTTGCATTTGGAATCTGTTGCTGTCAACTCTCAATATGAGATCCAAAGAGCTGTCACTATCATTGAAGCAAGCCATCATTAGGCTGAAAAAACGTAACAAACCCATCAGAGAGATAGCAAAAACATTAGGTGTGGCCAAATCAACTGTTTGGAACATCCTTAAAAAGAAAGAACGCACCGGTGGGCTCAACAACACCAAAAGACCCGGAAGACCACGGAAAACAACTTTTGTGGATGACCGAAAAATTATTTCCCTGGTGAAGAAAACACCCTTTACAACAGTTGGCCAGATCAAGAACACTCTCAGGAGGTAGGTGTATGTGTGTCAAATTCAACAATCAAGAGAAGACTTCACCAGAGTGAATACAGAGGGTTCACCACAAGATGGAAACCATTGGTGAGCCTCAAAAACAGGAAGGCCAGATTAGAGTTTGCCAAACAACATCTAAAAAAGCCATCACAGTTCTGGAACAACATCCTATTGACAGATGAGACCAAGATCGACTTGTACCAGAGTGATGGAAAGAGAAGAGTATGGAGAAGGAAAGGAACTGCTCATGATCCAAAGCATACCACCTCATCAGTGAAGCATGGTGGTGGTAGTGTCATGACGTGGGCATGTATGGCTGCCAATGGAACTGGTTCTATTGTATTTATTGATGATGTGACTGCTGACAAAAGCAGCAGGATGAATTCTGAAGTGTTTCAGGAAATATTATCTGCTCATATTCAGCCAAATGCTTCAGAACTCATTGGACGGCGCTTCCCAGTGCAGATGGACAATGACCCAAAGCATACTGCGAAAGCAACCAAAGAGTTTTTTAAGGGAAAGAAGTGGAATGTTATGCAATGGCCAAGTCAATCACCTGACCTGAATCCGATTGAGCATGCATTTCACTTGCTGAAGACAAGACTGAAGGGAAAATGCCCCAAGAATAAGCAGGAACTGAAGACAGTTGCAGTAGAGGCCTGGCAGAGCATCACCAGGGATGAAACCCAGCGTCTGGTGATGCGTTCCAGACTTCAGGCTGTAATTGACTGCAAAGGACTTGCAACCAAGTATTAAAAAGTGAAAGTTTGATTTATGATTGTTAATCTGTCCCATTACTTTTGGTCCCTTAAAAAGTGGGAGGCACATATACAAACTGTTGTAATTCCTACACCGTTCAACTGATTTGGATGTAAATACCCTCAAATTGAAGCTGAAAATCTGCAGTTAAAGCACATCTTGTTCGTTTCATTTCAAATCCATTGTGGTGGTGTATAGAGCCAAGAACATTAGAATTGTGTCGATGTCCCAATATTTTTGGACCTGACTGTATATATATATATATATATATATACTGTATATATATATATATATATATATATATATATATATATCGCTAAGCCATAACATTATGACCACTGACAGGTAAATGGAATATCTCATTACATTGGCATCTAAAAATTGGTGGGATATTTAAGGCAGCAAGTGAACATGTTGTCCATGAAGTTGTTGTGGTGAAAGCTTCTATAATGGTCACATGAATGTCAGGCCTGGTCTGATGAATCATGTTTTCTTTTACATCATGTGGATGTCTGGGTGTGTGTGCATCACTTACCCAGGGAAGAGATGGCACCAGGATGCGGTATAAGAAGGCAAGTTGGCAGAGGCAGTGTGATGCTTTGGGCAATGTTCTGCTGGGAAACCTTGGGTCCTGCCATTTGTGTGGATATTACTTTGGTGTCCATGCCTCAATGGACCAGGGCTGTTTTAGCAAAAGGGGGCCATACTCAATATTAGGTGGGTGGTCATAATGTTATGGCTGATCGGTATATATATATATATATATATATATATATATATATATATATATATATAAATAACCTATCAAAGGTTTTTATTTCTCTTTGTCTCTAATTCCCACTTCCTACTCTGGTGACACCCCGTGTTTCAGAGTGTGACAACAGTTCAATGGGACAGACGAAACCTCTCCAAATGGAACACATACTGGTACAGAACTTGACAGGATCTAATCCATCCACAGCACTATGCTGTGAAAACAACAGGAAAATAAAATTGTCTGGAGTTGGGCTTTCAAGGGTCAGTCTACCCTAAAATGATATTTCAGTTTTTAATAGAATCTAGGGAGGTAAACACCTGTCTTTTATATCTCTCATGGGGTCTTTTAGATAGATCCCTGCCTGCACTGAGTTCCTGCAACTGTACACTTGCCGTGCCCATTATGAGGGGTTTGCACCATCCCTGCTGGATTTGTTCCATTGTTATTGATGCAGGCTGTAACAGGAGGAGCCAAAACACACAAAGGTGACCTGTACCACACAAGAACCCCATTTAAACAGAAACAGTTACGTTGAGGGTTATGGCAGAGGAGATCTCATTGTAGCAGTATCCAAGACATATAGGAACCTAGGGACTGATTCCACCAATTAGACACCACCTACAGCTGAATTTTCACTTTAAAGTGGCCCGTAGGCTTGTGCAATTAGTTTTGTAACGAATTTAGAAACTTTCGGACATTCGGAAGCATTCGAACAAAGCAATTACGAATAAAACCGAATCCAAAATAAATTATATCGCAAATAGCGAATGCCCGAATGTCTTCTGCATAATTCTTTATGGAAAAAGTTACGAATGTACAAATCCATTCGAAACACAATAATGCCGCGTACACACGACCACTTTTAATGTCATTGAAAAAAATGTAGTTTTTCTCGAGGTGATTCTTCTCAAGCCTGCCCTGCCTTGCCTACACACTATCGTGAAAAAAAAATGCTCGAGCAAAGCGCGGTGACGAACAACACGTACGACGGCACTATATATGTGTCCAGAATCCACGAAAAACAATGTACTCTACCGAAAGTACGAATTATAAATCAACTAAAAATAAGGCTTACATTAATATGAATCATTCCGATTCAATGAAAAATGTCGCTTGCGAAAATACGAATTAGTCCGAACACGAAAAATCCCGTCTAGCAAAATTACGAACGATTATGAATCAACAGGACCGAAAAGAAACAAACCGAAACTAAACAAATTTTTCCGTTGTGCAGAAGTCTAGTGGCCCGACCCTTTAAAATGGCAATGCTGTACTTCAAAACATATTAAAAGAGAGCTTTTTTTGTTCCTTTGGGTCCTCTCACCATATAACCTGACTGGTTGTACTTTCAAAATATGTTCTAAGAGGAAAGACAGAACCATTGAACAAAAGCCAGTGGCAGATACAAAGGAAGAATTGCAGGCATATTTACACAGCAGCCTTCTCTCATGTCATCAGTTGCATAGCGGACAAAAAAAAAAGAAGCTATCGGTTAATGTTTATTTTCCTTTATTGTGTTCATCAAAAGCCGGGTACTCCTTTCATAAGATAAACAGTCGTTTATGATCATTCCATATGTATTCGTTTTCAGGATGTCTTTGCTGTATGCTTCTCATCTTCTCAAAAAAGAAACAAAGTAGCACACAATGACAACAAATGTACATTAAACTCTGCAAACATCACGACCAACAAAAGGAGAGTTTATTCTGGAGCTTATGGCCATTGTTTGTGAAACAGAAGGAGCACAGAATCATAATATAATGGCAACCGCATGCAATGATAAATGCCTAAAGAGTATTGTTTATCATCTGGGGAACATTGGGGCAGAAATATGGCTGGATTAGAGGAATGGCTCAGCATGTACCTTTCCTTCTCTTCAAAAAGTTAAAGGGTACTTAAAGGATAACAATACTTTTCTAAAAATGAAAGTTGAACTCCAAGTAGATATAAAAGACACTGCTCTGTAATCAATAATACATTATTAAATTATATTTTTAAAATGCAATCCCTACAGTATAAGTGTATAGGCAGGTGCAGGATAAACCAGCCTTTTCAAACCAGAGTGCCCAGGCACCCTGGGGTGCCTTCAGGTTTCTTCAGGGGTGCCTTGGTAAAAAATATCTAAAAAGTGCCCACAAATTGTATACAAGCCAGCAGGTGGACCAAACCTGCCTTTTAGTTACACAAAGCCATGGGTTTTCATTGTGCACAATTACAACCTTCCAGCCATCGGTGTCCTAACAACTAATGAAGTCATCAATTGATAAGGAGGAGGTCGGGTGCCTGCATGGCATCCATGTTTTTCCCTCTCCTGTCCTTCTCCATCAGCAATGGGGTCACATTAGTTGAGTGAGAGAGAGAAACATTGCAAAACTGGTCAATACTGATGTGCAAAGGTGTATAAGTCACATTGGCTATCCTGCATGTGTGGATGTTTCTATGTTACATAAAACTATTTTTTTTATTTTTTTTACATTTTAGAATGGCGTGCCTAGAGATTGTACATGATTTTAGAGAGTTCACTGACTCACAAAAGGTTGATAAGCACTTCTTTAACCTGAAGGTGACGCTGTGTCATTTCTTCAGGCTGGCAGTAGCCTATTGAGGATTTAATGTTTCCTGCTATAAGCTCCAGGAAGCCATCTTTGGGAGGGAGGCAATCCTATTGGTTACTGGAATCCTATGAGATATAAACAGCCATCTTGACTCAGGATTCCATAAACAGTGAAGTTTTGCATCATTCAGGGTTGCCCGCAGTATAGGAGTAAAATTGGTACATAGACTCTGCTGTTTAAGGAGAGAGTATTTTTCCTCTTTGTCAGTTTCTCAGAATAGTCTTCCACTGGCAGCTGGATAACCTCAAGGACTTTTGGGGATCAGAGTGTTACTCAGTTATAGCATTACCTGTCAGAGAATCCCTGTGAAACATCTGGAGCAAAGATATGCGCATGTGCACATGTGCACGCACATGCACAATTCCTGTTGGCGCCAGACAGGCTATTTAAAGGATGCTCATGCCCATGTTCTTTGCTGACTGGTCTTCAGCTGTTCCCTGTGTCCTGTGTTTAATCCTTTTTGCTGACCTGGCTTGCTCTTGAGCTGATCTTGGATTCTGCTCCTGACTTGTCGCCAATTCCTGACATGGCTCTGTTCCTGACTTCGGCTCTGCTCATGATTTAGTACCTTTCTGGCCACTTGTTGATAACCCTGGCTATTCCTGTGACCATGCTTTTGTCTCTGACCCTGGCTTTCTGTCCAGCTCGAGTGTCTGCCTGGCTTTCTGTTGTACAAGCTCTGTACACCACTGAGTGTTCCTGCCTCAAGTCTGCTGGGAGCTCTGACAAGCCACAGGTCCTGAATCTGCAGCGCAAGAAGAGTGCCACTTTAACTGGGGCTAGACTACTGAACATAGCTACTGTTCCTGACCCATTGGTCCGCCAGTCTCCTTTGGACCGCAAGTCCTGCTGGAAGTTCACCTATCAACATCTGCTGGCACTCGCATTCCTCCTGTCCCTCGGTACCCTCTGTTCCACTTCCAGTGGGGCCTGGGCTAGAGAAACAAGAGAGGCCGACCTGGTCATTTCAGTCTCCTATCAGTTACGTGACACTACCCCTCCAAGGGCAGTGCTCCTCTGGCATCTTGTAATCTGTAAATGTGGATCATAACATTGCTGGAAAACTGCTATTTTTACAAACATTACTTTATCTACCCGAATAACTGTATACTCTTCAATATATGTAGTACCATTGCTATAACTGCCTTGTTTATGCCTTGTTCAATCTATACTAAATATATAAACAGTGTTAAAATAATTCTATGTGGTGATTCCTCTAAATCATTGTGTGCACTGATTAGATCCCACCTACAAGCACCTAAAACTGACTTCTCGCAGTCTACTGCATAGCAAAGTTCAGGGAAGGGGAGGAATTAGTCATGTGTATTGCAGTGAAAGGGGCATGTTGATAGGAGGAGCGAGTAGAGTGACAGATAGATAAGCTCATCGGTGTGCTGCTTCTCCTTTTGCTGTCCAGTCAAAGGGTGGGGGTAGGGGGGGACCCCTACCCCCCTACCACCAATGCTATACTGTAAAACCGTATTGATTGCTTTAATTAAAGGAATAAAATGTACACAAATAGACTGAAAATTGCCTTTAAAATGATTATATGTTAAAACTTATATAAGATTTTCAGGAGCTTGCCTAGGGTAATTGCCACCTCAGGCTGCCATTTTTGCTGCTCACAATCCCAGTTTGCCACCATTAACCCCTCTCCCTTATACTTTTAGTTGCTAGAACACTGACACGGCAACCAATGACACTATGGCCCAGCCTCCACCAACCTAGCAAATTAGATGCTGTGCATCGCTAGTTGCTATGATGCAGCTGGCTGGGTTGTACTTCATCTTTGCTGTATGACTTACCATAACAGCCAATGATGCTGTGCAGCCCAGCCATCAGTGCCCTAAGGACCAACTTAGTAATGCTGCACTGTCAACAATACAGAGCGTCCGTCATGGACACTATGGACATGGTATGAAGCCTCAGGGTCACCCTACATCAAGTGCTGCCTGAGACAGTCGACTTACTTCTGAAGATTTTAGTGATTGTGATTAAAGTAACTTTTCTCTAACCCCTAACATGAGCCATGAATATTTAACCTGGGCTCTACTGAAAATAATACTGAAAATCACATGACAGTTATACAAAATGAATGGCTTTCATTCATAGGCATTAGTTGTGTAATATTGTGCTGATCTCTGTCATTGGTCACAGTAATCACATGGTATAGACAGGGACAATCACAGTGCATCTGTGCAATGCGATAGCTGTGGCCAATCACAGATTTGACCATATTACACAATGAATGGAATGTCGTTCACAAAAGTGATTTATTATAACAGTGATCATCATTGTTATAAGCAATTCTAGTGTAGAACAAAATCCTAATCACTTCCCCAGAGAAGTACAGTGTCACTATGGTAGCACTGTACTGGTTTGGTCACAGTATGTAGAAAAATAATTGTGAAAAAAAACATTGTTTAATTTCTTAATTTTCAAAAAAATTGTGCCGAAAAAATACAACTGCAAAAAACTCAACATGCTCAAAAAAGGGTCATTTGGGAGGTATTTGTACTATGAGATAGGCAGTCAGTACACCAGGATTAATCGATTTTTAAATATATATATATATATATATATATATATATATATATATATATACCATAGACTGTAGATTTTATAACTTTCCTACAGACTAAATAATATACTGTACATTGATTTGGGTTAATTTACCAAAGAAATGCAGCAGAATACCTTTTGGCCTAAATATACGAGGGAAGATTACTTATTTGCAAAGTGTTATTAAAAATGATGTTTCATTTTTTATTGGAATCTAGGAAGGCAAATCACCTGACTATTCTATTCTATCACTCATGGGGTCTAGTGAGATCCCTAAACTGAGTTCCTGCAACTGCACACCTGCCGTGCCCATTATGAGGGGTTTTCACCATCCCTGCTGGATTTGTTCCATTGTTATTGATGCAGGCTGTAACAGGAGGAGCCAAAACACACAAAGGTGAGCCACCCAAGAACCCCATTTAGACAGAAACACATTGAGAAATATGGCAGAGGATATCTCACTGTAGCAGTATCCAAGACATATAGGAACCTAGGGACTGATTCCACCAATTAGACACCACCCACAGCTGAATTTTCACTTTAAAGTGGCCTGTAGACATGTGCAATTCGTTTCGTTCCGAATTCGTTTTTTAACGAATTTCGACAAATTCGTTAATTCGGAAATATCCGAATTAACGAAAACTCATTTAACGAATTTTAACGAATATTCGTAAATTCAAATTTACGAATGTACGAATTTACGAATATACGAATTTACCAATGCACGAATTTACGAATGTACAACTATCCGGAAATTCGTAAATTTGAATTTACGAATTTCCGAATATTCGTACATTCGTAAATTTGTACATTCGTACAATCGTAAATTAGTAAATTCGGAAATCTGAAATAATAATTAACTAATAACTTAACTATTACTAACTATTCAATTATAGGTATTGTAATTTCCTTTCAAATTTGGCTGTTAGTGAACTTAACGAAGTTACGAATTGTTTTCCGACATAATGAATGCCGTATCTAAACGAATGGAACGTAATGAATTAATAATAATAATAAATAACAATAATAATAATAAAAACGTTTTATTATTATTATTATTAATTTGTTCCGTTCCATTTGTTTAGATGCGGCATTTGTTATTTCAGGTTATGCGTAACTTCAGATAAATTTGTATTCGTTACGTTCGCTAACAGCCAAATTTGAAAGGAAATTACAATACCTATAATTTAATAGTTATTTTTTCAGATTTTCAAATTTTCGGGTTTTCGAAAATATCGAATTTCCAAATTTCCGAAATTACGAATGTATAAATTTACGAATGTACAAATTTACGAATGTACAAATTTACGAATTTACGAATTGCGATCATAACGAATGACCCGAAAAACGAAAAAAAAAAAAAACGAATGAAACGAAAACGAAAACTAACAAATTTTTTGGCAGTGCACATGTCTAGTGGCCTGACTCTTTAAAGCGGAGGTCCACACAAAAATGGAACCTGCACTGTCCGGATTCCTCCCCCCCCTCCAGTGTCACATTTGGCACCTTTCAGGGGAGAGGGGGGAGCAGATACCTGTCTAAGACAGGTATTTGCACCCATTTCCGGGCATAGACCCCCGTATTATCTACGGGATTCTACGCCACGTCCGGCGCCCCCCCCACCGCTGTCTTCTGGGAGACACAGGTCCGAGAAGACAGCAGGGACCAGTGGCATTGCGCAGCGTGAGTCGCGCATGCGTAGTAGGGATCCAGGAAGTGAAGCCGCAAGGCTTCACTTCCTGATTCCCTTACCGAAGATGGCAGGGGCAGCATCTGGGGACCGAGGGACGGGTCGGCCTCAAGTGCCGACATCGTGGGTGCGCTGGACAGGTAAGTGTCCTTATTTTAAAAGTCAGCAGGTGCAGTATTTGTAGCTGCTGACTTTAAAAAAAAAAAAAAATTGGCGGACCTCCTCTTTAAATTGGTAATGCTGTACTTCACAGCATATTAATAGAGAGCTTTTAAATTCTTTTGGGTCCTCTCACCAGATAACCTTGCTGGATGTATTTTCTAAGAGGAAAGATAGAACCATTGAACAAAAACCAGTGGCAGATACAAATCAGTGGTGATTAAATACCACCAAAAGAAAGCTCTATCTGTCTCAAAAAAATTCTAAACATTTCATTAATTGTCATAAAGTGTGACAGCACTGAATCTGAAAATTGTCCTGGGCAGGAAGGGGGTCAAAGGGTCCAGTATTGAAGTGGTTAAGGAGGTCAGGTTTGCCAATCAAGCGTTCTTACTATTCTTTAATTTTTTTAATCCAGCTCACTGAGATGACACTTAAAATTAAGTTTTTAATGTTAAACATTTATACTAACCTAGGTGGATGCAGCATTGATCCAATGCTGCATCTCTCCCCCGTCGTCTCTGCAGTGAGAACTGAGCAATCAAACACCGCTGATTGCTCAGCTCTCCCCTTCTGCTCTGAGCAGAGAGCTGTGACTTTCAGTCAGCAGCTCTCTGCTCTCCCCTCCACCCTCCAGCGCTTACTGGAACAATGGGCTGTGGAGGGGGCGGGAGGGGCTGTTCCAGGCTCTCAGCAGATCACTGAGAGACTGAGCCAGGTGTCGGTCCATGCTTCTGAGCAGATACCGACCATATGGAGTGCAGAACGAACTGCACACCTGTGACCCATTGGAGAAGTATGGCCAAAAAAGCTTTGGTCATACTTCTCCTTTAAGCCACAGGTACTTAAGGAAGTAATATTTTCAGAAATAGCTTAGCAATAGCAGTTTCATAACCTTGCCCTAACATTTAATTTATTTTTTATGTACATTTTCATTTTGACTCTGGTGCTGCATGGGCAAGGCTTAACATAATAAAAGACCTTTAGACATTCCTTTGTGATCAACACTCTCTACAATCTGCAGTAATAAGCCGACATGAGAGCACCAGCAGCCAACTCTATACAGCTTGAACAGGGGTCTCAAGCTGGTGGCCCTCCAGCTGTTGCAGAACTACAAGTCCCATCATGCCTCTGCCTGTGGGAGTCATGCTTGTAACTGTCAGCCTTGCAATGCCTCATGGAACTTGTAGTTTCACAACAGCTGGAGGGCCACCAGTTTGAGAAGCTAGAAGCTCCTGTGGGTATGGCCATGGCTTCCAAACCAGAAAAATCAGCAGGAGTAGGCAGGCTCAAAAATGGCATGAAGAAGGGAAAAAGTAGTTCAAGAAAATTTTCAGAAAATCAACAATGCACAGCAAATGTGTTACAGGTTGAAAATGTGGAAAAAAGGTGAACTTGGCTGTAACGGCCTGTTGGTGTATTGGTTACAAGCCTGATGCGCAGACCTTATATCGATGTATAGCAGCAACTATGGAAACTAAACATTGTACGTGCCAGCTCTGATCTCACGAGCTGTGCTGTATGCTTCCCAGATGTTTTACTTTATACAGTATTGATCTGAAGAAATTCTCTTCTGATTTTCTATCCAAAGAGGGGAAACATTCAGGGCCCCATCTCCACTCGTCCATTTATTCGCTCTTTTCATATTGCCGCAGCAACGTGGCAGAAAGCAATGATGCCCGAAGGCACTGGGGGACAGTAAGTTAACCCATTTGGTTACAACTAAAACCATAGAAAGATCAAAACATCAACTGTGTAGAACTTGCTTATCAGATAGAGAGACCAGTGAGATTCTTTTTTGTCATAGAGGATAATACAGTCTATGCAACCTGATTAGTAAAGCTCTTCACTATTGTAATTAACTTTCTTTCTTGCCTTTTTTGTAAATTGATTCTAAAGTCAATTGTCACTTAAAGCCCTACTCCAAGCTCAGGAACCTAAACCCATTTGCCCCTCCAACCACTTGACTGGAGCACCCCATGACCCATAAAGTAAAACCTTTACACATACCCTTTTTTTCCCTCATGCCCTCAGTCCAGGCCCTTGGCATCACAGATCCTCTTCATCACCTTCTTCTTTCGGCAGTTGGTGGATCCAAAATGATACAGAGAGCATTGTCACGTAATGATGTGCTGCAGCTCTCTGCAGCATTTTTCTCTGAGGCCGGGTCAGGGGCAATTGATACCCTAGGCTTATAAGAAATAGGTTAAATGACCATCATTCAGCTTGGAAGAGGAGTGATGCTTGGATACAATGTTAAAGGATTAAAACCCCTGTTGTTGGTTTTGATTGCGGTTTGTGTCTCCATTGCCAGATTCACCCAGTCTATTCATGCTGGTGACTTACCAACACAGAAAGTAATAGGAAATCCAACACTTTAGAGTTGTCACCAGGACAGAAACAGAGGGTTCTAATGGAGATACCTGTTCTGGTGTCAACTGTCTAAAAGGGGATTTTACCTTACCTTGTAGAGATGCCCTCTCAATTCCTGATGGGTCTTCTGAATAGGAAGTTAAAGGAAATCTCTCCAATGTGTCAAAAAAAGGGATTTTTATAACAGCTTACCTGTAAAATCCTTTTCTTGGAGTACATCACGGGACACAGAGCGACTTAGTCATTACTAATGGGTTATATAGATTACCTTCAGGTGCTGGCACTGGCCACTTCCAAACCGGAAGTACCCTCCCCTATATAAGCCCCTCCCATCCGGGAGCACCTCAGTTTTGTAGCAAAGCAATAAGTGTCCCAAAAAGAGGGGTGGGAGCTCTGTGTCCCGTGATGTACTCCAAGAAAAGGATTTTACAGGTAAGCTGTTATAAAAATCCCTTTTTCTTTTTCGTACATCACGGGACACAGAGCGACTTAGTCATTACTAATGGGATGTCCCAAAGCAATGCCAAATGAGGGGAGGGATACATGAGCTGGGCGCCATCAGGCATGAGGCTCTTTTGCGGCCTGCAACACACTGCGCCCAAAGGCGACATCCTCCTGACTTCTGACGTCTACCTGGTAGAATCTAGTAAACGTGTGTACTAAGGACCATGTTGCGGCCTTACAGACTTGAGCCAGGGAGGCTTGGTGATGCACTGCCCATGAAGTTCCAACTGCTCTTGTGGAGTGCGCCCTAACTTTGAACGGAGGCGGTCTCCTTTTCAAGCCATAGGCTTGTATTATGACCTGTCGAATCCACTTGGCTAAAGTAGATTTTTGATGCTGCCTGACCCTTTCTGGGGCCTTCCGGCAGAACAAACAAAGTATCCGTTCTACGAATCTGAGCAGTGGCTTTAAGATAAGCTTTAACTTCTCTTACTACATCCAAAGAATGCAATAACTTTTCCTCTACCGAACTAGGTTTGGGGAAAAAGGAAGGAAGAACCACATCTTGGTTCAAATGGAACCTCAATACCACCTTAGGAAGAAGGCTGGATGAGGACGTAATACTACTCTGTCCTTATGGATAACCAGATATGGCTCCTTACAGGACAAGGCGGCTAATTCCGATACTCTTTTAGCCGAACAAATGGCTACTAAGAAAATCAATTTCCTGGTGAAAAGAACCAAGGAAATGTGCCGCAATGGTTCAAATGGTTGTTTCTGTAGAACCGACAGAACCAGGTTTAAGTCCCATGGACATATGGGAATACTAACCGGAGAGCTAATACGCATCACTCCTTGTATGAAAGCTTTGATTAATGAATGCAAAGCCAAGGGCCTTTGAAAAAAATATTGACAAGGCCGTCTGACCCTTGATAGTACTCAAGGCAAGCTTCCTATGTACAGCCCACTGTAGGAAGTCCAGAATCCTACCTATTACGTACTTACGTGGATGCCATTTCCTGGCCTCACACCACGTGATGTACGCCTTCTAGATCCTATAATAGATCTGCCTGGATACCGGCTTCCTGGCATTGATCATGGTAGATACCACAGGATTAGAGAGCCCTCTCTTTTTTAGAATGTGGGCTTCAATAGCCAGGCCGTCAAACCTAGGGCTGGTAAGGAAGGGTAGTATATCGGTCCTTGCGAAAGCAGGTCCGGACGATGTGGGAGGGTCCAAGGACTTCCCACTGACATTTTTACAATCTCCGCGTACCATGCCCTTCGGGGCCACGCTGGAGCCACCAGAATCACTGGTTTCTTTTCTACCCTGATTCTGCGGATTAATCGCGGTGGGAATGCATATATCAGCTTGAACTGATCCCAAGGGAACACTAGGGCATCCGAACCGCAAGCTAGGGGATCCTTTGTGCGAGACACAAATCTGTCCACCTTTGCGTTGAATCTGGATGCTAGCAGATCTACATCCGGTGTTCCCCACCGCTGGCATATTGCCTGTAAAACCTCGGGGTGAAGAGACCATTCCCCGGGCATAATTGCTGGCGACTTAAAAAGTCCGCTCTCCAATTTTCCACTCCTGGGATGAAAACCGCGGATATGGCTGTGACATACCTTTCTGCCCATTCCAGGATGCAATTCGCTTCCCTCTGGGCTGCACGACCCTTGGAGTTTGGATGTCCATGCTACTAGGGCATACCGGGCTGCTCGTATCTCTAAGAGATTGGTGGGCAGGGCCTTCTCTGCTTCTGACCACTTGCCCTGGAGAGACCATTGCTCCAGTACTGCCCCCCAGCCTATGAGGCTGGCATCTGTAGTGACCACCTTCCAAGAAACCGGACTAAAGGG
The DNA here is from genome assembly GCA_029206835.1 of Rana muscosa. NCBI lineage: Eukaryota > Metazoa > Chordata > Amphibia > Anura > Ranidae > Rana > Rana muscosa. The sequence goes on from CM055118.1 coordinate 136,952,210, forward strand.
TTTCCCTTTTTCCAGATTCTGGTACCAACCACCAATGGAGGCTCTTGCGAACGGAAGGGGACAGGGACATTGGTAAGTCTAAAGCCTGAACTTTTTTGTTCCAGGCTGACAGTATGGCCCTCTGCAAGTTCCTTGAATGGAATTGACCGTAGGGTACTGCTTCGAATGAAGCCACCATTTTTCCCAGCAGCCTTATACACAGGCGTATGGATGGTTTTTCTTTTTTGTACCCACTAAGTGGGTCAAATCTTTCAAAGACGACACCTTCTCCGGAGGTAAGAAAATCTTTCTCTGATTTGAATCCAGTCTTAGCCCCCAAGTATTCCAGGCTTTTGACTGGTTTTAGGGCTGACTTGTCTCAGTTGATAATGCAACCGTGAGATTCCAGATACTTGATTATCTTGTGAACGACCACTTCTAGTTTTTTTCACTGAGTGGTCTATCAGCAACAAGTCGTCTAGATATGCCATTATCGTTACACCTTGTGTTCCTAGTTTGGCCAATCGTAGGGCCAGGATTTTTGTGAACACTCGTGGTGCTGTGGCCAGACTGAAAGGTAAGGCTCTGAACTGAAAATGGCGCCCTTCTACTGCAAGGCGTAGAAATTTCTGGTGGGCCGGACAGATGGGAATATGCAAATAAGCATCCCTTATGTCGATCGAGGCTAACCATTCCTGCCCTTGTAGGGCGGTGGCCACCGATCGGATCGACTCCATCCGAAAAAGTCCTGATATGTAGGAACTTGTTTAGCCCTTTTATATTTAATATGGGCCTCATGTCCCCATTTGGTTTGGGGACTGTGACAAGGTTCGAGTAAAACCCGAACCCGTTTTCTTCCAAGGGAACCTTCATGATTACCCTTGGGGCAATAGTTGCTCTAGTGCCAGAAGGAGGGATCCACTCTTCTGGGGATCGCTTGGCACGTTTGACCTTATAAAATGGGCAGGAGGAATGTCTTAACTCCAGCCTGTATCCCAGACTTACTGCGGAGATCAGCCATCTCTGATGGTGTCCCGCCAGGTCTCTGTGAACAACTGAAGTCTTCCCCTTCACCCGATTGAGTGGGGGCAACCCTTCATGACTTAGGGGAAGGTTTTGTACCTCTCTTGACCCAGGGTTTCTTGTTACCCTGTGATTGTCCCTGATTTCTGCCCCCTGGATTTGACCGCGGAGGCCGTCGGAACTGTTTCACAGCCGATGTGCCAGGGACTGGAGAAGTAGGCCTCTTAAAAGAAGGACTTCTACCCTTGTTCTTAACCGGCAAGAGTGTACTTTTACCGGCAGAAGTTTTCTGGATATATTTGTCCAGATCATCTCCAGATAAGCGTTCTCCATGAAATGGGAAGCTAATCAGCAATTTCTTACAGGGAGCTTCAGCAGACCAGTTTTTTGAGCCATAGAAGCCTACGCATATGTCTACAGACAGCGTAAAGCGGGATGCCTGTTGGATTGTATCCTTTATGGCGTCCACCGCAACACAAGGCTCTAGGTAGGTCAGCTAGGGCAAGAGCCTGCTGATCTGGTAAGTCCCTTAAGACTTGTTTCAACTGATCTTTCATTGCTTGGCAGACTCCAATCGCTGCTACTGCAGGTTGTGTCACCATGCTTGCTGTAGAGAAAGCAGATTTTAGTAAAGACTCCAATTTTTTATCTATTGGGTCCTTGAACATTGGAACATTATCTACTGGACATGTCAGTGATTTATTTACACAAGAGATGGCTGTGTCCACTGTAGGGACCCTCCATTTTTTTTTTTTTTTATGAACTTATCCTCCATGGGATAGATCACTGGAAATCTCTTGGGGGGAGTAAATATTTTACAGGATGCTCCCAATCCTGGTAAATAAACCCTTCCAATAAAGGGTGGATTGGGAAGGAACAGACAGTCTGGAGAGCTTTCAGCGACCCCAGCGAGGAGACAGTAGTGGTTGATGGTTCCGCCAGAGGCATTTAAAATGCTGCTCGGACCATGTTAGTCAGAGACTGAACCCATAATCTTTCAGCCTGAGATGCTGAGAAAGGTTCTTCCACTGTTGATTCCTCTATAACTTTATCAACCTCACCTGATCCCCTTCAGGTAGGTCGATCTCTGGGACTGTTCCTCCACTAACAGGCACTCTGCAGGAGGAGACGGAGATCGGACGTGCTTTTCCTTTGACAGGGAAGCAGCGATCAATGCTGTTAATCTCTCTTCCAATCCTCCCAGAGTTGAGGATAAAACCTCCTCTGTTATATATACAGGAGCAGGTGGACTGGGGACAGCCGCAGTACCAGGTACTCCTGCGGGGTTCCTACGGCTACTGACCTCTGAAATTTCAGGGGAGATTGGCGCAGTACAGCATGCCCAAAATCCTCAGAGCCCGACGGAGACCCCTTTCGCTTCTTGGAAGATCTATTTCCAGAGCGTCTGGACGACATATCCTATAAGCACAAAGCTGAGGTATTCCCGTCGTCATACACCAATTTTGCTGGTAATAGTCTAACACAGTTGCTGCTATATACCAGCTGGTGTCCACTAAAGTGCCTTTCTATGGGGATGCCTGCATCAACCGCCTCTGTGTGCCACTGTTTGTTGCTAGCTCTGTTTGCATCCAGCTGACACTTGTACTGTGTCTTTATACAAGCTGGGACGCCTGCACATGCGCAGAAGCGCCGTGGCGCGCATCGAGCAACATCCACCCGCCCCGCCCCTTTTTTTTCATAGGAGGCGCGTGCACGCGCCCGCGCGCGTGCCCATGCGCCATTGGCGCCCTTTTCGAAAATCAAACAGGGACTAGGAGCCAGGGCCCTTTTTGCCGGAGGGCCTGTGCGGTGGATGAGCGCAGCAACAGGGCAGAGGAAGTGGATTCCCACAGAGAAACTTACCAACTGCCTGGATCTTTTGACTTGAGAAAACCAAAGATCCACATGACAAGAAAAATGGACCACAGCGGCCTCTAGTGGTTTAACACAGGTACCGCGGTCCTTTTTTTTTTTTTTCTTGACTACTATTAAAATTTTACATTTTCAGTAGTTACAGGCATACACAGATATTAGCGGGAATACCGTTAGGTAACAGACAGAAAGACAAATTAGGCTTGGGGGTCCCCCCAATAGAACCAAGTTCCTGGGGGCCCCCACTTACCTGATCCCCGCCGCAGGACTTTGTTTGGTCCACAGAAGCCCAAACTTCACCTATCACGGCAGGCATTGTAATTAAACCTTCAGGGACCGGGTTCCCAAGGATTCCACTCCCCTGGACCTGTATAGCACCCTGCACAGACAACATCTTGGTCGTGGGTATGACCAGAGCTCTGGATCCCAGGGTCCAGCCCTCCTAAGAGAGGCATTACAGGCAAAACCTTGCTCTTCTGCTGCAAGGCCCGGGTACCGACCGTTTAGCTATGAAGCTTTTTTGGTGGGATCCGGAACAGCTTACTAAGGCCCAAAAGAACCTGTACGCAAGCCCAGTGAAAACACATGTTACTCTTTGGCCAACACCTTAGACACTGGCAAAAAACTGAGGTGCTCCCGGATGGGAGGGGCTTATATAGGGGAGGGTACTTCCGGTTTGGAAGTGGCCAGTGCCAGCACCTGAAGGTAATCTATATAACCCATTAGTAATGACTAAGTCGCTCTGTGTCCCGTGATATACGAAAAAGAAATAAACTGATGGGCCTGTTGGGAGAACCTGTCATTTTGTCCTGAATAGGCCAATTGATGTGTTCTTTAATGAACCTGCTTTAAATTACCATAACTTGTAAATAAATGATCCTCCTCCCTTTAAATATGTTTTATGTATCATCTGAACTAAAATGAGAGGCCTGTGGATCTGAGCTGTAAACATCTGCTGCCAGAACCTAAACAGAGCAATGCAGACGCAGATGATATACTATGGGAGGGCTGCTTTCAGTTTAGTCGTGGTTGCCTTTCGTCAATAATTGCCTTTGAAGAATCTACTTCAATATGGCATTACAAAACATGCAATGATGAGTGTGAAAAGTGATCTGTCTGCCAATATACTTGGTGCACGACAAAGGAGGATGAAACATTACACACTGAGCAGACACAAAGCCATATATCACTGACAATCATTACTTCCTGGATCATACAGAGCTATGCCACATTTGGACACAGCAGGATTTTAAGTTTTGGGTGTGTCTTATCAAGGTTGGTAACATAACTTAGCAGAAGAGCCTGTTTAAGTCACATTTTGAAGATATTACATTGTTTTGTTTTTTTTTTGAGGTTTTTTTTTGCTGTAAAAATTTTATTTTAAATTGTGGGAACGTAGAGAATGATTAAATATAAAGCCAAGGAGAAGATCTTGGAACTATGAAGGAGAGCTGATGTAAGAATATAAAACACAAAGGCAATATATAAAATACAAAACAGACAACTTAACAATCAATGTACTGCTATTGCTTTGCAGGAATCATCACATTTGTGCGAAAATCTCGAAGGGATTTTTCAAACCATGTTCCACAAGTCAACAGCTAGGTATAAATCCAGCATTTATGCAAGTCTATGTAGTGCTTAGCCCCGCGGGAGCTGCTGGTGATAATAGGTTCCCTGTTCTACTACAACTCTCTCAACTGCTCGATCTCCTCTAACACAGTTGGTCATAATCTGAAAGCCATTTATTACCCCTCTATAATAACTCACAGGAAGTAGGCCACAAGTAGGTAATTTAAATAAATATATTAAGGAAATAGCAAATAAACAAAGCATGGTTCAAGGAACAAATATAGTAATTACCCAAACTTAAAGCGGAGTTCCACTCAAATTTGGAACTTCCGCTTTATCCACTCCTCACCCCCTTACATGCCACATTTGGCATGTCATTTTTTTGGGGGGGGGAGAGGGGGCTTCAGTAGGAGTGGGACTTCCTGTCTCACTTCCTCGTTCCGTCCTGGGGTAGCCTAGGCAATACGTTATATTGCCTTGTGGCGGCCCCTCCCTGTAGGCGATCACCTGGGACGTGACAGGTCCCAGGCGATCGCCTGTCCACTCAGAGAGCGCTGCGCCATTCGCGCATGCGCAGTGAGTGCCCGGCCGTGAAGCCGAAAGCTGTCACGGCTGGGTGCCCACATAATGAATGGAGGCGCCGCGGGGAGAAGGGGGGGGAGACGAGCGGAGCTCCGGGCGGCGCGTCGCTGGACAGTGGAACAGGTAAGTGTATGTTTCTTAAAAGCCAGCAGCTACACTTTTTGTAGCTGCTGACTTTTAATAAACATAAAAAAAGGCTGGAACTCTCCTTTAAGGGCTCTATATCAGTTGAACAATCATTAACCCACTAACTTGCCCTCAAAAGACCAATGCAAAGATAAATAAAACTATTATAGGTGCAACTAGAGTATGCCTTAACTAACTGAGAAGAACAGTAGGACCATGCATATAACCCCAGCAGCAGGGGAGAGTATGTCTAATAGTTAACGTTGGCTGGCTTTCGGTGGGGCACCTTCTTTTGGTGGTACACGTGAACTGTCCCTATAAGAGTGTTGGCAGAGAACATAATTGAGCAGCTCAGTAAAAGCAGTCTCTAGGGCATTAACTTTGTCTGTTGAGAGGTTAAAAAGTTTAGTTCAGCTTACCCCTCCTGGCAGCCAACTGGTCTGGTCCCAATGGCTTGGCGATCAGAAGGTTTCAGAAGTCAGGGCCCAGTGGCTCAGTCCCTCGGCCTGGATGCTCACACAGGGTCTAGTCTCTCAACTCCAGTTCTGAAGATGAAGTGACTCTCTCCCTCAAGCTCAGTCTCTGAAGGCAGCTCTGCAAGACTCACATAAGGGTCTGTGCTTTCTTCCTGGTAGAGGCAAACAGGAACCGCAACAGGTCCTCTAGCTCCTCTCTTGATGGCTCTGGTCCCAGCAGGCTAAGAGGACAAATCCTGACTATAGGTCTGCACTCTCCTCTCTCCTGGCTAGACTGGTCCCGATCTCTCTCGGTCTGCCCAGGAAAGGCACTCCTTCCCATGGTGCAGTGGCTTGTTGGAATTGAAGTCCGGTAGCCATTAGCCTCCATTCTCAAGCATGGTGCAGCACCCCTTTAAGAACAACAGCTCCCATGATCCTGGTGCCCCCATTGGCCCCTTTTTCCCACCCTCCGTTTGGATCCGATCTGCCTACCGGGGGGGGGGGGAGCAAGCAGAAATTACACACAGATCGGCTCCTGTCTCTCTCTATAGAGCAACAGCATGGGGAGCGTTCTTTCCCATGTACACAGCAGCCTGGGGGGGTGGAAGTCAGGGTAAAGAAACCTGCAGCACAGCCGCTGCTCCCGCTTAGCCCATTCTTGTCACTGCTCACATCAGGGGAGAGTGGTTGAGCAAGAGAATACACACAACTAAAGTCCTGGCTGGCAGATCAGTGTCAGGGGGAGGCAAGCAGACGCAGGACAGTACCGAGCTGGCTACACCTGGCTACATCTATACAAAATTACACAGGTTAAAAAGATGCAGGCCCATTGGGAGCAGCTGAAAGCAACTTTGTCATGTGAGAGTGTCTAGGCACTCCTGTGCCTTAGGCTGCCCATAGATAGACCTTTTTGTTTTCAATCAGCTGATCAAAAATAAAAACAAACAGATTCCCCCATCAACACAAGTGAGGTGGATGGAGGAATCCTCCCCACTATGCTGACAGAATAAACTGGTCAGCGCTGCAGCTGATTGGCTGCAGCTGCTGATTGAATGAAAAATTTCCAACATTACCTTTCGACAGAAGTCGATCATTAGAACAACCAAAGATGGATCAAAATTTGAATCCATCTATGGCCAGCTTAAGCCTCATAGCTGTATATCTGCAGTGTGAGATTATATAAGGTGGTGCTGCATCAGTCCACTAATCTCAGGAGATTTGAAGTGAGATTTGGTGGTGTCATTACTGTGCTGCTCACTGTTCTCCCCTCTGGAAGGAAAGTGTACCTGAGGACCTGCAGTAGAAGGATCTTCCTGAATTTGCTTCATTAATTCTTTGGAACTGTGTTTCCTCCCCTGCTGTTTCTTAAATACCAATCATTAGAGGGCAGCAATGAAAAGAGGATGAAACCTCCATACATAGAAACAGAGCAGAACAACTGCAGGCTTGCAGGGCGATCTCAGGCAATACTTATGACTAGCCATTTACCCTCTGCTGCATGTTATAAAGCAATAATGGCAAATATATAGGGGGCGCTAGAGAATAAATGTTGGTTAAATTAAATTATATTAAATGTAGCGGACTCACCCCTCTCTCTTTCTTTATCGGTTATGCGGCTGTTGTCTAGGGGTACCTGGGAGAGAGAGAGATGAGATACACCACGGCCCATGTCCTCCATAGCTAAGCGGTGAAAGCCAGCAAATTGGGTCTTTTGTATAGGTGTCCTAGAGTCAAGTCCAGTCCTTCGTCCCTGACTCCTTTGCTTTAGTAACCCGAGTTCCACACAGTGAATAGGTCCAACTCAGTTTTATTCTTCTTGCCAAGCAATAAAACAATCTCTTTTCTTTGGACAATGGGGACAGATCGAGGCACAATCCTTTCCCTTCTGCTGCTACCCACTGTGCTGTCACCAGTGGTGAATAGTCACTGCCACTGACTAAGTGATATAGAACGTGAATTACCTTCGCTCACTTTGCCCCTGTCAGAGGAAGAAATCCGTCCAAGGGAGAAGTGGAGGCCTCTCCGTCACCAGCGATGCAGCGCCGGACTCTTCGGAGAAGTTACTGCGCACCAGTCCTCACAAACTCAGACACGGGCACCCAAGGAGTTAGGGCCCCCTCGGATTCCTCCACCCTCGCGGAACTCAGTCGAAGGTACTGAGCCCCAGGCATCCGCCATAGTACCTCACCCCAGGCTAAAGGTGCCTGAGATGGACTCCATCTCCGCTCCAGCTAGGCCAAGGGCACCTAGGCCTGGAGCACCGGAATGCCAGCACCCAAGCTGAAGGTGCCTGGGTGCGGCCGCGTCCTCCAACTCGGAACCCAAGGTCAGAGCGTCCGCCCCTTTTATGACCTCTCCCTTCACGTCACAGCGGGTTCCCCGCCCCGCTGTACCAGCTCCAGGGGAGGACAAAAAGGCACAGTCTTGCGGTGCGAGCCCAGCCCTGGTCCAAGGCAACAACGCCACCTTTAGGCCGGCGAGAACTTCACACCACCAGAGTCCTCCAAGACTCACAAAGGGAACCTTGAATTTCCTAACAATCAAGGCACCTGGGTTACACTAGCACCCAGATGCTTTCCTAAATTCAAGTACCCGCTACACACTCCCCCTGGTGATTTGACGCTGGTCCCCAGCGTCTGGTACAAGCCCACACCCCACAAGGGTGATGACATAAGCTCATCCCAGAAGCCAAACTACACATTTTAGCCCTGAATTGTGCCAAGACCTGATGGGAAAAGGAAATATGAACAATCATAACCATAAAACCTTCAATGACACTTTACATTTCACACATTACATTCCCTCCTCCCCTTTGACTATCTAAAGACCACCCATTCTCAGTAGTCTTGACAGACGAATCTCCTGCAGAGGGAAAGAAAAGAAACATACATCCTACCAACATGTGTGTTTGCTTGGAATGAATGAGTCTATCCGAGAAGAAACCCATTCACTCCAATAAGTGCTGCATGATAAAAAAACAAACAATCTTTGCGCAACACTGCCACCTGGTGACAGTGCCGCGGTCAAAGACACTCATCACTTCCAGATGAACTTTCCTCTTGATCATTTCTCTGTGACCCTACACTAACTAAAACCCAAAGTCACTGATTTCTTTTGAGTGCCAGGAGAAAGAGGGAGAACAAAACAAAAACAACTCCCATGTCTCCTACGAGTAGAACTGCCCAAATACAAAAAAAAACTAGGGCACAGTCCCTGTGTTCCGGTAAAGGCACCCCGGAAAGTTCAGCCAGGAATAGGAAAGAAAAGCATACAGGAGTCTCTTTCCCCCTCTTCTTTTTACAGGTAAAACCTTGGATGAGGCAATGACACAGGCTTCAGACGGTCATCAAAAGCCTCCACATGGTACTCAACACTTTTTCCTTCCTTGCGGCAGATCACCACTTTGTCCGCATGAATGTGTCTTCCCAGCATCCACTTAGCTTTACAGTCCTGGAACTTCTTGGTGACCGCTGGTGAACAGGAAAGGTACCGCCGTGCTTGCTGTACTTTCAGTTTGTCCCACACAAAGGTATCATACCATCTTTGCCGAAAGACCTCCACCTCGTAGAGCAGTTACCTAGGCAGATACGGGTATTCCCACCCATATTCCTGAGCAACCTTCTGGCCAAAGAGACGCTGCAGCCTTGACAAAGGTGGCATAGTAGCTCGGTCTCCTTCTCCAGGTGGAACAATCGCTTATGGGTGGCGAGGTGCGTTCACCACCTCGGTAGACCAGGGCCTAGGAGCCCACAGTGACTGACGTTGCACTCCCGCAACAGGAGCAGGTGAAATGGATGTTGAATCCAGAAGGGGAACTTCAGACAGAGGGCCAGCTTCTTCCCTTGGCGCCGAGGCCTCTACCCGAGGTGTACTATCTCCAGTAGACATGGGCAGGTCCCTTGTGACACGGGCCGAGGGTAGCTTCATTTTGTCCCATCCCTTCTGTTGGAAGATTTCGTCTATCTCCCCATAATCGCCATTGTCAGACAATGAATCCAGGTCAGAGGTGTCGTAGCACTCAGCGGGCAGATAATTCCCAGTCACGGAACTATCCCCCTTGACGGCCTCTACCGACTGTGGGCTCCCGCCACTTGTAACCACGCAGACAGTCCCAACCCCTGGCTCACCTGGGCCTTTAGACGAACAAAGATGTCCAGGACGTTGTCTACCAAATTCATCCAGGCCAGGCAAGCAGTGGGGCGAAGCTCTTCCACGACCACACGAGGCCATCACTAGGCCAACCTTCGTCTTCGGTGGCCGGAGCAGGGAGCTGCTGGTGACCGAGGCAGCATCCTCAAATTTTTCTCTTTTCACTTCCGCTTGGGCAGTCACTTCGTCCGGATCAGCGCGCACGGGGAACGCACCAGCATCGATCTCTCCCTCCGGAGTGGCAGTCCCTGTGAGGTAGTTGAGGTGGAAAGCATGAGGCTTTTCTGTGGATGGTTCCACTTCGAAGAGGAATTCTTTGCAGACCTCACAGCGCTCGAACGGCTTCAGCTGGACCACCAGTCCCTAACAGCCGGGACAGATCACACCGAGGGCCTCCATGTCTCTGCAGATATACAGAGCCAATCGCCCCCGGGGCCTTAGTCTTATCCCCGTATCCATAATCGGAGCAGCCAGAGAAGACATATCCGCGAAGGAAGGAACTGAAATCCACGGAGCACTTGAAGCCATCCTCTCTCTTTGCTGCTCCATTGCGCACTGACCCACTTGCGCCAGAATCTCCACGTGCGTACGTCCACGTGGCCAGACTCCTCCCACCTTCTGCTCTTGTTCGCGGGCTTTTCCCTTGCTCCGCCCACGAACTACACAGTTGTGGATTGCCTCGTGGCGCGTTGGCCAATATGGCCGACCTACTCGGAACTCCTCCGGGCAGCAAAGTTCAATTTCAGATACCATACACATATCCCGGACACGATGCCCCCACGTGTAGCGGACTCACTCCTCTCTCTTTATCGGTTATGCGGCTGTTGTCTAGGGGTACCTGGGAGAGAGAGATGAGATACACCACGGCCCATGTCCTCCATAGCTAAGAGGTGAAAGCCAGCAAATTGGGTCTTTTGTATAGGTGTCCTAGAGTCAAGTCCAGTCCTTCGTCCCTGACTCCTTTGCTTTAGTAACCCGAGTTCCACACAATGAATAGGTCCAACTCAGTTTTATTCTTCTTGCCAAGCAATAAAACAATCTCTTTTCTTTGGACAATGGGGACAGATCGAGGCACAATCCTTTCCCTTCTGCTGCTGCCCACTGTGCTGTCACCAGTGGTGAATAGTCACTGCCACTGACTAAGTGATATAGAACGTGAATTACCTTTGCTCACTTTGCCCCTGTCAGAGGAAGAAATCCGTCCAAGGGAGAAGTGGAGGCCTCTCCGTCACCAGCGATGCAGCGCCCGACTCTTCGGAGAAGTTACTGCGCACCAGTCCTCACAAACTCAGACACGGGCACCCAAGGAGTTAGGGCCCCCTCGGATTCCTCCACCCTTGCGGAACTCAGTCGAAGGTACTGAGCCCCAGGCATCCGCCATAGTACCTCACCCCAGGCTAAAGGTGCCTGAGATGGACTCCATCTCCGCTCCAGCTAGGCCAAGGGCACCTAGGCCTGGAGCACCGGAACGCCAGCACCCAAGCTGAAGGTGCCTGGGTGCAGCCGCGTCCTCCAACTCGGAACCCAAGGTCAGAGCGTCCGCCCCTTTTATGACCTCTCCCTTCGCGTCACAGCGGGTTCCCCGCCCCGCTGTACCAGCTCCAGGGGAGGACAAAAAGGCACAGTCTTGCGGTGCGAGCCCAGCCCTGGTCCAAGGCAACAACGCCACCTTTAGGCCGGCGAGAACTTCACACCACCAGAGTCCTCCAAGACTAACAAAGGGAACCTTGAATTTCCTAACAATCAAGGCACCTGGGTTACACTAGCACCCAGATGCTTTCCTAAATTCAAGTACCCGCTACACACTCCCCCTGGTGATTTGACGCTGGTCCCCAGCGTCTGGTACAAGCCAACACCCCACAAGGGTGATGACATAAGCTCATCCCAGAAGCCAAACTACACATTTTAGCCCTGAATTGTGCCAAGACCTGATGGGAAAAGGAAATATGAACAATCATAACCATAAAACCTTCAATGACACTTTACATTTCACACATTACATTCCCTCCTCCCCTTTGACTATCTAAAGACCACCCATTCTCAGTAGTCTTGACAGACGAATCTCCTGCAGAGGGAAAGAAAAGAAACATACATCCTACCAACATGTGTGTTTGCTTGGAATGAATGAGTCTATCCGAGAAGAAACCCATTCACTCCAATAAGTGCTGCATGATAAAAAAACAAACAATCTTTGCGCAACACTGCCACCTGGTGACAGTGCCGCGGTCAAAGACACTCATCACTTCCAGATGAACTTTCCTCTTGATCATTTCTCTGTGACCCTACACTAACTAAAACCCAAAGTCACTGATTTCTTTTGAGTGCCAGGAGAAAGAGGGAGAACAAAACAAAAACAGCTCCCATGTCTCCTACGAGTAGAACTGCCCAAATACAAAAAAAAACTAGGGCACAGTCCCTGTGTTCCGGTAAAGGCACTACGGAAAGTTCAGCCAGGAATAGGAAAGAAAAGCATACGGGAGTCTCTTTCCCCCTCTTCTTTTTACAGGTAAAACCTTGGATGAGGCAATGACACAGGCTTCAGACGGTCATCAAAAGCCTCCACATGGTACTCAACACTTTTTCCTTCCTTGCGGCAGATCACCACTTTGTCCGCATGAATGTGTCTTCCCAGCATCCACTTAGCTTTACAGTCCTGGAACTTCTTGGTGACCGCTGGTGAACAGGAAAGATACCGCCGTGCTTGCTGTACTTTCAGTTTGTCCCACACAAAGGTATCATACCATCTTTGCCGAAAGACCTCCACCTCGTAGAGCAGTTACCTAGGCAGATACGGGTATTCCCACCCATATTCCTGAGCAACCTTCTGGCCAAAGAGACGCTGCAGCCTTGACAAAGGTGGCATAGTAGCTCGGTCTCCTTCTCCAGGTGGAACAATCGCTTCTGGGTGGCGAGGTGCGTTGACCACCTCGGTAGACCAGGGCCTAGGAGCCCGCAGTGACTGACGTTGCACTCCCGCAACAGGAGCAGGTGAAATAGATGTTGAATCCAGAAGGGGAACTTCAGACAGAGGGCCAGCTTCTTCCCTTGGCGCCGAGGCCTCTACCCGAGGTGTACTATCTCCAGTAGACATGGGCAGGTCCCTTGTGACACGGGCCGAGGGTAGCTTCATTTTGTCCCATCCCTTCTGTTGGAAGATTTTGTCTATCTCCCCATCATCGCCATTGTCAGACAATGAATCCAGGTCAGAGGTGTCGTAACACTCAGCGGGCAGATAATTCCCAGTCACGGAACTATCCCCCTTGACAGCCTCTACCGACTGTGGGCTCCCGCCACTTGTAACCACGCAGACAGTCCCAACCCCTGGCTCACCTGGGCCTTTAGACGAACAAAGATGTCCAGGACGTTGTCTACCAAATTCATCCAGGCCAGGCAAGCAGTGGGGCGAAGCTCTTCCACGACCACACGAGGCCATCACTAGGCCAACCTTCGTCTTCGGTGGCCGGAGCAGGGAGCTGCTGGTGACCGAGGCAGCATCCTCGGATTTTTCTCTTTTCACTTCCGCTTGGGCAGTCACTTCGTCCGGATCAGCGCGCACGGGGAACGCACCAGCATCGATCTCTCCCTCCGGAGTGGCAGTCCCTGTGAGGTAGTTGAGGTGGAAAGCGTGAGGCTTTTCTGTGGATGGTTCCACTTCGAAGAGGAATTCTTTGCAGACCTCACAGCGCTCGAACGGCTTCAGCTGGACCACCAGTCCCTAACAGCCGGGACAGATCACACCGAGGGCCTCTATGTCTCTGCAGATATACAGAGCCAATCGCCCCCGGGGCCTTAGTCTTATCCCCGTATCCATAATCGGAGCAGCCAGAGAAGACATATCCGCGAAGGAAGGAACTGAAATCCACGGAGCACTTGAAGCCATCCTCTCTCTTTGCTGCTCCATTGCGCACTGACCCACTTGCGCCGGAATCTCCACGTGCGTACGTCCACGTGGCCAGACTCCTCCCACCTTCTGCACTTGTTTGCAGGCTTTTCCCTTGCTCCGCCCACGAACTACACAGTTGTGGGTTGCCTCGTGGCGCGTTGGCCAATATGGCCGACCTACTCGGAACTCCTCCGGGCAGCAAAATTCTATTTCAGATACCATACACATATCCCGGACACGATGCCCCCACGTGTAGCGGACTCACTCCTCTCTCTTTCTTTATCTGTTATGCGGCTTTTGTCTAGGGGTACCTGGGAGAGAGAGATGAGATACACCACGGCCCATGTCCTCCATAGCTAAGAGGTGAAAGCCAGCAAATTGGGTCTTTTGTATAGGTGTCCTAGAGTCAAGTCCAGTCCTTCGTCCCTGACTCCTTTGCTTTAGTAACCCGTGTTCCACACAATGAATAGGTCCAACTCAGTTTTATTCTTCTTGCCAAGCAATAAAACAATCTCTTTTCTTTGGACAATGGGGACAGATCGAGGCACAATCCTTTCCCTTCTGCTGCTGCCCATTGTGCTGTCACCAGTGGTGAATAGTCACTGCCACTGACTAAGTGATATAGAACGTGAATTACCTTTGCTCACTTTGCCCCTGTCAGAGGAAGAAATCCGTCCAAGGGAGAAGTGGAGGCCTATCCGTCACCAGCGATGCAGCGCCGGACTCTTCGGAGAAGTTACTGCGCACCAGTCCTCACGAACTCAGACATGGGCACCTAAGGAGGTAGGGCCCCCTCGGATTCCTCGACCCTCGCGGAACTCAGTCGAAGGTACTAAGCCCCAGGCATCCGCCATAGTACCTCACCCCAGGCTAAAGGTGCCTAAGATGGACTCCATCTCCGCTCTAGCTAGGCCAAGGGCACCTAGGCCTGGAGCACCAGCTGCAGGTGCCTGGGTGCGGCCGCGTCCTCCAACTCTGAACCCAAGGTCAGGGCGTCCGCCCCTTTTATGACCTCTCCCTTCGCGTCACAGCGGGTTCCCCGCCCCGCTGTACCAGCTCCAGGGGAGGACAAAAAGGCACAGTCTTGCGGTGCGAGCCCAGCCCTGATCCAAGGCAACAACGCCACCTTTAGGCCGGCGAAAACTTCACCCACCAGAGTCCTCCAAGACTCACAAAGGGAACCTTGAATTTCCTAACAATCAAAGCACCTGGGTTACACTAGCACCCAGATGCTTTCCTAAATTCAATACCCGCTACATAAATATAATATAAAGTGATAGAAATTGTGAACACCAGCCAGCCTATGCGGACCGCAATGACTAATCTTTTAATAGTAAACAGCCTATATGCAGTCCCCTATGTGGGTATAATGGTTTGTGAAACCCATCTACCAAACAAATTATGATACATGAGACCATAAAATACTATATGACAACAAATATTCAAACATGCAGTGCCAATTGTGATGATTGAATGTCCCGAGAAATAAATAAATGATTGTCAAGAATACAAGTGGTAGTCCATAAATGGCAAACAGTGAAATGAATCCTGAGTGACAGCTTTATCCAACAGGAAAAAAGGAATTGCTTGAAGTGATAACCTTCACAAACTTAATACAGGACACCCGATAGTGCTCATGCTATTGTAGCAGGTATGTACTTTCCCGGGTGTAAATTTAACTGGCAGAGACACCAGTGATGTGTAATTCCCTGCAGCCCAGCAGGTGGCGCTGTCGCCATGGGCTGGGGGTTGAACCATTGCTGTGTGCCGGGCCTCCTTTTTGTCCTCTCTCGGCAGTGGTATGGTGGGGCTAGGAACCCGCCATGCTTGCTGGGAGAGGGTATAGAGGGGCCGGCCATCTTTGTCACGGGGTTGAGTCCCAGGCACCTTCAGCCTGTGGGCGGTGGTTCGCGTCGGTCCTCTAGGCGGCCTAGGCCTAGAGGACAGCCGGAGGTCGTGTTCCATCTCAGGCACCTTTAGCCTGGGGTGAGGTACTCGAGGGGATGGTCTGGAGCTCAGTGCCCAACACTGAGTTCCGCAAGGGAAGGAGGTCCTAGGGAACCCAGGGATTAGGAACCCGAATCCGGAAGGCGTAATGGACCGGGGGAGCTCCTCACTTGAAGTCCGGGTGAAGCAGATTGCCAGTGACAGGTAAGCCTCCCACCGGAGACCGCCTGGAAGGAAATTCCCCCTCGCTCGGAGACCGCAGCCCACTTTCAGGAAGGAAAGTGGAGAGTTCATTGTGTCTGGGCCTACTCGCATCCACACCTCCTTGTTCGTTCTGTTCTTTAAGGGAGTCTAACTGATTATGCTGTTCACTCGAGAAGAATAAAGGAGTGTTGGACTTTAATGGTGTGGGGCTCTTTTCTGGTGGACATTGTTCAAGGTAACTCCAGGTGCACAACACTGACCCGAAGGTAGAGAAAGAACTTTGCTTACACCGCACTGACACCTGTGGTGAAGGCCAGGCGTGGTGTCCCCGCTCCCTCCCCTCTAAGGTACCCCTAGACAAGAAGAGAAAGGAGCTGATGCAAAGAGGGAAGTGAGGAGGGCGCTACAAGTGGGGGCTCGGGTCCGGTATGGTGTTTGTGCACCACGGAATTGAACGTGTCTGCTGGAGGAGTTACGCGAGTAGGCAGGCCTTCATTGGCCGAAGTGCATCCCTGTGCTCGAAGTCGTGGACATGACCCATTGAAGGGAAAGGCCCACGCAGAAGAGCGAGGAAAGGGGGAAGCTCAGCCGTGTGAGGGACTACACGTGGGGGCATCTATTTGCACTGCGCCACCAGGCACACCCCCATCGCTTAGTTCGTGAGCGTGACTCAGAAACAGAAAAGAAGAAAAGCCCGCGAACTGGTGCAAAGGGGAGGAGTCCAATACGTGTGAAGGACTACACGTGGGACGTTGGCGCACAAAAAAACTTTGCAGTGTGCGATGGATCAGCAACAGGTCGCCATGTTCGGACATACATCGTGGATTCCAGTTCACCCTTCCACCACGACATTGACTGCTGCTGCTTCGGTAACAGATACGGGGATCCAGCTAAAGCCAAGGGGTCGATTCGCCCTGTATTCGTGCATGGACGTTGAGGCCCTGGGTGTGATTTGTCCCGGCTGTTCGGGACTGGTGTGCCAACTGAAGCCATTCGGGCGATGTGAGGCCTGTGGGGAGTTTCTGTTTGAAGTGGATCCAGCGGTTGAGAAACCGAGAACCATTTACCCCGGCCGTGCTGCAGGCAACACAACTCAGAGAGGAGGAATCACTGCTTTGACAGCCATCCCTGCGCACACTGCAGCGACCGCGGAGGAGGTCATGAAAACTCAACGGGAGAAATCCGAGGATGCTAACTCGGTCACCACTGTCTCGCAGTGTCCACCACCGAAGAGAAAGACCGGGACGGTAGCCCCGACCAGCGGTTGTGGTGGACCGTCTCGACCGCTTACGCCCGGCCGGGATGGATCCGTCGACAAGAGTTCCAGACGTCCCGATTCAAGCAAAGGCAGAGGTAAGCCAGGCGGAGAGATTTGGTGTGTGGGAAGAGGTGAAAGCTCAGTCTCCACTACAGGGTACCTACCCGCGGAGGAGTGTGACACCTCCGACCTGGAGTCGCTCTCGGACATGGGAGACGACGTTGCTATAGATGAACTGTTTTCAGAAAAGGGCTGGGACAAAGTACCTCTCGCTTCATCCCAGAGAACCAGGGATCCACCCATGTCTACAGGGGAAAGTACACCCCGGGTGGAGGCACCAGCGCCTGAAGAGAGGTCTCGTCCCCCGCCTTCCTCTACATCCCTGGTACCATCTGTACTGAAGACCGGGGAGAAGAGACTGTTACTGCGGGCACCAATGCCCCGACCAGATGTGATCAAGGTCCCTCGCCACCCGGACTCAATAGTTTTGCCTGGTGAAGGGGACAGAGCTACTATGCCTCCTTTGGCCAGACTACAACGCCTATTTGATCAGACAAGGTGCTGATCCGGCGCAAGGAAGGAGAAGATGTAGAATATCATCTGGAGACCATGGACCAGCACTTGAAGCCGCTTGTTCTGCCGCATCCCCGTTTCTACCTGTAGGAGAGAAAAGACTCCGTTCTTGTTATGCTGCTGAACTTTCTGGGGCCTGTTGCTTTCGTTGCCCAGAGTAATGAATGGACTGGCCCTGGTTTGTTCTTCACTTTTCCAGCAAGAGATCATGGACTCTGGGGTAGATAGGGCCAAAGAGAAGAGGAAAAGTTCCACGAGTGCAGTTACCGCAATGCTGTCACCAGGTGGCAGTGTTTCGCAACGTTAAACACTTTACACACACTCACTCCTTGGAGGAAAGGGATTTCTTTACAGAGAAGTTTCTTTTCTCTCACACGAATACATGTGTCAGGGTTTATGTGTGGTGATTTCTTTCTTTTTTCCCTCTGCAGGAGAGCATCCCATCAAGATCACTGAGAATGGGGTGGATCTTAGTCAGGATGGGTGGGAAAAGTATAATGTGAATATGTGATTCAAAGTTATGGTTAAATGCTGTTGTTTCTTTTCCCCTTTTTTTTTCATAGGGCTCAGACACAATTGCTTTAGTTGATCAAGTTTTTCAAAAGTTATATATTTTTGTACAATTGGTAGTTGGTTTCTGGACTGGGCTATGTCAGCCGTTGAGGGCATGGTTTACTCCAGACACTGGGGACCAGTGTCAAAATACCAGGGGGAGAGTGTAGCGGGTATGTACTTTCCTGGGTGTAAATTTAACTGGCAGAGACACCAGTGATGTGTAATTCCCTGCAGCCCAGCAGGTGGCGCTGTCACCATGGGCTGGGGGTTGAGCCATTGCTGTGTGCCGGGCCTCCTTTTTGTCCTCTCTCGGCAGTGGTATGGTGGGGCGGGGAACCCGCCGTGCTTGCTGGGAGAGGGTATAGAGGGGCCAGCCATCTTTGTCACAGGGTTGAGTCCCAGGCACCTTCAGCCTGTGGGCGGTGGTTCGTGTCGGTCCTCTAGGCGGCCTAGGCCTAGAGGACAGCCGGAGGTCGTGTTCCATCTCAGGCACCTTTAGCCTGGGGTGAGGTACTCGAGAGGATGGTCTGAAGCTCAGTGCCCAACACTGAGTTCCGCGAGGGAAGGAGGTCCTAGGGAACCCAGGGGTTGGGAACCCAAATCCGGAAGGCGTAATGGACCGGGGGGAGCTCCTCACTTGAAGACCGGGTGCAGCAGATTGCCAGTGACAGGTGAGCCTCCCACTGGAGACCGCCTGGAAGGAAATTCCCCCTCGCTCGGAGACCGCAGCCCACTTTCAGGAAGGAAAGTGGAGAGTTCATTGTGTCTGGGCCTACTCGCATCCACACCTCCTTGTTCGTTCTGTTCTTTAACCACTTCAATACCATGCACTTATACAGCTTCCTGCCCAAGCCAATTTTGAGCTTTCAGCGCTGTCGCAATTTGAATGACAATTGCGCGGTCATGCAACACTGTACCCAAACAATTTTTTTATCATTTTGTTCCCACAAATAGAGCTCTCTTTCAGTGGTATTTGATCGCCTCTGCGATTTTTATTTTTTACATAACAAATAAAAAAAGAGTGAAAATTTTGAAAAAAACTAAGTTTTTCTTTGTTTCTGTTTATTTTTTTTGTAAATAAGTACCTTTTCTACTTCAATGACGGGCACTGATAAGGCGGCACTAACGGGCACTGATAAGGCGACACTGATGGGCACCGATGAGGTGGCACCAATGAGGTGGCACCGATGAGGTGGCACTGATGATGGGCACTGATGGGCACCGATAGGCGGCACTGATGGGCACTGATAGGCGGCACTGATGGGCGCTGATATGTGGCACTGGTATGCGGCACTGATGGGCACTCATAGGTGGCACTGATGGGCACTTATAGGCGGCACTGATGGGCACTCATAGGCGGCACTGATGGGCACTTATAGGCAGCACTGATGGATACTTATGGGTGGCACTGATAGGTGGCACAGACGGGCACTGATAGGCGGGCACTTATGGGCACAGATGGGCACGGATGGGCACTGATAGGTGGCACTAATGGACACTGGTAGGTGGCACTGATGACTGGTGGCTGGCATTGCTGGGCATCATGCATTTTTTTTGTGCCATGATGGTGCCAATCAGTGCCCATTTGTGGGCACTGATTGGCATATATTTTTTATCTCTTTGTGCATGTGGATGGCCATGGGGGACTTACCTGGCCATCCACATGCTTGGGGTTCCCTGGTGGTCCTGGGGGGCTTCCCTGGTGGTCCAGTGTGGGTATCCGAGAGGGGGCTGCGCTGATAAACAATCAGCGCGAACCCCCCCTGTCAGGAGAGCCGCCGATCGGCTCTCCTCTACTCGCGTCTGTTTACGGCTCTTCCTGTTTACATTGTGATCAGCCGTGATTGGACACGGCTGATCACGTGGTAAAAAGCCTCCGCCGGAGGCTTTTTACCGAGATCAGTGTAGCGGTGGGTCAGTCTGACCCACCGCTCCACCGATCGCCGCGATGCGCGCCCCCCCCGGACGCGCGGCGGCTGTTATCCCGCAGGACGTCATATGACGTCCAGTGTGGATAACACAACCACTTCCCGGACGTCAATCTGCTATTGACGGGGCGGGAAGTGGTTAAGGGAGTCTAACTGATTATGCTGTTCACTCGAGAAGAATAAAGGAGTGTTGGACTTTAATGGTGTGGGGCTCTTTTCTGGTGGACATTGTTCAAGGTAACTCCAGGTGCACAACACTGATCCGAAGGTAGAGAAAGAACTTTGCTTACACCGCACTGACACCTGTGGTGAAGGCCAGGCGTGGTGTCCCCGCTCCCTCCCCTCTAAGGTACCCCTAGACAAGAAGAGAAACGAGCTGATGCAAAGAGGGGAGTGAGGAAGGCGCTACACTATGTATTAGCAGCTTACCAGATAATGTTGACTCTTTTAATTAAAAAGGAGTCAAATGCGCTTTGTGCAAGTTCCACTTGCTAGCATGGGTAGTGATGTCAAAGAACAGGCATGAGGAATCCCTGCTTCCTGGAGGCTCGGATGGAGCAATGCGAACCACAAAAAGAAAAAGAAAGCGGAAAATAGTGTAATCCCGTTTTATTAAAATAAATTAAAATATGACAGCCAATTGCCCCCTTACTTGGTTGGTGCCTTGAGCCCGGCACTGAGGCTGGAGAGCGTGGACTAGTAGGGCTAGTGACCTGTGTGGAGATGAGCCGGCGTGCGTTCCACCTACGGTAGAGGAAGAGCCAGCGGGACCGGAAGTGTCGTCAGAACGTAGTCTGGCGTTGCCTCTTTTTTCCTGTTGGATAAAGCTGTCACTCAGGATTTATTTCACTGTTTGCCATTTATGGACTACCACTTGTTTTCTTGACAATCATTTATTTATTTCTCGGGACATTCAATCATCACGATTGGCACTGCATGTTTGAATATTTGTTGTCATATAGTATTTTATGGTCTCATGTATCATAATTTGTTTGGTAGATGGGTTTCACAAACCATTATACCCACATAGGGGACTGCATATAGGCTGTTTACTATTAAAAGACTAGTCATTGCGGTCCGCATAGGCTGGCTGGTGTTCACAATTTCTATCACTTTATATTATATTTATTATAATTTAATTTAACCAACATTTATTCTCTAGCGCCCCCTATATATTTGCTATTATTGCACATATAACCACATTCACTCACAGTTTCAACAATTGAAAATCTGGGGATAGCAGCTTAATTTATCACAAATTTTTTTTTTAGGCGCGAGATCATTAACACAAACATGTTATAAAGCAAAGCTTCCTCAGTTTAGCTTCTCTTTAAGTGTAGACACCTTAAGGTTTCCACATACTGTACATCTTCAGCAGCTTTTATTGCCCCTTTACACCCAATTGCCAGGAAAAACTGCTTAGGGGGCGCATTGAAACAATGGTGGAGATATACTAAAACAGGTGAACACAAAATCTGGTGCAACTGTGCATAGTAACCAATCAGCTTCTAACTTCAGCTTGTTCAATTAGGCTTTGACAATAAAACCTAGAAGCTGATTGGTTACTATGCACAGCTGCACAAAATTCTGTGTGCACCAGTTTTAGAAAATCTCCCCTAAAGTGGTGGAAGGAAAACTTGACACTTCAGTGCTCAGAAATCATGGAGATATCTGCTATAGAACTGTAACAGAGACACTAAGCAATCCAGACTGAAAGGAGCAAGCGATGCAGCCCTCCTTGAACCAAGGGAGTCCAACACAGCACAAAAATAAGAAAGTGGCTTGTACACCCTCAACCTCCAACCTCTTTAAATAAATTTACCCCAATACTATAAAAACATACACAAGAGGGAGCAAACGCCTGGTGCACCACCACCAAATCCATCCATTAAACACACACAACAGTGTTATACTCACAAAATTGGAAAAAAATCAAGCTCATCAAACGAGCAGCTCCAGCAGGTGAGAGGGGTAACTCATCTGATGCAACACGGTGAAAATTGTACGCGTTTCCGGGGACTTCCTCTGAGGAAGGGGGTGTGTCCCCCAAAACGCGTAAACTTTCTTGTGTATGTTTTCATAGAATTTAGAAGATCGCCCAGTCTGAGGATGGCTTCATTTTTGCATTTTTGAAGTTATTTTCCACCGTAGTCTTTGAGAATTTCACTGGATTGAGCGCATGATGGTTTTTAATATATTTGTCTTAATCTACCCCAATGTCTACTAGTGACATAGCCTGCCCACCCCCTTCATCCTTCCACACAATTGTATTGGCAAGTGCGGCTGGCCAACATAGAGATGGGCCAATTTGGTTGTACAGTAGTTGAAGGGAGGAGGTGGACATGCTCCATCACTACTACTTTTACTGTCATGACTCACACATTTATGTATTTTGTGTTGCTGTTCCTCATACCTACAGTACAACAGTGTATCATGCTGGCTCTGTATACCTAGAACCAAATTGTGGAAAAAATTAAAAGATATTTTTCTGACAGAGTAGTCAGTCTCATTTGACCTACCAATCTCCATCCTCAGCTACTGTATATGAATTATGGCAAGCAAATCCACAAGTCCACTGGGAAGGAGAGTGCCACAGAACAGTTGGCCTAGACTCTAGAGATACAAGAAGTATAGATCCGGCCCGGGAGGTGTCCTAGGTTTGCATGGCATAGGTTCTCCCCCTGATTAATATTAGCAGTGCTTAGATAGATTATACATCTCCGCGTATGGCCAACCTCACCTCCAACATTTCCAAAATACACTTTGCTGAGTTAACATGAACAGAACTCTGGAGACATGCATTTTACTTACAACGCATTGACCGGGCTTGTTTGTACAGCTTTAAAATTTTTCCCTTTGTGCTTTCTTTTGTATCCCCAAGCTGTCAGTCATCATAGTTTTAAAATAAACAAAAACTATAAAACTGGATGCAGCCTATGAAGAATAGAGGATCCTAAAATGTCTTTCTTTTGTTATTGTACTTCTGAATAATACAGCGCTCTTGTTGAAGAGGAGGGGGATCAAATACAGAAAGAAAGAGACTTATCTGGCAGTGTTGTAGGCTGGATTCATCAACATTCCTATTCCATTCTTATTTTTGTCCTGAGTATTTAAAAGACATCACCCAGCTTAGGCAGAAGCTTTGTAGTTCCGACTTGATGTGTTGATATTACACCGGGGATAGCTTAAGATGCAAATTCTTCATCTATAAAAAGCACCAGTGGAGAATTCACTGCATCACTAGAGAATTGACTGAAGCCGACAAGAATTTACCTACGTCAACATGTTTTAAATATGTTTCTGATGGGAATATGTTAATGTTTGTAGTCTCTCTTCCTATCTCGCCTTGAAATTGAGCTGACACCTGGGCCATCAGCAAACAGTTGAGTGGTACACAGCAGTGGGATATCTCCAGTCGTCCTTGTGTTAAATGAAAAGGGCTGAACGAATTTAGGGAACAGATGTTGAAGAATTTACTGCAGTGCATTCAGAGTGCTACAAAAATAAGCCTAGATCATTTGTGTGACAACATTTGAAGAAGTCCTAATCAGGCTTAGGGATGAGCCGAACACTCCCCAGTTTGGTTTGCATCAGAACATGCAAACAGGCAAAAAAAATTGTTCGAACATCCGAACACCATTTAAGTCTATGGGACTCGAACATGAAAAATCTAAAGTGATAATTTTAAAGGCTTATATGCAAGTTATTGTCATAAAAAGTGTTTGGGGACCTGGGTCCTGCCCCAGGGGACATGTATCAATGCAAAAAAAAGTTTTAAAAACTGAAGTTTTTTCGGGAGCAGTGATTTTAATAATGCTTAAAGTGAAAGAATAAAAGTGAAATATTCCTTTACATTTTGTACCTAGGGGGTGTGTATAGTATGCCTGTAAAGTAGCGCTTGTTTCCCGTGTTTAGAACTGTCCCTGCACAAAGTGTAATTTCTGAAGGAAAAAAAAGTCATTTAAAAGCACTCGCGGCTATAATAAATTGTCGGCTCCCGGCAATACAGAGAAAAGTCATTGAAAGTCATTGATAAAAAAATTAAATAAATGCCTGGGGGTCCACCCAAATTCAATTACCAGGCCCTTCAGGTCTGGTATGGACACTAAGGGGAATCCTGCGTCAAATTAAAAAAACAAAAGGAAGTGGGGTTCCCCCCAAATATCCATACCAGACCCTTCAGGTCCCCTTGCATCAGAGGGGGTGGGGTCACCCGCACGTCACTGGGTAAGCCACTTGATTTTGAATTGGTATTAGTCTCTTGCAATCTCATGTACAGCTGTACTCATACTTGGAGAAAGAGGGGTAGATCTGGGAACCAAATAAGTGTACTTTATGCAAATATGCTGACAAGGATCAGGTTGGAAGGAGGAGACAGCAGAATGAGCAGAGAGATGACCGTATCAGTGTCCAATCTCCCAGGCTTCAGGTAGCTAAGTGCTCCATAGTACCTGTTCTGTCATGACAAATAAAACATTTAAAAGTGCATAGGTTAAGAGCCACTGCAGTAGAATATTGTACTCTCTTTATGTAGCACTACCCCCAAAGGAGCTTCTGGTATATTTGGGTCCTATGTTCCTCTCTTGGCTCGATATGGAGCCTCACTCCTACTGACACCACTAAATTACCTTGGCCGTGGAGTCTCCAGGCAGCCACACAGGAGAAATACGCACACATGGTTATAAAATAGATGATTAAGTTGTATTAATATAAGAGAAAAAAGGTTTGGGACTTTGTGAGAAGCATGCAGCTGGGGAGGCAATACAACATAGTAATACTAATGATGATGTCTGGTGGGTAAACCATATCTGTGACCATATATCTTGCATAATACCAGAATACATACAATATAATATAGTAAAAAATGTTTTACATCATCATTATTATTATTATGTTGTGTTGCCTCCCGGGCTGCATGCTTCACACAAAGTCCCAAACCTTTTTTCTCATATATCCAAATGTCGGGATGGAGGTACATTTTAATGTCCTCATATAAAGTCCCAAACCATTTCTTCTGTCCTTTTCATTGTCAAGTTGTATTAATGGCAATACAGAGAATGGCAGGCAATTCAACAGTTAAGAAAATGATTAAATAGTAAGCAAGGTGAATCAGCACAAAAGCAATACAGTACAGCTTGGCTACTAGTCCTGTAGGACTGAGGATATAAATAATAGCCATCTGACTGAGAGATTAGGAAAGAATTAGGGCTAGCTCATTCAGAGGCCCTCAGTCAGCAGAATCTAGGTTTAAGCACTAGGAAATCTCCTGCACACCATTACTTCTAAGAAACAAAGTCCCTGAGCACAATCAATCTGTAAGGTGGATTCTTCTGCCGGCTTGGTTGAGGCCCTTATGTTGGCACACAGTGAAAAGTGAAAGGTCCCTTTT
Source organism: Rana muscosa (assembly GCA_029206835.1). Lineage (NCBI taxonomy): Eukaryota > Metazoa > Chordata > Amphibia > Anura > Ranidae > Rana > Rana muscosa. The sequence goes on from CM055118.1 coordinate 136,977,708, forward strand.
AGATATGGTGAATAGAATGATTCGCTTGAAGAGGCAATAGGCAATATGGTTGGCACAGTTCTCCTGTTGAATTGTAGAAAGAGTCACCTTGGGAGAAGGGGGAGGGAGAGTTCACAGGCGTGTGTCCGTTTAAAGACTGACGTTGAACCTAAGTGGCAAATTTCCTTCCTTACATGGCTCAAACAAAAATGGAGGCAGCTACAGTGTTCTGCCTTCCAGGGAGCAGAGGGGTTAACCTAGTTCAGTAACCTGCAGGCATTGACCATGATAGCATTTGAAAGATGGCAGTCTGTAGCAATAAAAGGCACTGGCACATGTGTCACAATTAATTGGCCTATGCAGAAGTGTGTGTTTTAACTTGAAGAACCTGAATGGCAGCTACAGTTTTTATTTGTAAATGATGATAAATGGGTCAAGAACCCTCTCACCCAGTCTCAATGTAATGATCAGCTTAGCAATGAGCGTCCGGTAATGAGGGGCCACTTTTCTCTTGAGAAAGCGGCTGTGCTGGTGAACAGGTCTCCACAAGTCTGCTTCTTCCACTCAATGCTCAACTTAACAGGGTTCTCTGCGGCTTCTCGGCCTAACTCAGTCCAGTCCAGGCCCACGTGGCTCAACACAGCTCTCACACATGTTCCTTACATCAGCAAAGTCCTTCTCCAACTCCCCTCTATGTCCCTGGGCTTTTGCTTTTATCTGCTCCCGCCCCCTGGCGATTGCCTCCAGACTCTGTAGTTTAGTTTCAGCTTCAAAGTGGGGAAAATTCTGCTTCCAGCATACAACTCCCAGCAATCACTGTACACCTGTATTAAAGTGGATGTAAACCCTCACATATACCCAGTGAAGTGAAGAGCATCAGATGATACACAGAAATGAAACAAATCTCCCTACATAAATTTTACATGTGTATCTGTTGTCGTCAGCTTTATATATTCTTTAGAAAGTGCAGATTGTGTTACATATTTTCTCTTTCTGTTCAGCACTGGAAGTGAAGTCTGGGCATACAGCCAATACAGCTGATTGGGGGAAAGACACACACACACTCCGCATAGGCAGAGACTTGCAGAGCTGTGTTGGTATTAGTTCAGCTCTCTGCTAATCTACTTATAGCAACCTCCCACGACACAAAATTCAGCCTGGTTTTATCTCAGTTGACAGAGAACTTGTCAGAAGTTATCATGCTGATAACAGAAAAACTGAGCAGGAGAAATTAATGAAACGTAGTGCTTTGAAGAGAGATAAGAAAACGCTGCATATATATGTGCCCAGCTTAAATTTAATGAATTGGGTTTACATCCACTTTAAGGTTGTGATGAACCGTAATGTCACTGCCATCTTGTGATTAAATACAAATCTGCATTCACAGTAACAAAGCACAGTGTTATGTTTAGTTAGGTAAGTGCTGGCCAGCAAGCAACACATTTCCTGCACTGCCGCAACACATAAATGTGTCGCGCCTCAAGTATAGCTCCCAACTATCCATTAGTCCAAAGAACCAATGCTCTTTTGCATTCAAAACAGTCTGTCACATTTTCCTCCTCAGTGTTCCTCTTTTTGGTCTGATGAATATGTACCGGGTGTCTCACTCTATAACCCACGACCCCACGAAGCTGCCCGGAACAATGTACACAGGCTTTCCAGCTAGAGTTAGGGAGAACTGCCTGCCAGCAACTGCAAGGGGGATTTTCACCCCCCTCCTTCTTCCTTTTTCACTGACTGAGTCTGTTGTAATATGAGCACATACACACAGAGCTGTGCATTCAGTAGCCTCTCTTGTGCCCCTATTGGCAGGAAGAAGTAAGCCAATTAAAGGCACAGTTACAGCAGCCAATCAGAGAGACTGTAATAAGCTGCAGGAAGCAGCTGCAATGGATTCTGGGACATGCATTTCCCTCACAAAGCGTCTCTATAGCCTGATATTCAGGAAGGAACTACAAAAAGCCCAAGATGCTCTGTGACAGGAAAGTAAAAGACTCCATTGTGTGTCCTGAGGAAAAGTGAGTCAGCCTTGAGGGAGGAAAGAGACCAGACCTGAGGGAGAGGTGCTGTCTCTCAGATGATCTCTCCACGTGATTCAGGCATCCACCGCCAGTTGGGACGTCCAGCCTGAGAGAGAGGGATCCCAGGTGTATTTCGAGGCGCACCTACACTGACAGTAAATCATTCCAGTGTGAGGTGACAGGTCGGGTTGCCAAGAGAGCCTGTCTGTTCCGGGACATTCGTTTGGGCCCTGATGACAGGATTTGATGAGAGGGCATTTCTGCCCATCTGCAGGGAGCAGAGACACTGCACTACAGGAGGAGTTATTTGAACGCTGTATACAGACATCATTGCTGGTAGTCATCTTGCTGACACTTGTAGTACTACAGGGATAAAGGATAAGGCTATCCATTTCTGGGACATTGTATACAGACATCATAGTCCTCTCACCTTGTTGAACAAAACTCTGTCTGTTTCACTTGATAATGTGGGCCAGTTGTGTTGTTTGGCCCTGCTGTCCAGGAGTTTAGGTGCAGCAAAGAAAGTGGCTAGCTGAGACACCAAATCTTATCTTTGCTTTAAAAGGACTGAAGCTAGTAGTGCCATACGGATCCGCACACACATATTCAGGGCTCTGCATATGCAATGGGTGTGTGCAGTGCCGGGACAAGGTCATCCTGCGCCCAGGGCAAAGATGCCAAGCTGCGCCCCCCTTTCCCTTAGGGTTAGGGTCAGGGTGCCCCCCATCCCTGCAATAAACCATTGCGCCAGGGGCAGCCGCCCCTCCTGCCCACCCCTTGTCCCGGCCCTGGGTGTGTGGGACAGTTTATCCAAGAAGTTAAGCTATTACCTGTTGACTTGTATAGAGTATTTCAGGTTGGTCCTGTGGTGTCAGGAGACAGGAGAGAGAGGCCTGACACAAAGGGAGTCATTCCTCTGCTTTCCTCCTGCCTGAACTCATACAGCTAACCTGAGTAAAGGTAACCAATCCAATTTAAAGTGTCATATTGTGCTTTGTTTGCCATTTAAGTGTGCCTCTGCCCTTGGGGACATTCTAGTGTTTTGAATCCCCTGAAAGCAGCTTGAGAGCTACTGTATATTGCTCTTAAATCTCAGTTATTGCTCTCTAGTTGATTACTCGATTATATTATTACTATCTGTTTTTCTTCCACAGAAATATTGCAGTAAAGGCAATTTCTGTGTTTTATTATAACGTGTGTGTTTTTCATTGGTCATTGCACTTCCACTATTGCCAGGTGTGCCAGAGGGGACTGAGGCTGTTATTGGGGTTGAGAGGCAGAGTAACGGACTGAACAAACTTAAGCAGCCCCTGCGGGGGTATCGCTACATATATACCTCTTAAAAAAAAAAGTACTATTTAACTACCAAAGTGTTATGCTACTCTTTAGTATTTCATTCAATCTCAAAAAAAATTGTTATTTTAAAAATATCAATGTAAAGAAAAAGTAGTGGTAATAAAAAAATTTAGAGTTTAACCGATCATATATCAGAACTAGATTTATTTCTTCATTTTTAGGATTTTATTGCTTTTTTTTCACCTAGTGATCCTGCCAGTGACACACTTCATGTTCCAGGTTGACAATGCTTGTATCCAATTCATTCATATTTGCAGAAACTTGTCAGGAATGAATGACACCAGGCATATATTGCTCCTCTGTACCAAGATGCAGCTCCCTCTAAGCTCCGCATCTGCAGAGGAGACCATAGCGTGCTAAGTTTACAGCAAAGACTATAAATATCATCCTTAGCTCTAATACCATGTTCTGTGTTCCTGTCATTTGACAAGCTTGCTATGTTACAAAGTGGAATGCTGTCAGTGATTTTAGGATAATCCTTGAGGACCCCCTCTTAGTGTTTCATTGGCCATGATCATGTTTCAAAGGAAAGAACAAACCCTGCAAAGAGCAGCTGGATATACGGCACCAGTTTTATGTTGAGGGGTAGGGGCGGGTGGGGAGTTGACAACAGGTATCCCAATATTAACCCCCAAGAACTACAGTGGGACACTAATGCCGCGTACACACGCTCTGAATTTCCGACAACAAATGTTCGATGGGAGCTTGTTGTCAGAAATTCCGACCGTGTGTAGGCTCCATCGGACATTTGCTGTCAAAATTTTCGACAACAAAAATTTGAGAGCTGGTTCTCAAATTTTCCAACAACAAAATCCGTTCTGGTAAATTCCGAGTATGTGTAGACAATTCTGACGCACAAAATTCCACGCATGCTCTGAATCAAGTACGAGACAGAAGCGCTCGGTCTGGTAAAACTAGCGTTCGTAATGGAGATAGCACATTCGTCACTCTGCAAAGAGCAGTAACGGACTGAAAAGCACGAGGCTGAAAAACGCGAATCGTCTCTCACCAAACTTCTACTAACACGAGATTAGCAGAAGAAGCCCAAAGGGTGGCGCACTTGGTATTACCTGGGGACAGGGTTTACCTGGGGACAGGTAAGCATACACACTCACGGTTTTCTCGGCAGGAAACACTCTGCCGAGAACCCTGATGAGAAAATAGAGAGCAGGTTCTCTATTTTTCTCGTCGGGATTCCCGGCAGTTTTCTCGCAGAGAAAGCATACACACGCACGGTTTTCATGGCAAAAAGCTCTCCCAGCAGCTTTCTTGCCAAGAAAACCATGCATGGCTTTACTCCACTTTCGTGGGGGGAAAAAATAGCAAATAAAGAAAAAATAACATAGTACATATAATTGCGACACAAATCATATTGTAATTAAATGTTATTAAAAATGACCTTTCCTTTTTAATCTGCAGCCAATGTAATTTTCTGAGAATGTATTACAATATGGCTACCTGGAGCTGTTCTGTACACAGAGTGTGTACTGACCACTCCCCAGAAACATAATTTCCTGCTTGTGTGATTGGCCCAATTTTCCCAGAAGTCTGCCTAAGATACAAGTCAGATTTCAGGCATCCCCTGCAACAAAAATATAATTTTTGGAGAGATACGTTCAATAGGAACACGACCAAAGGAATGCAGGCCCATCAGATTTCCTCATTAGTACCCTGCAGCTGCACACCTGAAAGTTATTTATGAAACAACTCCCATTAGACCCATTTAGTACAGAGGCACAGACAAACACACAGAGATTTCTTTAGAATAACAAAAGGTAGGAATCTGCAACAAAGGTTGTTATAATCCTTGCAATGTACATCGATCACCCAGAGGGAAATGTTTTTTTCTCAACAAAAGTGGAGTTACGATTTAAAGCGGAGTTCCACCCAAAAATGGAACTTCTGCTTTTCGGAACCCTGCCCCCCCCTCCGGTGTCACATTTGGCACCTTTCAGGGGAGGGGGGTGCAGATACCTGTCTAATACAGGTATTTGCACCACTTCTGGGTATTGACTCCCGCGGGAGTCCCGCCCCTTCGCGTCACCCCCCGCTGTCTTCTGGGAAACACACTGTTCCCAGGAGAGAGCGGGGACCAGTGACTGCGCGCCGCGCTACTTGTGCATGTGCAGTAGGGAACCAGGCAGTGAAGCCACAAGGCTTCACTTACTGATTCCCTCACGAGAATGGCGGCGGCATTATCCGAGGACCAAGCGACTGCTTGACCTCATCTGCCGACATCGTTGACGCACTGGTCAGGTAAGTGTCTATTTTTTAAAATTCAGCAGCTGAAGTATTTGTAGCTGCTGGCTTTTAAAAAAAAAAATTGGCGGAAAAAAGTAATTGCCCCCTTCCATGCTGATTCATGAATGAACTGTGATTAACCACATTTTTGGGGAAAGCTGAGTTAAATTTCACTTGCCACACCCAGGCCTGATTACTGCCAGACCTGTTGAATCAAGAAATCACATAAATAGGAGCTGTCTGACAAAGTGAAGCACGCTAACAGATCACAAAAAGCCACACATCATGCCAAAATCTAAAAAAATTCAAGAACAGATTACAAACAAACATGTATTGGTCTAGGAAGGGTTTCAAAGCCATTTCTAAGGCTTTGGAACTCCAGTGAACCACGGAGAGAGCCATTATTCACAAATGGAGATAATTTGGAACAGTGGTGAACCTTCCCAGGAGTGGTCGGCCTACAAAAATTACTCCAAGAGCATGACGACGACTCATCCAGGAGATCATAAAAGAACCCAGAACAACATCTAAAGAACTGCAGGCCTCACTTGCCTCAGGTAAGATCAGTGTTCATGATTCAACAATAAGAAAGAAACTGGGGAAAAATGGCATCCATGGGAGAGTTCCAAGGCCAAAGCCACTGCTGACCAAAAAGAACACAAAGGCTCATCTCACATTTACTAAAAAACATCTTGATTATCCCCAAGACTTTTAGGCAAATATTCTGTAGACTGATGAGACAAAAAGTAAACTTTTTGGAAGGTGTGCGTCCCGTTACATCTGGCATAAAACGAATACAGCATTTCATAACAAGAACATCATACCAACAGTCAGACATGGTGGTGGTAGCATGATGGTCTGGGGCTTTGCAGCTTCAGGACTTGGACGATGTACCATAATTGATGCTCAAGTGCACTTGGGTTATGCAGCAGGACAATGATCTGAAACACAACAGCAAGTCCACCTCCAAATGGTTCAAACAAAGCAAAATTTAGGTTTTGCATTGGCTTGACTTAAATCCAATTGAGGTGCTATATCATGACCTTACACAGGCCAATTATGCTGGAAAACCCTCCAATGTGGCTGAATTAAAACATTTCTGCAAAGAAGAGTGGACCAAAATTGCTCCACAGAAAGACTCATTGGCAGTTATCGCAAACGCTTGCTTGCAGTTGTTGCCGCCAAGTTATTGGGTTTAGGGGGCAACTACTTTTTCACATAAAGCCAGGCAGGTTTGGACAGCTTTTTTGCCTTAATAAATGAAACCATTTAAAAACTGCATTTTGTGTTTACTCGGGTTATCTTTCTGTAATAATATAATGTGTTTATTGACCTGAGTCATAAGTGTGACAAATATATAAAAATTAAAACAAAAAATCAGAAAGGGGGCAAATACTTTTTCACAGCATTGTATAATAACAGGCAATATAATGTTGTTAACGATAGTAATGGTGATTATTTGCTGGTGAATGATTCCTTTCTGATATTTAGAATTCAGTAGCCAAGTTGGCTTTTAAACGGTTCCCAATCTGTACTGTACAGTAGGTGCCGGCGATATTGTATTTCCAGCACGATGGGATTGTGCTGGAAATCGGCACTGTGAGACTGTGCTTCTCGCACTCGCCGCCCCCATGAGATGCAGCGTATCCATAGGAATCTATTGGTGGTGGTGAGTGGGAGGAGCGACAGAGCTCGGTGCTGGCTCCCGCGACGTGAGTCTCGGAGGGCGGATATCGCTGATGCAGAGCCGCGTTTACATACAATATCGCGGTCAGGTACTGTATATTTATTTTTATATTAATTAGTATTACCTACAAGCTTGAATAAAGAGCTTTGCTGTCTCCAAAAAAATCTTTGATGGGTTTGGCCACTGAAATTACTATAAAATGTTAAAAATAAACCTACAATGAGAAAGGTCATTATTAGTTAAAGTAATATCTGTGTCAGCATAATGTTCATACTGTATATATTATATGTTAAATCTAAGTCAGTTTAGTATAAAATAAACACATCTTGTAATGTTCACACATCTGTGAGTATATCTAAGTTCCCATAGGTGGATGTCGATGTTTAATATATTATACATCCAAAAGCTTTGTTAACCTCTCTAGCTTTATTAGGCAGGATAAAAGGTCTGCATTCAGTGAAGTGATTCAGTGGTCTTTAGTTCTCAATTATTATTAAAAAAATATATAGCTATTTTGGAGTTGACAACATTTATAAAACAATTGTGCATATAATAGCATTTCTAAGCCCAAAAACAAAAAAAATATATATTGCGACTTAGCAGTTCTCAGATGTAGTGGCTGCATTCGTTTTCGCCCTTCGGGCTATGAACATTTTCAACAAGTACAGAAAATATCTTGTAAGGAATGAAGTGTGTTTGTTACTTCCTGGCAGTTTCAGAGAGAGCACAGAAAACCTTATATGTGTAGCGCCCATCCCAATTTATGGGACGCTATATATGCAAATTTAGGGGTGGTCTGAGCTAATAGTTTGGCTCAGACCTGTTTATATATTAAATTGCTTCTTCTCTGGGTGCGATGCTCCCTGGCAGTATAGTTCCCTGTTGCCGCAGGGTGGAGCTGTCATCTTCGGCGCGGGTTGAACCGCAGGGGGTATCGCAGCGCTTTGTGTGTTCTCTCTCGGCGGTCGTGCAGTGGGTGTGGTCTGCCCGCTGTGCGTGCTGGGAGAGGGTACAAAATGGGCAGACGCCATGAGGCGAGTGGCGATTCGAGGGGGGACCCCAAGGAGTTCGGGGGGACCTCTGGTCCAGTGAGCGTGTCTCGTGGCCCTCATGGCACGAGACGCGTGTAATTGGTCTCACGCACATTTAGCCAGAGGCTGCATCATTTCTTGGTGGGCCTAGCTTGGCTGGCTAGGTCCTACATCACACAAAGGGGATCCCAGGCTGCCCACTCGCAGGGGGCCTAACTTAAGGAAAGGAGACCAGGGGAGGATCGGTTCCAGGAGATCAGCAAAGTTACTGCTATCTCAGGAAGAGGCCTGGAAACTCGCCTAAAGAGGGATCCATATTGCTTAGCCGGGAGGTTTAGGACTGAATAATTCTGTGGCAGAGGATTCCTAATCGTATCCCTTCATCTAAAGTAAAATTCAATCCGTGCTCTACTCCGGCTGCTAGGACCGCTCTCATAGGGACTATCCGGGTGAGCAAATACCCACTCAGGCTTGAGTGGTGATGAGGGTGCTCTCGAGGTGTTGCGTGCCTGAACCTTCCCCTACTTTGTCATTTCTACTCTCTCTCTCTCACAAAGTTGTTTCAAGATATAAAATGGAATAAAACCTTGCTGCTTAGGTTTTACACCTGTGTGGACATTGATTTTATTCAAGAGGGACTTCCGCCTAGACAAATGGAGCTGAAAGATCCACTCTGGAGAGGTAACTCGCCGCAAGGCCCAAAAAAAATCTAACACCGCTCGCCACTCCATACCTGGAGTTGGACAACGGGCAAGTAGCAGGTGTGCCTTACTGCAAAAATGGATAAAGCGGAAGGGTTTGTGTGCTACATATGTATTGTGCAAACCGTTGGCAGATGTTAGTGGCCTTTAAATGTTATCCCTCCTTTAGTGATGTAATGGGTGGAGATGGTGTTCCATTATATGGATGGGGCACAGTGAACTTTGGGTATTTGAGAAGGACACCCGGATCATCAGAGATATATTGCTAATCTATTCTTTTCTATTCTATTTCATTTCTATTGTTTTTTTTAATTCTATTATTTTCTATTCTATTATGGTCTATTCTATTCTATTCTTTTTTTTTCTATTCTGTTCTTTCCTGTTCTATTCTTTTCTTATGTATTCAAATTCAAATACATTTTATTTGAAATTCGAATTTCAGAAGATGTTCTTTGTTATTCTATTCTATTTGTTTCTATTATATTCTAGTCTATTCTGTTCTTTTATATTCTGTTATATTATTTTCTATTCTATTATTTTTTTCTATTCTATTCCTTTATTTTCTATTCTATTTTATTGTCTTTGGAAATTGGAAAACTATTCGAATTCAAAAACTTCAAATTTAAAAAATTTCGAATTTGAAAAGTATTCGAATTCGAAAAGTATTCAAAAACGATTCAAAAACTATTCAAATTCGAATTTCGTCCGAATTGCCTTGTGATAATGATTATGTCCTTGCTTCCAATGCCTTTTTAGGTATGTGTTGTGTGTATCAAAATTTTGTTCAATAAAGCATTTTCGGATTAAAAATGTCAAAGATAAAATACGCTTTATTTTCTGCTAGCACATATTTTGAGTTTTAATTGCAATATGTACCTTAAAATATATTAATAGCGAAAACGTTTATGTTTTGAATAGAGAAAAAAACGGTTAAACTGTTTTAATTTTTTTTTTATCGCTGTTTGCGCCCCACTATTGAGATTTCCCTTTACATTCTGACCAGGGTAATATAAGGCCGTTATGCTGCCCACCCTACTTTTTATTTTCTCCACAAGCAGCTGCTACAGTTTTTTTATCACAACCCTCAACTGGAAGAGCTCCGCTCAACTATAATTGCTTAGCTATAGTTCTTTCTGGAGCTCTCTGGTAAACCTGACAGAGGACCAGTGGAAGATCTGGGGCAGCTGCTAGCCTGACAGGCTGGATAGGGAGGTGGAATGGAGTTCCTCAAGCTCTGCCTGGAGCTCAGTGAGAGAAGATGTGGTGTCCAAGAGCAGAGCAACTAGTCAACACATGCTGGCAGGTTAAGCCCAAAAAGCCGGCCTCCTCATTGTTTCCTGCTGTGGAGCTCAGTTCTTCTGCTTTCCCTACAGTGTTGCTCTCTCCAGCAACACCGAAGCAGCAGGTAAAATGTCAGCATGACCCCACAATGGGTGGAGCTTCCTCCGGGGAACGTTTTGACAGCTCCAGGCAGGAGGCAAACAAAGGAGGCTGCACAGAGTGTATTTTCTCTTACCTCCCAGAACTAATACAAAGCACAGTAGCTGCGTTTGATGGGTACAGTGGTGGCAATTGATGGGTACAGTAGCTGTGTATGATGGCACAGTGGCGGCAAGGGATGCGCCAGTGGCGGCAATTGATGGGCACAGTAGCTGTGTTTTATGGCACAGTAGCTGCGTTTGGTGGGCACAGTGGCAGCAATTGATGAGCACAGTAGCTGCGTATGATGGCACAGTGGCGGCAATTGATGGCAATTGATGGCACAGTGGCGGCAAAAAAAATAAATGGAAAAGAACATCCTTTTCTATTTTTTCAGATCTCAGCGTGACAGATCAGAGGTAGCCTGATGTAAATTGACACAAGTCTGTGGTGTATGCGGACACAAACTGAACGGGCACAGATGTTAAAAACACTGACATCTCTCCCATTCAGATCCAGTTATGATTGGTGGGGTGCTGTAAAGCTTCCTGGTGGTATAGCTAAGGTGGGTTTAGACTATGGTCCATACACGCCTGAGCTCATCCCAGCTAGTTAGTTGTTGTCAAAAAGGTTCTAAAATAAGACATCTCTGCTGCTTTATAATAGTGTAAAAAATTTAGAATAATAATGGTTAATAAAGGTTCACCTTTTGGAACATGTTACATGTTTCAGCTCCTGCCACCATTCCCCCAGATTTCATGACAGCATGGGGTCAGGGGCGGAGCCAGGGGGTTGTGGGCGGGGCCAATGGGGCCCTTTCAGGTACGCTGTATGGGGCCCTATGATTTCTAACAGCGGCCCTGCCTGACCACTTGCGTTAGGGGTAAGCATGACAGTAACAGTTACTTTTCTGACAACACAGATGTTGAAAGGCTACAAATCAAGTTACTGTCAAACCTGATTGTAGAAGGCCCCATACAAAGATGTACTATTAAATCTAAGTGCAGCTGCAGGCATTGTTTGTTATTATAGTTATGAGGTAGCACCTTCCAAGTCCCCATTTGTTTTAGCATTTTTTTGCTGCTCTCTACATTTCTGAATTGACAACTCAAAAAAAAGTCATATTTAAGGGTTAGGATTTTCTGATGTAAAACTCTTGGATAATTCTGTCCAGGTTATTATCAAAAAATCAAACACAAATCAAGAAGGCACAGGGTACTGTATTAACAAATACATTTTTCCCTTTGGGCTGACCTAACAGATCCCACATTCCCCTTTCACAGACACTTACCCAGGGTCAGACTGGCTTACCGTGATACTGGGAAATTGTGATAGTAGATAGAATCAGTGTTCCGCCTATCACAGGAGACGGTCTAGGGGGGCGGGACCTTGTTACAGCGCCGCCGCCAAACACAGACCCAGCCAGCTCTGTGATACACAAGAGGAGATGCCCACCCATACAGCCCGCCCTGTGTGCCTGGATAGGAGGATCATCAGGGGGCCGCATATAGAGGAAATTAGCTTTCTATATCCCTCCATGCAGCCGCTGAATGCTTGTAGGAGGGAGAGGAGGAGAATCAAGCATTCAGCGGCTGCATGGAGGAATATAGAAAGCTCAATTCCTCTATATGCAGCTGCCCCTGCTTCTTCTCCTATCCAACTTCTTTTGCTGGCCCCTCACAGTTCTCCTTGTGCTCCCTGGCTCCCCCCCCCCAGTGCCCTCTTCCCCCACCACACTCTCCAGCCCCCCCCCCCACAGTTCTCTCCACCCCTGTTCTTTCTGCCCCCTGTCAGGAACCATGAATCAGACTGAAACAGAAGTGCAGTTAAATAACACTTGTTTAATAATAAGGCTTCATGCCCACTGACGTTTTTACAGCTGCGTTTTTTACAGCTTAAAAACGCATGTCCATGTTATTGTAAATTATTTTATTTTTTTTGAGAAAAAAAAACGTCAGAGCTAAAAAACGCGACCGCGCGTTAGTGCGCGTTTTTTGACGCTCGCGTTTTTTTCTGCCTAACTCCGACGCTGAGGAACGCACTGGTCCTGTTTTTTTTTTACAGCTTAAAAACGCCTATGCTATTTGCAGCTCAAAAACATCTAGGTGGGCATGAAGCTATAGACTAACATGGACAGGCGTTTTTAAGCTGTAAAAAACGCTCAAAAACGCGGCTGTAAAAACGTCCGTGGGCATGAGGCCTAAAAATAAAAAGGCAAACAGAGTAGCGTAGTCAAAACATAGCCAGGGGTCAATAACCGGATCGGGTAGTCAGCCAAGCCAAAGTCCAAGAGCCAGGTATAAAGGTAGGGAACGTAGTAAAGCAGGTCTTCAACTGGAACACAGGAGAAAGTCTGATGTGATGTTAACACAGGCGAAGGCGAAGAGCAAATGAACTGGAAGTCCTTAAGTAGGCAGCTGACGAGTGGATCCTCAACAGGTGAATCACAGGAGAGATGGAAGCTGGCAATTAGCTGACAGCTGAGCTGCCTGCACAGAGAAGGATGGGCTGAGCCCAGCCCTGACACCCCCCCTGCTCTCGAGCTCTCCCCATCCTCTCCAGCCAGTATCCCAGTGCTCTCCTCACCCCCCCCCCCCAGTGCTCTCCACTCCCCCCAGTGCTCTCCACTCCTGTTTTTTCTCCTCCAGTGCTCTCCAGCTCTTCCCATCACTCTCCAGCCCCCACCCTTGTGCTCTCCACTCCCCCTAGTGCTCTCTGCCCCCCTCAGTGCTCTCCAGCCCCCTGTGCTCCTCACCCCTGTTCTTTCTGGCCCCCCGATGCTCTCAAGCTCCACCCATCACTCTCCAGCCCCCAGTGCTCTCCACCCCCCGTGCTCTCCACCCCTGTTCTTCTTGGCTCCCCCTCCAGTGCTCTCAAGCTCCCCCCCAGCACTCTCTGCTCCCCACACCTGTACTTTCCACTCCCCCTGTACTTTGCTCACAGCCATGTGCTTTCCAACCCCACCAGTGCTCTCCACTCCCCCCTGCATTTTGCCCCCATCCATGTGCTCTCCAGCCCCACCAGTGATCTCCGCTCCCCCCTGTATTTTTCCCCCACCCATGTGTTTTCCAACCCCACCAGTGCTCTCCGCCCCCCATAGTGCGCTCCAGCCCCCCGTGCTCTCCACCGCTGTTCTTTCTGGCCCCCACTGGTGCTCTCAAACTTCCCCCATTGCTCTCCACTTTCCCTGCTTTTTGTACCCCCCAGTGCTCTCCAGCCCCTGTGCTCTCCACCCCTGTTCTTCTTTCTGCCCCCCAGTGCTCTCAAGCTCCCCCCCAGTGCTCTTCGCCCCCCCCACACTCTTAGCCCCCTCAGTGCTCTCCAGCCCCCCCCCAGTGCTATCAGCCTCCCGTGCTCTCCACCCCTGTTCTTTTTGGCTCCCCCCCAGCGCTCTCCGCTCCCCACCCCTGTGATCTCCACTCCCCTTTGCTCTTTGCCCCCACCTATGTGCTCTTCAACCCCGTCAGTGCTCTCCACTCCCCCTTCTCTCCAGCTCCCACCCAGTGCTCTCCACTTCCCAAGGACCAGAGGATAGGCTGACTTAGGCCGGAAAATGAGGACTGCTGAAGATGCAGGTGACCAGGGACCACTCCATCTCACAGCAAACAGATCCTCTGGAAGGAGCACTGTCCCCATCCAAAACGAGAACAGACCCTGCCTGCTGCTGGCCATCATGGATATCCTGCTGGCATGAAAGGTACCGTACCGAGCATCAACAACACACCTTCCCACAGACAGGGACTGCAGACTGGGACATGGGGCACAGGAGGGGCTGCAATGGTGGGCACAGTGAGGCTGCATTCATGGGCACAGTGAGACTGCAATCACGGGCACAGTGAGACTGCATTCACGGGCACAGTAAAGCTGCATTTGATGGGCACAGTGATGCTGCATTGATGGGCACAGTGAGGCTGCATTGATGGGCACAGTAAGGCTGCATTCATGGGCACAGTGAGACTGCATTCACGGGCACAGTAAAGCATTTGATGGGCACTGGTGAGGCTGCATTGAACTCTTGTATCATGTCTGCAGTCTCTGACCATCTCCTGTATCTTGTCTGCAGTCTCTGAGGGTTTCTGGAGAGGAGACAAGTGTGGGAGCACCGCCGGGATGGGGGTCATGGGAGAAGTCAGACATGTGTGGACTGTGGTGAGGAGACTATAGGATAAAACCAGAGCCACCGAGCTGGAGCCGACTGACTGAGCCCTGCACGGTGCACCTGAGAGGAGGTCAGTGACAGCACCGCTAGGCCAGTCTGAGGGGGGTCACTGATGTAAGGGGTAATGTAAGGGGGCACTGATATAAAGATTTCCCCCTTATATCAGTAACCCACCCCCCCTTACCTTAGTGTATTCTTTCTGCAGAAGGTGGTCCCCCCCCTAAGTTCCTGGGGTCCCCCTTGATGATTGACCACTTTTACCACTTTTAAATGGAATTTGCTTTAATATATATATATATATATTAAGCCCTATGTGATTTTATATCTGTCTTATCTATATATAATACACTCTTCAAATGTGCTTTAAAATGTATGGTTTTCCCTTTCATGAACAAGAAAATAATGACGCTATGCTGTTGGGCTGGTATAATAATGCTATGGGGCTGGTATGACATTTTTTCCAGGGCTGGTTTTTATTCCCAGTCCGGCCCTGCACTTACTAAGATCTGACAGCCATGGCCTTTGGGGTGTTTTTGCATCCTGTGGTGGAAGTCTCCCTTTGCAGGCTGCTCTAACACAGTAGAGCCCCAAAGACATATTTTGGAATCTCAGCATAGAAGAAGCCAGGAGACAGGGCACTTGTAAATAATACACAGAGGCCACGGGCGTTGGATCTCACTAAGGTTGGCCATATTTTATACAATTTACCTGTATAATATGAGGTCAAACCTAAACACTTTAAATTTGTATGCAATCAGGCAGGCCCTTATACTACATAGTTAAAGGTAATTCTGTAAGAAAATTGAGCAAAAAATTGCATAATGTATGGCCAGCTTTATTATGCAACTCAGAGGCCTCGTACACACGGCCGAGATTCTCGTTGAAACAAACATGTCGTTTTTTTCGACGAGATTCTTGGACAAGAAACTTGTCCCGGCCGAGTGTACACACGCTCGATTCAAAGAACCCGCGGTTCTTTGAATGGAGCGTACGCGGTGACGTCATCGACTACGACGAGCATGCGCTCGTCACATTCGATGCCGTCGCCGCCATCTTGGTATACCCTACGTATGCCTAGAAAGCTACCGCGCATGCGGCGAATTCATTTCGAACATGCGCGGGCTTCCCGGAGGACAGGTAAGTGTACACACACTCACTTTTCTCGTTGAGAAACAGGCTGACGAGAATCTCGACGAGAAAATAGAGAGCAGGTTCTCTATTTTCTCGTCGAGATTCTTGTCGCTTTTCTTGACGAGAAACCATACACACGAACGAATTTCTCGACAAGAAATCTCTGCCAGCAAGTTTCTTGCTGGTTTTTGCCGAGAAACTCGTTCGTGTGTACGAGGCCAGAAAGGGAGGGTTGGATCTGATGGGTCAGTTTAAAGGGGGAAACAGGAGAGGTGCACTTTATTTAGGAAGATGGGTGTTGATTGATTCAAATGTTATTATAAGCCAAACTGGTCTATTTAAAGTTTTAGGTAATAAGATGTTTTTTTGGATCACTGACAACAGTTACAACTTCTGCATAGAGGAACATGCCGCAAGAAAAACAGCAAACTTGTCTAAGCACCCAGTCATTCTTCATGTATCTTTGGGAGGTTAAAATGGGATGAAGTGGTTTAGCTACTAGCTTGATTAGAATGTATAGAAAATGGCCAGGCCTTGACATTATCAATATTCATTTAGGTGGGAAAATATAGGCAAATGCAATACTGTTGAATTGTTGTTTAGAATGAAAAGATACCTAATTTAATTTAAAATAAAGTCTCCAAAACCCACTATTGTTTTTTTTTTTTCAGATTGTACCAAAGGCTATTTCCCCCCTTGTGACCTCTGGGGGGGGGGGGGGGAATCTGAAAATGCAAAAATAGGTCTATAGAGAAATGAATGCCTTCAGTTGGTGGGTTTTCTTATCATCATGTTGGTTTAGAAGATAAATTATAAAGCCTTTATGGGCAAAATGCTGAACATCTTTCAGATGTGGGTCTGGAGATCTTTAAGTGGGTTCACAAACAAAACATAGCATAAAAAAGGCTGCAGTGTTGGTGGATGTCAGCAATGCTGTATCCTGGCCTAGGCCAACAAGGCCCAGGCCTAGGGCAGCACTTTACAGGGGGCAGCACGAAAAAAGTCCCCGCCAGCTTGCACTACACTGTTAGTGTAACGCAAGCTGCTTCTAATTTTGACTGTCCTATCATCCTGGACCACAAACCTTCCTCACTGTTCTATATGTCTTCTGCTGCACCATTGGCATGGTTATATCTTCTTAGTCCTCTCCATAAAATTATCAGAAATTTGTGCTTAAAGTAGAACTATAGGCAACACTTTTTTTTCATTTTGGATAGAGTAAGGGAGGGTTATAGCTAGGGTTGTCCCGATACCACTTTTTTGAGACCGAGTACAAGTACCGATACTTTTTTCCAAGTACTCGCCGATACCGATTACCGATACTTTTTTTTCAATGTCATGTGACAGTTTGAAAGATGGGGACTGATAGGTGGCACTGACAGGTGGCACTTATGGGCACTGACTGGTGACTGGCGCTGTTGGGCACTAATAGGTGGCTGGCAATGATAGATGGCACTGATTGCACTGATAGGTGGCACTTATGGGCACTGATAGGTGGCACTTGTGGGCAGTGATAGGTGGCACTGATAGGTGGCACTTGTGGGCACTGATAGATGGCACTGAAAGGTGGCACTTATGGGCACTGATAGATGGCTCTTATGGGCACTGATAGGTGGCACTTGTGGGCACTGATAGGTGGCACTGATAGGTGGCACTTGTGGGCACTGATGGCACTTGTGGGCACTGATTGCACTGATAGATGGCACTGATTGCACTGAAAGGTGGCACTTGTGGGCACTTATAGATGGCACTTATGGGCAGTGATAGGTGGCACTTGTGGGCAGTGATAGGTGGCACTTGTGGGCAGTGATAGGTGGCACTTGTGGGCACTGATAGCAGTGATAGGTGGCACTTGTGGGCACTGATAGATGGCACTGATTGCACTATCTGTGCAATCAGTGCCATCTATCAGTGCCCACAAGTGTCACCAATCAGTGCCCATAAGTGACACCTATCAGTGCAGTCAGTGCCATCTACCAGTGCCACCTAATAGGTGGCACTGGTAGATGGCACTGATTGCACTGATAGGTAGCACTTGTGGGTACTGATAGGTGGCTGGCACTGAAATGCTGTGGGGAAAAAAATGACACAGGATTTAAAAAAAAAAAAAAACTGCTGCAACGCCCATCTTGGTACACCCTGCACTCGGCTGAAGTAAGCAGCAGCAGACATCTTGTTACACCCAGCCCATATAGCTCGGGCTGGGTGTAACAAGATGTCTGCTGCTGCTTACTGCAGCCAAGTGCAGGGTGTACCAAGATGGGCGTGGGGACGTTCAGCCCGCTGACGGCGACCGAATGTGACAGCACCGGTCACCGATCCTGATGCGGCTGCGCCCTGCACCCCTGCCAGCTTACCAAGTTCAGCTGCAGGTGAGGGACTCGCTCTCCGCCCGCGGACTCCGTCCATCGACTGTGCCCGCCCTCTCCAGCCGGACTCCGCCCACACTTTCCTTCAGAGACTCAGCCCGCCCCCTCTCCAGCCAAACTCCGCCTGCACTAGCTCTGTCGACAGACTCTGTCCGCCCTCTCCAGCCAGACTCCACCCGCACTCCCCCGCCCTCCCCAGCCACTGACTCCTCCCGCCCTCTCCGGCCACAAAAAAAAAGTATCGGGTGAAGCATCGGGAGCATTTGCGCGAGTACAAGTACTCGCGCAAATGCTTGGTATCGGTCCCGATACCGATACTAGTATCGGTATCGGGACAACCCTAGTTATAGCCCATGTCAGTTTATTTTTTACCATCCCTGTCCCATTGCAGAGATTTCCCTTCACTTCCTGCCCCATAGCCAAACAGGAAGTGAGAGGAAATCTATGAAAATTAAGGGAATCCAATGCCCCCCCCCCCCTCAGGCCCTAAGAACTAGTGTCCCCACTCGGAAATTTCAGGGCGGGCCTTAAACAGAAAGGGGTGTGGTATTGACAGGAAGGGGTGGGTCATATTTAAATTAGGGGGTGCATGAGTTTAGTCAGACCTAGGGCAGCACAAAACCTATATACACTGCTGGATGTCAGGCTTGTATAAGCCAAGCCTGGCTTGTGGGGGGCTGTTTCTAAAATAATTTTTTTGCAGCAGCACAGTTTGTTTGGGCTTTTCTAGAGAAGCATTAATAATTTATGAACTTTTGGAATTTTTAAAGACAGTTAACTGTTAATTTAATACATTTAAAGTGTTTTGTAAATGATGTTAACCTGCTGTAAATTTTATGCCAAATTGATGTTTTGTGTATTTATTTATACTATGACAGGGGGATATAAGGTACTAAAAAGATCCCCTCATGGAATTGCAGTGGTGCTCCAGGAGGCCCCCCTCCAACCTTTTAATAAGGACACTTACCTGTCCTACTCGCCCATGATGTCGGGCCCCTGATGGCGATCGCTCGGTCCTGGCAGGTCCCGGCGCCTCCATCCTGACTAAGGGAAACAGGCAGTGAAGCCGTATATTTCCTACTGCGCATGCGCGTCTCGCACGGCGCTTTTTGAATGGGTGGCTGCCTCCTGGGATACACACAGTTCCCAGAAGACAGCGCGCCCCATTTACAAGAGGAATACGAGTGTAGGACGAGGAAGAAGATCCAGGCGGAGGATGAAGAGGCAGATTAGGGACTTCCGCATAGCAACCGCTATTTCTGGTAAGTAAAAAATTCTTTTTTTTTTATTTATTTGTAGATTTTTGGTGAAAAACATTTTTTCAGGGTGGAACTCCACTTTAAAGAGTTTTGTATATTATGTTAAAATGATTGTAAAGGTTAGTTTTTTAAAATAACAAACATGTTATACTTACTTGCTCTGTGCATGGGTTTTGCACAGAGCAGACCCGATCTTCCTCTTCTGGGGTGCCCCAGCGGCGCTCTTGCTCCTTCTCTTCATCGAGTGCTCCACAGAGAGCCGCTTTCCATAGGGGCACCCGTGCGGGCACGCTAATGAGTCCCGCTGCTGCATCCATCGACACAGACAGCAGGACTCGGCCCTGCCCCCGACTCCCGTGCCACTGGATTTGATTGAAGGCAATGGAAGCCAATGGCTTCTGCTGCTATCAATCTATCCAATGAGCAAAGACAGCGGCTGGAGCTGCTGGGCTCGCGCTCATCGCTGGAACAAACAGGTTCAGGTAAGAAAAACGGGCGCTCTGGGGGGCAGCTTCAGTACAGAATGTTTTTCACCCTAATGCATAGAATGCATTAAGGTGAAAAACCTTGAGACTTTTACATCCCCTTTAAGCAATACAAAAATCTATGGCCAATATGATGCCAAATTGATGTTTTGTGTATTTACTTGTCTATGTTGGTTTTCAAGGGGGTGTTGCTTGTAGTTCTATGTCTTGGAGATGACAGGAAGTGGCAGGAAATACCCCCAAAATGAAGGAAAGTCCCCCTTTTACACAGTTGTCATTGGAACCAGTCCAGGCCCAGGTGTCCCACTTAGAAGATTTCACCTCACTTCCTGTTCCAGTGGCAGATGTAACATTTTGGAATTCCCATCACTTTCTGTGCAGGTGACAATGAGCTTCAGGACAAATATTTAGTTTTAGCGAAAACTTCCAACTCACTTATCCCCACTGAAAGATTTTCTTTAACAATTGAAAGGATCCAGTGCAAGCTACAGACTAATATGATAATTTGATCCCAATTTTATGTATACACAGTGGAGGCCCGCTCATTAGGGGTTCCCCCACCCTAATCCATGCGCCCGGCCCCTAATCTACATGCAGGGCACCGAACGCATGAATTTCAATGTTTTTTTTTGTTTTAAGCACATGATTAGAGCCTGAGGCTCTAATTGGCTTCAAAAAAGGGTGGGCTCGGGGCGCAGAGCACTGCACCCTGAGCCCAACCAGTTGTGTGACATTAGCAAATTAATATTCGCTAATGTCTTCCTGCTTCTCCTTCTGATCAACCAGGAAGCGGGTCCTGAGACCCAATTGGCCAGGGAGTCTTAGGACTCCCGGCCAATCGGGTCTCAGGACCCACTTCCTGTTAGGCCAGGAGGAGAAGCAACGGGCCTGTCAGCAACATCCTCTTCCTGGAGCCCTACCCTGGACTTAGCTCGCTATCGGTCTCCTCCCGGCACCTGTACCGCAGCATATGGTAAGGCCATGGATCGCACACTGGGGGGGGGGTCACTGATCAAGTGAGTGTAGTGTGACTGCCGCCCCCCCCCCCCCACAATATTGAGCACCAGCCGCCACTGTGTATACATAACCCACTACCTCTGATTTTTTTTTTTAAATGTACGTGGTGTTCTATTTTCAAAATATTTTATTCATTCTGCAATGCGTTGTTGATCTGTAGTTTTTTACCCATAAAGTACTCCCTTGGTTTACTGCTCTCTCTGCATCATCACTGCACTTTGCGTTGTTTTATTGATTCAGCCCAGTAATGTTTACATTACACGTTAATGTTGTCACTTACCTGCATAATGCACACTAGAAGAGGACAATCCAACACTGTGTTAGTTATCTGGATGTTGTGGAATGCCTCCTGAGAAAATGAAGCTATTTATCATTGCTTGTGATCTCTGGCATGCACTAAATGTGCTACATGCCCTGATCTCACCCTATTTCTGTGATGGATGCTTTCTAGGAAGTTATTTCATAGTCAAAGATGTTATTCACAAAATGTTATATGTAATCTGAACTTAAAAGTTCTAGGATAAATTTTACAAACAATTGTAAAATGTTTAATGTTAAGCTGCGATAAAGTTATTTTAAAAACCCAACACTGCTAACACAACCTTTATAACCAAATCTTTTCAAGGGTCTCTCCATCCATGCACGGCTTTTGTTTTTTGTTTTTAAGTTTTGTAACTGTTTAAATCTTCAAGCATATCTAACCCCAAAAACAGTAGTATTTTTTTTTACGTGTTAGCCATTGATTAATGAAGGAAGCTTGGAAATTAAGCAATATACCCTTTTTATTGTCTAACCTTAAGAGTTACTTAACCCTCAACAGTAAAATCAATCTGCAGTAAAGCATGCTTGTTATACTCACTGCGGAACCTAAGGGGCTAATCCTCCACATTTTGTAAAAAAAGCTGTTTGATCCTGTCTTCTCTGACCCCCCCCCCCCCCCTTCTTCCACAGTCCCCAATCCATCTGTTGATAAAACAGAGCCTTGGGGACACTCTGCACATGCTCAGTTTGATGTGTATTGCTAGAGAGTTTTTTTTTCTTAGGTGCATGTGTTTAGCACAGGGTCAGAGGGTCAGGGGTCCTGCAGCCTCATGGGACAGTCAGAGTAGAATGAAAACTCCTCCTACAAACTTTAACCAGACACTCATAGAAGTCATAAGACTGCTATATACTGCTGAAAAGGTATTTAGCAGTTTATAATTACTAAAATACTTGCATTTCCATGTTCTGCGTACTATGGGAGACCAGATATAGTGAATGCAGGGTCCTGGGTTTAGTAACGCTTTACGTTTTTAGAGATGCAAGCTTTCAGGATGCCTGAGATCTAGGGAATATCGAAAGCATGCACCTTTAGTAACTTAGTTAAAGGTTATTTAAAAAGGAAGTAAACCCTGATGGGTTTTACTTCCTTTTTTGTTCCCTGCAAAGTAAAAGCATAATGTGCTAGTATGCATCGCATACTAGCACATTATGTGACACTTATCTGCAAACAAATCCTGCGCTGCCCCACTGGAGACCACATCCATGTTCGCCTCTCTTCCTTCTGGGGCCGTGGACTCTGGCTTTGTGACTGGCTGGAGTCACGTGACATCACTCCCCCGCGTGCGGGAGCCGCTAGTCACAGCACTCGCTAGTGAAGCATGCGCCAATGACATCTTCGGCGCAGTACAAAGTAAGCATATCCTAAACGGCGCACGTTTAGAAGATATTTACTGTACCTATAGGTAAGCCTTATTATAGGCTTAGCTATAGGTACAACTTGAAAATAGAGGTTCACAACCTCTTTAAACTTAAAGGTTAGTTATTAGGGAGCTTTTTTTGGCTCAACTTCAGTTTTAAGTTGTTTGAATTATACATTTTGTCCAATTATACAAAAATAGAAAAATAACTCCCAAGGTCTTTTTCTTCAATACAGTATAACAAGACATAAATGATCAATTATAACCCACCATTGACCTACCTTAATTTCTGTTATCTAGCACCCACCTGTGCCATGGCATTAGAAGTCAAAGATTTATCCCTGCCCAATACATTGATTGATTACTGCGAGGGATCATATCATGAACGTAAAAAACTGTACTGTCTGTGCTGTTTTTGCCCACTTGCAGTGGTTTAAGGTCCTGGAAAAAGGAGGTAGGTCTCTCAAATTTGCTGCAGCTTCCTTGCCTCACATGTGACAGATACCTACTTCTAAGGAAAGTTTATGTGGGGATTAGTGATGAGCCGAACACCCCCGGGTTCGGTTCGCACCAGAACCCGCGAACGGACCGAAAGTTCGCACGAACATTAGAACCCTATTAAATACAATGGATGAGAACATTCGGATTCTAAAGTGCTAATTATAACGACTATTATCCATGTTATTGTCCGAAACAGAGTTTGGGAACCCGGCTTCTGCACCAGGGGACATGTATCAATGCAAAAAGAAGTTTTAAAAACGGACGTTTTCCGGGAGCAGTCATTTTAATGATGCATAAAGTGAAAAAAAAAAGTAAAATATTCCTTTAAATATTGTACCTGGGGGGTGTCTAAAGTATGCCTGTGAAGTGCCACGTGTTTCCCGTGTTTAGAACTGTCCCTGCACAAAATAACATTTGTAAAGGGAAAAAAGTCATTTAAAACTGCTTGCGGCTTTAATGCAATGTCTGGTCCCGGTAATATGGATGAAAATCTTTAGGAAAAATGGCATAGCTACCCCATCAACCCCCCCCCCCCCTACCCCAGCCCATTACCAGCCCCTTTGGGTCTTGTATGGATATTAAGGGGAACCCCGCACACAAAATAAAAAAGGACCTATATACTCTGAACAGCCGTATACAGGCGGTGCATACAAGACAGGGACTGTAGGTTTGTTCTTATGTAGAATCTGTTTATAATTTTGAACAGCTGCATTGTTTAAGTGGAGCTCCATGGCAAATTCCTTTTTTTTTGTTTTTTGTAAAACATAGGGAACGGTTATCACCCCTGTCACATTTTATTTGCTGTCTGTGCCCCTGTTCAGAACATTTCACCTCACTTTGCGTCCCAATGACAACTGTTTTTGAAATGTGGTGTTTTTATTGAAACAAGGATTGGTGATAAAGCATCAGTAGAGAGGAGACACCTTTCTCCCATATTAATTCTTACAGGAGAGAATTTTCCTTCCAAGGGGTAGATTTCCTCTCACTTCCTGTTGTCTTCTTCCGTTTGCAAGTAGTAGTCGTTTGTAAGTTGGATGTTTGAAAGTAGGGACCTGCCGTATATACTCTGCAGAAATTGGCCCCTTAGGTGTTGGTGTTGGCACAACACTGTAAGCACTCACAGTTACTCTTGGTGGGTGCTGGAACGCCCTGCTGTCAACTATTATATCAGGAATTGTAATAACATATAATTGTTGAACAGTGGTAGTAAAAATTGGGCCTTTGATGGTGGTGCTGGTGCCACAACACTGTAAGGCCTGACAGTTACTCTTGGTGGGCGTAGCAATGGGCCCTGCTGTGAATTATTAGATCAATAATTATAAATGCATGCCCCTGTTGAACAGGGGCTGAAAAATTGGGCCTTTGGTGGTGGTGGTGGTGGTGGTGGTGTTGACACAACACTGTAAGGCCTGACAGTTACTCTTGGTGGGCGCAGCAATGGGCCCTGCTGTGAATTATTAGATCAATAATTATAATTGCATGCCCCTGTTGAACAGGGGCTGAAAAATTGGGCCTTAGGCACTGGTGGCACAACACTGCAACCCCTCACAGATACTGTACTTGGAGCACAGCAATGAGCCCTGTTGCAAAGTATTGCATCAAAAATTGTAATTACACGCCCCTGTTAAACAGGGGCTGAAAAATTGGGCCTTAGCCACTGGTGGCGGCACCCATAAACCAAAATGATCTTCCAAGCTATCATCATTAATCGGATCATTGAGGAGGAGGAGGAGGAGGATAGCCAGTCAACATAACAGCACAGGCACTCAGCATCAGCATCAGTCTTGAAGGGATGTGACATTTTAAAATCAATTAGTCTGTTATATCAGCATCAGGTGTGTGGTAGCTGGTGGTGATCCAAGACTGGTTCATCTTGATGAAAGTCAGTCGATCAACCGAGTCGGTGGACAGGCGCACCCTGTGATCCGTGACAAATCCT
This sequence comes from Rana muscosa, assembly GCA_029206835.1. Lineage (NCBI taxonomy): Eukaryota > Metazoa > Chordata > Amphibia > Anura > Ranidae > Rana > Rana muscosa. Next base: position 137,002,682 of record CM055118.1, read on the forward strand.
CCAGCAGCACTGAATGTGCGTTCTGAAAGAACGCTGGATGCAGGACAGGCCAGTAGCTCAATTGCATACTGTGCAAGCTCTGGCCAGTGATCCATCCTCAAGACCCAGTAAGCCAGAGGATTTTCGGTGGGGAAGGTGTCCAAGTCTGACCTTGCCCCTAGGTATTCCTGCACCATGTATATCAGACGCTGGCGATGGTTGCTGGAACCGATCATACTTTGGGGCTGCGGACTAAAGAATTGTCTGAACGCATCGGTCAGACGGCCACCTTCCCCACCGCTCCTTCTTTGACTGCCCGAAGCCTCAGCAACTCGTTGTCCAAGACCAGGAGTTTGTAACCTCCCAGTCTCTGGGAACGCGTTGCACAGACCTTTCTGCAAGGCCTCCCGGAGTTGTCTCATCCTCTGCTCCCTCTGCGACGGTAACATAAGGTCCGCAACCTTACCCTTGTACCGTGGATCAAGGAGAGTGGCCAGCCAGTAATGGTCCCTCTCCTTGATCCGAAGAATACGAGGATCCTTCCGCAGACTTTGCAGGATCAGGGAGGCCATGCAGCGTAGGTTAGCTGAGGCATTCAGTCCGGAGTCCTCTGGGTCACTAAGGACGTCATGATCCGCAGCCACCTTCTCCCAGCCACGTACAAGTCCACTGGTTTCTTGGGACTGTAAATCATCCCTAAAAGACTGCTGCTGATGATGCTGAGTGCCAGCCTCCACCTCCATGCTGACACAATCCTCCTCCTCCTCCTCCTCCTCCTCCTCTTCCTCCTCTTCCTGTGCGATGGGTGGGACAGAAGGAACACTGTCTGGGTAAAGGGGGCCTTGAGAGGCAAGGAAGTCCTCCTCTTCCTGCCTCTGTTCTGCCTCAAGTGCCCTGTCCATTATTCCACGCAGCATGTGCTCCAACAGGTGGACAAGAGGTACAGTGTCACTGATGCATGCACTGTCACTGCTCACCATCCTCGTGGCCTCCTCAAATGGTGGCAGGACAGTGCATGCATCCCTGATCATGCCCCACTGGCGTGGTGAAAAAAACCCGAGCTCCCCTGACCCTGTCCTGGTGCCGTAGTCGCACAGGTACTCATTGATGGCCCTCTGCTGCGTGTGCAGCCGCTGCAGCATGGCCAACGTTGAGTTCCACCTGGTGGGCATGTCACATATAAGGCGGTTCTTGGGCAGGTTCAACTCCTTTTGAAGCTCAGCCAGGCGAGCACTGGCATTATAAGATCTGCGGAAATGCACACAGACTTTCCTGGCCTGCCTCAGGACATCCTGTAAGCCCGGGTACCTGCCCAAGAACCGCTGCACCACCAGGTTAAGGACGTGAGCCATACAGGGCACATGGGTCAGTTGTCCCTGTCGGAGGGCGGAGAGGAGGTTGGTGCCATTGTCGCAAACCACCATTCCTGGCTTAAGCTGGCGTGGCGTCAACCACCTCTCGGCCTGCCCCTGCAGAGCAGACAGGACCTCTGCCCCAGTGTGGCTCCTGTCCCCCAAACACACCAGCGCAAGCACGGCATGGCATCTTTTTGCCTGCGTACTTGCGTAGCCCCTTGAACGCCTACGGAGCACCGCTGGTTCCGAGGACAAACCACAGGAAGAGGCCATGGAGGAAGAAGAAGAGGAGGGGGTGGAGGAGAGAGGTGTGTCACAACCAGTAGTAGCATTTTGGAGGCGTGGCGGTGGAACAACCTCCAACACTACTGCACCTTGTCCTGCATCCTTCCCAGCTGCCAAAAGAGTGACCCAATGGGCCGTGAAAGAAAGGTAACGTCCCTGTCCATGCCTGCTGGACCATGAGTCAGCGGTAATATGCACCTTACCACTGACCGCCCTGTCCAGCGAGGCCAAGACATTGCCTTCCACATGCCTGTAGAGAGCCGGAATAGCCTTCCGTGCGAAAAAGTGTCGTTTGGGAACCTGCCACTGAGGAACCGCACATTGCACAAACTCACGGAAGGGGGCCGAGTCTACCAACTGAAAAGGCAGCAGTTGAAGCGCTAGCAATTTAGCCAAGCTAGCATTCAACCGCTGGGCATGTGGATGGCTGGGAGTGAACTTCTTTCGATGGTCCAGCAGCTGGGGCAGGGAAATTTGCCTGCTAGAATCGGACATTGGTGTACTGCTAGCAGAGTGCCCACAAGTACTTGCCTGTGACACACCTAATTCTACACCTTCATTCCTCTCAGAGCAGGTTTCAGAGAGGAGTGAAGGTATAGTGGGGTTGGAGATCCCAGCTGATGCGGTGCAAGAAGAGGTCAGCTTTGTTCTTTGGTGTGGGTCTTTAAGGTAGGCTTGCCAACGAGCTGCATGGCAGGTCAACATATGTCTGATCAAGCATGTGGTGCCCAAGCGGCTGATGTTTTGGCCACGCGATATACGCTTGAGACATATGTTGCAGACAGCAGCTGTGCGATCTGATGCACTCGCCTCAAAAAAGGCCCACACCAAAGAACTTTTTGCATGACGGGCAGAGGCAGCGCCCTGCACAGGCGGAGCTCTGCGGTGTGATTCCGTCGGTGTGCTGCCCATACGCTGGCCACTCAAGGGCATCCTGCCTCGTTGGAGATGTGCCTCCTCCTCATCCTCCTCCTCCTCCTCTCTCCTATTAGGCACCCACGTGGAGTCAGTGACCTCATCATCCCCTCCCTCCTCATCACTGGAGCCAATCTGGCAATATGCTGCAGCTGCTGGAGCATGACTGCCAGATTGGTGTCCTTCTTGAGCATCCCCTCTCTCTCTGCTCTCACGCTGCTGCCTTCCTCTAGCTGGGTATCATCATCAGATCCTTCCAAACGCTGGGCATCCTCCTGGAGCATGTACCCAACACTGTGCTCAAACAGTTCGGGGGACTCCTCAGGAGGAGGGCATGGTGGGTCTAGGGAAGGATTGACTAATGAAGATAATGATACCAGAGAAGAGGACGCTTTGGCAGCTGCTTTGCCAGTACCCTGAGCCTGGGTGAGAGAGGATGAGGAGGATGAGGTGGGCTTGGTCATCCACTCTACCAAGTCTTCGGCATGATGTGGCTCAACATGTCCAGCTGCCGAAAACAAGGACAAGCGTGTCCCATGGCCATGTGCTGATGACAATGCACCACGTACACGACCAGCACTGTTGCCCCCAGACACAGAGCCTGCTTGCCCTCTTTTTTTGCCTCCTGACTGTCTGCCTCTCCTTGGTTGCCTTCTAGACATTTTAATGGATGGCCTGCAGGGAGATGGGAAAAACAGCAATAAGGGCTACCTTCAGGTGTATACTGTGCAGGAGGCTTAGCAACAATGACACTGACACTGTCCCCTGCCTATCCTTCTCTGTCCCTAAACACAAGGATTGAAAATATGGTTCAGCAAAATAGTTTTAGAACAGAATAGCACACTGACACTTTCCCTCACTGTCCTACTCTGTCCCTCCCTACAAACAAGATTTAGCACAGAATAGCACACTGATAATTTCTACGAGTGTCCTTCTCTGTCCCTAAACTCAAGGATTGAAAATATGGAACAGCAAAATTGGTTTAGAACAGAATAGCACACTGTCAGTTTCACTCACTGTACCTCTCTGTCCCTCAACTCAAGGATTGAAAATATGGAACAGCAAAATTGGTTTAGAACAGAATAGCACACTGTCAGTTTCACTCACTGTACCTCTCTGTCCCTCAACTCAAGGATTGAAAATATGGAACAGCAAAATTGGTTTAGAACAGAATAGCACACTGTCAGTTTCACTCACTGTACCTCTCTGTCCCTCAACTCAAGGATTGAAAATATGGAACAGCAAAATTGGTTAAGAACAGAATAGCACACTGTCAGTTTCACTCACTGTACCTCTCTGTCCCTCAACTCAAGGATTGAAAATATGGTTCAGCAAAATAGTTTTAGAACAGAATAGCACACTGACACTTTCCCTCACTGTACCTCTCTGTCCCTCAACTCAAGGATTGAAAATATGGAACAGCAAATTTGGTTTAGAACAGAACAGCACACTGTCAGTTTCACTCACTGTACCTCTCTGTCCCTCAACTCAAGGATTGAAAATATGGAACAGCAAAATTGGTTTAGAAAAGAATAGCACACTGTCAGTTTCACTCACTGTACCTCTCTGTCCCTCAACTCAAGGATTGAAAATATGGAACAGCAAATTTGGTTTAGAACAGAACAGCACACTGTCAGTTTCACTCACTGTACCTCTCTGTCCCTCAACTCAAGGATTGAAAATATGGAACAGCAAAATTGGTTTAGAAAAGAATAGCACACTGTCAGTTTCACTCACTGTACCTCTCTGTCCCTCAACTCAAGGATTGAAAATATGGAACAGCAAAATTGGTTTAGAACAGAATAGCACACTGTCAGTTTCACTCACTGTACCTCTCTGTCCCTCAACTCAAGGATTGAAAATATGGAACAGCAAAATTGGTTTAGAAAAGAATAGCACACTGTCAGTTTCACTCACTGTACCTCTCTGTCCCTCAACTCAAGGATTGAAAATATGGAACAGCAAAATTGGTTTAGAACAGAATAGCACACTGTCAGTTTCACTCACTGTACCTCTCTGTCCCTCAACTCAAGGATTGAAAATATGGAACAGCAAAATTGGTTTAGAACAGAATAGCACACTGTCAGTTTCACTCACTGTACCTCTCTGTCCCTCAACTCAAGGATTGAAAATATGGTTCAGCAAAATAGTTTTAGAACAGAATAGCACACTGACACTTTCCCTCACTGTACCTCTCTGTCCCTCAACTCAAGGATTGAAAATATGGAACAGCAAATTTGGTTTAGAACAGAATAGCACACTGTCAGTTTCACTCACTGTACCTCTCTGTCCCTCAACTCAAGGATTGAAAATATGGAACAGCAAAATTGGTTTAGAACAGAATAGCACACTGTCAGTTTCACTCACTGTACCTCTCTGTCCCTCAACTCAAGGATTGAAAATATGGTTCAGCAAAATAGTTTTAGAACAGAATAGCACACTGACACTTTCCCTCACTGTACCTCTCTGTTCCTCAACTCAAGGATTGAAAATATGGAACAGCAAATTTGGTTTAGAACAGAACAGCACACTGTCAGTTTCACTCACTGTACCTCTCTGTCCCTCAACTCAAGGATTGAAAATATGGAACAGCAAATTTGGTTTAGAACAGAATAGCACACTGTCAGTTTCACTCACTGTACCTCTCTGTCCCTCAACTCAAGGATTGAAAATATGGAACAGCAAAATTGGTTTAGAACAGAATAGCACACTGTCAGTTTCACTCACTGTACCTCTCTGTCCCTCAACTCAAGGATTGAAAATATGGAACAGCAAAATTGGTTTAGAACAGAATAGCACACTGTCAGTTTCCCTCACTGTACCTCTCTGTCCCTCAACTCAAGGATTGAAAATATGGAACAGCAAAATTGGTTTAGAACAGAATAGCACACTGTCAGTTTCACTCACTGTACCTCTCTGTCCCTCAACTCAAGGATTGAAAATATGGTTCAGCAAAATAGTTTTAGAACAGAATAGCACACTGACACTTTCCCTCACTGTCCTACTCTGTCCCTCCCTACAAACAAGATTTAGCACAGAATAGCACACTGATAATTTCTACGAGTGTCCTTGTCTGTCCCTAAACTCAAGGATTGAAAATATGGAACAGCAAAATTGGTTTAGAACAGAATAGCACACTGACACTTTCCCTCACTGTACCTCTCTGTCCCTACAAACAAGATTTAGCACAAAATAGCACACTGACACTTTCCCTCACTGTACCTCTCTGTCCCTACAAACAAGATTTAGCACAAAATAGCACACTGACACTTTCCCTCACTGTACCTCTCTGTCCCTAAACTCAAGGATTGAAAATATGGTTCAGCAAGATTGGTTTAGAACAGAATAGCACACTGACACTTTCCCTCACTGTACCTCTCTGTCCCTACAAACAAGGATTAGCACAGAATAGCACACTGTCACTGACACTCTCCCTACCTATCCTTATCTGTCCCTAAACACAAGGAATCCAGGACTATGTAAAGGAAAAATAATGACACTGTCCCTGCCTATGCTTCTCTTTCCCTACTCCGGAACACACTACACAAGGCCGCCGCGCTGGCGGCCTTTTATAGTGTGGGGCGTGTACTAAACCCCCTCAGCAATAATTGGCCACAGGCATCCTGCCTGTGGCCAATCATTGCTCTCCTCGCTGCCGGCGCTGTGATTGGCCAAGCATGCGGGGTCACAGTGCATGCTTGGCCAATCACAGCGCTTGGATGACACTGCGATGGCGTAGTGCATTGTGGGCCGTTCGCGTCACTCGAATTTGGCGCGAACGGCCCAAATCGTTCGATCTTCGTCGAACGATCGAACAGCCGATGTTCGAGTCGAACGTATGTTCAACTCGAACACGAAGCTCATCCCTAGTGGGGATAGTAATATGTCCCAGAAAGGGGGTGGGGAGTTCAAGAGAAAATAGGAAAGTCTACACGCCAATATTTTACCTGGGCTGCCTCAGTGGGGAGGGGGAGGGCGAGCACCGCCGGATTGCACAGAGCACTGTAATACGAAGTCCCGCCTCCTGGACTGGCTCCTATGAATCAACGTCACATGTCCTGGCATTGGACCAGTGTTCTGTCTATCATAGGAGCTGGTCCAGGAGGCAGGATACATGTGCACATTCACGCAACCATGCTAAACAGGAGATCCTCACTCTGTGAAAGCCGGTATCTCTAATCTCTGTGTGCAGATCAGGCTGCATTGATGGGCAATGGTGAGGCTGCAGATGGGCACAGATCAGGTTACAATGGTGGGCAATGGTGAGGCTGCAGATGGGCACTGATCACGCTTCATTAATGGGCAATGGTGAGGCTGCAGATGGGCACTGATCAGGCTGTATTGATGGGCAATGGTGAGGCTGCAGATGGGCACTGATCAGGCTGCATTACCGGGCAATGGTGAAGCTGCAGATGGGCACTGATCAGGCTGTAACGATGGGCAATGGTGAGGCTGCATATAGGCATGGATCAGGCTGCATTGGTGGGCAATGGTGAGGCTGCAGATGGGCACTGATCAGGCTGTATTGATGGGCAATGGTGAGGTTGCAGATTGGCATGGATCAGGCTGCATTGGTGAGCGATGGTGAGGCTGCAGATGGGCACTGATAAGGCTGCATTAATGAGCAATGGTGAGGCTGCAGATGGGAACTAATCAGGCTGTATCGATGGGCAATGGTGAGGCTGCAGATGGGCACTGATCAGGCTGCATTGATGGGAAATGGGTAGGCTGCATTGATGGGCACTGGTGAGGCTGCAGATGGGCACTGACCCCTATTTTGCCTAAAAGTTATTCATTCACGTTTTTTCCTGAAACTTCCTTCTTAAAATTAAGGTGCATGTTATACGTCTGTGCGTGTTATACGCTGATAAATACGGTAAATAAAAGCTGATCTTTGTAAGCATCTCTGCCAGTGTTAAATGGTCTACCGTATATCATCTCTGTAAATGATACATTCTGCTGGAGAGCTTGTTCTTTTGAAAAACAACAGACTTACTGGCTGGATCACCAGATGAAATTAAAATAAAAACAGCCTACTAAATGAATGCAGCCATCACATGTAAAAAATGGTAAGCTGCAATATAATAAATGTTTTCTTTTGGGTTTAATACCACTTTAAAGCTTAGCTATATTTAATTAAAGAGGAAGTAAACCCTGATGGGTTACACTTCCTCTATGTCTCCCTGCAAAGGTAAAGCATAATGGGCTAATATGCATCGCATAGTAGCCCATTTTGTGACACTTACCTGCAGGAGAAGCCCGCAATGTCACCGTCTTCCACGCTTGCAGCGAGCTTCAATTCTTCACCCCTCTTCTTCCGGGGGCCGCAAACTCCGGCTCTGTGACTGGCCGGAGTCGCGTGACGTCACTCCTGCACATGTGCTCGGAAGCCGCCTTTAACGGCATGACCGCAACTTGAAACGGCACAGCGTGCCCTTTCAAGCCGGCGCATGCGCCATTGAAGGCGTCGCTCGGGGAAATTGCAAATATCTCCTAGACCGTGTAGGTCTAAGAGATATTGCAAGCACCTACAGGTAAGCCTTAGGCCTCGTACACACGACCGAGTTTTTCGGCAAGAACCAGCAAGAAACTTGCTGGCAGAGATGTCTTGCCGAGAAACTCGTTCGTGTGTATGGTTTCTCGTCGAGAAAACCGACAAGTAACCTCGACGAGAAAATAGAGAACCTGCTCTCTATTTTCTCGTCGAGATTCTCGTTGGCATGTTTCTCGATGAGAAAAGTGAGTGTGTGTACACTTACCTGTCCTCCCGGAAGCACGCGCATGTTCAAAATGAATTCGACGCATGCGCGGTAGCTTCCTAGGCATACGTAGGGTATACCAAGATGGCGGCGACGGCATCGAATGTGAAGAGCGCATGCTCGTTGTAGTCGATGATGTCACCGCGTACGCTCCATTCAAAGAACCCCGGGTTCTTTGAATCGAGCGTGTGTACACTCGGCCGGGACAATTTTCTTGTCCAAGAATCTCGTCGAAAAAAACAACATGTTTTTTTCGACGAGAATCTCGGCCGTGTGTACGAGGCCTTAATCTAGGCTTACCTGGAGGTGTAAGTTGTCCCTGAGGGTTTACAACCACTTTAATAGAAAACTGCAAATGGGCAGCTCTTTATTTTTAGAAGAGACATGCTATGTTTCTTCTGCAATAACGAACAATGAACGCACACTGACCTGCGCATACACAGCTCAGCTTGCATTCCTGACTCATTTCAGGTGTGATGGAATGAGGGTCTCCCATTGTTCCACACTGGCTGATCAAGAGGCTGAAAACCTGGCCCCCCGAACATAGCCAGGGAGAATATGATAACGATAGGTGAGGTATTTCTCTGAGTTTAATTCCGCTTTAACTACTCTACCTTGCTAACTTACTGTACCTTTTTTCCAGGGCTGTGGGCTTTAGGCCTGTCTGATTATAATCTGTTCAGCGCTGACTGCACCTAGACACTGGGTCCTGCATACTCAAACTGAAGATCCTCAATATAAGGCCCCATTCAAGTCAATGAGGAAATATTTTTGTAGCGCAAGCTAGGTGTTTAAGCCCTGATTCAGAAAAAAATGCATTGTCTTAATAATTAACAGATGTTGGAGTATGGCTCACATACACCTTCAGGTGTGGCAGAGACCTGCCTGGTCTCTTGCTGTATGCTGTGGCTCCATCTTCTAGGAGAATTTCAATCAGAGAGAGTATGACATTAGCAGTTGCTAAAGCGCTCTCGTTTTAGAAATCTCATAATGTTCTTAGAATCCTTTGTCATGGCTGCACGTTGTATTGAATGAATAGTAAAAAAATATATATACCGCTATATATATATATATATATAATTGTATTTAGTGAAATATTGATAAATAGAATACAATATATATATACAGTATATACTCAAGTATAAGCCGATTTTTTTCAGCCCTTTTTTTAGGGCTGAAAGTACACCCCTTGGCTTATACTCGAGTCAGTACCTGAAAATCTTCTTATACTGCGGCCGGCATCCATTGTTTAAATATTGCGGCTTTCTTCTGGTCCCTTCCGTGATAGGCGTTTCCAGCAAACACTGTGTTGAGTGTTCCGCCTATCATGGAGGTCCTGTCATTCTCGGACTCAGTTTCCCAGCAGACACTGTGTTCAGCCTATCATGGACGTTCTCTTGTCCGAGTATGAAAAGACGTCCGTGATTGGCGGAACACGGAACACAGTGCCTGCTGGGAAACGAAGTCTGAGAATGAGAGGATCTCCGTGATAGGCGGAACACTCAACACAGTGTTTGCTGGAAACGCCTATCATGGAAGGGACCAGGAGAAAGGTGCGATATTTAAACAATGGACACCGGCCACAGTATAAGAAGATTTTCAGGTACACTGACTCGGGCACAGGGAGGCTGCAATGGACACAGTGAGGTTGGGCACAGTAAGCTGGCAATGGGCACAGTGAGGTGGCAATGGGCACAGTAAGGTTGGGCAATTGGCACAGTGAGGTGGCAATGGGCACATTTCCCCCCCCTAGGCTTATACTCTAGTCAATACGTTTTCCCAGTTTATTGGGGTAATATTAGGTACCTCGGCTTATACTCGGGTTGGCTTATACTCGAGTATATACGGTAACCCACAGTCAAGATATAAACTAAAGTTCAAGGGCCCTGGTTGACAGCTCATGGGCACGAACAGACCTCTAGGTGAGTGCTTTGGGTGCAGTCCGTGAGGTAATGCTATAAAAAGAGGGGTACCAGACCAAATTCTGAAGGGCCATGAAGAGTTTTTATTTCAAAACAATCAAAATACATTGGCATGTACTTTTGAGATTTAATGATATAAACAAGTTCTTCATGGTACCTCAACATTTGGTCTGGCATTCCTGTTTTATTCTGTACCACTTGGATTTCAAGTGGCTTATCAAAATTGACCCACTCTCAGGAGGTCCAAATATCGTTCTCTGCTTGAGCTCAGGTGTTGTTGTATCCCTGACCGTATCCAGCCCAGCCAGACCATCTTCTGCTTCTGCAGTAGTCTTGTCAGTAATGTAGACAAGGCCAAAATCTGATCTAAGCAAAGAAGAAGAAGAAGTCTGGAAATTATTTTCTCTAAAGTCATCTGGTGGATATATTGCAAGTCTGTAGACAAAGAAGACCCATGAACAGCTGTATGTCTTTAGTGGGTAGCAGCTCTTAGGGTCTCCTCTGCATTTCATCATTTATGATGCTCTTGTAAATATGATCCATAATTTGTCAACGTACATGATTAATGAGAAGCTGTCCTATAAACGGAAGATGTGGGTGCATGGCTGTAAACTTCAAGTTCTGCAGAACTGTCAGATGCGCGTTCTCTGTTTATCGTGAACAGACTCTGCAAATGCATATCTTGAGGGATGCATCTGACAGATGATTCCTGCTGACAATGTCAATATGCTGGACCGTTTGACCCCACCATTCAAACAGCTCATTCTTCAAAGTACATAATTGAATCGGAAAGAGATTGTGGCATGCTACACTGACTTTGATCCACAGATATCCGCACTAGTCATTATAACAATAAATATGTTGACGTCGGGCACCAGTAGAACATCTTTGTACTACTCATCAAAGTTGAATGGCAAAAAGTGACCCCAGGCAAGTAAAGTCAGTTGTTGAATTGCTTATTCTGTCCAGGAATCATTTTCAATGTGCTTAATAGAACGTCTAATTTAAATACCTATAATACGAAGAATTTAGTCCATTGATGCTGGATACAGGAGACTCTTTAGGGTTCTTCCAAGTGATATTGTAGCCTCTGGTCACAGAATTAATTGCGGTGTACGCTCATCTCAATAAATTATAGAACATAGTGCTTGGAGCTTAGGAATAGTTGGTCTGCATGCATGCCTATATTTGTAGTGATTAAGAAAAAAAACACAATACAACACCACAATTACAATAAATACAACACTACAATAACTTGGCCTAGTGATAAACATCACTAAGGCAGTCCATACATGATTCTTTTTTTTTTTTTTGTTCAACCAGCGTGTTGAATGAAAAAAAAATGAACCGATTCCCCCATCCACACATTGAATGTGGATGGGAGAATAACTCCCACTGAGCTATTGTATTCTACTGGCGGGAGCCTTCCCCAGAATACAATGATCAGTGGTGTCTGCTTTATCGAATGGCACTGATCATTTAGGAAAAATATGACAAACTGGTTGTACACAAGTCGGTCAATAGTTTGACTTGTTTACAACCAGCTAGGCCATACAGTGGGGATCGAAAGTTTGGGCACCCCAGGTAAAAATGTGTATTAATGTGCATAACGAAGCCAAGGAAAGATGGAAAAATCTCCAAATGGCATCAAATTACAGATTAGACATTCTTATAATATGTCAAAAAAAGTTAGATTTTATTTCCATCATTTACACTTTCAAAATTACAGAAAACAATAAAATGGCGTCTGCAAAAGTTTGGGCACCCTGCAGAATTTATAGCATGCACTGCCCCCTTTGCAAAGCTGAGACCTGCCAGTGTCATGGATTGTTCTCAATCATCGTCTGGGAAGACCAGGTGATGTCAATCTCAAAGGTTTTAAATGGCCAGACTCATCTGACCTTGCCCCAACAATCAGCACCATGGGTTCTTCTAAGCAGTTGTCTAGAAAACTGAAACTGAAAATAGTTGACGCTCACAAAGCTGGAGAAAGCTATAAGAAGATAGCAAAGCGTTTTCAGATGTCAATATCCTCTGTTCGGAATGTAATTAAGAAATGGCAGTCATCAGGAACAGTGGAAGTTAAAGCAAGATCTGGAAGACCAAGAAAAATATCAGACAGAACAGCTCGCAGGATTGTGAGAACAGCAATTCAAAACCCACGTTTGACTGCAGGATCCCTCCAGAAAGATCTGGCAGACACTGGAGTTGTGGTACACTATTCCACTATAAAGAGATACTTGTACAAATATGGTCTTCATGGAAGAGTCATCAGAAGAAAACCTCTTCTACGTCCTCACCACAAAAATCAGCGTTTGAACTTTGCAAATGAACATATAGACAAGCCTGAGGCATTTTGGAAACAAGTTCTGTGGACCGATGAGGTTAAAATAGAACTTTTTGGCCGGAATGAGCAAAGACACGTTTGGAGAAGAAAGGGCACAGAATTTAATGAAAAGAACCTCTGTCCAACTGTTAAGCATGGGGGTGGATCAATCATGCTTTGGGGTTGTATTGCAGCCAGTGGCACAGGGAACATTTCAGGAGTAGAAGGAAAAATGGATTCAATAAAATTTCAGCAAATTTTGGATGGTAACTTGATGCCATCTGTGAAAAAGCTAATTAAAGAGAGGATGCTTCTACAAATGGATAATGATCCTAAACACACGTCAAAATCCACGGGGGATTACATCAAGAGGCGTAAACTGAAGGTTTTGCCATGGCCTTCACAATCTCCTGACCTCAACATTATTGAAAACCTATGGATAGACCTTAAAAGAGCAGTGTGTGACAGACAGCCCAGAAATCTCAAAGAACTGGAAGACTTTTGTAAGGAAGAATGGGCAAAGATACCTCAAACAAGAATTGAAAGACTCTTGGCTGGCTACAAAAAGCGTTTACAAGCTGTGATACTTGCCAAAGGGGGCAGTACAAGATATTAACTCTGCAGGGTGCCCAAACTTTTGCAGACGCCATTTTTTTGTTTTCTGTAATTTTGAAAGTGTTAATGATGGAAATAAAATCTAACTTTTTTTGACATATTATAAGAATGTCTAATCTGTAATTTGATGCCATTTGGAGATTTTTCCATCTTTCCTTGGCTTCGTTATGCACATTAATACACATTTTTACCTGGGGTGCCCAAACTTTCGATCCCCACTGTACATGGATCGAAATTTGGCAGAGAGGAAGCCATATCAGGCCAGCTTAAAGGGGTTGTAAAGGCAGAAGGTTTTTTATCTTAATGCATTCTATGCATTAAGATAAAAAGCCTTCTGTGTGCAGCAGCCCCCCTTAGCCCCCCTAATACTTACCTGAGTCCATCTCTATCCAGCGATGTCCACTAGTCCCTCGACCGTCCGGGACTCTCCCTACTGATTGGCTGAGACACAGCAGCAGCGCCATAGGCACCCGCTGCTGTCAATCAAAGTCAATAAGCCGAACAGGAGAGAGAGGGGGCGGGGCCGAACCACAGCTCCCTGTCTACATGGACAGAGGGAGCTGCAGCTCGACTTGAGTGCCCCCATAGCAAGCTGCTTCTTGTGGGATGCACGCGACAGGAGGGAGGGGCCAGGAGCAGCAAAGAGGGACCCGAGAAGAGGAGGATCCGGGTGGGTCTGTGCAAATCCACTGCACAGAGGAGGTAAGTATAACATGTTTATTATTTTTTTTTTAAAATAGACTTTACAATCACTTTAAGTCTTTCTCCAAGCACTTCTTCCTTCTTCTTTGCTGCCTTTGTAGCATTTATTCTCTATGCACAGATGTAGGCACAGGCCCTGTCAACTCCAGTGGAAGATAAGTTCTCTGTTTCTTTCCCTCAGCAACTCACAAAGCCCACACCTGATGAGGCACTTGCAGCTGGGAAAGCCTCCACTGTCAGAACCAGCATGTGGGCAGCCAGACCCGAGACTAATACCATGCAGCTTCTCCAAAAAAGGTACTGTGAGGAGCCCCTTCCTGATTGCTACTCCAGTTCCAGTGGATTACCATTGTCACTGTCAAAAAATAAATAAAGGGAAATCCAACATTTTTGAGTTGCCCTGAAGCAAGATGAGGGGAAATTTTTAATGAAGACACATTTTCCTTGAGCAACTGTTTGAGGGCTCTTGGGTACAAAGTGAAAATATTTTTTGTGGCTGGGAATCTTCTTTTTATTCTGGGAATTTTCTTTTCTTGCACATTTCTTTTTCGATTACATTTCTCGCACGATTCTCCCATCATTGATTAGAAAATTGTTTGTTTTTCCAAAAATTTACAACATGTCCGATTACTCAAATTCGATGGCCGCACAAAAATCGGCTGTTGCTGCAGCCCACTAATGGTGCGAAATATGAACGTAAATTCTTAGATAAGATTTATTAAAGAAAATTCTTTCGAAATTCGCCTCATGCCTCAGTCAGTTTATTTGTGAGAATAACTGACAAACAAAATGGTAGAGAAACAGCAAGAACTTCAGACCAAAGTAAAAAAGCCTGTAAAAATATGGGTGGGTGTCAGGGTTCCTACTTCCACCTCTGTAATAGGCGGTGAGACAAGCACCCTATGCTTTTGTTGGACAACATTACTGGCAGGTGTGTTTGCTGTGGGGATTTGTTTGCAGGTTGATGTACTGAGACAAAACTAAATATTTTTGGGTCATATGGAAAAACCCTACAGAAGTTTGCATTATGCAAGCCCAGAAATGCCTTTTGGCCCTGGAATCTACACAGCATGTGTATAAGATTCTGCCTTTCTTCTAACTAACGTCTTTATATTTTCTTTCAGCCTCGCAAACATTCCTTGTTTATTACCATGCACATGTAAGCACTTTGATTCATTGGAAATTTTCAGTTTTAATTCGTATTTGGCCATTTTTACTGGCATTGTTTGTTTTTTCACAGTTGAGGTTCAGTTGATGTAAATGTTAGCAGATGTTCCACCCATGGTAAAGAAAGGGGGATATTGTTATTTAGGGAACAAATGGTAGCCGCGAATGAACCTCTAAAACCCAAGAATGATTTTCTTTTTAAGCTAAACTTAGACATAGCTTGTTTCATTTTTTTTTTTTTTACAATATTCCTGTTAAAACTCAATAAAGCTTAGAAATTGTATGCATAGGGGAAAAAACACCAAGCAGCTTTAAATCATATTTTCTTTATTTGTTCATTTTATAGGAAAAATAAAGGTATTTTGTGAACAAATATTCAGTAACCTAAGGCAGTGTTTCCTTCCTAAAGCCCAACTCTGGTCAACTCTGGTCCCATTCCCAACAAGCTAATTTTTATGTTTAATGCTGGGTTCACACTTATGCGAATTTCTCTGCATCCAATTCGCATAACAGGAGATTGTGACTGGCTCTTAATGGAGCCAGTTGACACATCTCAGTGGCGGCTGTGGAGCGCATTGCACAGGGGGTCCTGTGCGTCGTTTGCTCCATTTCAGGTCTGAATTCAGTCAACAATTCTGTCCGGATTCCTCCCTGAAACGGAGAACAGGGATGTACTGGACCCCTGCTGTGAGCTGCATCTGTATTAGGTGTGAACCCAGCCTAAACCAAAAATACTTCTAAACCCCATACTTAATCCATGGTCACATGACTCTTTGCAGCATTCCTCCAGTAGTGGGAATCAATGATGCTGTTTTCCTGACCAGTCTTGTTACTACACCCCCCACCGATGTCATTATGTCTAAAGACCCTCTGTGGAGCCGGGTGTGGGCAGCCAATAGGTCATGCCCACTTTACCAACTAGACCCTCCCATAGAGCAAAATGGAAGAATCTGAAGCATGTGTCATGTGATTCAAGTAAGTATTTAGTTGGTTTTGTTTCGATTTTTTTTCAATAAAATTAATGATCAATTAATGGTGCATGACGTGGGGGGGGGGGGAATTATTTTAACCCAGAGAATTGCAGAGAGCTCTTGACATCATATACACTCCTTCTGGGCTTCATTTATCAGTCCCATTAGTTGTCAGCCCTGTCCAGTTCACTTCTAGTGCTACTGCAGAGCACCCCCACATGTTATGGAGAAGAGAAGGGTAGGTGTTCTTTAGTCTTAACACACTTTCTGTTTTAGGGTAACATACATTGCAGTGCAGTGAGGTGGTGTTGTCACCCTAGGACAGGAAGCGTGACTGGCAGGATCCACCAGGTGAACTAAAAGGGAAAACAGCTTGGAAAAAGAAAACAAATGCAGCTACTATTTACAAGGTCTAGCAAGTGCAATTTATTACATTTTTGGGATTTTAATAAACTTTAATTCAATTAGAAAAGTAAAGAAAAGCTTACTATTTTGGACCTTATGTAAAATTACATTTTCAAGGATCTGCGCAAGTAAAAAAAAAACAAACAAAAAAAAACGAATTAATACATTGTAAAAGATTGCTTGTGACATGTTACATGTGTACCATAACACTTGTTATATTATTAAAAAATATACAGTATATATACAGTATATTTTGTCATAGTTAAAATAAGATAAAAATCTAACCTGAAACTATTAGTGCATGTACCTGTATGTAAGGAAGGACACACAATTATTACCAAATAAGGCTTCATGCACACTGGACGTTAAAAAAGCGTTATAAAACAACAGTAGCTTTGCAGTCTTTCAACCTTTTTTAACGTTTCTGTGATAGCGTTTATTAGCATTTTTTAGCAATTTTCCGCGTCAGCGTTTCTTTTTTTAATAAATTTTTTTTTTCAAAGGATCAAAAACGTAGAAAAACGCTGGTGAGACGCATTTTTGAGCGTTTATCTACGTTTATCAGCGTTTATGTGTGTTTAACGTTTTTAAGCGTTTTCTGTGGTCAGAAAAACAGCTCCTGAACGTGATTTTAGGGTGTTCAGACAACAGCCCGTAAACTCCACTGCTGATAAACGTCCAAAAACATCCATGTGTGCACATAGGATAACATAGAGGGGAGTTTATGGGCTGTTAAAAAAAACACCCAAACTCCCAAAAACAGCCGTTTAGGAGCTTCAGTGTGCATGGAGCCCTAAATGGATCCAGAAAAGACCAATATGTAACCACAATTCACGGTGGTAGCTCAAAATTGCTATTGTTAGTCAACAAGTCTCTGATATTATAAGAAGCATGGAAATATTATAATATAACATTTGGATCTAAACACAGCATGCTCCTTGCACAAGGTTAGATTACTCTGGTTGGTTCCCATATCTCCATATACTCTCAATTTAAGTAAACAAGAAAACAAAATTTTAATGTAATAGATAAGTCATACTGAAATTGAATCATAAGTAACTTGTTTCTTTACTTTTGCAGCTGCAGTTATTTGCTACCTATGAACATCCTGAGCACGGATCAATCATATTTCTTTACAGTTCATGCACTATTATCACATCAACATGATAAATGCAATTCATATCATAAGTGTATATAAATGGAACATTGAACTACCCTGTCTTCTTGCACAAAAGCATTAATCCTGGTGACAGACCCAGATCAGATAGCTCAATTATTGTTCCCTCAATTTTCAAAAACTCTTTGAAGCTTTGATTGTTTCCTCAAACCTGCCTGCAGGTATTAACTAAGCCGCTTTATGTAATAATAAAACCCAATGTTTACCCTTCACACATTTGTAGATTATCATATTTTGACTGATAAAGAACATAGCATTTGGTGACATATGCCTGATTGTTGGGCACTGAAGAGATACAGGTGGATTACAAGAAAAGTGACATATGATAAGAGCATAGGGCTGTTGGGGTCATACTCAAACTAGGTTGAGATCTCAAATAAGTTAAAGGCTCCTAGGACTGGAATTTTGCTTAAAGGCAGAGTGGGTTGGTGGGTCAAATTGCTTATTGGTTTCTTATACACTATATTGTCAAAAGTATTGGGACACCTGCCTTTACACGCTCATGAACTTTAATGGCATCCCACTCTTAGTCCGTAGGGTTCAATATTGAGTTGGCCCACCCTTTGCAGCTATAACAGCTTCAACTCTTCTGGGAAGGCTGTCCACAAGGTTTAGGAGTGTGTCTATAGGAATGTTTGACCATTCTTCTAGAATCGCATTTGTGAGGTCAGGCACTTATGTTGGACGAGAAGGCCTGGCTTGCAGTCTCCACTCTAATTCATTCCAAAGGTTTTCTATCGGGTTAAGGTCAGGCCAGTCAAGTTCCTCCACCCCAAACTTACTCATCCATGTCTTTATGAACCTTGCTTTGTGCACTGCTGTGCAGTCATGTTGGAACAGGAAGGGGCCATCCCCAAACTGTTCCCACAAAGTTGGGAGAATGAAATTGTCCAAAATGTCTTAAGAGTTCCCTTCACTGGAACTAAGGGGCCAAGCCCAACTCCTGAAAAACAACCCCACACCATAATCCCCCCTCCACCAAATGATTTGGACCAGTGCACAAATAATGTAAGGGGAAATCCTCCACAATCCTCCAGCCAGAGTCATAGTGCATTATAGGCAGTGAGAGATTGTTTTTCTTTCAGACTTTCTCTTTAGTGAAAGCAGCTACGGTATACAGCTACAGTATACGGAATGGGGAGAAACGGGGAGGGGGAGAAAAGTCAAACGGCTGATTTATTCATCTGGGTATGTAATTTAAATGTTACTTAGGTATTGATAGTGATACACAATAGGCAGTGTAGTGGAGTATAGCATGGCAAACGTTAAAAGTCACCAAATGGCTGGAAATCATAAATATGGTATTTTCATATGCAACATTTCATGTTTTCACAATGTAAAAAATACTTTTTAACATTTTATTTCCTTTTTACATTCTATTTTCTTCTGAACTTAATGAAGAAAACGTTTACAAAATTATATCTTCCCTTTAGGTTTACTGTAACACTGCCAAATTTGTGTCATATAACCACAGGATGTCTTTATATAAAAAAAAATTTTCTCAGTCCAGCTCAGTAGCAGTTTTAAATACAGAAAGAAAGCTATCCTATACCAAAATAAAGTTTTACTCCTCTCACATTTAAATATCTGTATATTATTCCTGGCTACATGAAGTTTAATTTTTGAGTTCTGCCAACTCCTCACAGCTCAGTGATCCATAGGGAGCTTGTGTAGTGAGCACTATCAGAATACAAATTGGCTAAAACGGCTTAAACTACTTCTGAGATAAAAGGATCCTTCCTCAAGTGATTTCATTTCTTGTCTGATTGAGCTGCTTGAATAAACTGTACAACCACCAAATGATTCATTAATCATCAGAGCTGGATGCTGAGCACGTTGTCAGCTCGGTCTGAAACAGTCATATTAATCATCGCTATCAATCAACTAAATGCTGTAAAGAATTTTTTACCCGACCTGCTGTTACTGTAGAAGGTATAATTTAAGTGATTGTAAAGGTTCTTTTTTTTTTTAACCACTTGCCGACTGCTGCACGCCAATATACGTCAGCACAATGGCAGTGGTGGGCAAATGGACGTACCTGTACGTCCCCTTTAAGAAGCCACACGGGGGGCGCGCCCGTGAACGTGCCTGCGAACGTGCCCGCGGGCACCGCCAACTCGATGTTTGCCGGTGGCCCACGATCATGTCACGGAGAGGCAGAACGGGGAGATGCCTATGTAAACAAGGGATTTCCCTGTTCTGCCTAGTGACAGGTCAGTGATCTACTGCTCCCTGTAATCGGGAGCAGTGATCACTGTCGTGTCACTTGTAGCCCATCCCCCCCACAGTTAGAATCACTCCCTAGGACACACTTAACCCCTTCATCACCCCCTACTGTTTAACCCCTTCCCTGCCAGTGTCATTTACACAGTAATCAGTGCATTTTTAATAGCACTGATGGCTGTATAAATGACAATGGTCCCAAAATAGCTTTAAAAGTGTCCGATGTGTCCGCCATAATGTCGCAGTCATGATAAAAATCGCAGATCGCCGTCATTACTAAAAAAAATAATAATAAAAAAATGCCATAAATCTATCCCCTATTTTGTAGATGCTATAACTTTTGCGCAAACCAATAAATATATGCTTATTGCGATTTTTTATTTACCAAAAATATGTAAGAGAATATATGTCGGTCTAAATTGAGGAAAAAAATAATTATATATATTTTTTGGGGACATTTATTATAGCAAAAAGTCAAAAATATTGCTTTTTTTTCAAAATTGTCGCTCTTTTTTTGTTTATAGTGCAAAAAATAAAAACCACAGAGGTGATCAAATACCACCAAAAGAAGGCTCTATTTGTGGGGAAAAAAAGGATATCAATTTTGTTTGGGTACTACATCGCACGACCGCGCAATTATCAGTTAAAGCGAGGCAGTGGAGAATCGCAAAAAGTGCTCTGGTCAGGAAGGGGGTAAATTCTTCCGGGGCTGAAGTGGTTAATGACAACCATGTTATACTTACCTGCTCTGTACAATGGTTTTGCACAGAGCAGCCTCGATCCTCTTCTTCTGGGGTCCCTCACCGATATTGGCTACTGGCTCCTCCTGTCTGTCGAGAAACCTGCCTGCTAGGGTGGTACTCCTGTAGGCTCGACCCAGGGGTGATATCTAAGCTCATCTATCCCTCATCCTCACGGTTAAGCAACCAGTTGACTATTGGAACTTCTGTTATTAGGACAGTATGTGGTTGACACAAGCCCCTCAATGTACTAAGGTACTCCAATTCAAAAAGGTATTTCCTATCATTTTCAATCTTCATTTACAATTCCCATGTACATCTTCATTTAGGATCCTTGTGAAGGGTTATGTTAAAATGAAATCTGTACTCCACATTCTCATCCTTTCACTTGTGCTAAAGCTCAACTGTACAACAATCTGTTATCTATTATATTATTTGTTAACATTCAAGGTCTTTCCTTGAGGATATCAAAGATTCCAGCAGCCAGGGTGACTGATGTGTTTTCTTCTGGCTTTTCTGCTGGGAATGTTGCCCATCATGACCTTTAAACTCCAAAATGTAAAGCATCCCATTAAAGAGTATTCCTTTAGGGATGTTTTGAAGATTTCCAAAGTGCCCTGAACAGTGAACACCTCAGCAGCAAACTGGACAAACATAGCAAGGATTTATATCCTACACCTACTGCACTTTGTTTAGGATTGGTAAGGAAAATCTCCCTTTTCATTGTTTGCTGCTATGAAAAGTTTTTTTTTCTGGTTTAAAAAAATAATAATTGTTAGATTTTGTCTTTTCGACATTTTGAAACAATTAAATAAAATATTGAATATAATAATAAATTATAATCCCCTGCGCAAATCAAATATGACTATAACCAGAGCTGCGTGTCCCCATGCTTAAAAAAAGCAAAATAAATAAACAAAATATGATGAGCAACCGCGCTCCCACAAATAATCTAAATCCGTGAACATCCTCAAAAATCTCTATTTGTAAAGTGCTAGGTAAAAATCAAATAAATAAATACAATAAATCCATGCGTGCATATAAATAATAATCATTGTCTATTTATTATTATTTATATGCACTCACGAATTTATGGTATTTTTTTCATTTGATTTTTACCTAACACTTTACAAATAGGGATTGTTTGAGGATTTTCACAGATTTATGTTATTTGTGGGAGCGCTGTTGGTCAACATATTTTGTTTAAATATATAAAATAGTTTAATTACATAAATGTAGACTAGAACTTCTGTTTCTTGCGTAAGGTAATATCTGCTATCCCTGACTGCTAATATCATGAAATTTGAAGTGAGACTAAAGCCGATTTATTAAAAAAGAAAAACTGAAATATCACATGGTCCTAAAGCCCTGTACACACGATCGGTTTTACCGATGAAAACAGTCCAATGGATTTTTTTCATCGGACAAACCGATCGTGTATGGGCCCCATCGGTCTTTTTTCCATCAGTGTCAAAAAATAGAACATGTTTTAAATTTTTCTGATGGATAAAAAAACCGATAGCAAATTAATATCATCTGTGGGGAACTCCATCGGATAAAAAACCCACGCATGCTCAGAATCAAGTCGACGCATGCTCAGAAGCATTGAACTTCATTTTTCTCAGCTCATCGGAGTGTTTTACGTCACCGCGTTTGAAATGGTCGGTTTTTTGATTGATGGTGTGTGGGCAAGAATGATGGAAGACAGTTTCATCGGATTTCCGATGGAAAAAAACATCGGATTAGAATCCATAGGATATCCGATCGTGTGTACAGGCTTTAATGATGTTTGTTGTGTCCTTTAGCGTGGAAAACAGAGTAGTTATAAAGTGCTTTTTTAACAAGTTTAGGCTTCCATAAAAATGTGCAGTAGTTAGGTATGAACTCAAAACATCCGTCTACCAGAAGTAATAATGGCAATGTCCTTCTAGACTTCCTTTCTGGGGACTCCTGTTGCCAAGGTTCTATTTCACTGATATTCCACTCTGCACTTATGGAGCGACTGCTTCTCTGGGGGGAATGCTAAGGGATGCCTTTCCAACTATTCCCCAGAAAGTTCCTGTGGATGTTAGCCTACTGAATCTTCACTTTGGGATGATATAGCCATAGTCTTTGACATCTCAGCATCACACAAAGCTCAAGAGTGCATACTGCAATATACCTGATGCTTAAAGCTAAACTCCAGACAAGCAGCGAAATACACAGGTGAAATACGTCTTTGTTGTCATGCACCAAACTTGTCAATGCCATCCAAATGACTCCATATAGCAAACTTTTCTGAATAGATCGTGCAAAAATGGAGGTGTATACTGCGCTGTCTAAAAACAAACTAAACATCAACCTAATATGAATAGGTGACAAATGCTGCAACTTATATGTGAGACACACACAATAGAAACCAGTAGAAATTAAAAAAGCTGCGCAAACACAATAAACAAAAAATTTTTGAGGTGAACCAAGATTATTCAGAACTCAATATCTTGCAATAAAGGTGAACAATAAATTGATAAATTGTTCAGAATGAAACTAAACAAAAATTTAACAATGATTGCCGATATTAGAAAAAGAGTCCTGTAAATGACCGATAGATCTTCAAGAAAATGTCCGACAGAATGACATAAATATGTGAAGGTCTACTATTCACTGTGGTGACTTCAAACTCAAAACACCCGATGGAAAAGTGCTGTTACTCTGATAGGCAAAGATTCCACCACCATTAGAGTTTACTACCGCTTACCGGAACAACTGATCCCATCAGAGATCAGTGAAAGCAGATGGCTGTTATCCCCTGCCAGGGTCTCCAAGAGTGTCTGTGAATATGAACTCCTCCACTAGGATTACACGCCAGTCCTGAGCTGGCAGGGCGGTAGGTCTCCTTTAATATCCCAGCCGCCGGCGGCGCGCTTGCGACCCGGTCCGAAGCTCAGTGACCGCGACCTACATTTTTGTTTATAACGCAAAAAATAAAAACCGCAGAGGTGATCAAATACCACCAAAAGAAAGCTTGATTTTTGGGAAAAAAGGAAGTCTATTTTGTTTGGGAGCCATGTCGCACGACCGCGCAATTGTCAGTTAAAGCGACGCAGTGCCGAATCGCAAAAAGTGGCCTGGTCCTTTAGCAACAAAATGGTCCGGGGCTGAAGTGGTTAATGAGTGGGCACACCTGGGCACTGCCCAGGGGCCCCAGCTGCATGGGGGCCCTGCACTTTTCCCAAAGCAGCTGGTCCTTGAGCCCACCCTGCCCCAACATTGGGGGCCCCACGATGGGACTGAGAGTGATGTATACACAGGGGAGGCAGGCTGGCAGCGGTGCACCGTGCAGAACGATAACTATTATTTTACAGCCAGCAGGGAGGGGCAGGGCCGGAGCGCCAGTAATGCTCTGAGCCCGCCCCATGCAGCTTGAATGCTTAGGATTTGAAGGCTGCAGGGTAGGAGCTGGAGTGGGAGCTGCTGAGTCTGCAGCACTGAGAGCCCACCTGCGGAAGTAGGAAGAATTTAGAACATATGGACAGCCGCACTCCCAAAAAAACATAAACGTTGCCTTTATTTGGTAAAAAACATGGAGCACTACAGGTCACAGCAAAAAGTGGGGTACAGCCGACGCGTTTCGCACTACGATCTAGTGCTTAGTCATACCCCGGTCTGCATATTCGTCATGATACCTCCCATGCCCTCTTTCTTATCTCTGTCTCTGGTGTTCTCTATAATAGCTTCTGCTTATTAATCTCTATGCAGAAAAATCCACTCATCATGCATGTGCATATTCATGCCTCTCACAGTAATACAACATTAGTGTTTGGAATAATGTCTTTACACATTCCACATTGTTTTACACAATTTTTTTATACATTTGCTTTACCTTAATGGTTTGCCTAAATAAATATTTGTATCCATTTTTTCATCTTCGGTAAGCCACGCAAGCAATATAGAACAGGCCTAATCGGTCAGTGTGTTTGGCATGATATGTGTATGTGCATGGTCAGTTTGAGGGTCCTACTTCTTACTTTTAACACATAATATATAACACCTAAAACATATAACATTGATTAAATACATCGGTCTTTGATCAGTTCCCTTTTCTCTCCTTCTTTTTCCCCATTTAGGGATTAATAAGTATGGTTCCAGCATAGAGTACAGATCTTGTTGGTTTATTATCTTTGGGACATTTGCACCAGCAAATTTGGCTACATATGAATCCCCATGACATTTACCATAGACCATTTACAAGAAATCGTTATGTGTATATGTGTTTTTCCATTTATATCTTCATTCACTCGTGAGTGCAGATTTTTATGTTGTTTAAATATCATGTTTTT
This sequence comes from Rana muscosa, assembly GCA_029206835.1. Lineage (NCBI taxonomy): Eukaryota > Metazoa > Chordata > Amphibia > Anura > Ranidae > Rana > Rana muscosa. Next base: position 137,027,542 of record CM055118.1, read on the forward strand.
GTATACATGTATGTTATATGTTTTGTAACATAATAAGGTCTTATATTAGTTTTAAGATATAGGTCTGGGAATATTTTCCAATATTTTCCATTATTATTCCCTTCTTGTTTTATGCATATAGAGTGAGATTTTGACATCTCATCAGGGATTTTACACTTCATTACCGTGTCGGTGTTCGTTTTTTGTTCTTTATCCATACACCTATACGATATTATTGGTCTGTGTATATATTTCATCTCCGCATGCGAGTTTATTCTATGCCCACATATCCACATGACATGTGATTCATTTGTACATAATGACATCTTTTTAATAGTTACAACATCTATGCTCTTTGTTTTACATTCAATTGTTCTCAATATCAATCTCTCTTTTTGTATGGGGGACTTTTTCCATCTCTACATAAATGTGAAACCATACAACATTAACATCCCTTCACATTTATAGAGAATTATTATGAGATGGTTTTCACATTCTCCTCTCAATAATTTGAGACCTACTACTAGTCATGAAGACTACACAATTTGCAGCACACTAATATGCATGTACATCTTAATGTCATGTCTGTTGTAGGTGGACATTTATTTTTGGGAGTGCGGCTGTCCATATGTTCTAAATTCTTCCTGCTTCAAGCATTGCCAGCACCCGTGGTTCCTGGGAGGACACTGATTACCAATTGCACTCACCTGGAGCGGTATCCTTTTCTCTTCACCTGCGGAAGTGGTATTGTGGATGGTGTCATGGTGAGCCCAGCTGTCCAGCACTGGTTTCACCAAAGGGCTTGGAATGCCCGGAGGGATGCTCCCTCCTCTGCCCCTCCTTCTGCCTGCATGATTGGTATAGGTGAGTCCAGTGCTGGAGGTGGGCACATAGACAACAGTTTACATGAACTGTATCTCCACTGGAAAAGGGGGTACTACATGGATGGAATAATGGTGCTGGGGGATATCAAGGGTGTATGGGGGAAAACAATGCTGAGGTGGGGGGGTCTGGGGTAAAGAGGGGTCAGAGTGCTGGTGGGATATCTGGGGTGAAGAGGGGTCACAGTTCTGGGGTATAGAGGGGTCAGAGTGCTGGGGAGGCATCATTCTAGCAGATATATTATATGCACAGGACAGCTTTGTTACTTTATGTATGTAGTATTTTCCCACTGTTTCTTTGCTGTACAGAATGATTGTTCATGTAGTTAATACAGAGCTCCACCCAAAAGGGGAAGCTCTGCTTGTCTGCCTCCTACCTACTTGATGTCTGCTTACCTGCGCGGTCTCCATTGTAGGGACCCCAGAGCATTACTTTGCCCAGGGGCCCATGATGCTATTAAGACGGCCCTGCGACAGAAGTCAATATGATAATCAACTTCTGTCGAGTGGGGGAGCATACACACTGTTTACAATTTGAACGGTCAAATTCGATCAGTGTATTCTCAGCTTTACACAGTATTTATCCTGATTAACAAGAAAGATCCTTAGTTATAATAATGGTGCATTTGGAGCAGTACTCTCTCTCCTTGTTGGAGGACACCTGTTTGGCAGTTACTCTTTTTTGGTCTGCATATTGCTAACCATATTTTTCTAAGCAAATTATTTTAAAACTTTAATGACACTTCATATTTTATAATGCAAACATAACAGTTTATGCCAACGGTATAAACTCTACCGTATATTGCTGAACAAGGAATGCTACAGTAATACACATTGATTAGGGGTAAGGATTGCTACATATAAAAATTGCCTTCATTTCCACTGTAAATTGTTTCCTTTTTCCTGATGATGAACAACAAGCCACTCACATGCCAGCTTTACTCTAATTAGTTCAATCAGTGAACAAACAGGATTGAATGAGCCTTTCAGTGCTATGGTAGGGATATTTCTATGCTGTGATGGTTTTAGCTATGTAATTAGAATTAAATGAATATACTGTATTTATTAGTCTGGTGCTAAGGCTGATCTACAGTTCTGTACATGGTATTATTCTGCTTCAATCCAGCAAGGATCCCGTGAGGCCTGATTTTTTTTCAAAGTTTATTCCTGCTGACATGTCTCCTTCAGAAAACTTTATTAACTTGTATGAAATTATTGTACATATGGGCCAGTAATATCAGATAAGGTAATGCTCAATGATCAAGGATTGACAGCGAAGAATGAAGCCTGATTGCGATTTCAGGGCTTGCCCTTATAGTTGCGAAAACAACCAGGCACCAGGGATCATCTGCACCACTGCCAACTCTTGCCCTTTTGATGAGAATATCCTCGCTCTTACTGGTGATGAGATCACAGGTCAAATTCAGAAAGACCCCCGTAGGCTGCCTCCCATTCACCCTCAAATGGAACTTCTTTTAAGCTCTAGAGATTCCTCTTAATTAACAAAAAGAAAATAGTTTATCTGCCCTACAGCTTGTGGTATAAATATCATTAAATTGTTGTGTAGGTGTATGGCCTTTAGCCTTTGACATAACACCAATACGTAGCATGCTTTTAGACTCATTACAAGTTTTGGACGATCCTTTTAAACGTTTTTTGAGAGGATAATGCCTGCTAATGGAGCTTTAGGCTTATGGGTACTCAACAGTTGCATGACAGTTTTTGGAAGAGGTGGGGATATTAATGACAGGTGTAGAGGGCTGCTTAAGAGGATGTTGAAGCTTTCTTACCTGTGGTGTGCTTGTGGCCCTATTGCAATGTCGTACACTGCACTTGGAAAAAAGTTAACGTTTATGTTTACCCAAAATGTTATATTATAGTTTTGGATAAAAGAGAGAGGGGTTGAGCCCCTGTCAGGTTTGTATTGTTTTCTTTGTCCTTGCCAGGTACACTTACTCTCGAATTTTTGTTCCCATGAGTATTGTCACTAAAACAAGAAACCAGATCCATAATTTCAGAGCTTTCACCGGAGTGGGACACCTGTCTTGGTGACCATTGTCTTTAGAGGGGAACTCCTCTCTCTTTGTAGGGGCTTCTTGTTACTTTTTGTTGTGTGTCTGAGATAAAGTGATAGAAAATCTCCCCAACAGGACCTAAAACATAAAACAAAACAGACAGTGTTTCATCCTTGCCTGCCAAACTTAAAGCAGACCTTCAGTAATTTTTTTAATTTTTCCATCTATTACATTTTCTGCCCTTGTTGTTTTAACTTTGGATAGTAAAACATTTTTTTCTGACAATAAATACCTTATACAGCCCACTTCCTGTTTCTTGTCTGGTAAAAAGCCTAGGCTTATGACATCATGCACAGATCTCTCTCTCTCTCACTCTCCTGAGAGTTTGCCAGGAAGGGAGGGGGGGGGCTGAGCCACAAGAGGGCCAATGAGAGTTACAGGCCTGCATATTTGGTATTCTTACTTGCTCTGTGCGGTGGTTTTGCACAGAGCAGTCCAGCTCCTCCTTTTCTCAGGTCCCTCGCTGGCTCTCCTGGCCCCTCCCTACTGCCAAGTGCCCCCACAGCAAGCAGCTTGCTATGGATGTACCAGAGTCGAGTCACAGCTGCCTGTGTCCACTCAGACATGGAGCCCCGGTTTGGTCCCACCCCCTCTCACTCTTGATTGGCTAACTGACTTTGATTGACAGCAGCAGGAGCCAATGATGCTGCTGCTGTGTCTCAGCAAATCAGAAGAAGAGTCCTGGATGGCTGAGGGAATTGTGGACATCGCTGGATCTAGATGGGACTCAGGTAAGTGAGGGGGGCTGTTGCACACAAAAGGTTTTTTATCTAATCTTATCATTCTATGCATTAATTATAAAAAAAAATCTGACTTTACAACCAGCAAAAAAACAAAAAAAAACTGTTTGTTTTATATGTAAATACCTTTGGAATGCATTGTACCAGAATAATAATTTTAGTGTAATTTTAAACAGGACAAATTACAGATTATCATGTGCACTTTTTATGTGCAGTAACACTATTTATTTTTAGACTAACATTGCTCAAAAAAAGAAAAAGCGCGTTTGTTACGTTTCATTGTCTAAGGATTGAGAAAAAAATTATTGTTGCAAGACAATATTCATGAAAAGAAAGCCGTGCTTGTACATAAAACAACAATATATGTATTACATTGTTATCTTAAGTAATGACAAAGTTATTTCTGAATAAACAAGTCCACATCAGAAACGTAAAAATGGCTCTGGTCCATAAGGGGTGAACAGATTTGAGAGGCAAAGTGGTTATTGATGTTGATTCTAAGTTCCAAATAATAACTTCCTTGTGACTGTTCCAGGCTCCCACCACAGCAAAGACCTGTGATGAGCAAATATCAAAACAGTAGAAGAAACTGTCAATTGCAGAGCATGACATAGATTTGTCACCTGTGTTGTCTGTTCTTTGGAGCCCTGCTGAAACAAGTGTAGCGGCCTCACCCCATCTCTTTTGTCTAGGGGTATGTCACACGACAGGGTGAGATGCGCTACGGCCCATGTCCTCCCCATAGCTGTGGGTGAGGTGAAGGCCAGTACCAGATATTTCCTCAGGCCTGTGTGCTTTTGTCTAGAATTAAGTCCTGCTGCGCCAACACTTCCCTCTGCTCCCATTAACCAGAGTTCCACACACCGATCACAGTCCAACTCTTGTTTTATTGCATATCTCACAATAAACAGTGCTTCAGTAGCCAACTGGTTGCGACTTGATAACATTTTGATACGGGGAATGAGCAGGTCGAGGCACTATCCTGGTTGTCAGCTAAACCACTGCGATCTCGCCAGCGGTTACTATAGCCTTAGCTAGAAAGGACTTAGAACTTGAGAGTCTCTACCAGCGACTCAAGAGAACATAGATAGGAGTACCTTCGCTGCGCTGCGGCCCCTGTCAGGGGAAGATGTCCCTCCAAGGGAGTTACCAGAGGCCCATCCGTCACTGGGTTGATGCTGCTCCAGACTCTCCGAATGGGTAACCTCCCCGGCCTCCTCACCTCAGACATGGGCCCCATCCACTTCAGGGACCCTCGGACTTCTCCACCCTCGCAGGACCCAGTCAAAGTCACTGGGCCCCAGGCCTCCTGGTTTAGTACCTCACCCCAGGCTGAAGGTGCCTGGGATGGACTCCAACTCCATTCCGGTCAGGCCTAGGGTGCCTGAGCCGGAATCCGGAACCGCCCGCACCCAGGCCTAAGGTGCCTGGGCGCGTGAAGAAGATCCTCCAAAAGACCTCGTGGTTAGGGTGTCTCCCCCTTTTATCTCCTCCCTTGACGTCACGGCAGGTTCCCCGCCCTCGCCGTACCATCTCCGGGAAGGGACAAAAAGGGTAGCACTGTGACTGCAAATCTACCTTGAGCCTACGGGTACCCCGCCACCCACAGGGCAAGGAAATTATTACACCGTCCAATCCTCCACAAACACAAATGGTCCATTACTCCCATACTTACACACCTGAGTGTCCTACCTAAATTTAGAGACCACGCTACACAAGTATGTAAGAGGTGTTCCAAATAATGCCTCACAGCGACTAGAGTTGTTCAGCCAGTTCTCCAATGGCAGAGGTCTATAGTTATGCAGGGGCAATATCTGTAGTATTTATTACCCCACTAGTTCTACCACAATAGTTCTGCTTCTCTAAACTGCTCTGAGCCTGAGCAGACGTAGACTTTACCCTAACATGAGGCCTCAGCACACAGGTGGTTCAATGTGCAATGCAGCGGGGGAATTGGTTTTTCACAGAGGCCCATTGCTACACAAATGCTCTGTGACAAGGGAGGTGCGTCAGGGGAAAGCTATTGATCACCACTCCAGACCAATCCCTCCCGCCATTACACCATCTCCACTCCTATCTCACAACTGGCTGCTTTCTCATAAGCTGGCTTACACTTGTAGAATTTTGTTTAAAATCTTTCAGAATGTTTTTGTTAAATTTTCTATTTGTTGTTGGGGTCAAATTAATCTTTGTTTTTGTAATAGAATTGTTATTCATTTTAACAAAACATATAAAGATTAATGAAAAAGAAGGCGTAACATGCATTAGGATAGGGGAAGGATCTAGCCGTCGACCCAAATCAGATATTCAGCAGCATCACTTAATAGGTTACATAACAAACAAATACAGATAAATTCAACACCCTAGTAAAAATTCATAAGCAAATCAGTCCAAGATAACACCAGGGAGCATGCAATCAAGTCCAAACATTATCACATGCCTATCCCCCAAATTTTGCCGGCCATACCCTAGTTAGAAAGCCGCTCATGCTACTTTTGGTGATGGAAAGGGGAAAGATAAGGAAAGAAAAAAAAAAAACACCCCACACCTCTCCCAGCCAAGAAGACAGATGATCCCACCATCATTCATTGTCCAACCTTGATTGCCAGTCATGAGTATAGGGGGTCTAAATTTTCTGATTCCCGCCCATTGTAAAATTCATAAATTATCCTTCGTGAAGCAGAATTCCTCCAAACCTATCGTAGGCTCCCTAAGTGCAGAGCACCCCCGCCGTCCACCATTTAGCTTGCTAAGTGTCAGAATCCGAACAATCCCTCCTAAAGGCAGGCCCCCGAGCGACTCTCCACCAGTGCAAGGCCAGCACTAAGATGTCTCCATCCACTACTGAATTAAACTTATCTGAAACTCTGAATTTATTTTATAAAAGGTGGTGGAAAAATAAATAAAAAAGGAGACTAGTGCACTAACCGATAGTCATAGAATCCATACCTGGGTACTAGGTGTAAAGGGAGCGACCCGCCCGATGCCTGAAATCCTCGGCACCCGTCAGACATCAACAAGAGAGGCGGAGTGACGGCGTCTCCCAAGCGAGGTGGAGCTCCACTCCCCCCTCCCCCCCCACCCTTCCCCATTTATTACCATGCTAGTAAATAGTAAATTCATGTATACAAAGAACACTTTATAATCACAAAATGTATTCAATATATGTTACACCGCTATTAACCCAAAAATGCCTTATTTTCTTTTCAGAACTTAAATTATTTCCTTATTTATTTTATCCAAGGGGGAATTGGACTACCTGACCGAGCTGTACACTTGTCCAGATTGGTATCATAGTGTAGTTCCCCGCAGACTAAACTTTGTGTGCAAATTGAACAACAGGCATTACCGATTGTTCTGTCTGCCCTCCCTTGGGTCGCCCACAAACAGTTTCAAGGATTGAAGTCGCATCCCACAATTGGGGCTACAATTGTATTTCTTATTCATACATTCCCTATAAAAGGCCTTTCTCCCTACCCATCTCTATTAACTCCGGTGATTTATAATCCAGATTTCCTGCCTGAGGTAGATAATAAACAACTGCGGGGGTTGGCAAGTCTGGGCATATCTAGGTGTATGCATTTTGTTACCTCAAAGCGATGGATGTCTACACGAGAATTACGCTAGGCCACTGACATTCTTTGAGTGTTTGTGCGCGGAGGGGAAATATGTACCACATCTGCTGTCACTCTTTTATAAACGGATTATAAATACGTTGATGGGTGGAGGACTTACAAATCACTCTCACCAGACAGCAAATCAATAGGATCCTCTTACTGGCCCACAAATCTTCCATAGCAAACTGTTTTCAAGAACAGGGATATAAGTTGTTGGCTAGGTGGTATAGGGTTCTGGTCCTACTCAATAAATTGTACCCCCAAATGTCTGGGCTCTGCTGGCGCTGTAATAAAAAGTTAGGGACATTATTACATATTTTCTGGGTGTGCCTCTTACTTACACCTTTTTGGAAGGAGGTGGGAAATGTGATTAGACAATTGACATCAGTCGATCTCGGCTCGAATATCTTTTGCACCTAAATGCACTTCCCTTTTGCCAATATAAAAAATCACTAATAGTGCACATGTTGAATGCTGCTCAGGCCTGTATCCCCAACCTTTGGAAGTGTACCACCACGCCATCTCAAGGGCTGGGGTCCGGAGATGGTTTCTCTGTCCTTAGTAATCTTTGTTTTTGACCACAGTGACATGAAACATGGAACAGGATGGATAATTTTTCTCAAACTAATGCATTTGTAATACTGAATGTGGTTTTCACATTCATTCCAAAATTAAATTTTAAAAGCAAAACAACATTTTGAAGTACTTTTGAATGACATTTATCCAGTCACTGAATGTAGAAAGAATTTGTACGAGTATTTGTACGAATATTCGTATAAATGTTTGTTCAAAATTCTACCAGTGTATGGCCAGTAGGGATGAGCCGAACACCCCCCCATGAAAACATGAAAAATCAAAAGTGCTTATTTTGAAGGCTAACATGCAAGTTATTGTCCTAAAAAGTTTATGGGGACCCGGGTCCTGCCCCAAGGGACATGTATCAATTGTGAGGGGGTTAGCTCGGCAGCGGGTGTGTGTGACCCCCGGGATGGGCTCCCCACACAAAAACAGGCCCAGCAAACGGAGGTTGTGGTTTTCAAAATCAAAAAGGTGCGGTTTATTTTCTATTTACAGTGACAAAACACAGCAAAGCAAAAGAAACATAAACAAAATAAATCCTGGTCAACTTGACCTCTGACTAAACATACAGGTTTCCTAACTAACAACTGGGATCAGCCTAGTGCTGTCCTAGTCCCTAAGTCCCTGGTTTTAAATGTCCAAGCAAATAGCCACACAGGCTTTGTCTCACCGCACAGGGGTTCACTCTCCCTAGACAGTCCACACAGGTCTGGTTCCAGGCATGAGCAAACACCTAATGAAGCTGGGAGTTCTTATAGAGGCCTAAATGAGCTGACAAGCTTCAGCTGGTCTCATCAACTCCCTGTCTGCACGACGCCCCACACTCTCCCTAGAGGTATGAGTCATCCATGAGCCCACTAGCCTCAGCTGGGCTTATACAACTCTCCACCTAGTTGTATAAGTCGGCGTAAAGCCTGAATCTGGGCGAAATATATCTACCCCCCTGGATGCAACCAGGTGACTTTACCTTCCTGCTGTCACACAATGCAAAAACAAGTTTAAGCCCAGGTTCACACTGGGCTGCGGGAGTGAAGCCGTGCAAGTTCAGCTGAACTCGCACGATTTCACTCCTGCCTGTCAGTCCCGATTTCGGCCGCAATTACAGGGACATCTGTGCAGGTTTCTGCACAGATGTCAATGTAAATCGTGGCCCGAAATCGCAAAAAGTAGTACAGAAACTACTTTTCTAAATCGGTGCAGCGCCGCACATGCGGCGTCGCACCGATTAGGACGGTTCCATTGCCCGCAATTTGCGGCAAATACCGGCGTTTTGACATGCGATTTGGCATGCCAAATCGCATGTCAAAACGCACCAGTTTGAACCAGGGCTTAAGAACGGACGTTTTTTTGGGAGCAGTGATTTTAATAATGCTAAAAGTGAAATATTCCTTTAAATTTCGTACCTGGGGGGTGTCTATAGTATGCCTGTAAAGTAGCGCAAGTTTCCCGTGCTTAGAAAAGTCCCTGCACAAAATGACATTTCTAAAAGGAAAAAAAGTCATTTAAAACTGATCGCGGCTATAATAAATTGTCGGGTCCCGGCAATACAGATAAAAGTCATTGAAAAAAAACAGCATGGGTTCCCCCTTAGTCCATTACCAGGCCCTTTGGGTCTGGAATGAATATTAAGGGGAACCCCGAGCCAAAAAAAAAAAACGTGGGGGTCCCCCCAAATTCCATATCAGGCCCTTCAGGTCTGGTGTGGATATTAAGGAGAACCCTGCGCCATTTTTTTTTATAATGGCGTGGTATTCCCCCCAAAAATCCATACCAGACCCTTTAGGTCTGGTATGGATTTTAAGGGGAACCCCGCACCAAAATGAACAATAAAATGGCGTGGGGATCCCCCCAAAAATCCATACCAGACCCTTATCCGAGCAAGCAACCTGGCAGGCTGCAGGAAAAGAGGGGGGGGACAAAAGAGCATCCCCCCTCCTGAACCGTACCAGGCCACATGCCCTCAACATGGGGAGGATGTCCCCATGTTGATGGGGACAAGGGCCTCATCCCCACAACCCTTGCCCGGTGGTTGTGGGGGTCTGTGGGCGGGGGGCTTATCGGAATCTGGAAGCCCCCTTTAACAAAGGGGACCCCCAGATCCCAACCCCCCTATGTGAATTGGTAAGGGGTACATTGAACCCCTACCATTTCACAAAAAAAAGTGTCAAAATGTTAAAAACCACAGGAGACGGCTTGGGACAAGTCCTTTATTAAAAATAAAAAATAAAAAAGAGATTCCAGCGATGTAATCCAATAAATCCATCCTCGATCTCCAGCGGTGTTATCCAATTCTCGTTCTCCAGCGATGGATGTTCTACAGCGACTCCAGCGAGGAACACGCACACGATCCAGCCTCCGGCCGGAGGCACCCGACGAATGACATGGCGCCAGCCTGACATCTCTTATGTAGCTAAGGGCGGGGCCACCCGTCACGTGACCCCGTCCCCCTCTGATGCAATGGGAAACCTGCGTTGCATCAGAGGGGGTCGGGGTCACCTGTACACGTCACTGGGAAACCACAGCGTTTCCCCTTGCCTCAGAGGGGGACGGGGTCACGTGACGGGTGGCCCCGCCCTCAGCTACATAAGAGATGTCAGGCTGGCGCTGCGTCATTGGCTGGGTGCCTCCGGCCGGAGGCAGGATCGTGTGCGTGTTCCTCGCTGGAGAACATCCATCGCTGGAGAACGAGAATTGGATTACATCGCTGGAGATCGAGGATGGATTTATTGGATTACATCGCTGGAATCTCTTTTATTTTTTTATTTTTATTAAAGGACTTGTCTCAAGCCGTCTTCTGTGGTTTTTAACATTTTGACACTTTTTTTGTGAAATGGAAGGGGTACAATGTACCAATTCACATAGGGGGTGGCCGGAATCTGGGGGTCCCCTTTGTTAAAGGGGGCTTCCAGATTCCGATGAGCCCCCCGCCTGCAGACCCCCACAATCACCTTGCAAGGGTTGTGGGGATGAGGCCCTTGTCCACATCAACATGGGGACATCCTCCCCATGTTGAGGGCATGTGGCCTGGTACGGTTCAGGAGGGGGGCGCTCTCTCGCCCCCCCCTCTTTTCCTGCAGCCTGACAGATTGTGTGTTCGGATAAGGTTCTGGTATGGATTTTTGGGGGGAACCCCACTCCATTTTTTAATTATGGCGCAGGGTTCCCCTTAAAATCCATACCAGATCTGAAGGGTCTGGTATGGATTTTTGGGGGGAAACCCACGCCATTTTTCTTTCTTTTTTTTTTTTACATTTGGTGTAGGGTTCCCCTTAATATCCATACAAGACCTGAAGGGCCTGGTAATGGAATTTAGGGGGACCCCCACGCTTTTTTTTTTTTTTTTCAATGACTTTGATCCGTATTGCCGGGACCCGACAATTCATTATAGCCGTGAGTAGTTTTAAATGACTTTTTTTCCTTTAGAAATGTCATTTCGTGTAGAGACTGTTATAAACACGGGAAACATGTGCTACTTTACAGGCATACTATAGACACCCCCCAGGTACAAATTTAAAGGAATATTTCACTTTTGTTTCACTTTAAGCATTATTAAAATCACTGCTCCCGAAAAAATGGACGTTTTAAAACTTTTTTTTGCATTGATACATGTTCCCTGGGGCAGGACCCAAGTCCCCAAACACTTTTTATGACAATAACTTGCATAGTAACCTTTAAAATTAGCACTTTAGATTTCTCCCATAAACTTTTAAAGGGTCTTACGCGTAGGGTTGCCACCTCATCCCTTTAAACCCAAACACATTAACTACACAGGTTCTGAGGCTGATTTAATGCAGATAAGGTGCTAAGTGAATTTATTTACCACCATAATCAGCCACAGAACCTGTGTAATTAATATGTGTTCGGGTTTAAAGGGATGAGGTGGCAACCCTAGTTCTGCGGCTTTTCGAATTTGCCGCGAACACCCCAAATTGTTCGGTGAACGGGCGAACAGGCAATGTTCAAGTCGAACTCATGTTCGACTCGAACAGATAGCCCATCCCTAATGGCCAGCTTTCTCTTTTCAACCATGAAGCCATGAACTTCCACTGAATAATTTGCTTTACTTGAATGAAACAAGAACAGTTCACATATTTGGTATGAGAATAGCTTTCCATACACATGGCATAAAGAAGTCTGTAAATCATTGGTTCATATTTATGGCAATAAATAAATCAATATATATTTATGGCATCCTTCAAGATGGGGAAGGATATATATAGCGAAAATACAATTTCCAGGTGTAAGGAGGGGGTATTGCAGTACTCACATTTCAGTAATCCTCAGTGGAAGGTCTATGTTTTCCTATGTTCAGGCCTGAGGCCTCCATTCCTAAGGCTGAGTTGCCTTTGAGCGGAAAACCATATCAGATCCCCCCACTACATATCACTTGGGCTCTCAATCTTCAAAACTAATTTCTAGAGCGCCTTCCATCCCTTAAATACAATGGGGGAGCTACTTCACACCTGCAAGGTAAAAAAGGCAAACCCCTCTCTATAAGTGCATGCACTAAGCAGCTGTTAAGTAATTTACCAGCATTGCCAGCAGCCAACTGTATGCAACCCCACCTGTTATATTCTGGCTGTAAGGCCCCTTTCACACTGAGGCGCTTTGCAGGCGCTATTGCGCTCTAAATAGCGCCTGCAATGCGCCCCATCTTTGAGGCGCAATAGGAGCGCTAAAAATAGCGCTCCTATAGCGCCCCTGCCCATTGAAATCAATGGGGTAGCGCCTCTGATACGCCCGCAAAACGCCTCAAAGAGGCGTTATTGCGGGCGTTTTTAACCCTTTTTCGGCCGCTAGCGGGGGTTAAATTACCCCCGGTAGCGCCCGCAAATCGCGGCAAAAAAACGGTATAGCGGCGCTAAAAATAGCGCCGCTATACCGCCAGCGCATCCAGCGCCTCAGTGTGAAAGTAGCCTGTAGATTGTCTGTTCCTGGGAAAGTACGCACTGACAGTTCCAAAGAGTTGCCACGGGCAAAGATTGTGCCTAAATGTCTGAGTGTATCTCTTTGCAGGTATTTTGCAGTGAGCAATTTGGGACTGGATAATTTACCAGCTCAGAACATTAGACAATTCACCCATGAGCTTCTTGTGACTTTTTTAGCCATGTGTGATTTCCTCTTCATGGCAGTGTGCTGAATGTGTCCTGGCTTATGATGACCATGCTATAAATGATTGCACTGGAGAATGTAATATTTTAACACTGTTCAACAATTGCTGCTCTTTTATCATATTGTTCTTATTAACCACTTAAGCCCCGGACCATTTGGTAGCTAAAGGACCAGAGGTGAATTCAGAATTTTGCACTGCGCTGCTTTAACTGTAAATTGTGCGGACATGCAATGTTGTACCCAAACGAAATTTGCGTCCTTTTCTTCCCACAAATAGAGCTTTCTTTTAATGGTATTTGATTGCCTCTGCGATTTTTATTTTTTGCGATATAAATGGAAAAAGACAGAAAATTTTGAAAAAAAATGATATTTTCTACTTTTTGTTATAAGAAAAATCGAATAAACTCAATTTTAGTCATACATTTAGGCCAAAATGTATTCAGCCACATGTCTTTAGTAAAAAAAAATGTCAATAAGCGTATATTTATTGGTTTGCGCAAAAGTTATAGCGTTTACAAACTAGGGTAATTTTCTGGAATTTACACAGCTTTAAATTTATGACTGCCTATCTCATTTCTTGAGGTGCTAAAATGGCAGGGCAGTACAAAACCCCCCCAAATGACCCCATTTTAGAAAGTAGACACCCCAAGGAAATTGCTGAGAGGCATGTTGAGCCCATTGAATATTTTTTTTTTGTCCCAAGTGATTGAATAATGACAAAAAAAAAAAAAAAATTACAAAAAGTTGTCACTAAATGATATATTGCTCACACATGCCATGGTTATATGTGGAATTGCACCCCAAAATACATTCTGCTGCTTCTCCTGAGTACGGGGATACCACATGTGTGGGACTTTTTAGGAGCCTAGCCACGTACGGGACCCCGGAAACCAAGCACCACCTTCAGGATTTCTAAGGGTGTAAATTTTTGATTTCACTCCTCACTACCTATCACAGTTTTGAAGGCCATAAAATGCCAAAATAGCACAAAACCCCCCCCAAATGACCCCATTTTAGAAAGTAGACACCCCAAGGAAATTGCTGAGAGGCCTGTTGAGCCCATTGAATATTTTTTTTTTTTGTCCCAAGTGATTGAATAATGACAAAAAAAAAAAAAAAATTACAAAAAGTTGTCACTAAATGATATATTGCTCACACATGCCATGGTTATATGTGGAATTGCACCCCAAAATACATTCTGCTGCTTCTCCTGAGTACGGGGATACCACATGTGTGGGACTTTTTAGGAGCCTAGCCGCGTACGGGACCCCGAAAACCAATCACCGCCTTCAGGATTTCTAGGCACAAATTTTTGATTTGACTCCTCACTACCTATCACGGTTTCGAAGGCCATAAAATGCCAAAATAGCACAAAACCCCCCCAAATGACCCCATTTTGGAAAGTAGACACCCCAAGCTGTTTGCTGAGAGGCATGGTGAGTATTTTACAGCTCTCATTTGTTTTTGAAAATGACGAAAGAACATTTTTTTTTTTTTTTTTTTTCAATTTTCAAAACTTTGTGACAAAAAGCGAGATCTGCAAAATACTCACAATACCTCTCAGCAAATAGCTTGGGGTGTCTACTTTCCAAAATGGGGTCATTTGGGGGGGTTTTGTGCCATCTGGGCATTCCATGGCCTCCGAAACTGTGATAGGCAGTGAGAAGTGAAATCAGAAATTTACACCCTTAGAAAGCCTGAAGGCGGTGATTGGTTTTTGGGGTCCCGTACGCGGCTAGGCTCCCAAAAAGTCTCACACATGTGGTATCCCCGTACTCAGGAGAAGCAACAGAATGTATTTTGGGGTGTAATTCCACATATGCCCATGGCATGTTTGAGCAATATATCATTTAGTGACAACTTTGTGCAAAAAAAAAAAAAAAATTTTGTCTTTTTTCCGCAACTTGTGTCAACATATAAAATATTCCATGGACTCGACATGCCTCTCAGTATACAGGTCCTTCTCAAAAAATTAGCATATTGTGATAAAGTTCATTATTTTCTGTAATGTACTGATAAACATTAGACTTTCATATATTTTAGATTCATTAAACACAACTGAAGTAGTTCAAGCCTTTTCTTGTTTTAATATTGATGATTTTGGCATACAGCTCATGAAAACCCAAAAATCCTATCTCAAAAAATTAGCATATTTCATCCGACCAATAAAAGAAAAGTGTTTTTAATACAAAAAAAGTCAACCTTCAAATAATTATGTTCAGTTATGCACTCAATACTAGGTCGGGAATCCTTTTGCAGAAATGACTGCTTCAATGCGGCGTGGCATGGAGGCAACCAGCCTGTGGCACTGCTGAGGTGTTATGGAGGCCCAGGATGCTTCGATAGCGGCCTTAAGCTCATCCAGAGTGTTGGGTCTTGCGTCTCTCAACTTTCTCTTCCCAATATCCCACAGATTCTCTATGGGGTTCAGGTCAGGAGAGTTGGCAGGCCAATTGAGCACAGTAATACCATGGTCAGTAAACCATTTACCAGTGGTTTTGGCACTGTGAGCAGGTGCCAGGTCGTGCTGAAAAATGAAATCTTCATCTCCATAAAGCTTTTCAGCAGATGGAAGCATGAAGTGCTCCAAAATCTCCTGATAGCTAGCTGCATTGACCCTGCCCTTGATAAAACACAGTGGACCAACACCAGCAGCTGACATGGCACCCCAGACCATCACTGACTGTGGGTACTTGACACTGGACTTCAGGCATTTTGGCATTTCCCTCTCCCCAGTCTTCCTCCAGACTCTGGCACCTTGATTTCCGAATGTACTTTGGACCACTGAGCAACAGTCCAGTGCTGCTTCTCTGTAACCCAGGTCAGGCGCTTCTGCCGCTGTTTCTGGTTCAAAAGTGGCTTGACCTGGGGAATGCGGCACCTGTAGCCCATTTCCTGCACACGCCTGTTCACGGTGGCTCTGGATGTTTCTACTCCAGACTCAGTCCACTGCTTCCGCAGGTCCTCCAAGGTCTGGAATCGGTCCTTCTCCACAATCTTCTTCAGGGTCCGGTCACCTCTTCTCGTTGTGCAGCGTTTTCTGCCACACTTTTTCCTTCCCACAGACTTCCCACTGAGGTGCCTTGATACAGCACTCTGGGAACAGCCTATTCGTTCAGAAATTTATTTCTGTGTCTTACCCTCTTGCTTGAGGGTGTCAATGATGGCCTTCTGGACAGCAGTCAGGTCGGCAGTCTTACCCATGATTGCGGTTTTGAGTAATGAACCAGGCTGGGAGTTTTTAAAAGCCTCAGGAATCTTTTGCAGGTGTTTAGAGTTAATTAGTTGATTCAGATGATTAGGTTAATAGCTCGTTTAGAGAACCTTTTCATGATATGCAAATTTTTTGAGATAGGAATTTTGGGTTTTCATGAGCTGTATGCCAAAATCATCAATATTAAAACAAGAAAAGGCTTGAACTACTTCAGTTGTGTGTAATGAATCTAAAATATATGAAAGTCTAATGTTTATCAGTACATTACAGAAAATAATGAACTTTATCACAATATGCTAATTTTTTGAGAAGGACCTGTATAGCTTGGGGTGTCTACTTTCCAAAATGGGGTCATTTGGGGGGGTTTTGAACTGTTCTGGCATTTTATACACAACATTAGGAAGCTTACATCCACTCTTCTAACCACTTGAAGACAAAGCCCTTTTTGACACTTTTTGTTTACATGAAAACATATTTTTTTTTGCAAGAAAATTATGTTGAACCCCCAAACATTATATATATTTTTAAAGCAAAGGCCCTACAGAATAAAATGGTGGGTGTTGCATTTTTTTTTTCTACACAGTATTTGCGCAGCGATTTTTCAAATGCATTTTTTGGGGAAAAAATACACTTTTTTTAATTTTAATGCACTAAAACACACTATATTGCCCAAATGTTTGATGAAATAAAAAAGATGATCTTAGGCCGAGTACATAGATACCAAACACGACATGCTTTAAAATTTCGCACAAACGCGCATTGGCGACAAACTACATACATTTTTAAAAGCCTTTAAAAGCCTTTACAGGTTACCCCGTTAGATTTACAGAGGAGGTCTACTGCTAAAATTACTGCCCTCGATCTGACCTTCACGGTGATACCTCACATGCATGGTGCAATTGCTGTTTACATATGACGCCAGACCGACGCTTGCGTTCGCCATTGGGCAAGAGCAGGGCAGGACAGGGGTGCTTTTTTTTTTTTTTTTTTTTTTATTATTATTAATTTTGCTTTTTTATTTTTTTTTTAAACTTTTGCTTCCATATATTTTTTTTTTATTATTGTTATCTCAGGGAATGCAAATATCCCCTATGATAGCTATAGGTAATGACAGGTACTCTTTTTTGAAAAAACTGGGGTCTATTGGACCCTAGATCTTTCCTCTGCCCTTAAAGCATCTGACCACACCAAGATCGGTGTGATAAAATGCTTTCCCAATTTCCCAATGGCGCTTTTTATATCCGGGGGGGGGGTCATTCCCTCCCACTGCTTGTAAAAGCAGTCCAGAGGCTAATTAGCCACTAGGATTGCTTTTACATGAAAGCCGGCCGCAGGCTGAAAAGAATGATACCAAGATGATACCTAAACCCGCAGACATCATTCTGGTATAAACATTCAAAGTCCAGCAACATACCAGTACGTTGCTGGTCCTTGTTGGACATGTATTGTAATCTTTTTTTTCATGCAGCCTGTTGGCTGAACGAAAAAAAAAGATTGATCGGTGGGTATGCCCACCATTAGAATACCGCCCTTCATCCACCCACTTCTAATGATGGGCATACATGCACCATTTATATATGCCGAAGCATGGGGGCATCTTCCCGCAAAAGTTATGCCGCGTACACATGGTCAGACTTTTCCACAGGCAAGCCTCCGTCGGAATTTCGACTGTATATACGCGGCATTAGGAGCAAAATCGCTCCTCCGCCCCTGCTGCCCCAATGCTTCGGCATATATGCTTTTTTTTTTTAACTGTGGTGGCGAAATCACCTCCTACAGCACTGGAGTCGCAGGGATCAGGCCTGTCTCTGCGAACGCTGCAGTTATGTGTGTTGTGTTTTGCAAGTGACAGTGATCGATCGATACTGCACTTGGGTGGCCTGGGCTGGACGGAGGGGCAAAACGCAGGTGCCAGCAGGTATCTGGGCTGATTCGGCTAACACTGCGTTTTTGGGAACCGTAAACTGCTGGGGACGCTAGTATAGATCTGATCAGATCAGATATTGATCTGTTCAGATACTATACCACTAAGGGGGGTGTATGCTTCACGCGTGGGTGTTAGCGTTACTGGCACTAACCTGACGCTGCCTGGGGTGTGACGCAGACCCTCTCTGACGCTAAAACCTAATTGATATCACCCACCGGGCGATCAGGGGGTTAAACCTTTATTGGGTTATATACGGCGGGTGCCCTGACACTATAAAAAGCAAACTAACCAGCGTCACCCCTAACACTTATATGATGATCACTGGTGAAAGGGTTAACTAGGGGCAATTAGGGGGTTAAAACCTTTATTAGGTAATATATGGGGGTACCTGACGCTATATAAAAACCTGACGGCGAACCTAAAAAAAAATTACTGGCTACCGATCTGTATCACCGACACTAAGACAACGATCATAAAAACGATCGCTTAGCGACAGTGGTAAAAGGGGGTGAAAGGGTTGCCTGGGGGGCGATCAGGGGGTTAAACCTTTATTAGATAATATATGGGGGTACCTGACGCTATAAAAACCTGCGGCGAACCTAAAAAAAATTACTGGCTACCGATCAGCATCACCGACGCTAAGACAGCGATCAGAAAAATGATCGCTTAGTGACGGCGGTGCTAGGGGGTGAAAGGGTTACCTGGGGGGTGATCAAGGGGGTTAAACCTTTATTATTAGGTAATATATGGGGGTACCCAACGCTATAAAAACCTGCGGCGAACCTAAAAAAAATTACTGGCTACCGATCAGCATCGCCGACGCTAAAACATCGATCAGAAAAATTATCGCTTAGTGACCGTGGTGATAGGGGGTGAAAGGGTTACCTGGGGGGCGATCAAGGGGGTTAAACCTTTATTAGGTAATATATGGGGGTACCCGACGCTATAAAAACCTGCGGCGAACCTAAAAAAAATTACTGGCTACCGATCAGCATCACCGACGCTAAGACATCGATCAGAAAAATGATCGCTTAGTGACGGCTGTGCTAGGGGGTGAAAGGGTTACCTGGGGGGTGATCAAGGGGGTTAAACCTTTATTATTAGGTAATATATGGGGGTACCCGACGCTATAAAAACCTGCGGCGAACCTAAAAAAAATTACTGGCTACCGATCAGCATCGCCGACGCTAAAACATCGATCAGAAAAATTATCGCTTAGTGACCGTGGTGATAGGGGGTGAAAGGGTTACCTGGGGGGCGATCAAGGGGGTTAAACCTTTATTAGGTAATATATGGGGGTACCCGACGCTATAAAAACCTGCGGCGAACCTAAAAAAAAATACTGGCTACCGATCAGCATCACCGACGCTAAGACATCGATCAGAAAAATGATCGCATAGCGACGGCGGTGCTAGGGGGTGAAAGGGTTATCTGGGGGGTGATCAGGGGGTTAAACCTTTATTAGGGGGGGTTAGGGGGCTACACTGGACCTAAAACTAAATGTACTGACACTTTTACAGTCACAAATGTCACTGATTGCAGTGATCAGTAAATAAATGGTCACTGCAATCAGTGACACTGTGACTGGGGGCTGGGGGGTGATCTGGGGGGTGATCTGGGGGTGTCTGGGGGGGCCTAGGGGGGGCGATTTATGTACCTATGTGTCCTGGTGTCAGTGTAGTGTTGTGTGCACTGACCTGCATCTTCTCCTGTACGGCGCTCGGTATATGTGAGCGCCGCAGGAGAGATGACATCACTTCCTCCAGCCTGTGTAAACAAGTACACAGGCAGGGGAAGCTCTCATTCGCCGGGAGCGATCGAGAGGGGGTGGCCGGAATTGAACGGCCGTCCCCTCATGCCGGATCGCTCCCGAAGGTAAAACGACCGCTCACTGTAAAGAAGGGGGGTCCGATCGGACCCCCCAACTATACAAAGGCAATCACGTACATATACGTGATTCTGCCTGTCGGTGCCATTCTGCCGACGTATATTTACAGTGGGCGGTCGTTAAGTGGTTAACTCAGCACACTTGGTGCCTGACATTGCCTTGGTGCGCACTTCACTAGGGACAATTTATATGGCAACAATATAACTTAATTATGCTGTACTGCTGTTTAAAATTCAAAATACATTTAGAAAGCATAGTATTAGGCTTTAGAAATATTTCTCCATTTCTCTTGCAAATAAAATAAAGTTCTTCAGAGAACACTCCAAAGGATACTGCAAGTTCCACACAGCATTCTGCATTAAAAAAAAAAAAAAACATAAAATGCAGGCACAGTGCATACCTCCCAACTTTCTAAAATGGGAATAAGGGACACCTGCTAGTAAATGTATGTAGGCATAGGACACACCCCTGCCACGCCCCCTTAAAGGAGAATTGTACAAAAAAAAACGTTTTTTGTTTTTGTTTTTTTTACCACTACTATTCCTTTATATTGTCTTTTGGAATTGACAAATGCAGCAATTTAGAAATTGGATAAAAAAAGTTTAGCACTGGGGAACACTTTTTAACCACTTCCCTACCGCCCATAGTCATATGACATCCACAGATGGGATCTCCCATCCTGGGTGGGCGTCATATGACGTCCTCGGGTTTGTGGGGGGATATCTGAATGATGCCTGCAGCTAGAGGCATCATTCAGATATCCTTTTGTTGTGCCGGCGATTCTGGGCACCATAAGAATGATCATAGCGGCGGTTCTGCCGCTTGATCGTTCTTATAGGCGACGGGAGAGGACATCCCCCCCCCCCTCCCACCGCCATCCGGTGCTTCTCCGGGCTCTCCCGTGCCATCGGGGACCCGGAGAGAATCGTCTGGCGCCGGTGGTGGGTCACGTGGGCCATCTGGTCACCAGTCATCTCTATGCTCGTCGGAGGCCCGGGCGCGATGTGATGACGTCACACCCAGGTCCTCAGATGTAAACAAAGCCGCCATTGTGGCTAGTAAGTATGAGATCAGTGAAAAAAAATTCACAATCTCATGCTTTCCAGCCTGGAGGAGAGATGTGGGGTCTTATTGACCCCGCATCTCTCAATAAAGAGGACCTGTCACACACATTCCTATTACAAGGGATGTTTACATTCCTTGTAATAGGAATAAAAGTGATAAAAAAAAAGGAAAATAAGTGTAAAAAAAAAAAAAAAAGAATAAGAAAAATAATAAAAATAAAATAAAACGCCCCTGTCCCCGGTAGCTCGCAATCAGAAGCGAATGCACACGTAAGTCCCGCCCACATATGTAAACGCCGCTCAAACCACATATGTGAGGTATCGTCGCGTGCGTTAGAGCGCGTGCAACAATTCTAGCACTAGACCTCCTCTGTAACTCTAACCTGGTAACCTGTAAAAAAATAATAATCGTCGCCTATGGAGATTTTTAAGTACCGAAGTTTGGCGCCATCCCAATTTTAAAGAGTGACATGTTATGTATCTATTTACTCGGCGTAACATCATCTTTCATATTTTCCCAAAAAATTGGGCTAACTTTACTGTTTTGTTATTTTTTAATTCATGAAACCATTTTTTTCCAAAAAAAAAACGCTTTAAAAATTATTGCACAAATACTGTGTAAGAAAAAGTTGCAATGACCGTCATTTTATTCCCTAGGGTGTCTGCTAAAAAAAACATATATAATGTTTGGGGATTCTGAGTAATTTTCTAGCAAAAGAATGATTATTTGTACATGTAGGAGAGAAGTGCCATAATAGGCCCGGTATTGATGTGGTAAAAAAAGCCCGGTGTTGAAGTGGTTAATAGATAAAAAGTGCATTTTATATACAACTATATGGATCAGACCAAAATGAGGGACAAATGAGGAGGAAAGAGGGACAGAGGGACATTGCTCCAAATGAGGGACAGTCCCTTAAAATCAGGGACAGTTGGAAGGGATGACAGTGTGCAATAACTGCTACAATATATTATAGATAGAAAAAGCCAATTTCCTATAATAGGCCCTAAAGTTTGTTTAAAGTAAAACTGAGAAGTGAAAAATTGCTATGTTATAGGGATGTTAATTGTGGCAAAACAGGATCCTGAGAAATTTACCTTTTTGCTATGAATTTCCCCTGAAAAATAGTAGCGCAATTCCTGGTATTTTAGGGTACCAAGGCACTCCTGTACCTACAGCCTCATAGCTGTATAATTGTAATGTGAGATCTAAGGCACTGCTGCCTCTCCCTGCTAGTATTAGTAGGAGTAGGACTGATATTTGATTATGTCACTATTCTACTGCTGCTCCTGTTCTCCTTGCTGAAGGTTCTGATATGAAAAAGCAGAACCCTGCCTCTACCAAGATGGCTATCTCCACAGGAAGACACCATGCAGAAAAGGGCATGATACATGAGTAATGGGGAAAAAATCAGCTGCAGTATGACTACAGGCAATAATGGTGATGAGTAATTTGCCCCCTTTTTGGACATATTTTCCATGGTTCAGTTCCTTATTAATTAGATTGTGAGCTCTTCTTTTTTCTCTCCTGCCTTTAATTTTCTTCCTTTTAAATATGTCTGCCCAGTTTCTGATTTTGGGTGTAGCCACCTAAACTGCCTAGGGCTGCCTCAGCCTAAATCCCCTTCATTCTAGATGTGAACCAATCAGGGGAGACCTCCAGTCTTCATTAAGACCTAGAAAGTAATAAAAGGATTATCCCTCACAATTGCTCCACAATTTACACAGTTTATTTTTCATAAAAAGCAACATAAGGCCTCCAACTTCAATGCAGCGATACGAAAGTAGAGTTTAAATTAGCTTATAGCGGTGCATTTCCTTTGAAATGTTTAATGTTCCGGGCTGTCTGGAAATATTTGCCTTCTGGAGATGCAGCATTCCAGTGACATGTGCGTTCTTGAATAGCTCATCACGCATGTTCTAGCCTGGGGGGCAGTGAGGAGCTCAAGAAGTAGCAATCATGTCTAATAAGTGGTTTCCCAACCTGACGTGGTAACATATTTCTCTGGATTAATGTTTTTTTTTACTCTTAACCACTTCAGCCCCGAAGGATTTGGCTGCCAAATTACCGGGCCACTTTTTGCGATTCGCCACTGCGTCGCTTTAACTGACAATTGTCGTGCGATGTGGCTCCAAAAAAAATGGACGACCTTTTTTTCCCACAAATAGAGCTTTCTTTTGGTGGTATTTGATCACCTCTGCGGTTTTTCTTTTCTGCGCTATAAACAAAAATAGAGCAACATTTTTGAGAAAAAAAAAATTTTTTTTACTTTTTACTATAATAAATATCCCCAAAAAATATATTAAAAAAAACATTTTTTCCTCAGTTTAGGCCGATACGTATTTTTCAACATATTTTTGGTATAAAAAAAAAATCGCACTAAGCGTTTATTGATTGGTTTGCGCAAAAGTTAAAGCGTTTACAAAATAGGGGATAGTTTAATGGAATTTTATTAATAATTTTTTTTTTACTAGTAATGGCAGTGATCAACACACATTTTTATCGTGACTGCAACATTATGGCGGGCACATCGGACACTTTTGACGCTATTTTGGGACCATTGCCATTTATACAGCGATCAGTGCTATAAAAATGCACTGATTACTGTGTAAATGAAACTGGCAGGGAAGGAGTTAACCACTAGGGGGCTAGGAAGGGGTTAAGTGTGTCCTATGGAGTGATTCTAACTGTGTGGGGGCTGGGCTTACAGTGACACGACACTGATCGCTGCTCCTGATGACAGGGAGCAGACGATCAGTGTCCTGTCACTAGGCAGAACAGGGAAATGCCTTGTTTACACAGGCATTCCCCCGTTCTGCAGCTCCCGGACACGGTCACGGGACACCAGCGGACATCGAGTCCACGGGTCCCGCGGGCATGGGCACGGAGCTCGCAGCAGGGGCACGCCCACACAGCGGCAAATTTAAAGGGACGTACCTGTACGCCCAATTGCCTGTCTGTGCCATTCTGCCGACATAAAAGTGCATGCGCTGGTCGGCAAGTGGTTAAAGGGTCAGCCCATGGAAAACAAATATTTTTTCTTATGGGTCAAAAATGACATGTTAAGTCACCCACTATCTAGGACCTTGGTGAGCTCTATTGACCTTGGCATGATGAAACCAAACACATAAAAAAACATACACAACACCAGATCCTAGATATCTGAGGTTTAAATAAGCCAAGTTACACCTGCATAGTCCTCAACAAGGTTCTGATTATTGGCACCTAATCTGGAACACCCAATTCTAATTTTAGATGGTGTATTTACTCTTTCTATATGGCACCTGCATCTATCTATCTATCTATCTATCTATCTATCTATCTATCTATCTATCTATCTATCTATCTATCTATGTTACTAAATTATTTTGAATACATCAAAAGGACTGACATCATCCCAAGGTGAACTGGAAGGCTAAAAACCTGAATATTGGTGGAAAAAGAGCCAGGGACATTTGGCCATAAGATCTCACTGCAGGAGTTCTTGATATAAAAGCCCACTAATTACTTAAAGTGGTATTAAATATTCAGCTTTTTTTTTTTTTAAATAACAAACACGTCATACTCACCTGCTCTGTGCAGTGGTTTTGCACAAAGCAGCCCCAATCCTCTTCTTCTCAGGTCCCTCGCCAGCTCTATTGGATCCTCCCCCTTGACCAGTGCCCCCAATACCAAGCTGCTTGCTATTGGGTCACTGGTACATGCTCGCTCCCAATCCCTGCTCTATGCGTTCATAAGACACTATGGGGGTTATTTACGAAAGGCAAATCCACTTTGCACTACAAGTGCACTGCAAGTGCACTTGGAAGTGCAGTGGCTGTAGATCCGAGGGGGACATGCAAGGAAAATAAAAAACATTATTTTAGCTTGCACATGATTGGATGATAAAATCAGCAGAGCTTCGCCTCGTTTCAGATATTCCCCTCAGATCTACAGCGACTGTACTTCCAAGTGCACTTGTAGTGCAAAGTGGATTTGCCATTCGTAAATAACCCCCATAGAGCCATGGCTCGCTACCACCCCACTCTCTTCTTAATGGCCTAGGCCTCGTACACACGACCGATTTTCTTGGCAAGAACCAGCAAGAAACTTGCTGGCAGAGAGGTCTTGCCGAGTAAATCGGTCGTGTGTACGCGGCTATCGGGTTTCTCGTCGAGAAAACCGACAAGAAACCTCGACGAGAAAATAGAGAACCTGCTCTCTATTTTCTCGTCGAGATTCTCCTCGGCATGTTTCTCGACGAGAAAAGTGAGTGTGTGTACACTTACCTGTCCTCCCCGAAGCCCGCACATGTTCGAAATGAATTTGACGCATGCGCGGTAGCTTCCTAGGCATACGTAGGGTATACCAAGATGGCGGCGACGGCATCGAATGTGACGAGCGCATGCTCGTCGTAGTCGATGACGTCACCGCGTACGCTCCATTCAAAGAACCGCGGGTTCTTTGAAACGAGCGTGTGTACACTCGGCCGGGACAAGTTTCTTGTCCAAGAATCTCGTCGAAAAAAACGACATGTTTTTTTCAACGAGAATCTCGGCCGTGTGTACGAGGCCTTACTGGCTGTGGTTGACAGCAGTGAGAGCAAATGGCTCCTGCTGCTGTCTCAGCCAATGAGAAGAGGGAGTCCTGGAACAGCTGAGGCTCTCGTGCATCACTGGATTGAGAGGGGGCTCAGGTGAGTATTAGGGGAGCAGCACCCAGAAGTTATTTTTTTACCTTCATGCATAAAAAACCTTCAGCCTTTACAACCACTTTAACCGTGATAATTCAATGTCTTAAAGCAGAACTATGCTATGTTTAAAACCCAAAGTAATTAGGAATAGTGTTGCTGTCACTTCCTAACTTTTAAACAAATTAATTTGGTTTAAACTCTTACATGCCGACATCTGGGGACTTTGAATCCATGACATGTGTCTTTGCAGTTTCCCTAGATCATGAAGGACAGTTTTGCTTATTTTTCTTATTACTGCAAGTCAGGAAATGTCCAATTGGACATGTGCATTAAGTTGTATGTTATTGTGCATTAAGGCAGTACATTCATTTTGAATGGGCTGCTAACCCACTCCATACCGTACGTGACCCTTTTCTAGCAATGCACAATGAGATTCCTATTTCAGGACTCTTCAGAGCTCTGGCCATGAATAGAAAGCAAGAGGTGACAATTTTGACAATGCCAAACCTTTCTGCCCATCTCCTCTCCAAAGTTTCTGCATCCTACTAAATGATTTCATATTTCCACACTCTACTAAAGCAGCATTTATGTAGCTTTTCAAAGCGTGCATCAACATGTAATGGTGAAAAAGAACATAGCAGATGATGACAGCAGTGTTGCCAAAAGGAATTCTCTCAAGAGCTTAAAGTTGAATGTTAATGAAGAATCTGGTATTCGCTGATAGTTTTAATGAACTTAGTGTTTTCCCATGTCACTTTCTTTTCCTGCAAAGAAAATAAACATCACTTGGCTAGGCCTACGTTAAAATATTTGATTGCTTAAAATAAACAACTGTAGTTTATTAAACATCAAAAACCTTAGTCATCAACCAAACCTGTAAAGGGCTAAGCACTCCTCACTTGCCTCCATGGGGCATATTTTAAGAGAACTGACTATAATGTTAGGGGCAAGCACTACTACTGTGTAAGTGTATTACTGCCAGGCTCTTATAACCTCTTATAGAGATCAAATCAAAGGCGTAACTAGAACCTTCAGGGTCCCGATGCAAGAAACCATGAAGGGACCCTCCGCCCCCAGGTCGGGGCCCTTCCCTCTGAGCCTGAGGACCCTTCCCACTTGACTCCCGTTGCAGGAGGACCCTTTATTATGGTCCCGCAGTGGATCCCTTTCACATGTTCTGCAGCGGATCTGGTAGATCCACCACTGTTGTCAGTGGGACTGTAAATGGTGTCAGTCAGTAGAGCAGTGCATTTTGTCAGTAATGCAGTGAACGTGGTCAGTAGGACAGAGGACGGGGTCAGTCGTTTTAAATTTTCGTTACTTTTTTTTTTAATTTTTTTTTATTATTGTTTACAATTTTCCAGTTGGGGGGCTTTGGTAAGATCTCAGGGGTCCCCTGATGTTTGACCTTCGAGACAGAGAAAAGAAAATTGAGGACACAGCTCTCAATCTCCTTTTCTGCAGCCTCGGCTACACAGAATGAATGAACAGAAAGATCTCTGTACAGACTGAACTGACTGAAGCATAGAACACACAGTTTCCTATGCTTCAGTTATTAATGGACATATTGAGTGACCGGTACCGATCAGTCACTGTGTCCATTCAGAAAAGGAAGGGGCCGGTAAATTACATATTTACCGGTCCTTTCCCCTGCTCTCCATCCTGAAAGCATCCCCTGTAAAAGCCAGTGGGAGAGGGGAGGGGGTTGACCAGGGAGCACACAAGGGCCCAGGGGCAGCAAGAAACAAGTAACCTGTTTAACAACACAAGTAAGCCAGTTCAAGGATTTTTGTCATTGTCCTTTGTCCAGGAGGGGGGACAGTATGACAGGAGGGGAGCAATATGACAGGAGGGGGACAGTGGGACAGGAGGGGGACAGTGGGACAGGAGGGGGCAGTGGGACAGGAGGGGGTAGTGTAATAGGAGGGGCAGTGTGATAGAGGGGGCAGTATGATAGGAGGGGATCGGTGCATTGTGACAGAAGGGGGGGTCAGTGTGACAGGATGTGGGCAGTAGGACAGGATGGGGGCAGTGTGACAGGAGATGGGCAGTGTGACAGGAGATGGGCAGTGTGACAGGAGATGGGCAGTGTGACAGGAGGGGACAGTTTGATATGGGGGGGGGGCAGTATGACAGGAGGGGGTTGGGCAGTGTGACAGGAGGACACAATGACTCCCTGTAAACTTCAATAGATCAGGACATCAGGCTGAAAAGGAGGGGCAGTGTTATAGGAAGATGGGGGTAATATGACAGGAGGGGTCGGGCAGTGTAACAGGAGGAGGGGGGACATGTGACAGGAGGGTGGACAGCGTGACAGCAGGTGGTCAGTATGACAGGAGGGGGGGAGTGTGACATGAGGAGGGGGCAGTGTGACAGGAGGGGGGTCAGTGTGACAGGAGGGGGGCAGTATGACAGGAGGGGGGCAATGTTACAGGGGGCAGTGTAACAGGAGGAGGTGGAGCAGTATTACAGAAGGGGGCAGTATGACAGGAGGGGACAGTATGACAGGAGGGGGGCAGTGTGATAGAACGGGAGCAGAATCACAGAGGGGGAAGAAGTGTGACTGGAGGGGGCAGTGTGATAGGAGGGAAGTCAGTGTGACAGTAGGGGGCAGTGTGATACGAGGGGGGGCAGTGTAACAGGAGTAGGGGGCAGTATGACAAGAGGGGTTTGGGCAGTGTGACAGGAGGGGGTCGAGCACTGTGACAGGAGGGGGTCGAGCAATGTGACAGGAGGACACTGTGCAGTGCATTGTGGCAAAGAATGCATTTTTGGCCAGGAAGCAAGACTTACCTGCCAGGAGCAGCCTGGAGGAGTGGGAGCCGGAGTCAAGGCAAAGCTGAGAAGCAGACCTATGACTCATTGTAAACATCAATAGATCAGGGCACCAGGCCGGATAGGAGGGATCAGCACGGCAGAGCGGCTTATAGAAGAATCCTCTGCATTATCCTCCTGACTCCTGCAGCCACTGAAAGCCTGCTTCTCCTCCTCTCACTCCCACAGGTATTTAGTGGCTGCAGGAGCCAGGAAGATAATGAAGGGGGATCTGTTTTTCTATAAGTCGCTCCGCTGTGCCGCTCCTCCTATTTAGGAGCAGACCAATCTGACAGGGGAGATGCAGGGGCCCCCTGAAGTGTGAGGCCGAGTCGCATTTGTGACTCCTGTGACCCCTACAGTTACGCTCCTGGATCAAAGTGCTCCCTTTGACATTGCCTTCATCTGCTTTTCTCTCCAAAAGGACAGGTCCACCTTTGTTCAGGCATCATCCAGGGTCAGCATTTACCCACTGGACCGAGAGGGCACATCAAAAATAACAGTTATTTAGACCGTGCCTCCTGTGCAGTTCTTGGCTGGGAAAAAGAAGACAAGGTGTCCTGCTTCCTTCTGCCTACAGCAAACTGATGACATTATCTTGACTATGTTGACTTTGGCAAAGTTGGTTGACTGCAGTTCAGGGACTGTTTTGTAATAAAAGGCGAAGCTGTGTCAGAAATGTATTGATCCAGACCTGTAGGTTACTGTAAGAACCACTTGAGACTGTTCTAAATTTGTGCTTTTCCAACCAAACATATAATGAAAAAAATCTATTTCAATTGTACAGTATATGTAAAAAAAATCTGTAAAAAGGTAGTTGACTATATATATTAGATATCAAGTTTTACTTGACCCCACTTGCCCATTTCTCTGACTACCTACTGGTCAATGAGGTCGTCTGTAATATCTAAGGACAAATAGGGAGACTCAGAAAGCAGATGGACGTTGGCCCAAAGTCAGTTTTTACCAGGAAAGTCAGAGTTTGCAAATAACCTCTGCTGTCTATATTCCTGAATCTAAAAAACAATTTTTACCTATGATCTTAGAGATACGGAAAATTGCATATATTCAATTTGATTTGCCAAGGTTAAAACCTACTACACATGGGCCGATTGTTGGGCGTCATCGGCCAGTTCAATAGAAACTGGCCAACATTCAGATGTGTGTATGGAAGCCAGTCCGACAGACGGCGGCCGTTTGGCCAGCTTCTGTCGAAGGGTCATGATCGAAAACGGTCTGCCGACCGACTCATGATCAGTGCTCTCAGTGGCTGATGGCAAGGGGGGCGTCCTTCTGTCAGGACACAATAGCACAACAGGGGAGATCACTGTGCTAACATCAGATTGTTAGTACAGGGGCTCCGACATGAACTGTGAGGTTTTTTTCTTCAACCCGCTGGGTTGAACAAAACAAAACTAGTAGTGTGTGCGAGGCTTTAAAGTCCAACCCCAGAGAAAATTTATTTTAGTTTGAATAAAGTAGAAAAAGGTTACAATCTCTGTCTTTGTCCCTGCTGGGGGGATTTTCCTTCACTTCTTTTAATATTACTCTGACAGGAAGTGAAGGTAACTATTCACAATAGCAGACAGGGACAGCAAAAAACCTGACACAGATTTTAACCTCCAATGAAAAAAAAAGAAACCAAGAGGTGATGGCACTTTGTGATGTGAGTTCATACAAAGCAGGGAGAGGACAAAAACATTTGGATATCTCACTGGCTCAGGTTAGGATGCTCAAAATAGACAGGACTACCCTCCGGTGGGTATCAGTTTATAAGGTACGAACAAGGGGGAAGCGAATTGCTGGAGTAGGAGTGGGCTGGCCAGCAGCAGCTGCATGAGCAATCAAGTAATTTCAAGTTTCTTATTTTAACCGAAGTCCTGATGAAGAGATCGTTTTTTCTGGCCCCGAAACACGTTGACAGGCTCTAATCCTTCCCTTTTTTCTATACAAAAGTTTAATTTGTGCTTTGTTTATGTAGCGGTGCCCCCGCAGGAGCCGCTTGAATATTGGTTTGCTCGGGTCTTCCACTGATTAATCCACAACCAGTTACAGGGTATTGTGACAGCAGGAAGGTAAAGTCACCTGGTTGCATCCAGGGGGGTAGATATATTTCTCCCAGATTCAGGCTTTATGCTGACTTATACAACTAGGGTGGAGAGTTGTATAAGCCCAGCTGAGGCTAGTAGGCTCATGGATGACTCATACCTCTAGGGAGAGTGTGGGGCGTCGTACAGACAGGGAGTTGATGAGGCCAGCTGAAGCTTGTCAGCTCATTTAGGCCTCTATAAGAACTCCCAGATTCATTAGGTGTTAGCTCATGCCTGGAACCAGACCTGTGTGGACTGTCTAGGGAGAGTGAACCCCTGTGCGGTGAGAAAAAGCCTGTGTGGCTATTTGCTTGGACATTTAAAACCAGGGACTTAGGGACTAGGACAGCACTAGGCTGATCCCAGTTGTTAGTTAGGAAACCTGTATGTTTAGTCAGAGGTCAAGTTGACCAGGATTTAATTTGTTTATGTTTCTTTTGGCTTTGCTGTGTTTTGTCACTGTAAATAGAAAATAAACCGCACCTTTTTTTGATTTTGAAAACCACAACCTCCGTTTGCTGGGCCTGTTTTGTGTGGGGAGCCCATCCCGGGGGTCACACACACCCGCTGCCGAGCTAACCCCCTCACAGTTGGTGGAGAATGCGGGCAGTTTTGTTTTAAGCCAGCATGGAGGAGATACTGAAGCAGCTGGCTCTAGCAAATGCCAATCAACAGCAGACAAATGCAGGTTTGCAAAAGAGCCTTGCAGCTCAACAACAGAACTTCGCAGCCCAGCAGCAAGCTCATCAACAGAGCCTTGCAGCTCAGCAACAAGCCCAGCAGCAATCTGAGGCCCGCTTCATAGACCTGTTACAGAAGCAAGAGCAGAGACTACAACAAATGGAAGCAGTAATGCAGCAACGTCCGCAGACCAGTGAGGAAAGCCGTCCCACTAATACCGCGTCCTTTGGGGTGAGTCGTTTATTGACAAAAATGACTGGAGAGGATGATCCAGAGGTATTTTTGACCACATTTGAAAGGACTGCTGAAAGAGAAAAGTGGCCTGAGGAGCAGTGGGCTGGACTGGTGGCTCCTCTGTTAACTGGTGAATCGCAGAAGGCTTACTATGACCTAGAGCCTGACCAAGCAAAAGACTATGTGATGCTAAAAGCTGAAATATTGGCAAGGCTGGGTGTCACCCAGGCTGTCCGGGCTCAGCGTGTGCATAACTGGACTTTCCAGCTTGGAAAACCCCCCAGGTCTCAAATGTATGATCTCATTCACCTAAGCAGAAAGTGGCTACAGCCAGAGACTTTGTCCGCACCAAAGATTGTGGAACGTGTTGTAATGGATCGGTTTTTGAGAGCTCTTCCTACTGCCATCCAAAAGTGGGTAAGCCATGGAGACCCAGAGACGGCCGATGGTCTTGTGGATCGTGTGGAGAAATACTTGGCTACAGAGAACCTGACGGCCTCTTCCAGAGACACTCGGACTTTCCACCCTAAGACCAGACCATCCCCAGGGGCGGATAAGAGGATTCCAAGGGGTGAGGGTGGAGAGAGTGAGAGGGTGGGAGCTCTACCCCAAGTTTGGCGAGAACAGCCTGGGAAATCAGCGGCTCAAGAGGCGGCAAGAAGGATCGTTTGCTACCGCTGCCGGCAAGCGGGACATATTGCAGCCAATTGCCCGGTTGTGGAGGAACCCATGCAGTGTGACTTTCTGATGGGCAGACGTCAGTCGCTGTGTGCGACAGTCGCATGCACTGCCATTCGAGGAACTGAGAAACATTTATGCAAAATGTGTGTTAATGGTAGAAATGTTGTGGTATTGCTGGATTCAGGTAGCCTTGTGACCCTGATAAAGGCTGAGTTAGTTAAAACAGAGGTCTCTGGGAATAGCAAGGTAGCTGTTATTTGTGTGCATGGGGACACCCGAGAGTATCCAGTGACTACAGTGTGTTTCGAGACCCCCAAAGGTACCCTCTCTCATCCAGTGGGCTTAGTATCTCAGTTACCGCATGACGCCATTGTGGGAAGGGATTTTCCGAAGTTCTGGGAACTGTGGGATGATCCTGAGCCCCCCACTGGTGCCCCTATGTACCAGGAATGGGATAGCCAGAACTCCCCTGAGAGTGGTGAGGACTCTCCGGAATTTCCCTTATCAGTATTGGCAGGGGAGACTCAAGAAACTGGAGAGGAGCCCACCTCCTCAGACGAAAACCTACCGTCTGTGGAGTTTTCTGATCTTGAGGTTCACAGGGAAAACTTTGCCACAGAACAGTTGAAAGACCCCGCCCTAATAAATGCACGGGAGAACGTAGTGAAAATAGATGGCGAGTTAGTGAACCCAGATAATACCTGCACTTACCCATACTTCAGCGTAGAGAAGGACCTACTGTATCGGGTGGCAAAAAGGGCAGAAGAAACCGTTGAGCAGCTTGTGGTGCCCAAACCTTACAGGAAGTTGGTGTTGGAGTTGGCCCATGGGCACATTCTTGGAGGTCATCTGGGGACAGAGAAAACCCGAGAGAGGGTATTACAGAGATTCTATTGGCCGGGGGTGATAAAGGACATAGAAAATTATTGTTCCTCCTGCCCTGTGTGTCAGAGGTCGGCCCCGATGCCACATTTCCGTAGCCCGCTGGTCCCTCTACCCATCATTGAGGTCCCGTTTGAGAGGATCGCCATGGATTTGGTAGGTCCTATAATCAAGTCCGCTAGGGGGCACCAGTACATATTAGTTATAATGGACTATGCCACCCGTTATCCAGAAGCGATCCCTCTCCGAAATACCTCGGCCAAAACCATAGCCAAAGAGCTATCTCTTGTGTTTAGCCGGGTGGGTATTTGTAGAGAACTGCTTACGGACCAAGGTACACCCTTTATGTCCCGGGTTATGAAGGAGCTGTGTAAATTGTTCAAAGTGACGCAATTACGTACATCTGTGTATCACCCCCAAACCGATGGGCTGGTTGAAAGATTCAACAAAACCCTAAAGCAAATGTTGAAGAAAGTGGTGGATAGAGATGGAAAGGATTGGGACTGTCTACTTCCTTATCTGATGTTTGCTATTAGGGAGGTGCCCCAATCCTCTACGGGATTCTCCCCCTTTGAGTTACTGTATGGGAGACACCCAAGAGGGCTGTTGGATATTGCCAAGGAAACTTGGGAAAGTGAGAGTTCTCCCCACAGGAGTGTGATTGAGCATGTCGCCCTGATGCAAGACCGAATTGCACAGGTAATGCCCATCGTGAAGGAACATTTGGCCCAAGCGCAGTTAGCACAGCAGAGAGTGTACAACCGTGGAGCCAAGACCCGTACCTTTTCCCCGGGGGATAGGATACTGGTACTTGTCCCTACGGTTGAAAGTAAATTCCTTGCCAAATGGCAAGGCCCCTACGAGATAATGGAAAAAGTGAGCGAAGTGAATTACAAGGTCAGACAACCAGGAAGGCGAAAGCCCGAACAGATCTATCACGTTAATCTGTTGAAAGCCTGGAGGGATAGAGAGTCCCTAGTCGCAGACACTTGGTCACCAGCTCAAACTGGTTGCGTGATTCCTGAGGTTGGAATAGCAGCCACCTTGTCACAACCCCAACAACAGGAGGTTAAGGAGTTTGTGCTTCACAACAAGGAGGTATTCTCTGAGCTGCCGGGACAAACATCTGGGGTAGAGCATGACATCATTACCCCGCCCGGTGAAAGGGTGAAGTTAAAACCCTATCGGATCCCAGAGGCCCGACGGGAGGCAATACGGGAGGAAGTACAGAAAATGCTGAACTTAGGGGTGATAGAGGAGTCCCAAAGTGATTGGTCTAGTCCCATTGTGTTGGTGCCTAAACCGGATGGGAGCTGGCGATTTTGTAACGATTTTCGTCAGTTGAACAAAGTTACAAAATTTGACACCTACCCCATGCCACGTATAGATGAGTTGATCGACCGGCTGGGAACAGCCCGATACATGACGACTCTTGACCTCACAAAAGGGTATTGGCAAATCCCCCTGGCCAAATTGGCCAAAGAGAAAACCGCATTTGTAACCCCAGACGGGGCGTTCCAATATAAAAGAATGCCGTTGGGGTTACAGAATGCGCCGGCCACGTTCCAGCGGAAAATGGACCAGATGCTGAGGCCCCATCGGAAGTATGCTGCGGCTTACCTGGATGACGTAATTGTCCATAGCACAGATTGGGCCTCACATCTGCCAAAAGTGCAAGCAGTCCTGGACTCTGTTCGGGAAGCGGGGTTTACGGCTAACCCCAAGAAGTGTACCATTGGGCAGGAGGAGGCCAAATATCTTGGGTACACCATTGGGAGGGGAGTAATAAAACCCCAACTCAACAAAGTCGAGGCCATCCAGAGTTGGCCACGTCCCAACAGCAAGAAACAGGTACGAGCCTTTCTGGGAATCGCTGGGTATTATCGGCGATTCATTCCCCACTTTGCCTCTAAGGCTGTGCCCCTAACCAACCTAACGAAGGGGAAAGGGTCGGTCATGATTAAATGGACCCCCGAGGCTGAGGCAGCATTCCAATTCTTGAAACAAGCCTTATGTAGCCAGCCAGTGTTGTACTCACCCGACTTCTCTAAAGACTTTGTCGTACAAAGTGATGCGTCAGATGTGGGGTTAGGAGCAGTATTGTCCCAGGTCTGGAACGGGGAAGAGCACCCAGTCATTTACCTCAGCAGGAAGTTGAAGTCCCATGAGGTAAATTACGCCACCGTTGAAAAGGAGTGTTTAGCGGTGAAGTGGGCTCTAGATTCCCTTCGGTACTACCTGCTAGGTAGGCACTTTGACATGGTTACGGATCACGCTCCGTTAAAGTGGATGGCTCAAAACAAGGAAACAAATAGAAGAGTGAATAGGTGGTTCCTGGCCCTCCAGGAATTCAACTTCACAGTAAAGCATCGCCCTGGCGTTCAAATGGGGAATGTGGATGCTTTGTCTCGAGTACATGAATGCCTGATTGCTGGTGTTCCAACCCCGAGGTTAAAACAAGAGGGGGGGTATGTGACAGCAGGAAGGTAAAGTCACCTGGTTGCATCCAGGGGGGTAGATATATTTCTCCCAGATTCAGGCTTTATGCTGACTTATACAACTAGGGTGGAGAGTTGTATAAGCCCAGCTGAGGCTAGTAGGCTCATGGATGACTCATACCTCTAGGGAGAGTGTGGGGCGTCGTACAGACAGGGAGTTGATGAGGCCAGCTGAAGCTTGTCAGCTCATTTAGGCCTCTATAAGAACTCCCAGATTCATTAGGTGTTAGCTCATGCCTGGAACCAGACCTGTGTGGACTGTCTAGGGAGAGTGAACCCCTGTGCGGTGAGAAAAAGCCTGTGTGGCTATTTGCTTGGACATTTAAAACCAGGGACTTAGGGACTAGGACAGCACTAGGCTGATCCCAGTTGTTAGTTAGGAAACCTGTATGTTTAGTCAGAGGTCAAGTTGACCAGGATTTAATTTGTTTATGTTTCTTTTGGCTTTGCTGTGTTTTGTCACTGTAAATAGAAAATAAACCGCACCTTTTTTTGATTTTGAAAACCACAACCTCCGTTTGCTGGGCCTGTTTTGTGTGGGGAGCCCATCCCGGGGGTCACACACACCCGCTGCCGAGCTAACCCCCTCACAGTATTTTCACACAGGCAGGTGCACACACTCCTCCGCTCATTATCTTCAATGACCAGTCTAGGGGATTTGTTTTTGTATTTTGTTTGGAGAACTTGGATAGGAGAAGGAAATTAGTAGGATACTCCAAATTAACTATTCACAGGTGAGGACAACTCTCTCTATAGAACTGTGTAGCAGATTATCTGTAGGACCTGTATGGAATGAACAAGTCCCTTTGTAGCAGAAGGAACTCAGTGAACTTTGCCTCTTTAACCACTTAAGGACCTGTACCTGTACATATACGTGAGCAGAATGGCATGGCTGGACAGGTACGTCCTCTTTAAGATGCCCAGCCGTGGGTCACTCTCGCCAGCGCGCTCGCAACCCGGGCCTGAGCTCCATGACCGGGCCCGCACGATGGTCCGGGGCTTAAGTGGTTAAGATACTAGCCAGTGTCCCCTTTAGCTTGCACCCAGTAGCTGACTTTCAGCACCCAGAGGGGGATCTAACAGCGCAGGTTCCAGGGATACCCTGTGGGGGTCTATACTCACAAGGCTCATGAAGCACACACGGCAGCCTTCTTTAGCAGTACCAGACAGGATCTGTGGACATCTGCGGCGCTGCACCGATTACAAAAAGTAGTTTCTGTACTACTTTTTGCGATTTCAGCCGCGATTTACATTGACATCTGTGTCAGATGTCTCTGTAATCAAGCTGAAATCGGGACTGACAGGCAGGAGTGAAATCGTGCGAGTTCAGCTGAACTCGCACGGCTTCACTCCCGCAGCCCCAGTGTGAACCTGGGCTTAAGCAGAGAAACAAAAAAACTATATACAATCACTCTAGCACCTACCTGGGAGGGCGTAGTTCGTTGTGATTTTTCATCTTCTAGTTATCTATATTTTAGAGAATGTAACCAGCATCTTTCCAGAACAGTGACTGAGATAAAATAAATTGCAAGATACACTATTTAGGGGCTGGATATAGTTAATTGAACAGGTCTGAGCAGATCACAGATTTACACCATGAGAAGTGGAATTGAAGTTTGTGTGACAATTTCACAAAAAAAGGAATCCTGGTATATTTTAATAACTAACCATTTAGTAAGTCTCCTTGTTGCTTTTTCCAGTCTCTGCTCAAAGGGGTGCTTTTGGGAGTGACTGATCTATGCAAGTTTTAGCTAAACGGTGCAATAACTCTTCCAAATCTGTATGTGGGGGTCCTCTGACAACCCATAAGTAAATACTGCTATCTGCTTTTTTTTTTTTTTTCTGTAATAAGTAGACTGATAACATTCTTGAAGCATTAGATATATGTAATTCCATCCTGTTTGGTAACAATCTGATTTACTATAAAAATTATCTTGCAAATAATGTAGACATGTTAAGCCTTTTTAAAATAGTTTTAAAAAGAGAGAAGGATAATGCATGATTTCAAAAAAGACAGAGAAAGTAGGGAATGGAGGGATACACAGATGGACCAGTAGGGGGATGGATGGACAGGCTGATGAACAAACAGACAGACAGATGCATAGATGAGCAGGTTGATGGAGTTCAAAAGCTGAAGCAGGAATTTACACCGACAAATGAATGTAGTGTACCAATGTAATGATCAAGGACTGGTGACTTGAAAATATGGGAAATGTGTGGCGTGCGTTTGTATTCAGCCCCCCTGAGTCAATACTTTGTAGAACCCCCTTTTTCTGCAATTACAGCTGCAAGGCATTTTGGGGATGTCTCTACCAGCTTTGCACATCTAGAGAGTGACATTTTTACCCACTCTTCTTTGCAAAATAGCTCAAACTCCATCAGATCTTTATCATCTTCATTTACTGTGACTTTTCCTGGCCAATATGTTTCTTTAATTATCTCTCATCATTCAGGGGCCATTCTCCGCTACCGGGGATGGATGTTTACTCGGAATCCCTGGGAGCTGCGACCCGCACTGGGTCCTCCCCTTCCACTCCTGTGTGGGAGGTGGGGCAGCCACTCTCTACAGGTCGACACCACGCTGACGTGCCGTGCGCGTGTGACATCAGTTTTGATGTCACGGCGCCAACACGTTATATCCATCTTGCCTGCCCCACGAGGAGGACGGACGCCATAACACTGAGCGGCAGTTGTTGCACAGGTGATATCGCCACCTTTCTTCCATTCACGCTGCGTGACGTTGGTGGTCTCCTTTGGCACACGGCTGGCATCTACTTTAATAATGCACTGGACCAACACCTTGGCTTAATCCACTTGCAATTTACCCTTGCATATCTTGGACTTTTCCTCTTCCTCACCCCTCCAGGTACTCCATGGGTTACCTTATTTACCTATTGTAATGTTCACTATTCTGGTCACAATCTGCTTTCTACTATGTCCTACATCTATTACACTCATTTTACTTTCTTTGATACTCACTTTGGTGTGGTATCTTACTTCAGTTTCTTGGCTGTACGACCCGCTTACTGTTAATTTACTTATTGTTACAGTTATCCTTGGGAATTATACATAATATAAACGCTACCCAGCAATAATCTTGCAGACTACAGCCAACAACTGGAGATCCATATTTTCACTTCCTGGTTACTTGCTGCCGCCATTATGCCTCTGGTCTATACCACCTCAGCTCCCGGGGAGGACGTTATCTATACTAAACATACCCCTTCCATCACTAATACTATCAATAATTTACCAACATACTACAATGAGGTAAGAGTGCTTGGAAGGTTTCCCTCCTCCCTGTATTCTATATAATATATATTTTTTACCAATATACCAATCTGATCGATGTTTATTTTATTATAGATATATCCAGCATCTGCTCCTGATGAGTGGTAATGTAACCACGAAACGCATAGAGCTTTTTATGATGCAACGTCACAGTGTTCATGTTTTATTATCTCTACCCTTTTATAGTCTATCATAATGCATCAATCTATCATTGTGTATATGTTTACATGCCACTACTATTACAATTTTGGTCTGCTTACCCCATGTTTAGCATTCTTTATTATGTTGAGATAATCATCATATTATTACTGTTTAATAATTATATTATTAACAATATGATTATATTATTACAATTTACTATAATACTTTTTGCTATCTCATGATGTATGTATGCCTTTTGTACCCAATAAACTATGCTTATATTGATTGATTCATTTTACTTACAGTAATGCTGCTTCATTTAAAGTCCCACAACTTCCTTTGTTTCCAATTATCGGGGATGGAGGCCAATCCTAGGTATTGCCTCATATAAAGTCCCACCCTTTTAACCTGATCTCATCTTATCGGGGAAGGAAGCACACTACTATATTATCTTCATCATCTTCATTTACTGTGACTTATCCTGGCCAATATGTTTCTTTAATTATCTCTCATCATTCAGGGGCCATTCTCCGCTACCGGGGATAAATGTTTTCTCGGAATCCCCGGGAGCTGTGACCCGCACCGGGTCCTCCCCTTCCTCTCCTGTGTGGGAGGCAGGGCGGCCACTCTCTACGGGTCGACGCCACGCTGACGTGCCGTGCGCGTGACGTCAGTTTTGACATCACGGCGCCGACACATTATATCCATTTTGCCTGCCCCACGAGGAGGACTGGACGCCATAACACTGAGCGGCAGTTGTTGCACAGGTGATATCGCCACCTTCCTTCCATTCACGCTGCGTGACATTGGTGGTCTCCTTTGGCACACGGCTGGCATCTACTTTAATTATACACTGGACCAACACCTTGGCTTAATCCACTTGCAATTTACCCTTGCATATCTTGGACTTTTCCTCTTCCTCACCCCTCCAGGTACTCCATGGGTTACCTTATTTACCTATTGTAATGTTCACTATTCTGGTCACAACCTGCTTTCTACTATGTCTACTTTCTACTTTAGTGTGGTATCCTTCTTCAGTTTCTTGGCTGTACGACCCGCTTACTGTTAATTTACTTATTGTTACAGTTAACCTTGGGAATTATACATAATACAAACGTTACCCAGCAATAATCCTTCAGACTACAGCCAACAACTGGAGATCTATATTTTCACTTCCTGTATTTGACTCCATCCATCTTCCCATCAACTCTGACCAGCTTCCCTGTCCCTGCTGAAGAAAAGCATCCCCACAACATGATTCTGCCACCACCATGTTTTACGGTGGTGATGGTGTGTTGAGGGTGATGTGCAGTGTTAGTTTTCCACCACACATAGCATTTTGCCTTTAGGCCAAAAAGATCAATTTTGGTCTCATCTGACCAGAGCACCTTCTTCCACATATTTGCTGTGTTCTCCACATGGCTTCTTGCAAGCTGCAAACGGGACTTCTTATGGCTTTCTTTCAACAATGACTTTCTTCTTGCCACTCTTAAAGGCCAGATTTGTGGAGTGCACCACTAATAGTTGTCCTGTGGACAGATTCTTCCATCTGAGCTGTGGATCTCTGCAGCTCCTCCAGCATTACCATGTGCCTCTTGGCTGCTTCTCTGATTAATGCTCTCCTTTCCTGGCCTGTCAGTTTAGGTGGACGGCCATGTCTTGGTAGGTTTGCAGTTGTACTCTTTCCATTTTTGGATGATGGATTGAACAGTGCTCCGTGAGATGTTCAAAGCTTGGGATATTTTTTTATAACCTAACCCTGCTTTAAACTTCTCCACAACTTTATCCCTGACCTGTCTGGTGTGTTTCTTGGCCTTAATGATGCTGTTTGTTCACTAAGGCTCTCTAGCAAACCTCTGAGGTCATCACAGAACAGCTTTATTGATACTGAGATTAAATTACACACAGGTGGACTCTATTCACTAATTAGGTAACTTCTGAAGGCAATGGTTCCACTAGATTTTAGTTAGGGGTATCAGAGTAAAGGGGGCTGAATACAAATGCACGCCACACTTTTCACATATTTATTTGTAAAAAACTTTGAAAACCATTTATCATTTTCCTTCCACTTCACAATTTTGTGCCACTTTGTGTTGGTCTATCACATAAAATCCCAAGAAAATACATTTATGTTGTTGGTTGTAACATGACAAAATTTGGAAAATGTCAAGGGGTGTGAATACATTTTCAAGGCACTGTAAATGTTATTTGTTTAAAACAAAAAAAAGGAAATATCTCAAACTTAATGAAAATAATATTAATAGATTTTGGCCCAAAGTTGTAATAAAATGCTGCTGCTTTGAGCAGGAGCC
Source organism: Rana muscosa (assembly GCA_029206835.1). Lineage (NCBI taxonomy): Eukaryota > Metazoa > Chordata > Amphibia > Anura > Ranidae > Rana > Rana muscosa. Next base: position 137,068,912 of record CM055118.1, read on the forward strand.
TTCCCCTTACACAAAATGTAAAATCTGTGCTTGTATGTTTCTACATGGTCATTGAAACCTGGAACAAAACCAGTGTTGACCCTGAATGAATGAAATTTTGCAAAAATACAAGTTGATTTCCCAGAAAGCCCCCAAATTACATAATGTTTTTGAAAATCTTTAAGCTGGATATTTTCAAAGGCACAGGAATTCTTTTGACCAAATTATGCCTTGTCCCAAAACCGATCTTGTGATTATAATTAAGTATTTAGCATCAGTAAATGCTCAAATAATTTTGTATAATGAGGGTCTCTTATATGAAAAGACTTTGCCGCACTGGAATACACTGAACTAGTGTACTCTGCCTTCCTGGCAGTGCATTAAGGGATCTGAGAGAATAAATAGAAAAATATACACCTCATATAACCAACATATTCACCAGTAGTTGCTTTTACTTTGAAAAATTCAACTCCATAACCAATATGTTGTTAAAAGAAGGCATGTCAGCATATAAAGGATGGAATATGCTCTGATGTGTGATTTCAGGGGTTGTCATGGAGTACTTTGGCATGATTTTGTGTGAACATGGCAATAGACTTAATGTGGGGGAAGTAACAATTTAATTTAATAGCCTGTCTTCCCTGCTAATTATACTTGCCTTCTGTTCCCTACTTACCTTCTCTGATTGACTCCCAGCTGTACATGGGGGCAGCTGCTGCCTGCCAAGAATAGCACATCTATCTGTTCCATCCATCCCTCCATTCGGCCATTCATTCCTCTATCTGTTTGGTTGTTTGTACTTTCATTCATTCATTAATCCATCCATTCATTTACCTGGTCCTTCAGACAGATGGAGAAACAACGTAGGTAGGCCAAGGACACACCCATGTCAAACCCTCATTTGCCCAGGACATGAAGAATTATATGCAAGATATGATCAATGATTAATTCCACGGATGCTTTTTTCGCCACTACATCTCCTTTAAACTAGTGTCTTAAAATACCAAATTCAATCATTTTGGCAACAATTTATAAACAAGAATGTTTTCTTCCTTTTTAGAAGTTGTTTAAGGGCAGAATCCCCCCCCCCCCACAAAACAACTCATGGTGCCCTTCACTAGCACCCCTCAACCTGCTGCAGCAAAACTAACTTTATTTTTTAAATGACTTTTAGCTTTGGTTCAAATTGGTACGATTTGACATGCGATTTGTCAAATTGCCGGCAGTGGCAACGTCGTTATTGGTGCGACGCCGCATATGCGACACTGCACCGATTTCAAAAAGTCGTTTCTGTACTACTTTTTGCGATTTGGGCCTGCGATTTACATTGACATCTGTGCAGAAACTTGCACAGATGTCTCTGAAATTGCGGCCGAAATTAAGACTGCCATGTGGGAGTGAAATCGTGCGAGTTCAGCTGAACTTGCACGGCTTCATTCCCACAGCTCAGTGTGAACTTAGGCTGAAATACATTTTCAATGCAAGCTACAAAAATTGGCCTTGCTGTAAAAAAAAAAAAAAAAAAATGCCCCTGTCACACAGTTGCAGAAAAATAGTTGGTGGTGCCTTCACCCAGTAACCTTCTAGAGGTACTGTTGATTAAAGCAAGAATTGGCCTTGCTGTAAACAAAAAAATTGAAATTTGATGCACCTGTCAAACAGGTGCGGAAAAATATATCATTGGGTGTTAATTGTGCCCATGAAACCTATACCAAAAAATTGCTGCAAGATAAAATCAACACCCACAAAGCTAGGCAGTCTAGACAGTCTTGCAGATATTCCAGATCCCAATAACAATTAATCAGCAACAATGGCACCAGGGGCTTGATAGCTGCTGCTAATCCAAGAGTGATTCATTCCGGTAAACAGAGTCTGTGGACAGACGCGCTCTTTTATCCATCACAAAACCTCCTGCAGCACTCAATGTCCATTCAAAAAGCACGCTCGATGCAGGGCAGCCCAGCAGCTCAATTGCATACTGGACAAGTTCTGGCCAGTGGTCTATTCTCATGACCCAGAAACCCAGTGGACCATCTATCTACTGGAAAGCTCTCCATGTCTGTTTTCACCCCTAGATAATCTTCCACCATATGATGCAGATGCTGCCAATGGGATCTTGAAGCTGATAGCCCTTGGCGCCGACAAGTAAAAAATGTTTTAAATGCATCACTGAGGCGGCCACCTTTTACACCGCTCCTCCTTTGACCAACAAAAGCCTCAAAACTAGATTTTCGATGAGACTGTAACCTACCAGAGTCTGGAAAGGCGTTACATCAACTCCACTTCAAGGTGTCTTTGGGATATTTCATCATGTGCTCCCTCCGTGAGGACAGGATGAGTTCCAAGACGTTCCCCTTGTAACGGTGGTCAAGGAGGGTTGCCAACCAATAATGACCCTTATCCTTGATGCCACATATTCTTGGGTCCTTTCACAGGGAATGAGGGAGCCCATGCACCGCAAGTTTGCAGAGGCATAAGAAGCAGAGTCCTCGGGGTCACTAAGAATTACAGTATCTGGAACTGCCTCCTCCCAGCAACCTACTACTCCCAAGGTTTTGGGGGACTGAAAACTATCTCCTGAGGTTTGACGTATGTCATCCTCTACGGCTCCAAAACTGGCCGAATCCTCCTCCTCCTCCCTCTCCTCTTGCGTGTTCTGTGGCATCGCAAGAATGTGTCTGCATAAAGTGAGCCTTGAGATGAAAGGAAGTCCTCCTCTTCCTCCCGCTGCTCTGCCTCGAGTGCCCTGTCCATAATGTCACACAGAGTATGCTCCAGCAGGAACACAACAGGGATGCATGCATTGTCACGGCTCACCATCCTTGTTGCCTCCTCAAATGGTGAAAGTACAGTGCATGTATGCTTTATCAGCAGTCATTGGCATAGGGAGCCGAGGTGCCCTGAGCCTATCCTTGTGCTATACTCACACAGGTACTCATTGACGGCCCTCTGCTGCGTGTGCAGCCACTGCAGCATTGCCAAAGTTGAGTTCCACCTAGTGGGCATGTCACAAATCAGGCGGTTTGCAGGCAGGTGGAATTCCCGCTGAATTTCAGCCAACCAAACACTGTCTGTGTATGACCGCCTGAAATGGCTATAGATTCTTCTGGCCTGCTTTAGAAGATCTTGCAAATCTGTTTACCTGTTTAAGAAATGCTGCACCACCAAATTGAGGATATGTGCCAGGCGTGGCACATGTGTCAACTTTCCCTCTCAAAGGGCAGACAGAAGGTTAATGCCATTATCACACACCACCATTCCTGGTTCAAGCTTCCGTGGTGTTAACCACCTTTTAGGTCTGCCCCTGCAGAGCTGAAAGAATCTCTGCCCCGTTGTGGCTCTTGTCTCCTAGACAGACCAGCCAAAGCACTGAATTGCATCTTTTAGCCTGACTCGTTGAATGGCCCCTTGAACAATGGGTACTGTTGGTTCATAGGACAATCCAGCAGAGTAGGGCATGGTGGAGGAGGAGGAGGAGGGGGTGGAGCTGACAGATCTTGCATCATCACCACCAGCTGTATGGAGACGTGGTGGCACAACAAGCTCCAGCACTGAGCCCTGTCCTGCATCCCTCCTAGTTGCAAGCAGAGTTACCCAGTTTGCAGTGAATTAAATATATCCTCTCTGACCATGTTTGCTGGACCACGCGTCAGCAGAAAGGTGAACCTTGTGACTGACTGCCTTGCCCAACTATGCCAAAACATTGCCTTCCACATGATGGTACAGAGCTGGAATGGCCTTACGTGCAAAGAAATAGCGACTGGGAACCTGCCATTATGGTACAGCAAATTCTGAAAATTCACGGAAGGGGGCAGAATCCACCAGATGGAAAGACAGGAGTTGTAAAGCCAGCAATTTGGAAAAGCTGGAATTTAAACACTGTGCATGTATCTGTCAGGGAGTGTATTTTTTTCCACTGCAGCAACTGGGGCAGAGAAATTTGCCTGCTATACTCTACAGCTGGTGGTGTGGTGCTGCTGGCAGACGTGTTGCAAGGACCTGTGACATCCTTTGCTATAACATCATCCCCGTCAGTGGAGGCTGCTGAGAGGTCATCAGACATAGCTGGGGTAGACATGAAAGTTGAGGAGTGAGGAAGAGAAGAATTGTGTCCCTTGTGTGTGGCTTTCAGGTGCTCTTGCCAATGGGTTGAGTGGTGGGAGCTAAAATGCCTTGTCAAGCATGTGGTACCCAAATGGCTGGTGTTTGTACCATGCTTGATCTGCTTGAGGCAGAGATTGCAAATTGCAACAGTGCGATTGGCTGCACATGTGCTAAAAAAGGCCCACACAGCTCAGCTGTGGGAAGTTAGCCAGGAGATAACAGCTCCACAATCTGATGGAATAGGGAGGCTGCTCTATACTCTTCTATGATGCCTGCCTCCGGAGGACATTCTGCCTCATTGGGTTTGTTTCTCCCCCTCACTTTCCTCCTCTGCTCTCTCTGGCACCCAAATTGCATCAGTGACTTCATCATCAGCATCCCCTACATCCTCGTCATCACTGGAGCCAACTTGGCAATACGCTGCGGCTGGGGGAACATGACTGCCAATTAGTTGTTTATCAGTGTTCTCCCCTCTCTGTAGGCTCATGTTACTCCCTTCTTCTACCTCAGAACCAACATCAGAATCAAGTAATGTGTGTGCATCCTCAAGAAGCAAGTGGCTGACACTGTGTTCAAATAATTTAGCTGATTCCTCCATGCATGATATGCATGCATGGCTATGGCAGGAGTAGCTGTGGACAAGGAGGCAGAATAAGCCGCTCTGGAGCACTCGTGTCAGCTTGGGTCATAGAGGATGAGGAGGATGATGATGGTTTAGTAAGCCAGTCCACCACCTCCTCTACATGCTGTGGATGGATAGCAAGAGCAACATCACTAAACAGAGACAAAGGTGCCCTGCCTGAGGACGGAGCACATCCACCTTTGCTTGTGGACACAGACGCTGCTGGCCCCCTCATAGTGTCATGGGAACGTCTGCCTCTCCTTGTTGGCCTCCCAGACATGAAGGGGGTCTTATTACCCAAATGTAATAGACACTGTGAAATGTGTAATTGGATACACTTTATTTAATGAAAAGTGGTGTTTTTGGTGCAATTTAAATTGAGGACTGACACTGGCAGAAATGTAAAAACGATAAAAAAAAAAAAAAAAAAAAAAAAAAAGGGGGAACACCAGCGCCGTAGTCAGAAAAATTGTGGCTGACAATTAAAAAAAAAAGGGGCAGGCAGGGGACAAAAAAAACACATAGCAACCAAAAATAAAAAGAGGTATACAGCACTGTATATATTACTAAATGTTATGTAATGCTGTGTTAAAAACTGCACTACACTAACACACTGCACTATACTCACACACTATACTAATACTCTACACTCAGAGCCAAATGTTATGTAAAGCTGTGTAAAACACTGCGCTACACTAAAGCCCCATACACACGGCCGGACTTTTGGCCGACAAACTTCATTTTGAGCAAGTTGGACCAACAATCCGACCGTGTGTACGCTCCATCGGACAAACTTTTTTGTTTTTTGTTGTTTTTTCATCGGACAAAAGTTGGGTCTGCAAACGGACAAACTTTTGGCCAACAAAAGTCCGATGGACCAAAGTCCGACCGTGTGTACAGAAAACCATAGGACTTTTGTCCGATGGACAAAACAACTAATGTTAAAATCAACCAACAACAGCAGAAGTTGACCAAAGGGTGGCGGTAAAGAGCAGAAAAGAGCTGAAAAACCACGTGATGTTGCAAAAAGTTTTGGGAAAGTTTGCAGAAAAGTCCTGTGGTGTGTATGCTATGGGTGTGCCCGGCCAACTCCGTTCGGACAAAAATCCAGGGAAAAGTCCGATGGAAGTCCGACCGTGTGTATGGGGCTTAATACACTACGCTGACACACTATAATAACACTAAACGTACTATACTGACACACTATACTCACACACTATACTCACACACTATACTAACACTCTACCCTCAGAGTCACAATAAGTGAACACACTAACTGCTAGTAGCAAACTGAGCCCTGCTCTTTCTATCTCCATTCCAACACACTACAAGAGATTTCTTTTATAGTGTGGGGTGGGACTATGAGCACTGAACCGTGATTGGAGAAAGTCATCATCACTTTGTCCAATCAGGGCTCTCACAGTGCTAATTGGCGAAGCCTTGCGCCTCACCAACGGTCAGGTGCAAGGCTTCATCCAATTAGGGCCCTAGAATGCACTGTGAAGCGCGCAGTGCGTTGTGGGTCACTCGGTGGGCGAATATCCTGCAGAGCTACCCGTAAATTTGTGTTTTTGCCCAAAACTAGTAAATAAATCACTCCATAACTACTTTGCTTCCCAAACTAGAGAGATTAAGGCCCCGTTCACACCTATGCAAATTGGTTGAGGCTTAAACCGCATCCAATTCGCATAACATTATAAAATACATTGATTTTAATGAGGCTGGTTCACATATGTGCGATGCATTCGCACTGCGCATTGCCCAAAAAACATGTGCATTTTCTAGGCATTGGGGTGCAGCTCAGGTGCGAATTCAGGGCCATTATCTTCTATAGGCATGCATCTGATTTGCAGATGTGTTCAGTTCTCATCAGGATTTCTCTCCTTCTCCTCACTAAACTTCCCCCCTCCCCCTCCTCTCTCCCAGGTCACCAAATTCGCAGCTAAAATGGAGATGATCTGCTGAACAGTTCTCTTATCTTTTTGCAAGTGTGAACCCAGCCTGAATCTACCCAGCAGGGACACAGACCGTAATGTAAACCTGACACGGGTTCTAATTCTTCCACATTCTGGCCACAGAAAATGGCATTACATACACTGCAATGTATCTAGGTCTATACATTAGATCTAAAATGGGGAAAATTGAAGAGGAAATAATGTCAGAGGGATTTGGTTCAAAGAGAAGGGCTGTTGTGAGCTGTGTGGATATAAGAGCTGCCTGATGCAGGCCAGGGTTGTACACTCATGTATGCATGAGTGCGCGCTTGTGTGCAACCTTATACAACTCCTGAAGAGATGACAAGCTCTGGGAGACGTTGATAACCCTGAGGTGAGAATGTGAGCAAATAGAGTAGTCGGGCTTGTGTTCAAACCATGGAATATCTGCCTTTAGGGTTGCTGATTCTCTGTTATAGCTTGTCATTGGCATGAGATGCTTCCTCAAAGACTGTCAGACTAGCACCAGATTTCCTAATGTTGTGTAGCGGCCTCACCCCCTCTCCCCTCTCTTCTATCAGCTCATCTGTCTCTTGTCTAGGGGTACCTTAGAGGGGAGGGAGCGGGGAACACTACGCCTGGCCTTTACCACAGATGTCAGTGCGGTATAAGCAAAGTTATTTTCTTTTACCTTCGGGTCAGTGCTGTGCACCTGGATCCTACCTCCAAGAGTCACCTTGAACAATGTCTGTCAGGAAATGAGCCCCACACCATTAAAGTCCAACACTCCTTTATTCTTCTGCAAATGAACACAATCAGTTGAACTCCCTTGGTAGAAACAGAACAGGAAAGGAGGTGTGGATGCGAATAGGCCCAGACACAATTGGTTCTCCACTTTCCTCCCTGAAAGTGGGTTGCGGTCTCCGAGCGAGGGGGAATTTCCTTCCAGGCGGTCTCCGGTGAGAGGCTCACCTGTCACCGGCAATATGCTGCACCGGGTCTTCAAGCGAGGAGCTCCCCCCGGTCTATTGCGCCTTCCGGATTCGGGTACCCACTCCCGGGGTTCCCTAGGATCTCCTTCCCACACGGAACTCAGTGTTGGGCACTGAGCTCCAGACCTCCATCCGAGTACCTCACCCCAGGCCAAAGGTGCCTGGGATGGAACACGACCTCCGGTTGTCCTCTAGGCCTAGGCCGCCTAGAGGACCGACACGAACCACCGCCCACAGGCTGAAGGTGCCTGGGACTCGACCCCCGTGACAAAGACGGCCGGCCCCCTTTATACCCTCTCCCAGCAAACATGGCGGGCTCCCGCCCCACCATACCGCTGCCGAGGGAGGACAAAAAGGAGGCACAGCACACAGCAATGATTCAACCCCAGCCCAGGGCGACAGCGCCACCCACTGGGCTGCAGGGAATTACACATCACTGATGTCTCTGCCAAATACAAATTTACACCCGGGAAAGTACCTACCCGCTACAGTTGTATGGAGAAAAAAAAAAAATGAACCACATAATGCATGAAAAAAAGTAATCTTTTAGTCTACTACACTTATCTACTCATCTGCTAATCAAGGGGGTACCACAGCTCACCCACCCTCATTGTAAGATCGCCCTGAACAATATTGTGGTACCAATAACATTGAGGTTTTACTGGTCAGTTCTTGCATATGTTTTATTAACCAATTATGGCAATTTAGGCAGGTTGCTGTTTTCATAAGTGGTTAAAGCAGCCTTTCTTAACCTTTTCAACACAGAGGAACCCTTGAAATAACGTTTCAGTCTCAAGGAACCCCTGCTAAGAATGACTGTATCTACAACTCATGATACATTAGTGTAATAGTCATTGGGAAGAATTATCCCTTAACAGATAGCTAAAAAGATCAATGGTGTCAGTAGGAACTTATTTGAGAGGCAAAAATTGCTCATTGCTCAAGGAACCCCTAGCAACTTCTGGAGGAACCCTTGGGTTTCATGGAACCCTGGTTGAGAAACCTTGAGTTAAAGTGAAAATGTTCTCAAATGTCAATCCAAAGCTATGTTAAAGCAACCCTTTCCTTTTTCAATCCCTGCCAAATAAAAATGATTCAGCTTTAGTACAAGTTACAATTAATGACGAAAAACTCCACTCTGTTTGCAGCAGACCTAGTTATTAACCCTTTAGGTGTCACCATTTTTATTATTACACAAAACAAAGAAGATGAAGCCAGGCTATCAATCACAGTCCACATGCCAAAGATACCTCTGCCCTTCTTGCGACAGTCACATGTCACCGCTCGCTGCAAACATCAGCAGCCAAAGGGCGTGGTTACAGATGGAGAACAAAGTTTATTTGCTGACTTTTGACAAAAGTCAGAATTTGCATAATGGTAGCCGTACTGTCTAATCAGCTTAGGCTGCACAGTTGGGGAAAGGATGAGTGTGTTTGAAACAGCTGGTTAGGGAGATTCTGAATCAGCCATGTTTATATGCTTTGGGAATGGAAAGGTTTGTGTTAATATTCCTGCTGGGGTGAATATATAAAGAGAAGCTGAAGGGGTAAAATACCTGTGTAGCATGGTACTTTACTGATAGAAGAGAAGCAGATGTAGCCATCCTTTATCTGCTGACACCCCTGTGTGTGTGCCCACAAAGGGTTTCTTTACAGACAAAGTATTAGCAGAGGATTTTACTGTGGAACTGTAACAGTCAGTGTAATATTCCCTCCATCCACAAGAGGGCACACAGAGAAACATGGATTGCAAGAGACTATGAGAAACTATGAGAAAGATGGTGATGGATTGTGTGAAGATTAGTTTGGAGACAGAGCTGGGCTATATCATAGACTGGCTGGAAAAACTACAGCTCCTACTACAGAGACATTTAGGCTGGATTCACACCTATGCATTTTTTGTGCTTTTTGCATTTTGAAGATTTGCTCTACAGAAAGTGTTCCATATGTCGCGCCCATCCCAAAAGTTTGGGACGCTATTTAAATTTAGAGGGATGTCTGAGCCAGTAGATGGGCTCAGATGGTTGATAATTACACTCAAATTCGCCTCTGTCTCAGTTATAGTTTGCCTAGTAGTGATTTCCCTTTTTGCCTGTAGATGGCGTTACCACCTCAGGCACTTGTTGGAACACGGTCAGATCATGGTACATTGAGTGGCCCCTCTCGGCAGTGGTATAGTGGGAGTGGTCAACCCACTGTGCCTGCTGGGAGGGGATACTTAAGGGGCAGACGCCATTGATTGGGGTTCGTTCTCGCCCTGTGGCCCTCCGGGCGCGAGGTGTGCATGTGTGGTCCTGGTCTCGGGGCCACATTGGCCCAAGGCTGCATCGCTACTTAGTAGGCCCGGCTAGTCTGGCTGAGGCCTATATCCAGAGAAGGGATCCCAAGCTGTCCATTCAAAATGGAGAGGAATCATCTTTATGAAGGAGACCAGGGGAGGATCTGCCCCGGAGGAGACCGGCAAAATACTGCTGTCTCGGACGAGGCCTGGCAACTTTATTAAGGAGGGATCCTCTAGACCACAAGCCCTGCAGTTCGCCGGATTGGCTTAAAGGCTCTTTAACTGTAAGGCTGGAAGTTTGGGACTTTGAAATCCTGTGGCAGAGGATTCCTGGACTATCCATTGCTCAACGTCAACTTGATTTTCCTGAATTTGAAGAGGAAGGACTCTCTCTTTCTGTTGGGAGACCAGGATGGTGCACACCATAACCCACCTGTGTGCAGTGTGAACAGAGAACAGAACATCTTTACCTGGGAGCAGAAGGACGCTATCCTTGAGCCTAATGCCACGTACACACAACCGTTTTTAATGTCATTTAAAAAAACGACGTTTTTATCAACGTTATTCTTCTCAAGCCTGCCTTGCCTACACACTATCGTGAAAAAAAATGCTCGAGCAAAGCGCGGTGACCTACAACACGTACGACGCCACTATAAAGGGGAAGTTCCATTCGGATGGTGCCACCCTTTGGGCTGCTTTTGCTGATCCTCGTGTTAGTAAATTTTGGTGAGAGACGATTTGCGCTTTTCAGCCTTGCACTCTTCAATCCGTTACAGCGTGACGAATGTGCTATCTCCATTATGAACGCTAGTTTTACCAGAACGAGCGCTCCCGTCTCATACCTTGCTTCTGAGCATGCCCGTTTTTTTCACGTCGTTAAAGCCTACACACAGCCGTTTTTCACGACGTGCAAAAACGACGAGAAAAATAAAGCATGTTCCAAATTTTTAATGGCCATTTTTCACGTCGCAAAAAATGCTCTGGAGCCTACACACGATCGTTTTTAATGACCAAATAAAAAAAATTGCATTTTTCTCGTCATGAAAAACGGTCGCGTGTATGCGGAATTAGACCGTGATTTAGACTGTGGGGGAGCTTGCTATTCAGCAAGGAGACACCCACTGAGAATATATGGACACATGGACTAAAAACCGCTGCGTACGCAGGACTGGTGGGTGGCCATTTGCCAACCATACACTGCAGCTGCTAGCTGTGAGTGAGAGACAGATTTGCCAGTTAGGATGCTTTCCCAGTACATGCAAAACTCTTAAAGGGAAAGTGCCAAAGCAAAGATTCTGGGACCCATCTAGCTGGCCAGGAGAAAGTGTAAAGCCTGGCACACATGTACCAAAAGTAGGCCAGTTCCTGCTTTTGGTACGTGTGTACCGCTGTCTGTTCAACAGAAGCCAGTCTAACACCTGGCTTCCGTCGAACGGTCTTGAAGGAAAAATATAATTAGATCAGAGCTTGGTTAAATAAAAAAACTGAACTTGAATACCCATTTTTAAGCAAGTGTTTTTGTTTTTTTGACTGCTGCTGTGAAGATCCCCTGTAGGTCCTTTCACTAGTTGGGGCTATCCATAGCAGGTGTAAGAAAGAGGTGCACCCTGCAACATTTATTATTTGCTGCCTGATAAGTAAATTGCTCAGCTGTTGCATTATCACCATCTGATACTGCTTAATTGCTGCTGCTGCTGTTATTCTTCATTTTGTTAAAAAATACTGTGGTATTTTCCCTAATGTGAGCCAATATAGGATAATATCTTTCTGGTTGATTCACCATTGCATTGTTCTCTTGCACATTCACCTGTGACAATATACTTTGCTTATAATTTAATGGTTTGGTGTAATTTTCTGGTACCTTTGTATTACTGTGTTTGGGGATATATACATATATACTTGCACAGGTATCTGCAGCTATATACTCAGCCAAGCCCAGGTGTGTCAGAGAATACCAAGCATAAGAACAGAGGACCAGGTACAATAAAGCGGAGGTCCGCCAATTTTTTTTTTAAAAGTCAGCAGCTAAAAATACTGAAGCTGCTGACTTTTAAAACAAGGACACTTACCTGTCCAGCGCGCCCGCGATGTTGGCACCCAAAGCCGATATTTGACTCGGATGCTGCCGCCGCCATCTTCGGTGAGGGAATCAGGAAGTGAAGCCTTGCAGCTTTACTTCCTGGTTTCCCTACTGCGCATGCGTGACTCGCGCTGCGCAATGCCACTGGTCCCTGCTGTCTTCTGGGACCTGTGTGTCTCCCAGAAGACAGCGGGGGGGGGGGCTCCAGACATGGCGTAGATTCCTGCAGATAATGCGGGAATCTATGCCCGGAAGTGGGTGCAAATACCTGTGTATTGGGCACCCTCTCCCCAGTCCCCTCTATTAAAGTTCAACTCGCACTGTCTCTGGTCTAGGGGTATGATAGGGGAGGGAGAGGGTGAGCTACGCCAGGCTTCCACCACAGGTGTGCATGTGGTCTCAGCAATGTCTCTTGTTACCTTTGGGTCTGTGCTGTGCATCGGATCCTCCCTCCGAGAGTCTCCATGAACCTCGTCTGCCAGAAATTGAGCCACACACCGTTAAAGTCCAACACTCCTTTATTTAGAACATAACATGGACTCCCTTGGCTATAGAACAGAAAAGGAGGTGTGTGTGCGAATAGGCCCAGACACAAATTCGATCCTCCACTCTCCTCCCTGAGAGTAGCCTATGGTCTCTGCACGAGGGAAAATTCTCCTTCCGGATGGTCTCCGACAAGAGACTCACCCGTCACCGGCAGTATGCTGCACCGGGTCTTCAGATGAGGAGCTCTTCCCGGTCCATTATGCCCACCTCGGATTCAGGCATCCATCCCCGGAGTGCCTTAGGATCCTTCCCTCGTGGATCTCAGTGTTGGGCACTGAGCTCCGGACCTCCATCCAAGTACCTCACCTCAGGACTAAAGGTGCCTGAGATGGAACACGATCTCCGGTGGTCCTCTAGGCCTAGGCCGCCTAGAGGACGAACACGAACCACCGTCCACAAGCTGAAGGTGCCTGGGACGAAGACCCCGTGACCAAGATGGCCGGCACCTTTATACCCTCTCCCAGCAAGCATGGCGGGTTCCCCGCCCCACCATACCGCTGCCGAGAGAGGACAAAAAGGCGGCTCAGCACACAGCGATATCCGTCCGTCAGCCCATGGTGACAGCGCCACCCGGTGGGCCGCCGGAACACACCACTGGTGTCACTGAAAAATTCAAAAATGACCCCGGGAAAGTAAGTACCCGCTACACTCTCCCCCCTGTCATTTGACACTGGTCCCCAGTGTCTGGAGTGAATCATGCCCTCAATGGCTGACACAATCCAATCCAGAAACCAACTAACAAATTAGAAAAAAAAAAAACATTTTTAGAAAACTATCCTAACAAAGAAGTTGTGTCTGAGCCCCTGTAATAAAAGAAGAGTGAAGGACAACACATTCAACATGAAAATCACATTTCAACATTATACTTTTCCCTCCCATCCTGACTAAGAACCAACCCCAGATTCCATAATCTTGCCGGGATGCTCTCCTGCAGAGGGAAAAAAAAAAAAAAGAAATAAAACCAACACACAAAACCCTGACACATGTATTCGTGTAAGAAGAAAAGAAACTTCTCCGAGAAGAAATTCCTTTCCTCCAAAGAGTGAGTGCATGAAAAGTGTAAAAAAAAACCAACGTTGCGCAAGACTGCCACCTGGTGACAGCCTCGCGGTACTGCACTCGTGGAACTTCTTCTTCTTTGTCCCTATCTACCCCAGAGTCTGTGATCTCTTTGCAGGGAGATGAAAGAAAAAAAAACAACAGGAATAGTTCCTCATTCCTTTGGGCATACACAAAACAACTGCCCCAAAAAGTTCAGCAACATGATAAGAGCGGAGTCTTTTTCTCCTATAAGTAAAAGCGGGGATGCGGCAGAATCAGTGGCTTCAAGTGCTGATCCACGGTCTCCAGATGATACTCCACATCTTCACCTTCTTTGCGTCGGATCAACACTTTATCTGCATGGATGTGTCTTCCTAACATCCATTCGGCCTTGCAATCTTTGAAACGTTGTGAAGCATTGGGAGAGCATGCCAGGTACCTGCGGGCGTGCGGAACTTTGAGATGGGTCCACACAAAGTCATTGTACCAGCGCTCCCTGTACACCTCCACCTCATAAAGCAAGTCCTTCGATAAGTAGGGATACTCCCATCCGTACTCCTCTGCAACTTTTTGGCCAAATAGGCGTTGTAGTCTCGCCAAAGGAGGCATGGTAGCTCTGTCTCCTTCACCAGGCAGAACTACTGAGTCTGGATGACGAGGTGCTTTGACCACCTCCAATCTGGGCATCGGTGCCCGCAGCAACAGTCTCTTTACCCCAGCATCAGATGCAGGTTGCGCCGGGGATACAGGGACCAGCTGGGGACGGGACCCCTCTTCAGGCGCTGACGCCTCCACCCGGGGTGTACTTTCCCCTGTTGACATGGGTGAATTCCGAGGTCTGCGGAATGAAGCAAGCAGTACCTTGTCCCAGCCTTTCTCAGCAATCAAATCATCAATGATGGCATCATCTCCCAGATCCGAGAGCGATTCCAGGTCGGAGGTGTCACATTCCTCCGCGGGTATGTAGCACTTTGTGGAAACGGAGCCTCCACACTCCGCGGACTTGCTAGGCCATACCTCCCCGACACCTCCTCCCACACACCAAGTCTCTTCGCCTGGCTTACCTCGGCCTTTCCTTGAAGCGGGACGTCCGGAACTCTCGTCAACGGATCCATCCGGGCCTGTCGTAAGCGTGTGAGACGGTCCACTACCACCGCTGGTCGGGGCTACCACGCTGGTTCTTTTCTTCGGTGGCGGACGCTGCGAGACAGTGGCGACCGAGTCAGCATCCTCGGATTTCTCCCGTAGAGTTTTAACGACCTCCTCACTGGTCGCTGCAGTGTGCGCAGGGGTGACTCTCACAGCAGTGATCTCTCCTCTCTGAGTGGTGGTACCTGAAGCCCTCTCAACTGCCGGATCCACCTCAAACATGAACTCCCCACAGGCCTCACAGCATCCGAACGGCTTCAACAGGCACACCAGTCCCGAACACCCGGGACAAATCATACCCAGGGCCTCAACGTCCATACACGAGTACAGGGCAATCGACCCCTTGGCTTCAGTCGGATCCCCGCATCCGTTATCGGAGCAGCAGCAGTCAATGTCGTGGTGGAAGGATGAACCGGAATCCACGAGGTATGTCCAAACATGGCAACCTGTTGCTGATCCATCGCACACTGCAGAGTTTTCGCGCCAATGTCCCACGTGTAGTCCCTTCACACGTATTGGACTCCTCCCCTTTGCTCCAGTTCGCGGGCTTTCTTCACTTTCCTTGGTTGAGCCACGCCCACGAACTAAGCGGCAGGGGTTGTGTCTGGTGGCGCAGTGCAATTAGAAGCCCCCACGTGTACTACTTCACACGGCTGAGCTTCCCCCCGTTCACCGCTCTTCCTGCGCGGGCCTTTCCTTTCTTGGGGTCATTTCCACGGCTTCAAGCAGGGCTGCACTTTGGCCTATTCGTTTAACTCTTCCAGCAGACACGTTCCGTACAGTGATGCACAACACAATACCGGACCCGAGCCCCCACGTGTAGTGGGCACCCTCTCCCCAGTCCCCTCTATTAAAGTTCAACTCACACTGTCTCTGGTCTAGGGGTATGATAGGGGAGGGAGAGGGTGAGCTACGCCAGGCTTCCACCACAGGTGTGCATGTGGTCTCAGCAATGTCTCTTGTTACCTTTGGGTCTGTGCTGTGCATCGGATCCTCCCTCCGAGAGTCTTCATGAACCTCGTCTGCCAGAAATTCAGCCACACACCGTTAAAGTCCAACACTCCTTTATTTAGAACATAACATGGACTCCCTTGGCTATAGAACAGAAAAGGAGGTGTGTGTGCGAATAGGCCCAGACACAAATTCGATCCTCCACTCTCCTCCCTGAGAGTAGCCTATGGTCTCCGCACGAGGGAAAATTCTCCTTCCGGACGGTCTCCGACAAGAGACTCACCCGTCACCGGCAGTATGCTGCACCGGGTCTTCAGATGAGGAGCTCTTCCCGGTCCATTACGCCCACCTCGGATTCAGGCATCCATCCCCGGAGTGCCTTAGGATCCTTCCCTCGCGGAACTCAGTGTTGGGCACTGAGCTCCGGACCTCCATCCAAGTACCTCACCCCAGGACTAAAGGTGCCTGAGGTGGAACACAATCTCCGGTGGTCCTCTAGGCCTAGGCCACCTAGAGGACGAACACGAACCACCGTCCACAAGCTGAAGGTGCCTGAGACGAAGACCCCGTGACCAAGATGGTCGGCCCTTTATACCCTCTCCCAGCAAGCATGGCGGGTTCCCCGCCCTACCATACCGCTGCCGAGAGAGGACAAAAAGGAGGCTCAGCACACAGCGATATCCGTCCGTCAGCCCATGGTGACAGCGCCACCCGGTGGGCCGCCGGAACACACCACTGGTGTCACTGAAAAATTCAAAAATTACCCCGGGAAAGTAAGTACCCGCTACACCTGTCTTAGACAGGTATCTGCTCCCCCCTGAAAGGTGCCAAATGTGACACCGGAGGGGGAGAGGAATCTGGACAGCGGAGGTTCCATTTTTGTGTGGACCTCCGCTTTAAACAGCGTCTTCGGGGGTAAGTGCTACACTTATCTGGTGGAAATGCTGCTCCCGGCTCCTTCCAGTTTTCTACATTGCAGCTATAAGATGAGAAAGTTGACATTCTAACGGCAAAATCTACACTGTCCATTTTATACACTTTATAAAGTAATTGTAATGTGTAAAAGTATTACCTGTTTTACATCCTGGTGTAAAGACCACAGCCTCTCTCACTTCATGATGTTAATTAGAATTCGGCATTGGTGCCATGCCAAACCGATAGATCTTCCTTGCCTGATGCTTGTATGATGTGCAGTGTCAGTAATTTCCGCCTTCCTCTTTCAAGTTGCAGCACAGATCTGGATAATGCAAGTGTCACTGTTGACATTGCTTTCCTTAAAGAGACTGACATTTTACCTATTAAAGTGGTTCTAAAGGCTGAATTTTTTTTTTTTTGCCATAATGCATTCTCTGCATTAATGCAAAAAAAAAAAACTTCTGAGTGCAGCTCCCCCCTCCCCATTCCTTATACTTACCGGAGCCGGATCTTGATCCAGTACTGTGCATATGAGCAGAAGAGCTCTCCACTCTCTCCCTCCTCATAGGCTCAGAGCCAATGGCTCAGGCTGCTGTCAATCACAGCCAGTCAGGAGGGAGAGGCGGGGTCGAGCTACACTATGTGTGTTAATGCACTTGGCAGTGGGGAGGAGCCAGGAGTTCCAGCGGGGGATCCGAGAACGGGAGGATCGGGGTTGTTCTGTGCAAAACCATTGCATAGGGAAGGTAAGTAACATGATATATATATATATATATATATATATATATATATATATATATATATACATATACACACACACACACACACACACACACACACTATATTGTCAAAAGTATTGTGACACCTGCCTTTACACGCACATGAACTTTAATGTCATTCCAGTCTTAGTCCATTGGATTCAATATTGAGTTGGCTCACCCTTTGCAGCTATAACAGCAAGGGAAGGCTGTCCACAAGGTTTAGGCGTGTGTCTTTGGGAATGTTTGAACATTTTTCCAAAAGAGCATTTGTGAGGTCAGGCACTGATGTTGGACAAGAAGGCCTGGCTCTCAGTCTCTGCTCTAATTCATTCCAACGGTGTTCTATCCGGTTGAGGTCAGGAGGTGTTCCATGTCTTTATGTGCCTTGCTTTGTGCACTGGTCCAAATCATTTGGTGGAGGGGGGATTATAGTGTGTGGTTGTTTTTCAGGGGTTAGAATTGGCCCCTTAGTTCCAGCGAAGAGAACTCTTAAGGCATCAGCATACCAAGACATTTTGGACAATTTTATGCTCCCAACTTTGTGGGAACGGTTTGGGGATGGCCCTTCCTGTTCCAACATGACTGCGCACCAGTGCACGAAGCAAGGCCCATAAAGACATGGATGAGGGACTTTGGGGTGGAGGAACTTGACTGGCCTGCATGGAGACTGTGAGCCAGGCCTTCTCTCCAACATCAGTGTCTGACCTCACAAATGCGCTTCTGGAAGAATGGTCAAACATGCCCATAGACACACTCCTAAACCTTGTGGACAGCCTTTCCAGAAGAGTTGAAGCTGTTATAGCTGCAAAGGGTGGGCCAACTCAATATTGAGCCCTATGGACTGAGACTGGTATGCCGTTAAAGTTCATGTGCGTTACTTTGTGAAAAAAAAAAAAGTTCATGTGCGTATAAAGGCAGGGGTCCCAACACTTTAGACAATATAGTATATATATATATATATATATATATATATATATATATATATATATATATATATATATATATATATATATACACATACACACACACAGTATCTCACAAAAGTGAGTACATCCCTCACATTTTTGTAAATATTTTATTATATCTTTTCATGTGACAACACTGAAGAAATTACACTTTGCTACAATGTAAAGTAGCTTGTATGAGTATGGAGGGGGGCGTGACCGGATGTTGAGGTGAGAGGGCGGAGGTTGCCACGGCCCGGACCTCACACCCGCTCCCATGATCCATGCTATGTGAGAGGAAGGAAGGAAGGACGGAGAGACGGGGATGGAGAGGGACGCGAGCGGGCTTAAACAGCTTTAACCGCCGACTCTGACGGCCGGGCCTGCGCGATCCCCATCCCACCCTGGGATATCAATGGCTGAGGTGATGTTAGCGGTACCGACGGGACAAGCTGTGGCGGCTCTACTCTGGCCACAATAGACGCTCTGCAGTCTGAGGGAGCTGGAGGAACAGACAGCAGTCTGAAACGGCCGACGCCCACTGTGACTGGGTAGATCCGGATGCTTGTCCGCCCGCTGAATGGGCGGATTGTTGTTGTGCCCCATTTAACCTTCTTTTGGTGTGACTTGCCTCACTGCTGGAGTTTATACAGGGGGGTCAGAGACTTAGAGACACAGGAGTGACACCAGACCTCCCGTTCCCCCCCCCCCTCCTTTTTCTCCCCCTCTCTCCCTTTCCAAAGTAGACTGGAAGGCCTAAGAGTTCTGAAGTTCCAGGGGAGAGGGGTGCACCTGGGTGCGGAGGTATCAGGCGTGGTAAAAGACGGTTCCGGACATCTGTTTGAAATGCCGGGCACACTGTACGTAATGATGAGAAAGATGGGGACATGCACGGGCACCGACATACAGCAACAGGTACAGACACAGCCCGTACGTGGGACAAAGGCAAGCCAGACGGCAGCAGCAGCCAAGCTGGAGAAATTTGCACATTACCCGGTGCACACAGCAGGTCAGACACCAACAAAGGGACAAGGGGGGCAACAGCCGAACACCCAGAGAAAAAGTAAAGGTCAAGGTCAGGCACCAGCACCAGTACCAGCGACACCAGCAACTTTGGCAAGTAATCAGGGGACAAAGAAAAAGGCACCGACAGAAGCGATAGAGGCAACCACAGAATACAGTGGAGGAGGGGGAGCCATCCATGAAAGCAATCTTCCAAGCAATCAACAACTGTAAGTCATTATTAACTGATATATTTGATACAACTGAAAGGTATTAAAGAGGATATGTCAGTACTTAAACATGATGTACAGGGGATTGGTATACGGACTTCTGTGTTAGAGAGACTAATGCCGCGTACACACGATCGGTTTTTCTGATGAAAAAAGATCGATGGACTTTTTTCCTCGGACAAACCGATCGTGTGTGGGCCCCATCGGTCTTGTTTCCATCAGGATATAAAAAAATAAAACATGTTTTAAATTTTACCAATGGAAAAAAAAACGATAGCAAATTCCAATCGTCTGTGGGGAACTCCATTGGAGAAAAAAACCCACGCATGCTCAGAATCAAGTCGACGCATGCTCAGAAGCATTGAACTTAATTTTTCTCGGCTCTTCGGAGTGTTTTACGTCACGGCGTTTGGGACGGTCGGATTTTTGACTGATGGTGTGTAGACAAGACTGATGGAAGTCAGCTTCATCAGATTTCTGATGGTGAAAATCCATCGGATTTTATTCCATCGGAAATCCGATCGTATGTACAGGGCATTAGTCAGGTTGAAGACGATGTCAGTCCAATGAAAAAAGAGATGAAAGCAATGAGAGAACAGCTGAACATGTGCATCAGTAAAATTGATGATACGCAAAATAGATTACGTAGGAAGAATATAAGGGTACTAGGTCTCCCCGAGAAAAGTGAAGGTAACCATCCCACAAAATTTATGGAAGACTGGCTTAAAAGTGTGTTTGGCAAGGACAGCTTATCAAAGTTTTTTTCAATCGAGCGTGCCCACAGAGTTCCTTCTAGGGCCCCAGCCGCTGGAGGCCAACCAAGGCCAATCCTCATTAAACTCTTACATTTTACAGACAAAACCATTATCCTTCAAAAGGCAAGAGAGATGAAGGAAATACAATACAACGGTGCAAGAACTTCAATTTATCCAGACTTTTCCCTGAACTACAGAGATAAAGGGCAGGATTTACTGAATGTAAACGCAGACTATTGCAAAACAGAATTAAATACTAGGCTTGTGCAATTCGTTTCGTAACGAAACGAAATTCGTCCGAAATTAGCAACTTTCGGACATTCGGAAGCATTCGAATTTCCGAACAAAAGCAATTACGAATAAAACCGAATCCGAAATAAATTATATCGCAAATAGCGAATGCCCGAATGTCTTCGGCATAATTCGCTATGAAAAAAGTTACAAATGTACGAATCCATTGTGTCATGTACCTGGGTGTATTTGAACCAGGATCTTCCTGGTCCCAAAGCTGCAGCCTTACCTGTTGCACTACTGAGCAGATCTAGACTTTTTGAAATGTCCTCTCAGTATTAAACATTACCTTGGACTCACTAGCCCCACCTACTGCCAGCTGTGGACAATTTTCAATCAAAGCAGCCCTTAAAAAGGAAGTGATGCTATCTCTCAGCGCCCGTTTGTGTGGAATAGCTCCCTGGGTGTTGTGACTGCTTTTTTGATCCTGATTTTCGTGTTGAACTTCTGCCTGAATTCCTGACTACTCTCCAGCCTGCTGATTTTGTACTTCACTGCCAGCTCGTGTATGACCTTTGCCTGCCTGACCACTCTCTGGATTTCGATCGTGTACCATTTTGCCTGATCTGTTGCCAACCTAATCTGCCTGACTACGTTTTCGCCTGAATCCTCAGCACACAAGTTCCACTTCGGACACTACCTATCACAGGTACCTTACATTACAAATGGGCCACAATGACAGTGGACCCTGCTGAGATTGTTAAGGCGATTTCACGTCAGGGACAATTGATTGGAGCTCATGAACAGCATCTTTCTTCCCTGGACGCCAAGTTAGATGAACTTTGTACTATGCTTAAATCTTGTTTGCCTGCTTCCTCTGCAACGGTCCAGACTCTGGATCCTACTCCTGCTACGATCCAACCCACCTCTTCTGTACCACCCAAACTTCCTATGCCTGACAAATTTGGTGGTGATACTGAGGACTGCAGAGGCTTTTTAAATGTTTGCCGCTTGCATTTCCGCAACAACCCTGGGACCTTTAGCACTTCTTCTGCCAAAGTGACTTTTGTAATTTCCTTGTTAAAGGGGAAGGCCCTGGCCTGGGTCTCTCCTTATCTGGAACGCAATGATCCTGTGCTGCAAGACGCTGACAAATTTCTGGCTTCTCTCCAGACTGTATTTGACAAGCCAGATAGAGCTTCTGCAGCTGAGTACTCACTCTTGGACATGCAACAAGGCACCAGGTCTGTGGCACAATATGCTATTGAGTTTCGTACCCTTGCTGCTGAGACTACTTGGGACTCAAGGGCATTACGTGCAGCCTTCCGAAAAGGTCTTGCAGATCGCATCAAAGACGAATTAGTCTATAAGGATTCCCCAGAAGACCTAGAGAAATTCATAGAGCTCTGTGTTCGTCTGGATGTCCGGTATCATGAAAGGTGCCAAGAGAGACTTAGAACTCGCAAGTTTCCTCGGCCAGTCTACCGTTTGGCCCCTAACTTCCAAGCACCACCTCAGCCAGAACCTGAAATCTCAGTTGAACCCCAGACACCTGTGGAACCCATGGATGTAAGCCGTCTCCACCTAACTGAGTCTGAGAAACAAAGGAGGCGTGCATTGGGCCTATGCCTATACTGTGGACTTAAAGGACATTTATTATCTGTCTGCCCTTCCCGTCCAGTAAAAGGCAGGGTCTAAACAGTGTTGGAGGAGCTGGCTTAGACCTTACAGGTATATCCTCCAAGACCAAGATTACCATTCCTGCAATTATCCATTTACCCTCTAAACTTGTCTCCTGTGAGGCTTTTGTGGATTCTGGAGCTGCTGGCATATTCTTGGACTACACTTTTGCTAAAAAAAATAATATCCCATTTGTTCCAAAATCTAGACCCCTGAACATTACCACCGTGAATGGACAACCCTTGGGAGATGGCATTGTAAAATTTGAGACTATGACAATCACCCTTCAGGTAGGCGTACTCCACAAAGAGGAAGTTGTCTTGTCTCTTATTGATTCTCCACTTCTGCCTGTTATCCTTGGTTACCCATGGTTACAACAACATAACCCTTCTTTTGATTGGGAAAATGGAGAACTAACCTCTTGGGGGTCGTTCTGTCATTCAAACTGTTTGTCTCAACCCAAAAGACTTCCTGCTTGTATGTTGGCTTCCGTGGCCGTCCCACCTACCTTGCCTCATGAATACCATGCGTTTGCAGACATATTTTGCAAGCAAAAGGCAGAGGTTTTACCTCCACATCGTTCTTTTGACTGTGCAATTAAATTGATTCCTGGAGCACCTCTTCCCAAAGGAAGGACCTATCCCCTGTCTTTGCCTGAACAAAAATCCATGGAGGAATACGTAAAAGACAACTTGGAAAGAGGTTTTATCCGACCCTCTTCTTCTCCAGTAGGGGCAGGTTTTTTCTTTGTTGAAAAAAAGATGGGGGTCTTCGACCATGCATAGACTATCGAGGGTTAAATCAAATCACTGTAAAAGACTCCTACCCTTTGCCTCTCATTCTTGAACTGTTTGATGTACTTAAGGGGGCTGTTATCTTCTCCAAGCTAGACCTACGAGGGGCTTATAATCTAATTTGAATTAAAGACGGGGACGAGTGGAAGACAGCATTCAACACTCGTAATGGACATTTTGAATATCTGGTTATGCCATTTGGGTTGTGTAACGCCCCTGCTGTCTTCCAACGTTTCATGAATGAAATTTTTCATGATTTCAGCAACAGTTTTGTGATCATCTACTTGGACGACATTTTAATCTTTTCCAAGACTCATCTAGAGCACATCTCGCATGTAAAGCAGGTATTGCAACGACTGAGAGAAAACCATCTTTACGCGAAGATTGAGAAATGCAGTTTCCATCAAAGCCGTATTCCTTTCCTTGGATACATTATAAGTGCTGCCGGTTTCCAAATGGACCCTCAAAAACTTTCCGCTGTCTTGCAATGGCCCCAACCGACCACTTTAAGAGGGCTCCAAAGCTTTCTAGGGTTCGCAAATTACTACAGACGCTTCATCAAAGGTTTTGCCTCCATTGCAGCCCCCCTTACTGCTATGACTAAGAAAGGTACAAATTGCAAGGTATGGTCCTCAGAAGCAGAATCGGCTTTCCAGCAATTAAAAGACATGTTCAGCAAAGCTCCAATTCTTCAGCATCCAAATCCCGATCTCCAGTACATAGTTGAGGTTGATGCCTCTGAGGTAGGAGCAGGTGCCGTGCTCTCCCAGAGACAGCCTAAGTCTGGTAGAATCCATCCAGTAGCATTTTTTTCTAG
Organism: Rana muscosa; assembly: GCA_029206835.1. Taxonomy (NCBI): domain Eukaryota; kingdom Metazoa; phylum Chordata; class Amphibia; order Anura; family Ranidae; genus Rana; species Rana muscosa. Next base: position 137,092,719 of record CM055118.1, read on the forward strand.
AAAGTTTTCTCCAGCGGAGATGAATTACGATGTTGGGAATCGAGAACTACTGGCCATCAAATTGGCATTGTCTGAATGGCGACATCTTCTGGAAGGGGCTCCCAAACCTTTTTCTATCCTCACTGACCATAAAAACCTACTGTACCTTCAGACTGCAAGACGTTTGAACTCACGTCAGGCTCGATGGGCTCTGTTTTTCTCCCGTTTTAATTTTGTTCTTTCTTATGTTCCTGGGCATAAAAACAAGAAAGCCGATGCTCTTTCCAGACAGTTTACTACCTCTGAAGAAGACCAACCTACCGAGCAGTATATAATCCCACCTCACAAAATTGTCGCACAGATCTCTACGGCTCTTTCCCAACAGTTACAAGAAACCCAGAATTGTGTTCCCCAAGGCTTGAAGATACCACCAGGTCGCCTGTTCGTAGCCCCTAGCCTCAGAAAACCTGTACTCCTCTGGGCACATGATGGTGTTTTATCTGGTCATCCTGGTGTCACCATCACTCTTAAGACCTTGCAGCGTCATGTCTGGTGGCCTCATATGAAAAGGGATGTTACTGACTATGTGGCTGCCTGTCCAACTTGTGCTGCTAATAAAGTACCCCGTACATTGCCTACCGGACTGTTACAACCACTTTCAGCACCTCGTCAGCCTTGGACCCATTTGACTATGGACTTCATTACAGACTTACCCAAGTCCGAGGGCATGACTGCTATATGGGTCATAGTGGATCGCTTTTCAAAAATGTCTCATTTTGTGCCGCTCCCGGGAGTACCTACAGCGGAAGCACTGTCTACTCTCTTCCTTTCCCATATTGTGAGATATCATGGCATACCTACCAATGTCGTCTCAGACCGTGGATCCCAGTTTGTTTCCCGATTCTGGAGAGCGTTCTGCAAGAAACTGGGAGTAACGCTTTCACTCTCTACCTCACATCACCCTCAAACAGATGGTCAAACCGAACGCATGAACCAGACCCTAGAAACCTATCTTCGACATTATGTCAATGCCTTACACTCCAACTGGTCTGAGTATTTGCCTTTAGCTGAGTTCGCCATTAATTCCCGTTGGCACAGTGCTCTTCATACCACACCATTCTACGCAGCCCTAGGCTATCACCCTCAGACTTTTCCCCTACTTCAGCCTTCTTCTGGTGTACCAGCAGCAGATCAGCGGGTTAAAAATATTCTGCTACATTGGAAAAAGATTCGCTTATTACTACGGAAGTCAGCAGGCAAGTATGCACTTTTTTCCAACAAACGAAGACGCCATATACCTCCATATGTGGTGGGGGACAGAGTTTGGCTATCAACCAAATATGTGAGACTGAAACAACCTTCTACCAAATTGGGCCCTCGATTCATTGGTCCTTACAGAATTATTGCTCGAGTCGGGCCAGTCTCCTATCGGTTGAAATTACCCTCCTCTCTCCGGATTCATCCTGTGTTCCACGTTTCCCTCCTCAAAAAAGCAATTTTCAATCGCTACTCCAGAACGCAACAGCTACCTCCTCCTGTTCTTGTTGATGGACAAAATGAGTTTGAAGTCTCCAAGATTCTTGATTCTAGAAGACAGGGTCGTGGCCTTCGGTATCTGGTTCATTGGAAGGGATATCCTGTCACAGACCGTTCCTGGGTTCCAGCCAAAGATCTGCATGCCCCTTCTCTTATTCAAGACTTCCATGCCTCCTTTCCCACTAAGCCCCGCTAGGCCCCCGGTCCACTGGGGAGGGGGCCCTGTCATGTACCTGGGTGTATTTGAACCGGGATCTTCCTGGTCCCAAAGCTGCAGCCTTACCTGTTGCGCTACTGAGCAGATCTAGACTTTTGGAAATGTCCTCTCAGTATTAAACATTACCTTGGACTCACTAGCCCCACCTACTGCCAGCTGTGGACCATTTTCAATCAAAGCAGCCCTTAAAAAGGAAGTGATGCTATCTCTCAGCGCCCGTTTGTGTGGAATAGCTCCCTGGGTGTTGTGACTGCTTTTTTGATCCTGATTTTTGTGTTGAACTTCTGCCTGAATTCCTGACTACTCTCCAGCCTGCTGATTTTGTACTTCACTGCCAGCTCGTGTATGACCTTTGCCTGCCTGACCACTCTCTGGATTTCGATCGTGTACCATTTTGCCTGATCTGTTGCCAACCTAATCTGCCTGACTACGTTTTCGCCTGAATCCTCAGCACACAAGTTCCACTTCGGACACTACCTATCACAGGTACCTTACACATTGGAAGCACAATAACACTCTGCTCTGCTTCTACCTCACCATGCTGAACTTCCTTTCAAAATGGTGTACAGGGGTGGAGGCTATAGCCGCATGTAAAAAACGAAAGTAAAATACGAGATTTCGAATCGTTACAAATAACCGCTATGTATTTAGAAAAGTACAAATCCATTTGAAGCACATTAGACATACTAGGCAGCGTCGTTGTGAGAGAGACACGGAAAATTACGAATAAACGAACCCAAAAAAAGTTACGAAAGTAGGAGTTGTGTCCAGAATCAACGAAAAAACACTCTACCGAAAGTACAAATTAGTCCGAACACGAAAAATCCCGTCTAGCAAAATTACGAACGATTACGAATCAACAGGACCGAAAAGAAACAAACCGAAACTAAACAAATTTTTCCGTTGTGCACAAGTCTATTAAATACGCAATGTTCTATCCGGCACATCTGCGGGTAACAGTAAAGGGGGAAAATGTGTTTTTTAACACACCTGCTGAACTGACATTATGGCTGGATGCGAATGAGGGGAAGTTACAGCGGGGTGAAGGAGAGTAATAAAATGGAACTAAAAGCCTAAAAGACAAAAAAAATTAAAAAAGGAGAGTAATGAAGGAAGGAGAGTAATAAAATGGAACTAAAAGCCTAAAAGACAAAAAAAATTTAAAAAAAGGGAGGAGGGAGGTTTAAGGCCCCCTTCTCTTAATCTCTATTCCCCCCCTCCCTTTTTTTTTCAGGGGGGGTGAATTGGACATCTTTTTTCAGGATTTTTTTTTACAAGTTTTTTCGCTCTGGTTTCCTTTTTCTTTTCTTTTTTTGGACACAGGGGAGCGGGTGGGGTGGGGAGGGGGAATGGTAATGGTAATGGGGTTGACCAAAGTGTATTTTTTTGTGTATTTTTTGGGTTCTGCACAAAGATGGGGACACAAGAATGTACATTACTACGGATAGTTGAAATATGCAATAGGGTATGACACTTCAAATACACTTAAGCTGGCCATACACCATTAGATTATCTGCAGATTTTCTATGGTTAGATGGAAAAAGTGGGAGATTCCTCCATCCACACAGTTAATATACATGGAGAAATCTGTTGCACTTTTTCCATCAAACCAAAGAAAATCGGCAGATAATCTAATGGTGTATGACCAGCTTAAATGTGGGGTCAACGGGGGAAAAGACAGCAGATTACACCTCAAAGGGTAGATACGGTCACTCAAGGAGCCCCCAAAATGGGCCCCAAGAAGGGCAAGGAATGGGGAGGGGTGGTGGGAGGGAGTAGGGGGAGAGAAAAGGGGGGGATTGGGGGTCGAGGTATGATTGGGGGGAGGGGTAGGGGTGGATGCATGTTGGAGTAGGGCACAGGAAAGGGGGATTCCACAATTAGTGCACAATTTCTTGAAGGGAAACATTAAAAACACGAACCGGAAAGCACGTTTAGGTATATGGTTTTAATGGAGGTACACTGCTAAAGCAGGGAATAAAAAAGGGGTAGATGACAGATAACAGAGAGAATAAGAGGAAAACCCTAAATCAAGTTAGAAGCATTAAGGTGTGCTCATGGAACGTTCGGGGGGTAAAAGATCCTGCCAAAAGACAAGCAATTTTTTCAGTGGCAGAAACGGGTAATATTATGGTACTGTGTCTGCAGGAGACACATCTGGACAAGGAAACCCTTAGTATATTAAAACATAGGAGAAATCGAGTACAATATCATTCCACTTACACCTCCTACTCAAGGGGGGTAAGTGTATTGGTTGATTCTGGATTGGTGTTCTCCTGCAGACAGAGTAAGGTGGACTCAAAGGGCCAGTATATATTCCTTTTTTGCCGGATAGAGACAAAGGAGTATGTGGTGGCCAATATTTAGATCCCCCCTCCGTTTAGTACAGAAATACTTTGGGAGTTAATGGAATTTGTTATGGACAAGGCGTCTCCTGCCACTCAAGGACGCATGCGACATTGTCCAGGATAGATCTTGTACTCTGCTAATGCTCCCCTATCTGTCATCCCAGCTATTTGCGATGAGGATGGGGAAATTAAGAGCGGCACCCCGGAAATAACAGAGGTCTTTAGAAAGTATTACCAAAACCTGTACAGCAGCACACCACATAGCAATGTAGAAGGAGACCTTCATTGAAGGACTGCACACTTCCCAGTTATCAGAGGAAGATAAAGACAGATTGGAGGCACCGCTTACGCTGGAAGAGCTACAAACGGCAATTCTCGATATGGCAGGCCAAAAGGCCCACGGGCCAGATGGTCTGCCAATCAAAATATATAAAACCTACAGCGAGGTGCTGCTCCCTAGACTTCTGGAGGTATTCAATTGGGCGGCAGAGGGGGGAAGCTACCTGTGTCCATGACAGAAACAACAATTATTGTTTTATTAAAAGAGGGGAAAAATCAACTTGAGACAGCCTCATACAGGCCGATATCTCTTTTGTGTTCAGATGTAACGATTCTGGCCAAAACATTGGCAATAAGGCTAAATAAAATAGTCTCGAAACTAGTACACCTGGACCAAACTGGGTTTATCCCAGGCAGATCCACAAGTACTAATATAAGAACGTATTTAACTATACAGTTGCCAACAGAGAGAGAGCGAGAGGGGTCAAGAGCTATCCTGTCCCTAGACGCAACTAAGGCGTTTGACAGCCTGGAGTGGCATTACTTGTGGAGAGCGTTGGCGGAATTCCAGTTTGGTCCTAACTTTATCCAATGGATCAAAATCTTGTACGAAAGTCCCAGGGCGAAAGTAAGGATAAATGGCGAGTGCTCGGAGTGGTTCCAGTTAGAGAGAGGGACAAGGCAGGGGTGTCCGTTGTCACCCCTGCTTTTCGCTCTTGCAATAGAGCCACTGGCTATCGCCATAAGGGCATCCCCGGAAGTACAGGGCTTCAAGGAGGAGGTTGGGGGAGGAGAAGGTCGCAATGTATGCGGAAGATATACTACTTTTTCTAGGGGATACGCAGGCCTCATTGGAGACAGCAATGGGTATAATAGGGGTATTTGGCAAATTTTCGGGGCGGACAATCAATTGGGACAAATCTGCACTTTTGCCGATAGACCCATTGTCACGGCAGATAGCTCAAGTGAAAGTTGTGAGCCAAATGAAATATTTGGGAATAACTGTAACAAGAGATCCAGTGCAGTATATAGATGGAAATTTAGTACCACTAATGACAAAGTTGAGACAGAAGTGCAGAGTTTGGAACCGGCTTCCACTCTCGGTGGCCGGCCAGTGCAATCTGGTGAAGATGGTTTGGATGCCGCAAATCCTGTATATCCTGCACAATTCCCCAGTATGGATCCCTAAACACTGGGTCAAAAAACTGGATAGTATATTCAGGGAATTGATTTGGAGGAGGGGAGTAGCAAGGATCTGCCTCCGAACCTTACAGCAACCAAAAGAGAAGGGGGGATTGGCACTTCCAAATCCGAGACACTACTTCTTGGCCGCACAAATGCAGCACATGCGGGGTAGCAACCTATCAGTAGGTAGAGAAGCTGTAAAGTGGTTAATTTTGAACGACACTAGCCATGATACAGTAGTTGAGGCAGTGGAGGCGGACTCCTTTTGTTCTAGGTGTCCCACGGTACAACTAATGGTAAAATGCTGGGAGAATGTTAAAGGGGTTGTAAAGGTTCGTTTTTTATTTTCTAAATAGGTTCCTTTAAGCTAGTGCATTGTTGGTTCACTTACCTTTTCCTTAGACTTCCCTTCTAAATATTTTTTTTCTTTGTTTTCTTTGTCTGAATTTCTCACTTCCTGTTCCTCCTCAGTAAGCTGTTCAGTAAGCTGTTCTGGCTGACTCCACACCACTCGGATGATGGTGTGAAGTTTAGTGAGGAGAAACAGGAAGTGAGAAATTCAGACAAAGAAAACAAACATTTAGAAGGTAAATCAAAGGAAAAGGTAAGTGAACCAACAATGCACTAGCTTAAAGGAACCTATTTAGAAAATAAAAAACAAACCTTTACAACCCCTTTTAACCACTTAACGACCGCCCACTGTAAATATACGTCGGCAGAATGGCACCGACAGGCAGAATCACGTATATGTACGTGATTGCCTTTGTATAGTTGGGGGGTCCGATCGGACCCCCCTTCTTTACAGTGAGCGGTCGTTTTACCTTCGGGAGCGATCCGGCATGAGGGGACGGCCGTTCGATTCCGGCCACCCCCTCTCGATCGCTCCCGGCAAATGAGAGCTTCCCCTGCCTGTGTACTTGTTTACACAGGCTGGAGGAAGTGATGTCATCTCTCCTGCGGCGCTCACATATACCGAGCGCCGTACAGGAGAAGATGCAGGTCAGTGCACACAACACTACACTGACACCAGGACACATAGGTACATAAATCGCCCCCCCAGGCCCCCCCAGATCACCCCCCAGCCCCCAGTCACAGTGTCACTGATTGCAGTGACCATTTATTTAGTGATCACTGCAATCAGTGACATTTGTGACTGTAAAAGTGTCAGTACATTTAGTTTTAGGTCCAGTGTAGCCCCCTAACCCCCCCTAATAAAGGTTTAACCCCCTGATCACCCCCCAGATAACCCTTTCACCCCCTAGCACCGCCGTCGCTATGCGATCATTTTTCTGATCGATGTCTTAGCGTCGGTGATGCTGATCGGTAGCCAGTAATTTTTTTTAGGTTCGCCGCAGGTTTTTATAGCGTCGGGTACCCCCATATATTACCTAATAAAGGTTTAACCCCCTTGATCGCCCCCCAGGTAACCCTTTCACCCCCTATCACCACTGTCACTAAGCGATAATTTTTCTGATCGCTGTCTTAGCGTCTGATGCAGATCGGTAGCCAGTAATTTTTTTTAGGTTCGCCGCAGGTTTTTATAGCGTCAGGTACCCCCATATATTATCTAATAAAGGTTTTACCCCCTGATCGCCCCCCAGGTAACCCTTTCACCCCCTATCACCACTGTCGCTAAGCGATCGTTTTTATGATCGTTGTCTTAGTGTCGGTGATGCAGATCGGTAGCCAGTAATTTTTTTTTTAGGTTCGCCGTCAGGTTTTTATATAGCGTCAGGTACCCCCATATATTACCTAATAAAGGTTTTAACCCCCTAATTGCCCCTAGTTAACCCTTTCACCAGTGATCATCATATAAGTGTTACGGGTGACGCTGGTTAGTTAGTTTGCTTTTTATAGTGTCAGGGCACCCGCCGTATATAACCCAATAAAGGTTTAACCCCCTGATCGCCCGGCGGGTGATATCAATTAGGTTTTAGCGTCAGAGAGGGTCTGCGTCACACCCCAGGCAGCGTCAGGTTAGTGCCAGTAACGCTAACACCCACGCGTGAAGCATACACCCCCCTTAGTGGTATAGTATCTGAACAGATCAATATCTGATCTGATCAGATCTATACTAGCGTCCCCAGCAGTTTAGGGTTTCCAAAAACACAGTGTTAGCGGAATCAGCCCAGATACCTGCTAGCACCTGCGTTTTGCCCCTCCGTCCAGCCCAGGCCACCCAAGTGCAGTATCGATCGATCACTGTCACTTGCAAAACACAACACACATAACTGCAGCGTTCGCAGAGACAGGCCTGATCCCTGCGACTCCAGTGCTGTAGGAGGTGATTTTGCCACCACAGTTAAAAAAAAAAAGCATATATGCCGAAGCATTGGGGCAGCAGGGGCGGAGGAGTGATTTTGCTCCTAATGCCTCGTACATACAGTCGAAATTCCGACGGAGGCTTGCCCGTGGAAAAGTCTGACCATGTGTACGCGGCATAACTTTTGCGGGAAGATGCCCCCATGCTTCGGCATATATAAATGGTGCATGTATGCCCATCATTAGAAGTGGGTGGATGAAGGGCGGTATTCTAATGGTGGGCATACCCACCGATCAATCTTTTTTTTTCGTTCAGCCAACAGGCTGCATGAAAAAAAAGATTACAATACATGTCCAACAAGGACCAGCAACGTACTGGCATGTTGCTGGACTTTGAATGTTTATACCAGAATGATGCCTGCGGGTTTAGGTATCATCTTGGTATCATTCTTTTCAGCCAGCGGCCGGCTTTCATGTAAAAGCAATCCTAGTGGCTAATTAGCCTCTGGACTGCTTTTACAAGCAGTGGGAGGGAATGACCCCCCCCCCCCCCCGGATATAAAAAGCGCCATTGGGAAATTGGGAAAGCATTTTATCACACCGATCTTGGTGTGGTCAGATGCTTTGAGGGCAGAGGAAAGATCTAGGGTCCAATAGACCCCAGTTTTTTCAAAAAAGAGTACCTGTCATTACCTATAGCTATCATAGGGGATATTTACATTCCCTGAGATAACAATAAAAATGATAAAAAAAAATAAATATGGAAGCAACAGTTTAAAAATAAAATAAAAAAGCAAAATTAATAATAAAAAAAAAAAAAAAAAGCACCCCTGTCCTGCCCTGCTCTTGCCCAATTGCGAACGCAAGCGTCGGTCTGGCGTCATATGTAAACAGCAATTGCACCATGCATGTGAGGTATCACCGCGAAGGTCAGATCGAGGGCAGTAATTTTAGCAGTAGACCTCCTCTGTAAATCTAACGGGGTAACCTGTAAAGGCTTTTAAAGGCTTTTAAAAATGTATGTAGTTTGTCGCCAATGCGCGTTTGTGCGAAATTTTAAAGCATGTCGTGTTTGGTATCTATGTACTCGGCCTAAGATCATATTTTTTATTTCATCAAACATTTGGGCAATATAGTGTGTTTTAGTGCATTAAAATTAAAAAAAGTGTATTTTTTCCCCAAAAAATGCGTTTGAAAAATCGTGTAGAAAAAAAAAATGCAACACCCACCATTTTATTCTGTAGGGCCTTTGCTTTAAAAATATATATAATGTTTGGGGGTTCAACATAATTTTCTTGCAAAAAAAAATATGTTTTCATGTAAACAAAAAGTGTCAAAAAGGGCTTTGTCTTCAAGTGGTTAGAAGAGTGGATGTAAGCTTCCTAATGTTGTGTATAAAATGCCAGAACAGTTCAAAACCCCCCAAATGACCCCATTTTGGAAAGTAGACACCCCAAGCTATATACTGAGAGGCATGTCGAGTCCATGGAATATTTTATACGTTCACACAAGTTGCGGAAAAAATTTTTTTTTTTTTTTTTTTGCACAAAGTTGTCACTAAATGATATATTGCTCAAACATGCCATGGGCATATGTGGAATTACACCCCAAAATACATTCTGTTGCTTCTCCTGAGTACGGGGATACCACATGTGTGAGACTTTTTGGGAGCCTAGCCGCGTACGGGACCCCAAAAACCAATCACCGCCTTCAGGCTTTCTAAGGGTGTAAATTTTTGATTTCACTTCTCACTGCCTATCACAGTTTCGGAGGCCATGGAATGCCCAGATGGCACAAACCCCCCCCCCAAATGACCCCATTTTGGAAAGTAGACACCCCAAGCTATTTGCTGAGAGGTATTGTGAGTATTTTGCAGATCTCGCTTTTTGTCACAAAGTTTTGAAAATTGAAAAAAAAAAAAATGTTATTTCTTCTTTTTCAAAAACAAATGAGAACAGTAAAATACTCACCATGCCTCTCAGCAAACAGCTTGGGGTGTCTACTTTCCAAAATGGGGTCATTTGGGGGGGTTTTGTGCTATTTTGGCATTTTATGGCCTTCGAAACTGTGATAGGTAGTGAGGAGTCAAATCAAAAATTTGTGCCTAGAAATCATGAAGGCGGTGATTGGTTTTCGGGGTCCCGTACGCGGCTAGGCTCCTAAAAAGTCCCACACATGTGGTATCCCCATACTCAGGAGAAGCAGCAAAATTTATTTTGGGGTGCAATTCCACATATAACCATGGCATGTGTGAGCAATATATCATTTAGTGACAACTTTTTGTAATTTTCTTTTGTCATTATTCAATCACTTGGGACAAAAAAAAAATATTCAATGGGCTCAACAGGCCTCTCAGCAATTTCCTTGGGGTGTCTACTTTCTAAAATGGGGTCATTTGGGGGGGGTTTTGTGCTATTTTGGCATTTTATGGCCCTCAAAACTGTGATAGGTAGTGGAGTGAAATCAAAAATTTACACCCTTAGAAATCCTGAAGGCGGTGCTTGGTTTCCGGGGTCCCGTACGTGGCTAGGCTCCTAAAAAGTCCCACACATGTGGTATCCCCGTACTCAGGAGAAGCAGCAGAATGTATTTTGGGGTGCAATTCCACATATAACCATGGCATGTGTGAGCAATATATCATTTAGTGACAACTTTTTGTAATTTTTTTTTTTTTTGTCATTATTCAATCACTTGGGACAAAAAAAAAATATTCAATGGGCTCAACATGCCTCTCAGCAATTTCCTTGGGGTGTCTATGTCTACTTTCTAAAATGGGGTCATTTGGGGGGGGGGTTTGTACTGCCCTGCCATTTTAGCACCTCAAGAAATGGGATAGGCAGTCATAAATTTAAAGCTGTGTAAATTCCAGAAAATGTACCCTAGTTTGTAGACGCTATAACTTTTGCGCAAACCAATAAATATACGCTTATTGACATTTTCTTTACTAAAGACATGTGGCTGAATACATTTTGGCCTAAATGTATGACTAAAATTGAGTTTATTCGATTTTTCTTATAACAAAAAGTAGAAAATATCATTTTTTTTCAAAATTTTCGGTCTTTTTCCGTTTATATCGCAAAAAATAAAAAATCGCAGAGGCAATCAAATACCATTAAAAGAAAGCTCTATTTGTGGGAAGAAAAGGACGCAAATTTCGTTTGGGTACAACATTGCATGTCCGCACAATTTACAGTTAAAGCAGCGCAGTGCAAAATTCTGAATTCACCTCTGGTCCTTTAGCTACCAAATGGTCCGTGGCTTAAGTGGTTAAGAAAATGTTGGGATACAGTGGATTTTCTGAATTTTCCCCTATATGGGATAATAACAACTTAAAAGAACTTAAAGTTATGGGGAAAATCAAAGAATGGGATAGAGGTGGAATACATCTACTGGTACATCTTTTCAGAGCAGGGAGAATAAAATTATGCCAAGAGATAAGGGAAGAATATGCAGTCCCGAATAGATCCTTTTACAGATACCTGCAAATCAGGCACGCAGTGAATGCACAGTTTGGACAGGGATCACCAGCATGGAACGATATGCCCATCCTCCGTAAACTAGTAAGCGCAGAGGACTCCAGAGGGACGATCTCAGAGATGTACGGGTATATAGAGGAGGCGGATCAGGGAGAGGGATCAGATAATAAACACAAGGACAAATGGGAGAGGGATGTGGGTCCACTGTCACAGGAACAGTGGAAACGCATATTAGAAACAGGATCTAGAGTGTCACTGTCTCCCCTCCCAGATAGTGTCCCATCTTTACCTGATACATAGAGTATATTATACACCCCAAAGGATGTTCCAGTTTGGTAGGAGACAGGATGCAAAATGTCAGAGATGCGGGGATGACAGGGGAGATCTAATACACATGATCTGGAGGTGTCCCAAGTTATATCAGTATTGGAAAGAGATCGTAGAGAAGATAAATGTGGTATTTGGGACAGCTCTGCAACCAGAGGTTAAATCGTGTGTACAGGGGCTCCTGGAAGAAAAGGGGGTGTCAGGAGATACAAACACGGCAATTATAAAGTGTTTGTTTCAAGGAAGGTAACTTACTGCGCAGAAGTGGCAAGCGGTAAACCCCCCCCCCCCCCCCCCCCACAGCGACAGAATGGAGGAAGGTGATAGAGGACATGGTCACTAAAGAGGAATTTATATACACTAAGGGGAAATAAAAATACATTAAAAAATATGTGGAAACAATGGATAGAAGTGGAAGCACGGGCCTCGGATAAGTGAGGATGGTGTAGGGATGAGGGGAAGGGGGGAGTGTAAGGGTGGAATTAAAAGGGGAATATGTGGATTTTTCTATTTTTTGATACTTGGTGTAAGCATTGTTTTATATAAAGGAAAATGGTTGTATGATTCATATGTGGTAAAAAATAAGAATAAAGATGATTTGATTAAAAAAAAGTAGCTTGTATAACAGTGTAAATTTGCTGTCCCCTCAAAATAACTCAACACACAGCCATTAATGTCTAAACCGCTGGCAACAAAAGTGAGTACACCCCTTAGTGAAAATGTCCAAATTGGGCCCAAAGTGTCAATATTTTGTGTGGCCACCATTATTTTCCAGCACTGCCTTAACCCTCTTGGACATGGAGTTCACCAGAGCTTCACAGGTTGCCACTGAGTCCTCTTCCACTCCTCCATGATGACATCACTTAGCTGGTGGATATTAGAGACCTTGCGCTCCTCCACCTTCCGTTTTAAGGATGCCCCACAGATGCTCAATAGGGTTTAGGTCTAGAGACATGCTTGGCCAGTCCATCACCTTTACCCTCAGCTTCTTTAGCAAGGCAGTGGTCATCTTGAAGGTGTGGTTGGGGTCGGTATGTTGGAATACTGCCCTGCGGCCCAGTCTCCGAAGGGAGTGGATCATGCTCTGCTTCAGTATGTCACAGTACATGTTGGCATTCATGGTTCCCTCAATGAACTGTAGCTCCCCAGTGCTGGCAGCACTCATGCAGCCCCAGACTATGACACTCCCACCACCATGCTTGGCTGTAGGCAGGACACACTTGTCTTTGTACTGCTCACCTGGTTGCTGCCACACACGCTTGACACCATCTGAACCAAATAAGTTTATCTTGGTCTCATCAGACTACAGGACATGGTTCCAGTAATCCATGTGCTAAGTCTGCTTGTCTTAAGCAAACATTTTGCAGGCTTTCTTGTGCATCATTTTTAGAAGAGGCTTCCTTCTGGGATGACAGCCATGCAGACCAATTTGATGCAGTGTGTGGCGTATGGTCTGACCACTGACAGGCTGACCCCCCCACTCCTTCAACCACTGCAGCAATGCTGGCAGCACTCATACAGTACATCTATTTCCCAAAGACAACCTCTGGATATGACGCTGAGCATGTGCACTCAACTTCTTTGGTCGACCATGGCGAGGCCTGTTCTGAGTGGAACCTGTCCTGTTAAACCTCTGTATATAGTCTTGGCCACCATGCTGCAGCTCAGTTTCAGGGTCTTGGCAATCTTCTTATACCCTAGGCCATCTTTATGCAGAGCAACAAAAAAAAAAAATTCAGATCCTCAGAGAGTTCTTTGCCATGAGGTGCCATGTTGAACTTCCAGTGACCAGATTGAGAGAGTGAGAGTGATAACACCAAATTTAACACACCTGCTCCTCATTCCCACCTGTGACTCCTTAGTGTTACAAGGTCTCATGACACCGGTGAGGGAAAATGGCTAATTGGACCCAATTTGGACATTTTCACTTAGGGGTGTACTCACTTTTGTTGCCAGCGGTTTAGACATTAATGTGTTGAGTTATTTTGAGGGGAAAGCAAAATGACACTGTTATACAAGCTGTACATTCTCTTCTTTACATTGTAACAAACAGTCGTTTCTTCAGTGTTGTCACATGAAAATATACAGTATAATAAAATATTTACAAAAATGTGAGGGTAAATAAAAACTCATAAGGGAAGAAAGAGAAAAGCTTTCTTTCAAGTTAAAAAAAAACATTTTGCAGTAAACTGCATCATCATCAAACATCAGTCCCGATAGACATAAAGCCTGGTAAGTATGTCTCACCCGACCGATTGTTTCTGCCGGATCGGCACTTTCGGTTTGGCCGTGATATGTCACTTTCGGTTGCTGTACAGCCACGCCCCCCCAAGGGACGTGGCTGTACGGCAACCGGAAGAGACGTATTCCAAACCTAGTATAGTGACAATGTTCTAGGAGGGGATTTTCCATAGCTTTAGGAGATCTCCTCTTACTTCCTGCTGTACCACAAGGAAAATAAGTGAGAGGAAATCTCCTAAAAAGGACACAGATAAATTAAAAACAAAAACCTGACAGGGATCTTAAGCATTACCTATCCTATCCAAAACTAAAAAAAAGTGTTGGCTTTACATGCACACTGTATATTACAGTGTATAAACAAAACTCACACATTTACTGCCCCCTAGTGGCTAAAAATCAACAATATAGGACATATCTTGATAGAAAGCTACAGCTAGTATTGTGTCAGTCATTTGGATAAACTGATAATGCTGGAAGCTGCAAGAGTGAATATTATTGGTGATTTTTGATAGTTGAGTGTGTTTCTAAATGAATAAATAATAGTTACACCCATGCAAAGCAAAAAGCAGACAAACTATGTAAACAAGGCAGATCGCCATTCTGACAGGGGGGAAGGGATGGAATTTGTGTCTCTGCTAAGAGGGACACAAATTCCATCTCTTCCCCTAGTAAAAGCACCTCACACAGTATAGTAAAACACTGGCTAGGCACACAGTTAACCTTTTGATCGCTCCTGACGTTAACCCCTTTCCAGCCAGTGACAGTGCATATTTTTTAGTACTAATCACTGTATTGGTGTCTCTGATCCCCAAAAAGTGTCAAAAGTGTCAGTTAGTGTCAGAATGTCTGCCGCCCTATAAGCCTGCTGATTGCCACCATTACTAGTAAAAAATAAAAATAATAAAAATATCCCATAGTTTGTAGACGCTATGACTTTTGTACAAACCAATCAATATACGCTTATTAGGATTTTTTACCAAAAAAATTTAGCAAAATACATATTGGCCTACATTTGGATTTAAAAAAAAATAATTATTGAATAGGTTTTATAGCAGAAAGTAAAAAATATTGTTTTGTTTTTTCAAATCAAAATTGTCGGTCTTTTTTTGTTTATAGTGCAAAAAAATAGGCGCAGAGGTAATCAAATACAACCAAAAGAATGCTGTATTTGTGGGGAAAAAAGGACATAAATGTTATTTGGGTACAGCATTGCATGACTGCACAATTGACAGTTAAATTAACGCAGTGCCGTATCGCAAAAAATGGCCTGGCCATAAAGGGGGGGGAAATCTGTCAAGTGGTTAAGGGAGGTTGATGTGGCTAAGAATAGCCCAGAAGATGTTGAGACAGTTGGCGTGTGCTTGTGCTTCCTACCACTGTCTTATGTCCATGGCCAACTTTAGGAACATCAAGATCCAATAACTGAGCGCAAAGTGTTTAAATTACGAACACTATTTCAAAACAGAACAAGGCTTAGAGGCTAGGTCTGATGTTACACAACACATTAGACCTCCTGCTGAGGACTTTGGATATGCTTGATAGCCTGTGCTCTAGGGCAATAGCTCTGTCTTTTGAAAATATCACAGATGACTGAAGCCTAACACCTAATTGTAGGTGATTTATTAATCCAAGGTCAAAGTGTCCTCACCTCCGGCCTTGGCGCAGGTCTTGGAGTATCTGCATTGGACATTAGGCCTCAAGAGGTCATGGTCTTCTGAGGACGAGTAAATCATCTTCAAGTAACATGTCAGTCTCTTTTATTAGAAAATTGTTAAGGCTAATTCTTTGACCTTTTCTAATAACTGTGACATTGCTACCACCTCTTACTAAAATTCATGCTGCTCTGTGAAAGAGTTCCTCTGTTATCATTGTAAGCTAGAACTTAAAGCAGTATTCGATCTGCAATTTTTTTTTTTAAAGTCAGCAGCAGGGATGAGCTTCGAGTTCGAGTCGAACTCATGTTCGAGTCGAACATTGCCTGTTCGCCCGTTCGCCGAACAGCGAACAAATAGTGGTGTTCGCGGCAAATTCGAAAAATCTATGGGAGAAATCTAAAGTGCTAATTATAAAGGCTAATATGCAAGTTATTGTCCTAAAAAGTGTTTGGGGACCCGGGTCCTGCCCCAGGGGACATGTATCAATGCAAAAAGAAGTTTTAAAAACGGCCGTTTTTTCGGGAGCAGTGATTTTAATAATGCTTAAAATTAAAAAATAAAAGTGAAATATTCCTTTAAATTTTGTACCTGGGGGGTGTGTATGATATGCATGTAAAGTGCCGCATGTTTCCCGTGCTTAGAACTGTCCCTGCAAAAAATGTCATTTTTGAAAGAAAAAAAGTCTTTTAAAACTGACTCGCGGCTATTAATGAATTGTCGGCTCCCGGCAATACATACAAAAGTCATTGATAAAAAAAAAAAAAAAAGCGTGGGTGTTCCCCAGAATTCAATTACCAGGCCCTTCAGGTCTGGAATGGATATTAAGGGGAACCCTGCCGCAAATTAAAAAAAAAATTGACGTGGGGTTCCCCCAAATATTCATTCCAGGCCCTTCAGATCTGGCATGGATTTTAAGGGGAACTCCACCCCAAATTTTAAAAAAAAATGGCGTGGAGTCCCCCTAAAAATCCATGCCAGACCCCTTATCCGAGCACGCAACCTGGCCGGCCGCAGGGGAAAAGGGGGGGACGAGAGAGCGGCCCCCCCTCCCTCCTGAACCGTACCAAGCCACATGCCCTCAACATGGGGAGGATGTCCCCATGTTGATGGGGACAAGGGCCTCATCCCCACAACCCTTGCCCGGTGGTTGTGGGGGTCTGCGGGCGGGGGGCTTATCGGAATCTGGAAGACCCCTTTAACAAAGGGGACCCCCAGATCCCGGCCCCCCCCCTATGTGAATTGGTAAGGGGTACGTTGTACCCCTACCATTTCACGAAGAAAGCGTAAAAAAATGTTTAAAAAAACACACAAACACCTTGAAAAAGTCCTTTATTTAAAAAAAAAAAAAAAAAAGCGGTGAAATCCAGTGTCCCGCGGCGATCCCGATGTCCAGCGCTGTCCTTCATTGGTTGTGCCTGAGCGGACCTGATGGGGAACTCCCTCTCAGTATTTTAAATGTATAGACCCGCCCCTTCTAAAGTTCCCCATCAGGTCCGCTCCCTCGGTATGTCGGACCCGCCTACGTCATTGGCTTGAGCGGGGAACTTCCTTCACTATGTAATTTAAATTTACATAGTGAAGGAAGTTCCCCGCTCAAGCCAATGACGTAGGCGGGTCTGACATACCGAGGGGGCGGACCTGATGGGGGACTGCTCTCACTTTGGTAATACATGTATAGACCCCGCCCCTTCTCATGTTCCGCATCTGGTCCGCTGAGCGGACCTGATGGGGAACTTTAGAAGGGGCGGGTCTATACATTTAAAATACTGAGAGGGAGTTCCCCATCAGGTCCGCTCAGGCACAACCAATGAAGGACAGCGCTGGACATCGGGATCGCCGCGGGACACTGGATTTCACCGCTTTTTTTTTTTTTTTTTTTTAATAAAGGACTTTTTCAAGGTGTTTGTGTGTTTTTTTAAACATTTTTTTACGCTTTCTTCGTGAAATGGTAGGGGTACAACGTACCCCTTACCAATTCACATAGGGGGGGGGGGGGGGCGGGATCTGGGGGTCCCCTTTGTTAAAGGGGTCTTCCAGATTCCGATAAGCCCCCCGCCCGCAGACCCCCACAACCACCGGGCAAGGGTTGTGGGGATGAGGCCCTTGTCCCCATCAACATGGGGACATCCTCCCCATGTTGAGGGCATGTGGCTTGGTACGGTTCAGGAGGGAGGGGGGGGGCGCTCTCTCGACCCCCCCTTTTCCCCTGCGGCCGGCCAGGTTGCGTGCTCGGATAAGGGGTCTGGTATGGATTTTTAGGGGGACTCCACGCCATTTTTTTTTTAAATTTGGGGTGGAGTTCCCCTTAAAATCCATGCCAGATCTGAAGGGCCTGGAATGGATATTTGGGGGAACCCCACGTCAATTTTTTTTTTAATTTGCGGCGGGGTTCCCCTTAATATCCATTCCAGACCTGAAGGGCCTGGTAATTGAATTCTGGGGAACCCCCACGCTTTTTTTTTTTTTTTTATCAATGACTTTTGTATGTATTGCCGGGAGCCGACAATTCATTAATAGCCGCGGGTCAGTTTTAAATGCATTTTTTTCTTTCAAAAATGACATTTTTTGCAGGGACAGTTCTAAGCACGGGAAACATGCGCCACTTCACATGCATATCATACACACCCCCCAGGTACGAAATTTAAAGGAATATTTCACTTTTATTTTTTCATTTTAAGCATTATTAAAATCACTGCTCCCGAAAAAACGGCCGTTTTTAAAACTTCTTTTTGCATTGATACATGTCCCCTGGGGCAGGACCCGGGTCCCCAAACACTTTTTAGGACAATAACTTGCATATTAGCCTTTATAATTAACACTTTAGATTTTGAACGTTCGAGTCCATTGTATTTAATAGGGTTCTAAAGTTTACACAAACATTTTGTCTGTTCGCAGGTTCTGGTGCGAACCGAACAGGGGGGTGTTCGGCTCATCCCTGGTCAGCAGCTACAAACACTGTAGCTTCTGACTTTTAATAAGGAAACTTACCTGCCCAGGGAGCCCGTAACGTCGCCCCCCCGAGGCCCGATCTATCCATGTGATCAGGTGCAGGCGCCACCATTGCAACTAAGGGAAACCAGCAGTGGAGCCTTGCGGCTTCACTGCCGATTTCCGACTGCGCATGCGTGAGATCCGCTGCGCTTTGTAAATGGCCAGCTTGTCTTGAATGAATGAATGGATGAGAAACTTGTATAGCGCTAACAAATGCGAACAAAATCAACTCAAGGCACAACATCTCTGTTAAAAAAAAATCGCCCCAAGGCGGAGTTCTACCCACTTTTGAGTGGTCTTCTGGGACACACACAGGTCCCAGAAGATAACTGGGAGCTCGCCGAAGAGAGGGATGTGACGTCCTGGACCGCGGCCTGGCTGAATCGGAAGTACAATTGTACTTCAAAAAAAGGGTACTATTGGGGGGGGGGATTCAATATCCAAAAACGAGGGGTGGAGAGGTAGTCTTTCGTTTAAGACCACCTCTCAAAAGTGGGTGGAACTCCGCTTTAAGGCTGGCTTCACACTGAGGCGGTTTTCAGACGTTTTAGCGCTAGAAATAGCCTATAAATAACGCCTGCAAACCGCCTCCCATTCATTTCAGTGTGACTTTTCACACTGGGGCGGTGCGCTTGCTGGACGTTCTGAAAAGTTCTTCAAGCAGCATCTTTGGGGCGGTTTGGAAACACTGTATACAGCACTTCCAATATGCCCTGCCCATTGACATGAATGGGCAGCGCTTCCAAAGCGCCTGAAAAGGACTTCGGAAGCGCCGCAATACAGGTGCTTTTAACCCCTTCTTCGGCCACTAGCGGGGGGTTAAAAGTGCCCTGCTAGTGGCCGAAAATTGCCGCTAAGACGAGCGGCGCTTTAGCGCTAACGCTCGGCGGCCCCAGTGTGAAAGTACCCTAAAGCTGAACTGCAGGCAGATGTCAAAGCTAAAAATCAATGTGACTATGTATTTTCATGAAAATGGAAAATTTCGCTAGTAAGTCCAATAAATTTGAAAAACAATGCAGTCCAAAAGGTTGAGCTGATGTAGTATGACACAGCACTATCTTGGAGAATCAGAACCTGATAAAACCTGATAAAAGACATGCTTACCAGAATGTAAGCCTTTAATGCAGGTGGCTATAACCCAGCCCAGGCTTTTGGTTAGTGAGATGACACTAACTTATACAGCATGGATATGCAATTAGCGGACCTCCAGCTGTTGCAAAACTACAAGTCCCATCATGCCTCTGCCTCTGGGTGTCATGCTTGCTGCTGTCAGAGTCTTGCTCTGCCTCATGGGACTTGTAGTTTGGCAACAGCTGGAGGTCCGCTAATTGCATATTCCTGTTATACAGTGATAGTAGATTCCAATTGGGTAAGAAGTTGACTCCACAACATGTGTAATAACCCAAAAAAATAAAAAAATATCATAGCCTAATTCTGTCAGATCTTACAAACATAAGTCGGGACTGCTACACTTGCTGTATAGATGATATTAGCACCCAGTGATGACAACTTGCACAAGTGTTCCACCACCACATGAAAGGCCTCCTTACCAAATGGCTAAAAATGTAAACAAAAGACTCTGCACAGAGATTGGCCAAAGGCACCCAAACATCCACCGCAGTGTGCACCACCACCATGTAAGATGTCCCCTTCAGGGACAACGGGCAGTTGAAAGCAATTCATATACCGATAGGAGTTGAATTTAAAACCAGGCCGCAGGCTGATGGCTGGATGGATCCAGGAACTCCGTGTATGTTTGTATGCTCCGTGGGACTCGTGGGAATAGATGATGTTTTAACCCAAGAAAAAACAGTAATGGACCATAGTGTAAACCCATACAACTGGGTTTAATAGTAAAAAACGGTTACACTTACGATATAAACAATAAAAATAGCATGTAGTACAATTGCCGGCCGGCTACAATGCAAAGCTCCCGTCCTCGATGAGGCAGCGTGGTGACGTCAGCACGTACCTCCTCAGACGCGTTTCGTCATAACAGACATTCTCAATGAGGGACTATATGTATTTTCATGTAGCACCCTCCTAGCTAGGTGCTAGGATGAGTGTATGATAGTCTCTCTGTTAAGCAGAGAAACCAAAAACTGTCAGGTCACCTGTGGCCAGGTGACAGATGCACACTGTAGGGGGTTAGGAGTGCACCACAAGGTAGTGAACCCTATAACTGACTGCTGCGGATAGGATACTGAGTGGTTGTGGAAAGCGGGACCAGAGGAGCACAACCGGGATCCACAGGAAGCTAGAGCCGAGATACCCCAGGGCGCGGAGTCTAAGACCCAGCAGGTCTTCTCCAGAGCCTCTAGTGGTGAGGATGTTACGCTGCAGGCTGGGTCCAGGTCGCGACCCCTAGAATCTCCTAGCTCACGCCTCGTAGGGTAAAGGGGAAAGAGGGGGAGCAGCAGCACAGGATACAAGAGTAGCGAAGGACAAGCCGAAGGTCAAGGGACACAAGCAGACATGGATAGTCAGGAACAAGCCAATATCGTAACAGAGAGACAGACGTAGCACACGGCAGGCAGGAACCCAAACACACAATGCTTAACAAACACGTTGATCAGCAAAGCAGGCTTGCAGTGCACAGGTTAATATAGTGTTCTGTGATAGGACCTGTGGTTGAGTCAGGCTGGGAGCAGATTATAAAGGAAGCCAGGTGAGAGAGAGTCTGGCCTCTAAAATGAACACATGGGAAGGAAGGTAAGCTGACAGACAAACACTACTGCATATCCATGACAGTACCCTCCCTCTTATGGGCCCTCCCCTGCCTGGGCCCAGGCTTAAAAGGGAAATCTCAGATGAAACCTCCTCAACAGATGAGGTGCAACGACATCAGATGCAGCGATCCAAGGCGCCTCCTCAGGACCAAAACCTCTCCAATGCACAAGGTACTGAAGAATACCTCTGCAGAGCCGAGAATCCAGAACTTGTCTAACCTCGTACTTTAGATTATCCTCAGAGACCAGAACCAAGGTAGGGAGATGACAAGATCTATTGAGGACCAAAGGCTCTCTACGAATAAGCAAAGGCATGAGAGGATCAACAGGAATCTGAGGAGGGTCCCCTAGACCCTTAAAGAGGAACTGGTCATCTAGCACAGGACCATCAGACTGGGCAGATGTCAGTGGAACCCTGAAGTCAGGTTGGTTAGAAGGTGACATGTCACAGGAGTCAAGCTGAATAGCTGAAAGACAAGCAGAATGTCCTGAACAAGAAAAAGTAGGAGGCTCACTGGGCATGGGCTGGACTGGCATAACTAGTACAGAGGCCGAGTGAATAGCAGAGTCAGGTGTAGCGACTACCTGAATCGCATCGCAAGACGTAGCGACTGCAGGACTTGTAGACAAGCTAGCCTGGCTGTGCGTCCAAGGGTGATTAGGGACAGAGAAATGTAAATGGTTATGCAACCTGGAATGAATGACCGGCTCAGTTTTACAGGGGGCAACCTTGGGTAGGCAGGATGAGGAAAAAGGAGGAACCCCAAGCCAGGATCTGTCCAGTAGTCCAGTCCACATGAGGAGAATGGAGCTGTAACCATGGGAGACCCAAAATGATAGGTGTTGAGGCCTTGGGTAAGATAAGGAAGGATATCCACTCCTGGTGGAGTGTCCCTACCGACATCTTAACAGGGAGGGTCTGGAAGCGGATAGGTCCCCCTGGGAGAACAGTACCATCAATCACCAAGACCACCAATGGCGTGGTGAGGGGCAAAAGAGTAAGTCTCATGGACGATGCGATTTCCCAGTCCATGAAATTACCAGTGGCTCCGGAATCCAGATATGCTGAGACCGAATGAGAAGAAGCACCAACATGAAGGAACACAGAAAGCAGAAGACGAGAAGGGGAAGGTGATATTTCTGGGTCCAATACTGCACTTTCCAGATGAAGTGGACCCGAACGTTTTTCTGGACAAAGAGAGCAAGTGTCACGAAAATGGCCTTTGCCCCCACAGTAAAGACACAGACCAAGAGTTCTGCGCCTAGCACGTTCCTCGGGGGGATAGCCTGGTCCGACCCAGCTGCATGGGTTACTCAGCTGGTAGGAGATGCTCTACGGGTCGAAGAGAGGGGAGCTAAGGCTGACTAAGAACCAAGGAGTGCTGGCGTTGCTTTTCTAGGGTCCTCTCCTGAAAGCGAATATCGATCTGGTTACACAAGGAGATAACTCCGCCCAGATCAGTGGGGATGGTTCTTCCTGCTAATTCATCCTTCACTCTATCAGAGAGGCCATGCAAAAAGGTTGCGACTAAGGCCTCATTTTTCCAGCTCAACTCAGCCGACAGTATGCGGAAATGAAGGGCATACTGTCCCACTGAAGCAGACTCTTGGCGGAGACGTAGAAGGGCGCTGGCCGCTGAAGAGACACAAGCCGGTTCTTCAAAGATATTCCGAAAACGTTTCAAGAAGTCAGACAGGCTAGAAACCACTGGATCATTCAGTTCCCACAGAGAGGCTGCCCAGGCTAAAGCTTCACCGGAGAGGAGGGAAATTATATAGGCTACCTTTGCCCTATCAGACAGAAAGTTTTGAGGCTGAAGCTCGAAATGAATCGTGCATTGGCTGAGGAACCCCCTGCAGGCCTTGGAGTCCCCAGAGAAACGGGACGGAGCTGGCAGTTGTAGTGAATGTGTGGCTGCGACTGCGACCGGAATAGGTGCAGCCGCTGGTAGCGGTTGAGGTTTTTGAACCAGGGGTCCTAATAAGGCCTGAACCTGTTCAAAACGGGAGGCCAAATCCTGAAGGAATCGCATGACCTGGGTCTAATTAGATTCCTGGGTCTCAAGTCTGCGGACTATGCCCTGCAAAGGATCATCCGCGGGGAGCGGCATGTCAGCCGGGTTCATGGCTGATCAAACTGTCAGGTCACCTGTGGCCAGGTGACAGATGCACACTGTAGGGGGTTAGGAGTGCACCACAAGGTAGTGAACCCTATGACTGACTGCTGCGGATAGGATACTGAGTGGTTGTGGAAAGCGGGACCAGAGGAGCACAACCGGGATCCACAGGAAGCTAGACCCGAGATACCCCAGGGCGCGAAGTCTAAGACCCAGCAGGTCTTCTCCAGAGCCTCTAGTGGTGAGGATGTTACGCTGCAGGCTGGGTCCAGGTCGCGACCCCTACAGTCTCCTAGCTCATGCCTCGTAGGGTAAGGAGGAAAGAGGGGGAGCAGCAGTACAGGATACAAGAGTAGCGAAGGACAAGCCGAAGGTCAAGGGTCACAAGCAGACAAGGATAAACGAAGGACAAGCCGAAGGTCAAGGGGCACAACAAGGAACAAGCCAATATCGTAACAGAGAGACAGACGTAGCACACGGCAGGCAGGAACCCAAACACACAATGCTTAACAAACACGTTGATCAGCAAAGCAGGCTTGCAGTGCACAGGTTAATATAGTGTTCTGTGATAGGACCTGTGGTTGAGTCAGGCTGGGAGGAGATTATAAAGGAAGCCAGGTGAGAGAGAGTCTGGCCTCTAAGATGAACACATGTGAAGGAAGGTAAGCTGACAGACAAACACTACTGCATATCCATGACAGAGACAGCTAAGTAAATTGACTTGCTGTCTGCACACAAAGCTCTCAACTGTTCTTGATTTTGAGGGACTGCCCCGGATTTGGAACAAAGTCCCTCTTTCCTCCTTATTTGTCCCTTATTTTGGTCTGATCTATATAGTTGTATATTAAATGCACTTTTTATCTTTCAAAAAGTGTCTCCCAGTGCTAAACCTTTCATCCAATTTCTAAATTGCTGCATTTGTAAATTTCAAAAGCCAATATAAAGGGATAGTAGTTGTAAAAAAACACTTGTGGGCTTAACTAATTTTTTTTTTTTATACAATTCTCCTTTAAGGGGGCATGGCAGGGGGTGTGCCCAATGCCTACATTTTTTTGCTAATGGGTTTCCCCCATTCCCATCTCAAAAAGTTTGGAGGTATGTTAACATAGAGTGGAGATCGGCTAATGTAGTCTGCTCAGTGTGCTCTGGTGCTGTTCATGCTGTTTTGAAGTTTCACACAGTCCTAGCAACTATGGAAAGTGCTGGATAGGAGGTGGAAACCATGCAGATGGGAGCATGAATATTCATTCAGTCCTGGCCAATTAGAAGGGGAAGTGCCCCTAGGCATGCTAGGTGCCTGTATTTATATTTTAGTAGTACATGGGCTCTGTGACTTTCCTAGCAGAGGATCACACCAGGCTAGCGGAGAGGCACTGCCTCCCCCAACACTTGCTGCCATGTGGCCTCAGATGGGCGACCTGAGGGTCTGAAGTCTGCATGGCTGACCCTGGTCCTACCATAGCTGACAGAGGGAGAGTCTACAGTGCGTCTGGTATTATGGAGAGAAAAGGCTGCCGGTGGTGCTTCAGGAGCCTTGTGAGTACTGACACCCTGAGGATCATTAAACAGTTAACCCCCTCTTGTGCTCTAAAACAGGTGAGGGTCCATACAAAGAGAACACTGGCTAGAGCTTTGTCCAGGACTGTCCACTACTTTACTAAGGGACATTGCTCTGTTCTGCAATCAGTTTTCTGCTGCTGTGAAGAAGTCTAAAGCCTCGTACACACGGTCGGACTTCCATCGGACTTTTCCGTGGTTTTTTGTCCAAACAGAGTTGGTCGGGAACACCCATAGCATACACACGCTCAGACTTTTCTGCAAACTTTCCCCAAACTTTTTGCAACATCAAGTGGTTTTTCTGCTCTTTACCGCCACCCTTTGGTCAACTTCTGCTATTGTTGGTTGATTTTAACATTAGTTGTTTTGTCCATCGGACAAAAGTCCGATGGTTTTCTGTACACACAGTCAGACTTTGCTCCATCGGACTTTTGTTGGGCAAAAGTTTGTCGGTTTGCAGACCCAACTTTTGTCCGATGAAAACAAGAAAAAAGCAAAAAAAGTTTGTCCGATGGAGCGTACACACGGTCGGATTGTTGGTCCAACTTGCTCAAAATAAAGTTTGTTGGCCAAAAGTCCGACCGTGTGTACGGGGCTTTAATCTGCCTTCTGCAAGTACTTCAGCCAAGTTTCACTAGGGAAGAAAGGAAGGAACGAAAAGGAAAGTTTCACTAGGAAATGAAGGTAGAGTCCTTGGTGTGAATAGTTCAATTTGAAGTATCCCACTATATCCCTTACCCAAGGCTGGACTGGGACAAAAATTTGACCCTGGACTTCATCCAGACTGGCCCACTTTAAATATAATGCTGCTCCCCACCCCCCAAAAAATCACGCCCACCAAAAGGCCCCTACATCCATTATTGTAGAGAGAGAGAGAGAGAGAGAGTTGAGGGAAAGGGAGTGAGAGGGGGGTGAGTGAAGGACCCCTTCACACTGAGGCGTTTTTCAGGCACTTTTGGGCTAAAAATAGCGCCTGTAAAGCGCCTGAAAAACGCCTCCTCTGCAGTCCCAGTGTGAAAGTCCGAGTGCTTTCACACTGGGGCGTTGCCAGGGTGTTAAAAAAGTCCTCCAAGCAGCATCTTTGGGGCAGTGGAGGAGCGGTGTACACACCGCTCCTGCCCATTGAAATGAATGGCCACCGCTGCTGAAGCGCCTGCAAAGCACTTCGGCAGCAGTGCTACAGGGGCACATTTAACCTTTAATTTGGCTGCTAGCTGGGGTTAAATGCACCTGCTAGAAGCCGAATAGCGCAGCTAAAACGACAGTAAAGTGCTGCTAAAACTAGCAGCGTTTTACCGTCAATGCCCGCCCAAGTGTGAAAGCAGCCTAAGAGTCAGGAAGTGAATGAGACAGAGGAAAGGGCAGAGAGACAGAGGAGGAGAGCTGAGAGACAGAGGAGGAGAGCTGAGAGACAGAGGAGGAGAGCTGAGAGACAGAGGAGGAGAGCTGAGAGACAGAGGAGGCTGAGAGACAGAGGAGGGGGCTGAGAGACAGAGGAGGGGCTAAAAGAGGGGGGGACTGAGAGACACGGGAACTGAGAGACAGAGGGGGGGACTGAGAGACAAGGGGATCTGAGAGACAGAGGGGGGAGGCTGAGAGACAGAGGGGGGGCTGAGAGACAGAGGGGGGGGCTGAGAGACAGAGGGGGGGGCTGAGAGACAGAGGGGGGGGCTGAGAGACAGAGGAGGGGGCTGAGAGACGGAGGAGGGGGCTGAGAGACGGAGGAGGGGGCTGAGAGACAGAGGAGGGGGCTGAGAGACGGTGGAGGGGGCTGAGAGACGGTGGAGGGGGCTGAGAGACGGTGGAGGGGGCTGAGAGACGGTGGAGGGGGCTGAGAGACAGTGGAGGGGGCTGAGAGACAGAGGAGGAGGGCTGAGAGACAGAGGAGGAGAGCTGAGAGACAGAGGAGGAGAGCTGAGAGACAGAGGAGGAGAGCTGAGAGACAGAGGGGGGTCTGAGAGACAGAGGGGGCAGAGAGACAGAGGGGAGGGCTCAGTGTTCTGTCATGTTTGTGTAGGATGCCAGGTACCTGATGGCCAGCAGCGGCAGTGCCGAGTCTCCCTCTTGATCCGGGGGGTGCTCTCGCTGCTCTGCTCCTTACAGTGGCGCATGTTCTCTTCCTCCGGGCTCCCAGTCAGCCTGCCCTCCGGCCCAGGCCGCATGGTTCCTGGATCAGAGAGGAGGTGGAGGAATCGAGGTTCTGGGAGCGCCGGGGTGGCCGCGCTCGCTACTGTTTGCCTCTTCGGTGGTCAGGGAGGGGGTGGAGCTCTTCTCCCTCCTCTGAATTTTACATCCAACTGCCCTCCTCGCTGGCCACCTTCCCCGAATCCCAGCCGCTGTTTGCTGCCACGCTCCCGCTGCCGCCGAACTGCATAAAAAAACAGGCCACAAAAAAAACTTCGGCCCACTGAGCCATCGGCCCACCGGGAAACTCCCGGTAGTCCCTATGGCCAGTCCATCCCTGCCCTTACCCTATCCAAGTTCTCCAACAAAACAACAAAAACAAAACCCCTAGACTGGTGATTGGAGACAATGAGCAGAAGTGTGTGTTCCCCTGGCTGTGTGAATCTACCTTGTACCTGGCTGCAGAGCAAAAGTGGGGAAGACCCAGGTGAAATACCAGCGGCTCCTGTGAGGGTAGCACAACTGAATGTGATTTGGTATCAGTTTTTTAAAAAACAATCTACAGCAGCACTCGAACTAGGAGAAGAAGGTCAGGACTGAGAGCTGATTTAGTGTGTTGCATGAAAATGTCCTAACAAGGATAATACTGATAGGAGGAGAGAGCAGACTGAGCAGGGAGATGTCCTTATCAGCCTGGCCCTGCACTCCTATTGTCCAATCAGCAGGCTGGAGGTGGACAGGTGACGCTACTACATCCCTTCTACAGTCTATAGTTGTACCGGAGAAAGTGCAAGAGTTTTTACTCTAGGACAGGAAGTGTGTACTAGTGGGATCACCAGGTAAATATAAAGAAAAAAGTAAAAGAAGAAAAATAATTCAGCTGCCACTTCTAAGGACTTTTATCCTTGAATTTAGATGATTTTAAAGCCTATCTC
This sequence comes from Rana muscosa, assembly GCA_029206835.1. Classification (NCBI taxonomy): domain Eukaryota; kingdom Metazoa; phylum Chordata; class Amphibia; order Anura; family Ranidae; genus Rana; species Rana muscosa. The sequence continues at coordinate 137,120,677 of CM055118.1, forward strand.
GCCCTCTCATCCCTTTTTTACTCTTTCAGCTGCTTTAAAGAAGAACAAAAACACTAGACAGCCAATGTGAAGTGTCCACGTCACCCAAGCAACAATATGGAGACCCAATGAATGACCCTTGGTGCCTCACATGGCCACAGAAAGTCAATATTTTTGTTTTTTAGCTGCGTTCCTGCGGATTTTTTTATAAACGAACTCAATGATTTGTTAGCAAGGGTGGCAAGGGAAGAGAGGGGGGATATGCCTGAAATTCAGCTTTAGCTGTGGTCTTCACCCTGTCCTGTCACATAGGCATGCTTGAGGAACTGGATAGATTGTGCAGGATTACCTGAACCTTTTCCCCATTTCCCATGGAGTAGAGATATTAATTAACTGCACACCAAAGAGCTTTGGCAGTCACTTTGGGTCATCACTGGATAAAGTTAATATGAAAGAGAAGAAGGAGGGATGTTTTGTGCTTTTAAAGTCCAGGTTCAGAAGTATTCAAATATAAAGTTAGATGGAGACAGTACACCCAGCTAAAATGCTTTGGAGGCTAATGCCGCGTACACACGATCGTTTTTAACCACTTCAACACCAGGCTTTTTTTACCACATCAATACCGGGCCTATTCTGGCACTTCTCTCCTACATGTACAAATCATCATTCTTTTGCTAGAAAATTACTCAGAACCCACAAACATTATATATGTTTTTTTAGCAGACACCCTAGGGAATAAAATGACGGTCATTGCAACTTTTTTTCTTGCACGGTATTTGCGCAATAATTTTTCAAACGCTTTTTTTGGGGAAAAAAAAATGGTTTCATGAATTAAAAAAATAACAAAAAACAGTAAAGTTAGCCCAATTTTTGGGGAAAATATGAAAGATTATGTTACGCCGAGTAAATAGATACCTATCATGTCACGCTTTAAAATTGCGCACACTCATGGAATGGCGCCAAACTTCGGTATTTAAAAATCTCCATAGGCGACGCTTTAATTTTTTTTACAGGTTACCAGGTTAGAGTTACAGTGGAGGTCTAGTGCTAGAATTGTTGCACGCACTGTAACGCATGCGGCGATACCTCACATATGTGGTTTGAATGGCGTTTACATATGTGGGCGGGACTTACGTGTGTGTTCGCTTCTGATCGCGAGCTACCGGGGACAGGGGCGTTTTTTTTTTTTTGTTTTTTTTATTATTTTTATTTTTATTTTACTTATTTGTTTATTTTTAACACTTATTTTACTTTTTTTTTTTTTTGATCACTTTTATTCCTATTACAAGGAATGTAAACATCCCTTGTAATAGGAATATGTGTGACAGGTCCTCTTTATTGAGAGATGTGGGGTCAATAAGACCCCACATCTCTCCTCCAGGCTGGAAAGCATGAGATCAGTGAATTTTTTTTCACTGATCTCATACTTACTAGCCGCAATGGCGGCTTTGTTTACATTTGAGGACCCGGGTGTGACGTCATCACATCGCGGCCAGGCCTCCGACGATCATAGAGATGACTGGTGACCATCTGGTCACCAGTCATCTCTATGCTCGTCACGTGACCCACCACCGGCACTGACGATTCTCTCTGGGTCCCTGATGGTACGGGAGAGCCCAGAGAAGCACCGGATGGTGGCGGGAGGGGGGGATGTCCCCTCCCGCTGCCTATAAGAACGATCAAGCGGCGGAACCGCCGCTATGATCATTCTTATGGTGCGCAGAATCGCTGACACAAGAAAAGGATATCTGAATGATGACTCTAGCTGCAGGCATCATTCAGATATCCCCCCTCAAACCTGAGGACGTCATATGACGTCCACCCAGGATGGGAGATCCCATCTGTAGCCCTGTACACACGATCAGTTTGACTGATGAAAACCGTCTGATGGATTGTTTTCATCAGACAAACCGATCGTGTATGGGACCCATCAGTCTTTTTTCCATCGGTTTTAAAAAATAGAACATGTTTTAAAATTATCTGATGGATAAAAAACCAATGGCAATTTTCGATCGTCTGTGGGGAAATCCATCAGATAAAAAACCCAAGCATGCTCAGAATCAAGTCGACACATGCTCAGTAGCATTGAATTTCATTTTTCTCAGCTCATCGGAGTGTTTTACGTCACCACGTTTGGAACGGTCGGTTTTTTGACTGATGGTGTGTGGGCAAGACTGATGGAAAACAGTTTCATCAGATTTCTAATGGACAAATCCATCAGACGAAAATCCATAGGATATCTGATCGTGTGTACAGGGCTTGTGGATGTCATATGACTATGGGCAGTAGGGAAGTGGTTAATGTCATTTTCAAAAACAACGTTTTTCTCGACGTGATTTTTCTTGTTTCCTCTCAAGCCTGTCTTGCACAGTGGCGGTGCGTCCATAGAGGGCGCCGGAGCGCCGCCCCCTCTCGCTCCCGCACCGCCACTGAAAGACAATACACAGATTCATGCATTGCATGAATCTGTGTATTGTCACCGCTGCCGCGCGGCCATATGAATTAGAGCGGCGACCGGCGGTGGGTGTAACTTGGAAGTGCCTATCAGAGCCAGCGGCTCTGATAGGCTTTCCGAATACAGCTCTCAGGCTGTATTCGGCTTCCAAAAACTCCTCCCAGGTACGCACGGGGGTGCGTTCCTGGAAGAAGACTGTGTGGAGGTTTCAGCCAATCAGGTTCACCGGATCTGGTTACCGGTAACCTGATTGGCTGAAGCGACATCGAGGGCGGAAGAACACATCGAGGACGGCGCGGACCGAGGAAGGTAAGTGCAGGGCTGGGGGGGGGGGAACTGGCTGAATATGGGGGACAAACTGGCTGAATATGGGGGGAACTGGCTGAATATGGGGGCACACTGGCTGCATTTGGGGGGAACTGGCTGTATATGGGGGACAAACTGGCTGAATATGGGGGCACACTGGTTGTATTATGGGGGACAAACTGGCTGTATTTGGGGGGAACTGGTTGTATATGGGGACAAACTGGCTGAATATGGGGGACAAACTGGCTGAATATGGGGGGAACTGGCTGTATATGGGGGACACGCTGGCTGCATTTGGGGGCACACTGGCTGTATATGGGGGCACACTGGCTGTATATGGGGGCACACTGGCTGTATATAGGGGACACACTGGCTGTATATAGGGGACACACTGGCTGTATATAGGGGACACACTGGCTGTATATATGGGGACAAACTGGCTGTATATGGGGGCACACTGGCTATATATATGGGGACACACTGGCTGTATATGGGGGCACACTGGCTATATATATGGGGACAAACTGGCTGTATATGGGGGCACACTGGCTATATATATATATATATATATATATATATATATATATATATATATATATATATATATATGGGGGCACACTGGCTGTATATGGGGGCACACTGGCTGTATATATATGGGGGCACACTGGCTGTATATATATGGGGGCACACTGGCTGTATATATATGGGGGCACACTGGCTGTATATGGAAACAAACTGGCTGTATTTGAGGGGGCAAACTGGTGGCGTTTGGGCACAGTGGCTGCGTTTAATGGGCACAGTGGCGGCAATTGATTTTTTATTTTTTTTCAGTTTGTTTGCGCCCCCCCAAAAATTTTGAGCACCAGCCGCCACTGGTCTTGCATACACACGTTCATTAAAAAAAACGCTCAAGCAAAGCGCAGTGACGTACAACACGTACGACGGCACTATAAAGGGGAAGTTCCGTTCGAATGGCGCCACCCTTCATGTTAGTAAAGTTTGTTGAGCGACGATTCGCGCTTTTCAGCCTTGTGCTTTTCAGTCCGTTACAGCGTGATGAATGTGCTATCTCCATTACGAACGCTAGTTTTACCAGAACGAGCGCTCCCGTCTCATACTTGATTCTGAGCATGCGCGTTTTTTTTCCCCTCGTAAAAGCATACACACTACCGTTTTTCACGTTGTTAAAAAAAAACGACGTGAAAAATGCTCTGGAGTCTACACACGATCGTTTTTAATGCCCAATTTAAAAAATTGCATTTTTAACGTTGTGAAAAACGGTCGTGTGTATGCGGCATAAGCCACAACCCTTCATCGGTGCTCAAAAGATGAGAACTGTTGTAGCAAAGACTTGTTCATACTTGGACCAATGTATTAAATAGGCACAAGCTCTTCAGCAGCTGTTTGCAACCTGTGGCACGTTTGCGTGCACGGCTGTTTGTACAGTTTCTATCTGGGTTAATATTTGAATACACCTATATCTTGGCTAGGAATGAGCTGAACACCCCCCGGTTCGGTTCGCATCCAGAACATTCGAACGGACCGATAGTTCGCGCAAACTTTCGAACCCCGTTAAAGTCTATGGGACTCGAACAGGAGAGATCAAAAAAGTGCGAATTTTAAAGGCTAATATGCAAGTTATTGTCTTAAAAGGGGTTTGGGGACCCGGGTCCTGCACCAGGGGACATGTATCAATGCAAAAAACTGTTTTAAAAACGGCCGTTTTTTCAGGAGCAGTGATTTTAATGATGCTTAAAGTGAAAAAATAAAAGTGAAATATTCCTTTAAATATCGTGCCTGGGGGGTGTCTATAGTATGCCTGTAAAGTGGCACGTGTTTCCCGTGTTTATAACTGTCCCTGCACAAAATGACTTTTGTAAAGGAATAGAAATCATTTAAAACTACGTGCGGCATTAATGTAATGTCTGATCCCGGCAATATGGATGAAAATCATTGAGAAAAATGGCATGGGTAACCCCCCAGCCCATTACCAGCCCCTTTGGGTCTTGTATGGTTATTAAGGGGAGTCCCGCACCCAAATTAAAAAAAGGAAAAGGCGTGGGGCCCCCAGGCCCTATATACTCTGCACAGCAGTATACAGGCGGTGCAAACAAGACAGGGACTGTAGGTTTGTTCTTAAGTAGAATCTGTTTGTAATTTTTAACTGGTACATTTTTAAGCTTTTTGGAAAACATAGGGAAGGGTTATCACCCCTGTAACATTTGTTTTGCTGTCTGTGCACCTGTTCAGAAGATTTCACCTCACTTTCTGTCCCAATGACAATTGGATTTTGTAAATTTGGGATTTTTAGGGAAACAAGGATTGGTGATAAAGCATCAGTGGGGAGGAGGCACATTTTTCTCATATTAACTCTTACAGTATAGAATTTCCCTTCCTAGGGGTAGATTTCCTCTCACTTCCTGTTGTCTCCCTCCATTTGTAAGTAGGAGTCGTTTGAAAGTCGGATGTTTGAAAGTAGGGGCCTGCCCTATGTACTCTGCAGAAATTTGGGCCTTATGGGGTTGGTGTTGCCACAACACTGTAAGCCCCCACAGTTACAAGCGTGCCCCATGGCCACGTGTCCACGACCAGCACTGTTGCCTCTAGACACAGAGCCTGCTTGCCCTCTTTTATTGGCCTGTGTGTGTCTGCCTCTCCTTGTTGGCCTTCCAGACATACTGTATTTGATGTATTGGTACACAAGTAATTGTCTGCAGTCAGCTTTAGCTGCACATTGTGCCCAGTATACAGCACACTGACTTAATATACTGCAGCTTAGCTCAATCAACTGTCTGTCTGTATTATTAGGAAGAGAACAGGGACAGTCTGCAGTCAGCTTTACCTGCACACTAAGCCCAGTATACAGTACACTGACTTAATATACTGCATCGAAAATAACAGGAACACTCTGAAGTGAGATCTAGCTAAACTGAATACAGTGTATATATATATATATATATATACATATACATATACATACATACACACACATACACACACACCTCCTGGGCTGCATATATATACTAAATACACTGACTGCAGCTACCTGAATCGCCTGCCTGCTCTATCTAACTAACTGAAATGAAATGATACTCTGACTCTCTCTATCTCTCTCAGACTCTCACAACACCGCAACACACTACACACTACACAAGGCCGACACGCAGGCGGCCTTACATAGTGTGGGGCGTGTACCTACTCCCCTGAGCCATGATTGGCTAAAGGCACCCTTCCTTTGGCCAATTATGGCTCTCTATGCTGACGGCGCTGTGATTGGCCAAAGCATGCGGGTCATAGTGCATGCTTGGCCAATCATCAGCCAGCAATGCACTGCGATGACGCAGTGAATTATGGGCTGTGACGCTCCACTCGAATTTGGTGCGAACGGCACATAATGTTCGAAATTCAGCGAACAGCCGATGTTCGAGTCTAAACTCATGTTCGACTTGAACACAAAGCTCATCCCTAATCTTGACTTTAGGGATATACTACTCTGCAGGACTGAGATCCATCACCAAAGAAGTGGTGGTAAATATGAATCATCCCTATAGCGCAGCGTTTGCAATTTGCCTTAATTGCAACAAAACTGATACCTTCTCCCCTACCGCAGTCCCAATTTTCAGGAGTGTGTTAGGCCCATACAGTACAGCAGTCACCAGCGAGCAAATGCCACTTATCTGTCTGCTACATGTGGCTTCGATTACACTTGTAACTTATTATACAAAGAGGAATTATTACACTTCAAATGATTTAAAGCACTTTAACAGTTATACACTATTTGATCATTTTAGATAAGGATGACTTAATCCCAAGCAATTTTATCTCTAATTACTAGGAGTAGCTGAAGGTGACATTGCTGGCTTTCTCCGTTTAAATCAGATAAATGTCTTTATCACGCAAACGTGTGCGGTCCACGACAGTGGCATCATGCCAAAGCATTTTACTGGGATACATTAAGGAAAATAAATGGTGGTCAAATCATGGGAAAAAATATGACAAAGATTATATTACACATGACAGTATCGGCATTCCAGTAATACAGTTTAGCCATCTTACTCCTATACTCTCATGGTATTAAAAGTAAAAGATTCAATTTTTTTTTATTTCTTGCACATGACGTGATATAATGAAATTTAGAATTAAAGCAACTGCAAAATGCCATCATTAATTATTTTTGTTTGTTTTGTGGATATCTTTAGCCCCAATTGTATGAGAGAAATTTATACTACCAAGCTCCAGGGTTTGTATGGTTTTTCTGTATCAAGCCTCGTACACACGAACGAGTTTCTCGGCAAAAACCAGCAAGAAACTTGCTGGCAGAGATTTTTTGCCGAGAAATTCGTTTGTGTGTATGGTTTCTCGTCAAGAAAAGCGACAAGAATCTCGACGAGAAAATAGAGATCCTGCTCTCTATTTTCTCGTCGAGATTCTCGTCGGCATGTTTCTCGACGAGAAAAGTGAGTGTGTGTACACTTACCTGTCCTCCCGGAAGCCCGCGCATGTTCGAAATTAATTTGACGCATGCGCAGTAGCTTCCTAGGCATACGTAGGGTATACCAAGATGGCGGCGACGGCATCGAATGTGAGGAGCGCATGCTCGTCGTAGTCGATGACGTCACCGCGTACGCTCCATTCAAAGAACCGCGGGTTCTTTGAATCGAGCGTCTGTACACTCGGCCGGGACAAGTTTCTTGTCCAAGAATCTCGTCGAAAAAAACGACATGTTTTTTTCGACGAGAATCTCGGCCGTGTGGACGAGGCCTGAGAGTCACAGTCTCAGTCCAGGATAGTGACCCTGGATGATGATTTAACAAAGTTGATGCTGTCGTTCTGGAGAGAAAAGCAGATGAAGGCTTTGTCTGAAGAGTATTGTGTATATTTTTTTTTTATTTCTTTGTTCGTATGAGTTTGGTTCGAAGTTTTGTTTTTCCGAAATTCTGGGGATTGCTCCAAACCTCAACCCCTGAGCAATTAAGCTCAGCCATCCTATGTTGATCCCTGGCCTTGGCCGGAGGGCTATTGTTGTTCGACTTTTCATTCTACAAAACATGTTCTCAATGTGTATTCTTATGTTGTACCATGTTTTGCTTACTGCTCATATCCCCTGCTAGGGATTATTACAGCTATACTTGCTTTTCAAATATTTCAATTTAAAAAAATTGTACCAGAAACAAAATCTCAATGAATAAAAGCCTTGACCACTGGATTCATAATTCTAAAGCCCTGTACACACGATTGGATTTCCTATAGATTCTAATCCAATGGATTTTTCCATCGGAAATCCGATGAAGCTGACTTCAGTCTTGCCTAAACACCATCAGTCAAAAATCCGACCGTCCCAAACGCGGTGACGTAAAACACTCCAACAAAAATTAAGTTCAATGCTTCTGAGCATGCGTCGACTTGATTCTGAGCATGCATTTTTTGTCCGATGGAGTTCCACACAGACGATCGGAATTTGCTATCGTTTTTTTCCCCATTGGATAAATTTAAAACATGCTCTATTTTTTCTCACCGATGGAAAAAAGACAGATGGGGCCCATACACGATCGGTTTGTCCGATGAGGAAAGTCCATCGGACTGTTTTCATCTGTAAAACCGATCGTGTGTACACGGCATAAGGGGCTATAAATATGTTTATTAATATTTATGGCCTAATTGGGAAAGTTGAACAGGGGGAGGGGGGTTTGAGGAGCTGTGAACCCTAGGGACACCTATCAGCAAAAGTATGCAGGCATAGGACACACCCCTTGCCACGCCCCCTTAAAGGAGAATTGTACAAAAAAACAAGATTGGTTAAAACCCACAAGTGCTTGTTTTAGTGAGTGAGTGAATAACTTGTATAGCGCTCCAAATGCGAACTAAATCGCCTCAAGGCGCTTTGCATCCAGTGTCGTTGAGATCCTTCAGAAGAGGGGGGTCTTTACCACTACCACTAGTATTCCTTTATATTGGCTTTTGGAATTTACAAATGCAGCAATTTAAAAATCAGATGACGGGCTTAGGGTTGGAAAACACCTTTTGATAGATAAAAAGTGCATTTTATATACAACTCTAAAGATCAGACCAAAATGAGGGACAAATGAAGAGGAATGAGGGACAGAGGGACATTGCTCGAAATCAGGGACAGTCCCTCGAAATCAGGGACAGTTGGGAGCTATGCCTAAGGCCAGGGCCGCTGATAGGCCAGTACAACCGGCCCCGTTGTACGGGGCCCGGCGTCCTCAACACAGCAAAGGGGGCCCGGGCAGCCTCACAGACTGCAGAATAAAAAAAACAAAAACAAAAAAAATGGCTTTCTGAAATACACCCCCCAGCTCAGCCGCTCCTACTAGCTTAGGGGGGTGTATTGTTGCTATGATATTCCGGGCCCCTTCTCTCTGATGTGGGAGTGAAGGGACTTTTTTTTCAGTTTCGGGCGCATGCGCACTGCATCCCGCGCCCGCTCCGCTGCTTAAAGTATCAGCCGTCAGCCTGCCAATGTGGTTGCTTGTTTCCTTGCCTGGCGGAGTGATCTTCGTCTGTACAGCTCCCCACTCAGTCAGTAGTCAGTAGTAGTGAGAGACGGAGAGTGGGAGGCTGTGAGGTAGGCGGCGGCAAGCAGCTGACAGGGTCCAGAGGCAGAGGAGGAACCCGGAATTCGCGGCTACTGCTAGGGGTGGGTGAATGAATACAACGATATACTGCAGTGCACTGTACATTCCTATAATGTCACCATCCATATCACCATGTATAACACACAGGCAGCAGACAGCAGGTTCTCTCTCACAGTGTGTTACATGACATGGCTGTTGGGTGCTGATTTTGTAGCTTTTTGGTCATAAGTTAACAAGGTCAGCACCCAACAGCCATGTCATGTAACACACTGTAACAGTGCCAGCCATGATAGAGTGTGCCTGTGTGTTATAATGCTGATGATTTTAAGCTCCCTGTGTTGCTTTTTGCGATCAAGGCTTTCACACTGAGTAGAATCTGCTTGTTCAGAGGGGAATCTGTCCACTGATCCCTCGCTGAGTGGAGTGGGCTGATGACAGGTCCCTGTCCACTCAGCTTATGCAGAGCAGACACGGAGACAGCCCACTCCGCTCTAAGGGCGTTTGTTGTAAACAAACCAGCTATCCGTTTACACCCGACTGCCCTCCAATCCGATTCGCTAGATGGAGGGGAACGGATCCCTTTCCGTTTTGTTTAGCGGATCGGATTGGAGGTAGGCAGGTGTAAATGGACACAGGTCCATTTAGATCCAACGCTCTATAGTAGTGATGCGAGGCTCAGATCAGACCCAACCTTTTCCTTTTAACTACTTGCTGCCCACCCACATTTACTGCAGCAGGGTGGCACGGGCAGGCTGGATCACATATATGTACTTCATCCAGCCTGTACCTGCACTTTGTTTCAAGGCGGGGCTGGGGGAGGGGCCATGGGCAGGGTTGAGGGTGGGGCTGTGAAGGGGGCCCCGCCAGGTAGGCTGTACGGGGCCCCATGATTTCTATCAGCGGCCCTGCCTAAGGCCACACGGCCACCTAATTTGCCCTAGTTTTGGAGGGACAGGTGCTGTGCTCAGGCAGCGTTAAAGTGGATGTAAACCCTCCATACACCCAGTGAAGTGAACAGCCTCAGATCATGATACACAGAGATGAAACAAATCTCCCTACATAAGTTTTACATCCATATCTGCTGTCTTCACAATTAAATACTGTTTAGAAAGTTCAGATTGTGTTAGGGTTAGGAAATTTTCTCTTCCTGTTTAACACAGAGTGTGATGTCTGGGCATACAGCCAAGATAGATAAAATTGCTGATTGGAGGAAAGGTACACACCCCCTCTCATCATAGGTAGAGACTCTCAGAGGTGTTTTATATCAGGGCCAGCTGTCTGCTAATCTATTTATAGCAACCTCCAGGACAAAAATTTCAGCTACTTTTATCTGATATGTCCCAGAATTTGTCAGGAGTTATCAGGCTGATAACAGAGGAACGGGTCAGGAGAGAACTACAGGACTTAACTCTTTGAAGAGAGATAACAAAACACTGCAGATCTATGTGCCCAGCTCAAATTTAATGAATCGGGTTTACACTACTTTAAGAGCCCTATCTCACTCAGGAGCAGAGCCGTTGGCCTCCTTAACAACCAATGAATAGCCCACATAAAGTTTTACGACCCGTAACAGTGAAATCAGTCTGTATATGCAGTAAAGCATGCTTGTTATACTCACTGTGGAATCTAAAGGGATAATCCTCTACATTGTGTAAAAAGGTTGTTTGATCCTGACTTCTCTGATCATTCCCTTCTTTTACTGCCTGATAGAACAGAGGCTAGGGGACAAGCTGCACATGCTCAGTTTGGTGTGTATTGCTAGAGAGTTTTTTTTTCTTTTCTTGGAAGAGTGTGATCAGCACAAGGCCGATCAGCACTGTCCAGACAGAGGGTCAGGGATCCTGCATTCTCATAGGACAATCATGGGGGAATAAAAACTCCTTCTACAAGCTTTAACCAGACACTAATAAAAGTCACAAGACTGATGAGAAAAGATATTTAGCCATTTATATTTACTAAAACTATTGTATTTCCATATACAAAGGAGAACAAAGAATCGTGACTTTAACCACTTGCCGACCGCGCCATGTACAAAAGACGTCCACAGCGCGGTCGAGTTATCCTGAGTGGACGTCCCAGGGACGTCCTCACAGAATCTTGCTCCCGCGCGCCCCCTGGGGCGCGCTCCAGGATATGACCGTGACCGCCGGGTCCGGAAGACCCGGCGCATCACGGATCACGGTAGATGGCCGCTAATCGCGGCCGTTTACCACGTGATCGCTCCGTCAAATGACGGAGCGATCACTTGTAAACAGACCGGCGTCATGTGATGACGCCGGTTCCTCCCTCCCCTCTCTGTACCGATCGGTAGAGTGTGAGAGGAGAGGGGAGGGAGCGGATCATGTCCGCTCCCTCCCCCATGTCAGCTGTTGGCTGGATCTGTGACAATTGCAGTCACAGATCCAGCCATCCATCCATCCCTGCTCAGCCATCCCTGCACAATACTCTGCCAATACTCTGCAATACACCCTGCCAATACTCTGCAATACACCCTGCCAATACTCTGCAATACACCCTGCCAATACTCTGCAATACACCCTGCCAATACTCTGCAATACCCTGTGCAATACCCTGTGCAATACCCTGTGCAATACCCTGTGCAATACCTTGTGCAATACTCTGTGCAATACCCTGCACAATACTCTGCCCATACTGTGCAATACCCTGCCATACTGTGCAATACTCTGCCATATTCCGCAATACCCTGCCATACTCCTCAATACCCTGCCATACTCCTCAATACCCTGCCATACTCCTCAATACCCTGCCATACTCCTCAATACCCTGCCATACTCCTCAATACCCTGCCATACTCCTCAATACCCTGCAATACTCCTCAATACCCTGCAATACTCCTCAATACCCTGCAATACTCCTCAATACCCGGCAATACCCCTCAATACCCGGCAATACCCCTCAATACCCGGCAATACCCCACAATACCCGGCAATACTCCACAATACCCGGCAATACTCCACAATACCCGGCAATACTCCACAATACCCGGCAATACTCCACAATACCCGGCAATACCCGGCAATACCCGGCAATACTCCGCAATACCCGGCAATACTCCGCAATACCCGGCAATACTCCGCAATACCCCGCAATACTCCGCAATACCCCGCAATACTCCGCAATACTCCGCAATACCCCTCAATACCCGGCAATACTCCACAATACCCGGCAATACTCCACAATACCCTGCAATACTCCACAATACCCTGCAATACTCCACAATACCCTGCAATACTCCACAATACCCTGCAATACCCCGCAATACCCTGCCATACTCCTCAATACCCTGCCATACTCCTCAATACCCTGCCATACTCCTCAATACCCTGCAATACTCCTCAATACCCTGCAATACTCCTCAATACCCTGCAATACTCCTCAATACCCGGCAATACCCCTCAATACCCGGCAATACCCCTCAATACCCGGCAATACCCCTCAATACCCGGCAATACTCCACAATACCCGGCAATACTCCACAATACCCGGCAATACTCCACAATACCCGGCAATACTCCACAATACCCTGCAATACTCCGCAATACCCGGCAATACCCGGCAATACCCGGCAATACTCCGCAATACCCGGCAATACCCGGCAATACCCGGCAATACTCCGCAATACCCGGCAATACTCCGCAATACCCGGCAATACTCCGCAATACCCGGCAATACTCCGCAATACCCCGCAATACTCCGCAATACTCCGCAATACCCCTCAATACCCGGCAATACTCCACAATACCCGGCAATACTCCACAATACCCTGCAATACTCCACAATACCCTGCAATACTCCACAATACCCTGCAATACTCCACAATACCCTGCAATACTCCACAATACCCTGCAATACTCCACAATACCCTGCAATACTCCACAATACCCTGCAATACCCCGCAATACTCCGCAATACCCGGCAATACTCCGCAATACCCGGCAATACTCCTCAATACCCGGCAATACTCCTCAATACCCGGCAATACTCCTCAATACCCGGCAATACTCCTCAATACCCGGCAATACTCCGCAATACCCGGCAATACTCTGCAATAACCACTTCCCGCCCGCCGGCCGTCATATGACGTCCTTAACTTTATGCGGGGATATCTGAATGATGGGAGCAGCTACAGGCATCATTCAGATATTCGCTTTTTCAGCTGGCGATTCCCTGCACCATAAGAATGATCATAGCGGCTGTTCCACCGCTTGATCGCTCTTACGGAAGGTGAGAGGGGATGCCCCCCCTCCCACTGCCCTCCGGTGCTTCTACCGACTCACCGCTATGATCAAAGCCAAGATTGTTTTTTTTTTTGTTTTTTTTTCAGGCTTCCCAGCCTAGAGGTGAGATGTGGGGTCTTATTGACCCCATATCTCACTGTAAAGAGGACCTGTCATGCCATATTCCTATTACAAGGGATGTTTACATTCCTTGTAATAGGAATAAAAGTGATCAAAAAAAAATTTGGGGCGGAAAAACATGTCAAACTAAAATAAATAAAGTAAAATGAACAATAAAATATATATATATTTTTTAAAGCGCCCCTGCCCCCGCGAGCTCGCATGCAGAAGTGAACGCATATGTAAGCCCCGCCCACATATGAAAACGGTGTTCAAACCACACATGTGAGGTATCGTTGCGAACGTTAGAGCGGGAGCAATAATTTTGGCCCTAGACCTCCTCTGTAACTTAAAACATGTAACCAGTAACAATATTTAAAGCGTTGCCTATGGGGATTTTTAAGTAGCAAAGTTTGGCGCCATTCCACGAGCGTGTGCAATTTTGAAGGGTGACATGTTAGGTATCTATTTACTCGGCGTAACTTCATCTTTCACATTATGCAAAAACATTGGGCTAACTTTACTGTTGCTTTTTTTTTCTTTTAAGCACAAAACTGTTTTTTTCCGTAAAAAACGCGTTAGAAATTTCTGCGCAAATACCGTGCAAGATAAAAAGTTGCAATGACCACCATTATATTCTTTAAGGTCTTTGCTAAAAAAACATATATAATGTTTTGGGGTTCTATGTAATTTTCTAGCAAACAAATGATGATTTTTACATGTAGGAGAGAAATGTCAGAATTGGCCTGGGTTCTCCAGAACGCCTGATGGTGCTCCCTGCATGTTGGGCCTCTGTATGTGGCCACGCTGTGTAAAAGTCTCACACATGTGGTATCGCCATACTCAGGAGGAATAGCAGAATGTGTTTTGGGGTGTAATTTGTGGTATGCATATGCTGTGTGTGAGAAATAACCTGCTAATATGACAATTTTGTGGAAAAAAAAAAAAAAGAAAAAAAAATCTTGATTTTTGCAAAGAATTGTGGGAAAAAATGACAACTTCAAAAAACTCACAATGACTCTTTCTAAATACCTTGGAATGTCTTCTTTCCAAAAAGGGGTCATTTGGGGGGTATTTGTACTTTTCTGGCATGTTAGGGTCTCAAGAAATTAGATAGGCCGTCAGTACTTCAGGTGTGATCAATTTTCAGATATTGGCACCATAGCTTGTGGACTCTATAACTTTCACAAAGACCAAAAAATATGCACCAATTTGTACTTATTTTTACCAAAGATATGTAGCAGTATAAATTTTGGCCAAAATTTGTGAAGAAAAAATACTAATTTGCAAAATTTTATAACGGAAACAACGAAAAATTCATTTTTTTACAAAATTTTCAGTCTTTTTTCTCTTATAGCGCAAAAAATAAAAAACCCAACAGTGGTTAAATACCACCAAAAGAAAGCTCTATTTGTGTGAAAAAAAGGACAAAAAATTCATATGGGTACAGTGTTGTATGACTGAGTAATTGTCATTCAAATTGTGAGAGCACCGAAAGCTGAAAATTCGTCTGGTTAGGAAGGGGGTTTAAGTGCCCAGTTGTCAAGTGGTTAAATGAAGTACGCGGAGGGTCATCTCCTCATATAAAGTCCCATAGACCCCTCTTTTAGATATTGTATTTCCATGTTCTGTGTACTGTGGGAGACCAGATGTAGTCAATGTAGGATCCTGAGTTTAGTAACACTTAAATGCTAAGGGTGTGTCGTTGGGCGGATCACAAGGCAGCGCAGAAGAACTTCACATCTCAGAAGCTCCTCCCAGAGTCAGAGCTAACGCACATTTTTATTTAAAATGGTCAGCCCACCCAAAACTGATGCTTCAGCATTTAGCAGATGTTGGAGAATTAAACCACCCATATTACTGTCATGGTGAGGTCTCTGCGCTGAGTTCCTGGGTCTTCACTCCTGCTGTGGCCATTATGAGGGGTTCCCACTCTTACTGCAAGATTTGTTATTGGTTTTACATTAATTAACAGTAGGAGCTCGGTAGGTGTTGGGGTGTAGGCAGTGCACAAGGGTGGAATCACTGAAGACTCCCAGGTTGACAGGAACAGAGTCCGGAGTAACTCTAAATTAAATATCACTTTTGGTGTCCCTTTGAGTACTAATATAAAAGATTGTTATGGGGCACCCAAGCAGAGTCGCTGCTCTGTGTGTCTGTTCAGACACGGAGCCATAGCTCTGCCCCACCCCCTCTCATTCCTTATTGGCTCACTGACTTTGAATGACAGCAGTGGGAGCCAATGGCGCCCGCTGCTGTGTCTCAGCCATTTAGGAGGGAGAGTCCTGGACAGCCAAGGCACTAGTGCACATTGCTGGATTGAGAGGGAGCTCGGAATGTATTAGGAGGTCTGAGGGGGGGCTGCTGCACACAGAAGGTTTTTTATCTTAATGCAAAAAATGCATTAGGATAAAAAAAAAAACTTCTGCCTTTAGAACCACTTTAAAGTCATCATAGGCGTGCGCAGGGGGTGTGCCGGGTGTGCCTGGACACACCCTAATCCAAGGGCAGCTCCAGGAGGGGGCTTGATTTCACCCAATCTCTGCACCATCTCTGTCACTGGATCGGCAAGGTCTGCATTTGACTTTCAACCCTGGCTGCAGTGTTCCTCTTGTGTCCCACACACAGCAAGCTGAGGTGGCAGCTAGTGGGGACTCTCAGATGTGTCGTATCTCCCTGGCCTTAGGAGGTGGTGACTGGCTGTCCCCACTGCACACTGTCCACTGACTGGCTGTCCCCACTGCACACTGCCTACTGACTGGCTGTCCCCACTGCACACTGCCTACTGACTGGCTGTCCCCACTGACTGGCTGTCCCCACTGTAGCGGGGGTCCCAATTTAGGGGGCGGCTATACTAAATTTAGGGGTGATTCAAGTGGTAGTTGGCTCGGATTTTCCAATTCTTATTGGACTCTGCCTTGCTGCTGATTTCACCTGGCTTGCAATTCCCCTTAGAAGTATGGGTGGCGCTGTCACTTGTACTTGGGGTTGAACCACAGGTGATGGAGTGGCGATTGGGTGTCCTCTCTCGGCAGCCGTGCGGTGGGCGTGGTCTGCCCGCTGTGCATGCCGGGAGAGGATACAAAAGGGGGCGGACACCATTAGAGAGGAAGAAATTCCCGGGGCCAGTGCCCGGGGGGAGAACCTACGGTCCAGTTCAAGTGCATGGCCCTCCAGGCCATGGGGCCATGTGCGCCTCAGTCCCAGGCACCTTTAGTCCTGGGACTGCAACTTCAGCCCTGGGCCCAGCACCTTTAGCTGGAGCCCACTTCGGGGAGGAAGAATCCCAGGGTGCCGCCCTGCGAGGGGACCCATATCTGGAAGAGGAGGCTGGGAGAGGACCATTCCGAAGGACTGGTGAGAGATCACAGTGAAGGAAGGGGCCCAGGAACTCTGGAGGGATGTCATCCATCCGAAAACGGATTTAACAGCATAACCATTAGGAGGTTCGGGACACTATAGATTCTGTGGCAGGGGATATCCCGATCGCATCTATCAAGGGAATCTGATTAACTGTTCGAGCTACATGCCGGCTGCTAGTGCCATTGGGTGACTATCTGGGTGAGCTATACCCACTCGGGATCGAGTGGCGAAGAAGCCAGAAGTGTCTGAATCTGATCTGTCCTTCCTAACACCTTTCTCCCTTCTCAACTTTGTGGTTATTTGTGCATAAAGAAAATAAACTCTATGTTGGAGTTGATACTGGTGTGGACCTTGGAGTTAATTGGGGGTATAGAGACTTGTCCCTTACATTCTAGGGGACAAGAACCAACTTTGAGGAGAACCTTGCTGCAAGACCCGTAAGTTATTAGTGTGCTTAACCTCTGCAAACCAGAGGGTATGGGCATGGTGGCATCTAGGGATGAGCTCGGTGTTCGATCGTTCGTCGAAGATCGAACGTTATGGGCCGTTCGCGCCAAATTCGAGTGGCGCAAACGGCCCACAATACACTGCGCCATCGCAGTGCAATCCCGGCGCTGTGATTGGCCAAGCATGCACTGTGACCCTGCATGCTTGGCCAATCACAGCGCCGGCAGCGAGGAGAGCCATAATTGGCCACAGGCAGGATGCCTGTGGCCAATTATAGCTCAGGGGGGTTTAGTACACGCCCCACACTATAAAAGGCCGCCAGCGCGGCAGCCTTGTGTAGTGTGTTCCGGCATGCAGGGAGAGAGAAGGATAGGCAGGGACAGTGTCTTTGCTATTTATTCATTAACCTTGTGTGCAGGGAGAGAGAAGGATAGGCAGGGACAGTGTCAGTAATATTCTTTGCTAAACCTTGTGTGCAGGGAGAGAGAAGGATAGGCAGGGACAGTGTCAGTAATATTCTTTGCTAAACCTTGTGCATTTGCAGTGTGTTGGCGTGCAGGGACAGAGAAGGATAGGCAGGGGACAGTGTCAGTGTCATTTTTGCTATGCCTCCTGCACAGTATACACCTGAAGCTAGCCCTTATTGCTGTGTTTTCCTGTTGTGTAACACAGGCAGGCATCTGCAGCACTTACATTGGGCGTAGTGTGCCTCCTGCACAGTATACACCTGAAGCTACCCCTTATTGCTGTGTTTTCCTATTGTGTAACACAGGCAGGCATCTGCAGCACTTACATTGAGCGTAGTATGCCTCCTGCACAGTATACACCTGAAGCTACCCCTTATTGCTGTGTTTTCCTGTTGTGTAACACAGGCAGGCATCTGCAGCACTTACAGCGGGCGTAGTGTGCCTCCTGCACAGTATACACCTGAAGCTACCCCTTATTGCTCGTGTTTTTTTTCTTGTGTTACACTAACAGGCATCTGCAGCACTTACATTGGGCGTAGTGTGCCTTCTGCACAGTATACACCTGAAGCTAGCCCTTATTGCTGTGTTTTCCTGTTGTGTAACACAGGCAGGCATCTGCAGCACTTACATTGGGCGTAGTGTGCCTCCTGCACAGTATACACCTGAAGCTACCCCTTATTGCTGGTTTTCCCATCTCCCTGCAGGCCATTAGAATGTCTGGAAGGCCAACAAGGAGAGGCAGACAGTCACAAGCCAATAAAAGAGGGCAAGCAGGCTCTGTGTCTAGAGACAACAGTGCTGGTCGTGGACGCGGTGCATAGTCATTAGCACGTGGCCATGGGACACGCTTGTCCTTATTTTCGGAAGCTGGACGTGTTGAGCCGCATCATGCCGAAGACTTGGTAGAGTGGATGACCAAGCCCTCCTCATCCTCCTCATCCTCTCTCACCCAGGCTCAGGGTACTGGCAAAGCAACTGCCAAAGCGTCCTCTTCCCTCGTATCAATGTCATCATCAGTCACTCCTTCCCTAGACCCACCATGTCCTCCTGAGGAGTCCCCCGAACTGTTTGAGCACAGTGTTGGGTACATGCTCCAGGAGGATGCCCAGCGTTTCAAAGGGTCTGATGATGATACCCAGCTAGAGGAAGGCAGTAGCGTGAGAGCAGAGAGAGGGGATGCTCAAGAAGGACAGCAATCTGGCAGTGATGTTCCGGAGCAAGGAGAGGTCCGCTTTGTTCTTTGGTGTGGGTCTTTAAGGTAGGCTTGCCAACGAGATTGGCTCCAGATTGGCTCCAGTGATGAGGAGGGAGGGGATGATGAGGTCACTGACTCCTTGTGGGTGCCTGATAGGAGAGAGGAGGAGGATGAGGAGGAGGCACATCTCTAACGAGGCAGGATGCCCTCTGGGGGCCAGCGTAAGGGCAGCACACCGACTGAATCACACCGCAGAGCTCCGTCTGTGCAGGGCGCTGCCTCTGCCCGTTATTCCAAAAGTTCTTTGGTGTGGGCCTTTTTTGAGTCGAGTGCATCAGATCGCACAGCTGCTGTTTGCAACATATGTCTCAAGCGTATCTCGCATGGCCAAAACATCAGCCGCTTGGGCACCACATGCTTGACCACACATATGTTGACCTGCCATGCAGCTCGTTGGCAAGCCTACCTTAAAGACCCACACCAAAGAACAAAGCGGACCTCTCCTTGCTCCGCATCATCTGGGATCTCCAACCCTACTATACCTTCAGTCCTCTCTGAAACCTGCACTGAGAGGAATGAAGGTGTAGAATTTGGTGTGTCACAGCCAAGTACTTGCGGGCACTCTGCTAGCAGTACACCTACGTCCGATTGTAGCAGGCAAATTTCCCTGCCCCAGCTGCTGGACCATCGAAAGAAGTTCACTCCCAACCATCCACATGCCCAGCGGTTGAATGCTAGCTTGGCTAAATTGCTAGCACTTCAACTGCTGCCTTTTCAGTTGGTAGACTCGGCCCCCTTCCGTGAGTTTGTGCAATGTGCGGTTCCTCAGTGGCAGGTTCCCAAACGCCACTTTTTCTCACGGAAGGCGATTTCGGCTCTCTACCGGCATGTGGAAGGCAATGTCCATGCCTCGCTGGACAGAGCGGTCAGCGGTAAGGTGCATATTACCGCTGACTCATGATCCAGCAGGCATGGACAGGGACGTTACCTTTCTTTCATGGCCCATTGGGTCACTCTTTTGGCAGCTGGGAAGGATGCAGGACAAGGTGCAGTAGTGTTGGAGGTTGTTCCGCCGTAACGCCTCCAAAATGCTACTACTGGTTGTGACACACCTCTCTCCTCCACCCCCTCCTCTTCTTCTTCCTCCATGGCCTCTTCCTGTGCTTTGTCCTCGGAACCAGCGGTGCTCCATAGGCGTTCAAGGGGCTACGCAAGTGCGCAGGCAAAAAGATGCCATGCCGTGCTTGCGCTGGTGTGTTTGGGGGACAGGACCCACACCGGGGCAGAGGTTCTGTCAGCTCTGCAGGGGCAGGCCGAGAGGTGGTTGACGCCATGCCAGCTTAAGCCAGGAATGGTGGTTTGCGACAATGGCACCAACCTCCTCTCCGCCCTCTGACAGGGACAACTGACCCATGTGCCCTGTGTGGCTCACATCTTTAACCTGGTGGTGTAGCGGTTCTTGGGCAGGTACCCGGGCTTATAGGACGTCCTGAGGCAGGCCAGGAAAGTCTGTGTGCATTTCTGCAGATCATATAATGCCAGTGCTCGGCTGGCTGAGCTGCAAAAGGAGTTGAACCTGCCCAAGAACCGCCTTATATGTGACATGCCCACCAGGTGGAACTCAACGTTGGCCATGTTGCAGCGGCTGCACATGCAGCAGAGGGCCATCAATGAGTACCTGTGCGACTATGGCACCAGGACAGGGTCAGGGGAGCTCGGGTTTTTTTCACCACGCCAGTGGGGCATGATCAGGGATGCATGCACTGTCCTGGCACCATTTGAGAAGGCAACGAGGATGGTGAGCAGTGACAGTGCATGCATCAGTGACACTGTACCTCTTGTCCACCTGTTGGAGCATACGCTGCGTGGAATAATGGACAGGGCACTTGAGGCAGAACAGAGGCAGGAAGAGGAGGACTTCCTTGCCTCTCAAGGCCCCCTTTACTCAGACAGTGTTCCTTCTGTCCCACCCATCGCACAGGAAGAGGACGAGGAGGAGGAGGAGGATTGTGTCAGCATGGAGGTGGAGCCTGGCACTCAGCATCAACAGCAGCAGTCTTTTAGGGATGATTTACAGTCCCAAGAAATCCGTGGACTTGTACGTGGCTGGGAGGAGGTATCTGCGGATCATGTCGTCCTTAGTGACCCAGAGGACTCCGGACCGAATGCCTCAGCTAACCTATGCTGCATGGCCTCCCTGATCCTGCAAAGTCTGCGGAAGGATACTTGTATTCTTCGGATCAAGGAGAGGGACCATTACTGGCTGGCCACTCTCCTTGATCCACGGTACAAGGGTAAGGTTGCGGACCTTATCTTACCATCGCAGAGGGAGCAGAGGATGAGACAACTCCGGAAGGCCTTGCAGAAAGGTCTGTGCAACGCGTTCCCAGAGACTCGGAGGTTACAAACTCCTGGTCCTGGACAACGAGTTGCTGAGGCTTCGGTCAGTCAAAGAAGGAGCGGTGGGGAAGCCCCAAGGTATGATCGGTTCCAGCAACCATCGCCAGCGTCTGATATACATGGTGCAGGAATACCTAGGGGCAAGGGCAGACTTGGACACCTTTCCCACCGAAAATCCTCTGGCTTACTGGGTCTTGAGGATGGATCACTGGCCAGAGCTTGCACAGTATGCAATTGAGCTACTGGCCTGTCCTGCATCCAGCGTTCTTTCGGAACACACATTCAGTGCTGCTGAAGGCTTTGTCACGGATCACAGGGTGCGCCTGTCCACCGACTTGGTTAATCGACTGACCTTCATAAAGATGAACCAGTCTTGGATCATCACCAGCTACCAAGCACCTGAAGCTGATATATCAGAATAATATTTTTTTTTCAAATGTCACATCCCTTCAAGACTGATGCTGAGTGACTGTCCTGTTATGTTGACTGACTATCCTCCTCCTCCTCAATGATCCGATTCTTGATGATAGCTTGGAAGAACTTTTTTGTTTTTGGGTGCCGCCACCAGTGGCTAAGGCCCAATTTTTCAGCCCCTGTTTAACAGGGGCATGTAATTACAATTTTTTTATGCAATGCTTTGCAGCAGGGCTCATTCCTGCACTCCAACTAGAGTATCTGGGAGAGGTTGCAGTGTCGTGGCACCAGCACCAGTGCCTAAGGCCCAATTTTTCAGCCCCTGTTTAACAGGGGCGTGTAATTACAATTTTTGATGCAATACTTTGCAACGGGCTCATTGCTGTGCTCCAAGTACAGTATCTGTGAGGGGTTGCAGTGTTGTGGCACCAGTGCCTAAGGCCCAATTTTTCTGCCCCTGTTCAACAGGGGCATGTAATTACAATTCTTGATCTAATAATTCACAGCAGGGCCCATTCCTGCGCCCACCAAGAATAACTGAGGGCTTACAGTGTTGTGGCAACACCACCACCACCACCAAAGGCCCAATTTTTCTGCCCCTCTTCAACAGGGGCATGCAATTACAATTCTTGATCTAATAATTTACAGTAGGGCCCATTCATGCGCCCACCAAGAGTAACTGTGAGGGCTGACAGTGTTGTAGCACCAGGACCACCACCAAAGGCCCAATTTTTCCTACCACTGTTCAACAGTGGCATGTAATTACAATTCCTGATATAATAGTTCACAGCAGGGCGTTCCAGCGCCCACCAAGACTAACTGTGAGGGCTCACAGTGTTGTGGCAACACCAACATCTAAGGGGCAAATTTCAGCAGAGTATATAGGCCCCTACTTTCAAACATCCAACTTACAAACGACTCCTACTTGCAAACGGAAGGAGACAACAGGAAGTGAGAGGAAATCTACCCCTAGGAAGGGAAATTCTCTCCTGTAAGAGTTAATATGGGAAAAAGGTGTCTCCTCTCTACTGATGCTTTATCACCAATCCTTGTTTCAATAAAAACCCCACTTTTCAAAAACATTTGTCATTGGGATGGAAAGTGAGGTGAAATGTTCTGAACAGGTGCACAGACAGCAAAACAAATGTTACAGGGGTGATAACCCTTCCCTATGTTTTCCAAAAAGCTTAAAAATTTATTTTTTGGCTGGAGCTACACTTAAACAATGTACCTGTTCAAAATTACAAACAGATTCTACTTAAGGAAAAACCTACAGTCCCTGTCTTGTTTGCACCGCCTGTATACTGCTGTTCAGAGTATATAGGGCCTTTTTTTATTTTGGGTGCGGGGTTCCCCTTAATATCCATACAAGACCCAAAGGGGCTGGTAATGGGCTGGGGTAGGGGTGGGGGGGTTGATGGGGTAGCCATGCCATTTTTCTCAAAGATTTTCATCCATATTACCGGGACCAGACATTACATTAAAGCCGCAAGCAGTTTTAAATGGCTTTTTTTCCCTTTACAAATGTCATTTTGTGCAGGGACAGTTCTAAACACGGGAAATACATGCCACTTCACTGGCATACTTTAGACACCCCCCAGGTACGATATTTAAAGGAATATTTCACATTTTTTATTCACTTTATGCATCATTAAAATGACTGCTCCCGAAAAACGTCCGTTTGTTTTGCATTGATATATGTCCCCTGGGGCAGAACCCGGGTCCCCAAACCCTTTTTAGGACAATAACATGCATATTAGTCGTTATATATAGCACTTTAGATTTCGAACGTTCACGTCCATTGTATTTAATAGGGTTCTAACGTTCGTGCGAACTTTCGGTCTGTTCGAAGGTTTTGGTGCGAACCGAACCGGGGGATGTTCGGCTCATCTCTAGTGGCATCGTATGTAGTGTTGAGCGAACCCGAACTGTAAAGTTCGGGTCCGTACCGAACTTTAGCTTTTTCCCGAACCCGAACCCGGACTTTGCCCAAAAGTCCGGGTTCGGCAATCTAATTACGCATTTAGAAATGCTTCAGGGGCCAGCCAATCACCTTTTGATTAGCTGGTGTGCCCTTAGAGGCCATCATAGCCATGCCTACTAATGGCATGGCTGTGATTGGTCAGTGCAACATGTGACCCAGCTTCTATATAAGCTAGAGGCACACAGCACACATGACACTCTGCTTCAGAATAGATAGGGAGAGGATCTAGTCTGCTGCTTTTAGGGAGAGATAGAAAGATAGATGAGGTAGTCCTGATTCTACAATCTGAGGGAAAAGATAGAGAGATAGTGTAGTGTAGGGCCAGGTTCCTGTTGGTGCTTTCAGGGAGAGAGAATATTATATAGGAGTCCAGATTCAGAGATTAAAATCAGCGATCTGCATAGGTTTACCTATTTGTGTTGCAGTGCAGTCTTTTTACACTGCCATGAGCCCAGTGTCAGAAAAAATCTAACTTTTAGGGGAAAAAAAAAGGCACTTTATTGTGCTCTTTTCCAAAAGACCCATAGGGCAAAAAAAAAAAAAAAAGCATTTTATTTTGCTCGTGCAAAAAAAGACCCGTTTAGGGCAAAAAAAATAAAAATAAAAAAATTGCACTTTAATGTACGCTTGCAAAAAACACCGTTTAGGGGCACAAAAAAAAGTTTGCAGTGTGTTATACATATTTTGAGGTGTGTGAAATAAACAATTTCTATATAGTTTTCTCCTACTGTGCTATCCAAAAAAAACAACATTTTTTTTAATAGCATTTTCTGCAGTTCTGTAGCTGTGCGATTCAGCGGTTACGTATTTTGGTTGTGTTCTGCTCTTCCAAAAACACCCATTTAGGGCAAGATCCTAAATTTTGAAAATATGAGGAGAAGGTCAAAGGGACGTGGTGGCCCCGGTCGTGGTGCTGCTGGTGGAGCTCCTGTTGCAGGGAGTGGACGTGGTGGATCTGTGCCAGATACACGCACAAGTGAAACACCTTCCTCAGGTGCGAGTAGGCGACCGAGCCTGCGGCGGTATTTTGTCGCGCCTAATGAGGCTTTACGAATGTTTAGGCCAGGACAAGTACAGGCGATAGTAGATTGGGTTGCTGACAGTGCCTCGGGTTCCTTCACATTGTCTCCCACCCACTCTTCTGATGAAAGAACAGAGTTGGCACCTGAAACCCATGTCCATCAGTCTTTCACCTCACCCCCTTGCAAATCAGCCAAGCAGTCTGAGCCCCAAATCATGCAGCAGTCTCTTCTGCTTTTCGATGACTCTGTTAGCAGGGTTTCCCAGGGCCATCCACCTAGCCCTGCCCCAGAAGTGGAAGAGATTGAGTGCACCGATGCCCAACCACTTATGTTTCATGATGAGTACATGGGAGGACCATCGCAGTACGTCTCGGATGATGACGAAACACAGGTGCCAACTGCTGCTGCTTTCGCAATTGTGCAGACAGACAAGGAGGGCAGGGGTGAAGACTGGGTGGAAGATGATGTGGAGGACGATGAGGTCCTCGACCCCACATGGAATCAACGTTATGCAGGTGACCAGTGTAGTTTGGAGGAAGAGGCGGTGGTCGCACAGAGCCACCAGCACAGCAAAAGAGGGAGCAGGGTGCAAAAGCGGAGCGTCTGTCAGCTAGACAGTATGTCTGCTACTGCCCAACGCAGCAAGGGACCGAGCACACCAAAGCCAGGTCCAAGGAGTTCCCCAGCGTGGCAGTTCTTCACACAATGTGCTGATGACAAGACACGAGTGGTTTGCACGCTGTGCAATCAGAGCCTGAAGCGAGGCATAAACGTTCTCAACCTGAGCACAACCTGCATGACCAGGCATCTAAGTGCAAAGCACGAGCTGCAGTGGAGTAGACACCTCCAAAACAAAGAAAGGTCTCAGGCTCCTCCTGCTTCCTCTTCTGCTGCAGTCTCGGCCTCTTCATCCACCTCTGTAGTGACAGTGGCACCTGCCAACCCGCAAACAGAGCATCTGCCAGCTACACTACAACCTGGGTCACCAACCATCTCCACAATGTCCCATGGAAGCGTTCAGCTCTCTATCTCCCAAACATTTGAGCGGAAGAGGAAGTACCCCCCTAGCCACCCGCGATCCCTGGCCCTGAATGCCAGCATTTCAAAACTCCTGGCCTTTGAAATGCTGTCATTCCGTCTGGTGGAGACGCAGAGTTTTAAAAGCCTGATGGCATTGGCTGTCCCACAGTACGTCGTGCCCAGCCGCCACTATTTTTCCAGGCGAGCCATCCCTTCCCTGCACAACCAAGTGGGGGACAAAATCAGGTGTGCACTGCGCAACGCCATCTGTGGCAAGGTCCACCTAACTACGGATGCGTGGACCAGTAAGCACGGTCAGGGACGTTATATCTCCCTAACAGCACACTGGGTAAATGCAGTGGCGGCTGGGCCTGAGGCAGATAGCAGTTTGGCGCATGTCCTTCCACCACCGAGGATTGCAGGGCGCTTCAGTTTGCCTCCTGTTGCTAACTCCTCCTACTCCGCTTCCTCATCCTCTACCGCCTCCTCATCCGGTCAGCGTAACACGTTCACCACCAACTTCAGCACAGCCAGGGGTAAACGACAGCAGGCAGTTTTAAAACTTTCCTGTTTGGGGGAAAAACCCCACACCGCGCAGGAGTTGTGGAGGGACATGGAACAACAGACCAATGAGTGGTTGCTGTCAGTGAGTAGTGATGAGCCGAACACCCCCGGGTTCGGTTCGCACCAGAACCCGCGAACGGACCGAAAGTTCGTACGAACATTAGAACCCTATTAAAGACAATGGATGCGAACGTTCGAATTCTAAAGTGCTAATTATAACAACTATTATGCATGTTACTGTCCTAAAAAGGGTTTGGGAACCCGGGTTGTGCACCAGGGGACATGTATCAATGCAAAAATAAGTTTTAAAAACGGTCATTTTTCGGGAGCAGTCATTTTAATGATGCATAAAGTGAAAAAAAAAAAGTCAAATATTCCTTTAAATATCGTACCTGGGGGGTGTCTAAAGTATGCCTGTGAAGTGCCACGTGTTTCCCGTGTTTAGAACTGTCCCTGCACAAAATGACATTTCTAAAGGAAAAAAAAGCCATTTAAAACTGCTTGCGGCTTTAATGTAATGTCTGGTCCCGGTAATATGGATGAAAATCTTTAAGAAAAATGGCATAGCTACCCCATGACCCCCCCCCCCCTACCCCAGCCCATTACCAGCCCCTTTGGGTCTTGTATGGATATTAAGGGGAACCCCGCACATAAAATAAAAAAGGCCCTATATACTCTGAACAGCCGTATACAGGTGGTGCATACAAGACAGGGACTGTAGGTTTGTTCTTATGTAGAATCTGTTTGTAATTTTGAACAGGTACATTGTTGAAGTGTAGCTCCAGCCCAAAAATCTATTTTTAAACTTTTTGGAAAACATAGGTAAGGGTTATCACCCCTGTAACATTTGTTTTGCTGTCTGTGCCCCTGTTCAGAACATTTCACCTCACTTTCCGTCCCAATGACAACTGTTTTTGAAATGTGGTGTTTTTCTTGAAACAAGGATTGCTGATAAAGCATCAGTACAGAGGAGACACCTTTCTCCCATATTTATTCTTACAGGAGAGAATTTTCCTTCCTAGTGGTAGATTTCCTCTCACTTCCTGTTGTCTTCTTGCGTTTGCAAGTAGGAGTCGTTTGTAAGTTGGATGTTTGAAAGTAGGGACCTGCCGTATATACTCTGCAGAAATAGGCCCCTTAGTTGTTGGTGTTGGCACAACACTGTAAGCACTCACAGTTACTCTTGGTTGGTGCTGGAACGCCCTGCTGTCAACTATTATATCAGGAATTTTAATTACATATAATTGTTGAACAGTGGTAGTAAAAATTGGGCCTTTGATGGTGGTGCTGGTGCCACAACACTGTAAGCCCTGACAGTTACTCTTGGTGGGTGCAGCAATGGGCCCTGCTGTGAATTATTAGATCAAGAATTGTAATTACATGCCCCTTTTGAACAGGGGCTGAAAAATTGGGCCTTTCGTGGTGGTGGTGGTGGTGGCGTTGCCACAACACTGTAAGCCCTCAGAGTTACTCTTGGTGGGTGCAGCAATGGGCCCTGCTGTGAATTATTAGATCAAGAATTGTAATTGCATGCCCCTGTTGAACAGGGGCTGAAAAATTGGGCCTTTCGTGGTGGTGGTGGTGGTGGTGGTGTTGCCACAACACTGTAAGCCCTCAGAGTTACTCTTGGTGGGTGCAGCAATGGGCCCTGCTGTGAATTATTAGATCAAGAATTGTAATTACATGCCCCTTTTGAACAGGGGCTGAAAAATTGGGCCTTTCGTGGTGGTGGTGGTGGTGGCGTTGCCACAACACTGTAAGCCCTCAGAGTTACTCTTGGTGGGTGCAGCAATGGGCCCTGCTGTGAATTATTAGATCAAGAATTGTAATTGCATGCCCCTGTTGAACAGGGGCTGAAAAATTGGGCCTTAGGCACTGGTGGCACAACACTACAACCCCTCACAGATACTGTACTTGGAGCACAGCAATGAGCCCTGTTGCAAAGTATTGCTTCAAAAATTGTAATGACACGCCCCTTTTAAACAGGGGCTGAAAAATTGGGCCTTAGGCACTGGTGCCACAACACTCCAACCCCTCACAGATACTGTACTTGGAGCACAGCAATGAGCCCTATGGCAAATTATTGCTAAACAAATTGTAATTACACGCCCCTGTAAAACAGGGGCTGAAAAATTGGGCCTTAGCCACTGGTGGCGGCACCCATAAACAAAAATGATCTTCCAAGCTATCATCATCAATCGTATCATTGAGGACTCGGAGGAGGAGGATAGCCAGTCAACATAACAGCACAGGCACTCAGCATCAGCATCAGTCTTGAAGGGATGTGACATGTTAAAATCAATTAGTCTGTTATATCAGCATCAGGTGTGTGGTAGCTGGTGGTGATCCAAGACTGGTTCATCTTGATGAAAGTCAGTCGATCAACCGAGTCGGTGGACAGGCGCACCCTGTGATCCGTGACAAATCCTCCAGCAGCACTGAATGTGCGTTCCGAAAGAACACTGGATGCAGGACAGGCCAGTAGCTCAATTGCATACTGTGCAAGCTCTGGCCAGTGATCCATCCTCAAGACCCAGTAAGCCAGAGGATTTTCGGTGGGGAAGGTGTCCAAGTCTGACCTTGCCCCTAGATATTCCTGCACCATGTTTATCAGACGCTGGCGATGGTTGCTGGAACCGATCATACTTTGGGGCTGCGGACTAAAGAATTGTCTGAACGCATCGGTCAGACGGCCACCTTCCCCACCGCTCCTTCTTTGACTGGCCGAAGCCTCAGCAACTCGTTGTCCAGGACCAGGAGTTTGTAACCTCCCAGTCTCTGGGAACGCGTTGCACAGACCTTTCTGCAAGGCCTCCCGGAGTTGTCTCATCCTCTGCTCCCTCTGCGACGGTAACATAAGGTCCGCAACCTTACCCTTGTACCGTGGATCAAGGAGAGTGGCCAGCCAGTAATGGTCCCTCTCCTTGATCCGAAGAATACGAGGATCCTTCCGCAGACTTTGCAGGATCAGGGAGGCCATGCAGCGTAGGTTTGCTGAGGCATTCGCTCCGGAGTCCTCTGGGTCACTAAGGACGACATGATCCGCAGCCACCTCCTCCCAGCCACGTACAAGTCCACTGGTTTCTTGGGACTGTAAATCATCCCTAAAAGACTGCTGCTGATGATGCTGAGTGCCAGCCTCCACCTCCATGCTGACACAATCCTCCTCCTCTTCCTCTTCCTGTGCGATGGGTGGGACAGAAGGAACACTGTCTGGGTAAAGGGGGCCTTGAGAGGCAAGGAAGTCCTCCTCTTCCTGCCTCTGTTCTGCCTCAAGTGCCCTGTCCATTATTCCACGCAGCGTGTGCTCCAACAGGTGGACAAGAGGTACAGTGTCACTGATGCATGCACTGTCACTGCTCACCATCCTCGTGGCCTCCTCAAATGGTGCCAGGACAGTGCATGCATCCCTGATCATGCCCCACTGGCGTGGAGAAAAAAAAACAAGCTCCCCTGACCCTGTCCTGGTGCCGTAGTCGCACAGGTACTCATTGATGGCCCTCTGCTGCGTGTGCAGCCGCTGCAGCATGGCCAACGTTGAGTTCCACCTGGTGGACATGTCACATATAAGGCGGTTCTTGGGCAGGTTCAACTCCTTTTGCAGCTCAGCCAGGCGAGCACTGGCATTATAAGATCTGCGGAAATGCACACAGACTTTCCTGGCCTGCCTCAGGACATCCTGTAAGCCCGGGTACCTGCCCAAGAACCGCTGCACCACCAGGTTAAGGACGTGAGCCACACAGGGCACATGGGTCAGTTGTCCCTGTCGGAGGGCGGTGAGGAGGTTGGTGCCATTGTCGCAAACCACCATTCCTGGCTTAAGCTGGCGTGGCGTCAACCACCTCTCGGCCTGGCCCTGCAGAGCAGACAGGACCTCTGCCCCAGTGTGGCTTCTGTCCCCCAAACACACCAGCGCAAGCACGGCATGGCATCTTTTTGCCTGCGTACTTGCGTAGCCCCTTGAACGCCTACGGAGCACCGCTGGTTCCGAGGACAAACCACAGGAAGAGGCCATGGAGGAAGAAGAAGAGGAGGGGGTGGAGGAGAGAGGTGTGTCACAACCAGTAGTAGCATTTTGGAGGCGTGGCGGTGGAACAACCTCCAACACTACTGCACCTTGTCCTGCATCCTTCCCAGCTGCCAAAAGAGTGACCCAATGGGCCGTGAAAGAAAGGTAACGTCCCTGTCCATGCCTGCTGGACCATGAGTCAGCGGTAATATGCACCTTACCGCTGACCGCCCTGTCCAGCGAGGCCAAGACATTGCCTTCCACATGCCGGTAGAGAGCCGGAATAGCCTTCCGTGAGAAAAAGTGGCGTTTGGGAACCTGCCACTGAGGAACCGCACATTGCACAAACTCACGGAAGGGGGCCGAGTCTACCAACTGAAAAGGCAGCAGTTGAAGCGCTAGGAATTTAGCCAAGCTAGCATTCAACCGCTGGGCATGTGGATGGCTGGGAGTGAACTTCTTTCGACGGTCCAGCAGCTGGGGCAGGGAAATTTGCCTGCTAGAATCGGACGTCGGTGTACTGCTAGCAGAGTGGCCGCAAGTACTTGGCTGTGACACACCTAATTCTACACCTTCATTCCTCTCAGTGCATGTTTCAGAGAGGACTGAAGTTATAGTGGGGTTGGAGATCCCAGCTGATGCGGTGCAAGGAGAGGTCCGCTTTGTTCTTTGGTGTGGGTCTTTGAGGTAGGCTTGCCAACGAGCTGCATGGCAGGTCAACATATGTCTGGTCAGGCATGTGGTACCCAAGCGGCTGATGTTTTGGCCACGCGATATACGCTTGAGACATATGTTGCAAACAGCAGCTGTGCGATCTGATGCACTAGCCTCAAAAAAGGCCCACACCAAAGAACTTTTTGAATGACGGGCAGAGGCAGCGCCCTGCACAGGCGGAGCTCTGCGGTGTGATTCCGTCGCTGTACTGCCCTTACGCTGGCCACCAAAGGGCATCCTGCCTCATTGGAGATGTGCCTCCTCCTCATCCTCCTCCTCCTCCTCTCTCCTATTAGGCACCCACGTGGAGTCAGTGACCTCATCATCCCCTCCCTCCTCATCACTGGAGCCAATCTGGCAGTATGCTGCAGCTGCTGGAACATGACTGCCAGATTGGTGTCCTTCTTGAGCATCCCCTCTGTCTGCTCTCACGCTACTGCCTTCCTGTAGCTGGGTTTCATCATCAGACCCTTCGAAACGCTGGGCATCCTCCTGGAGCATGTACCCAACACTGTGCTCAAACAGTTCGGGGGACTCCTCAGGAGGAGGACATGGTGGGTCTAGGGAAGGAGTGACTGATGATGAGTCTGACATTGATACCAGGGAAGAGGACGCTTTGGCAGCTGCTTTTCCAGTACCCTGAGCCTGGGTGAGAGAGGATGAGGAGGAGGAGGAGGGCTTGGTCATCCACTCTACCAAGTCTTCGGCATGATGTGGCTCAACATGTCCAGCTGCCGAAAAGAAGGACAAGCGTGTCCCATGGCCATGTGCTGATGACAATGCACCGCGTCCACGACCAGCACTGTTGCCCCCAGACACAGAGCCTGCTTGCCCTCTTTTATTGCCTCCTGACTGTCTGCCTCTCCTTGTTTGCCTTCCAGACATTCTAATAGATGGCCTGCAGGGAGATGGGAAAAAAGCAATAAGGGCTACCTTCAGGTGTCCTTCTCTGTCCCTTTACTTAAGGATTTCTAAATATGGTTGAGGATGATTGCTTTTGCACAGAATATCACAACGACAATTTCCCTGACTGTCCAAAAAAACAAGGATTTCAAAGATGGTTGATGAGGAATGCTTTAGCACACTATAGCACAAGGAGAATTTCCCTCACTGTCCTTCCCTGTCCCTAGAAACAAGGATTATCACAGTGAAAGAAACTGACACTCTTCCTACCTATAGTTTTCTGTCCCTAGAAAAAATGTTTTTTTAAAGCACACTATAGCACAAGGAGAATTTCCCTCACTTTCCTTCCCTGTCCCTAGAAACAAGGATTATCACAGTGAAAGAAACTGACACTCTTCCTACCTATAGTTTTCTGTCCCTAGAAAAAATGTTTTTTTAAAGCACACTATAGCACAAGGAGAATTCCCTCACTGTCCTTCCCTGTCCCTAGAAACAAGGATTCGCACAGTAAAACACACTGACACTCTCCCTACCTATAGTTTTCTGTCCCTAGAAAAAATGTTTTTTTAAAGCACACTATAGCACAAGGAGAATTCCCTCACTGTCCTTCCCTGTCCCAAGAAACAAGGATTCGCACAGTAAAACACACTGACACTCTCCCTACCTATCCTTCTCTTTCCCTAAACTAAAGGAATCCAGGTTAAGCAAGAAAAAAATAAATGTCACTGTCCCTGCCTATGCTTCTCTTTCCCTGCTCCGGAACACACTACACTAGGCCGCCGTGCTGGCGGCCTTTTATAGTGTGGGGCGTGTACTAAACACCCTCAGCAATAATTGGCCACAGGCATCCTGCCTGTGGCCAATCATTGCTCTCCTCGCTGCCGGCGCTGTGATTGGCCAAGCATGCGGGGTCACAGTGCATGCTTGGCCAATCACAGCGCCTGGATGACACTGCGATGGCGTAGTGCATTGTGGGCCGTTCGCGTCACTCGAATTTGGCGCGAACGGCCCAAATCGTTCGATCTTCGTCGAACGATCGAACAGCCGATGTTCGAGTCGAACGTATGTTCGACTCGAACACGAAGCTCATCCCTATCAGTGAGCCTCAAGCCCGGCCTGGTGGTGTGCGATAATGGGCGAAATCTCGTAGCAGCTCTGGGCCTAGCCGGTTTGAACGCACATCCCTTGCCTGGCACATGTGCTGAACTTGGTGGTCCAGAGGTTCCTTAAAAATTACCCCAATATGCCAGAGCTGCTGCAGAAAGTGCGGGCTGTGTGTGCGCACTTTCGGCGTTCTCACCCTGCTGCTGCTCGCCTGTCAGCGCTGCAGCGTAACTTCGGCCTTCCCGCTCACCGCCTCATATGTGACGTGCCCACAAGGTGGAACTCCTCCTTGCACATGCTGGCCAGACTGTGCGAGCAGCAGCAGGCGATAGTGGAGTTTCAACTGCAGCAATCACGCGTGAGTCGCTCTGCGGAACAGCACCACTTCACCACCAATAACTGGGCCTCCATGCGAGACGTGTGTGCCTTGTTGCGCTGTTTTGAGTACTCCACCAACATGTCCAGTGCCAATGACGCCGTTCTTAGCGTTACTATCCCAGTTCTATGCCTCCTTGAAAAAACGCTTTGGGCGATGATGGAAGAGGATGTGGCACAGGAGGATGAGGAGGAGGAGGAGGAGGAAGCGGGATCATTTCAAAGGCTTTCAGGGCAGTCTTTCACAAGTGGCTACGAGGGTGGGTTCCTGCACCAACAAACGCCAGGTACACAATTGTTCGGCAGAAAGGGCACAGTTCTGGAGGATGACGAGGTGGAGGAGGAGATGGAGGAGGAGGAGGAGCCATTTTCACAGCAGGGTGGCACCCAGACCAGCTCGTGGCCATCACTGGTGCGTGGCTGGGGGGATACAGAGGACACAGACGATACACCTCCCACAGAGGACAGCTTTTCTTTGCCTCTGGGCAGCCTGGCACACATGAGCGATTACATGCTGCAGTGTTTCCGCAATGACCGCCGAGTTGCCCACATTTTAACTGGTGCTGATTACTGGGTGGCCACCCTGCTGGATCCCCGTTACAAGGACAACGTACCGTCCTTAATTTCCTCACTGGAGCGGGATCGTAAGATGCGCGAGTACCAGCGCACGCTGGTAGACGCGCTGCTGGTGGCATTCCCACCTGACAGCGGGCGTACGGTGGAAGCACAAGGCGAAGGCAGAGGAGGAGGAAGAGGTCGCCAACGAAGCCGGGGCACCAGCAGCACCTCAAAAGGCAGGGTTAGCATGGCTGAAATGTGGAAAAGCTTTGTCAGCACGCCACAACAACCAGCACCACCAGCTGAGATGGAACATCTTAGCAGGAGGCAGCATTTCACCAACATGGTTGAGCAGTATGTGTCCACAGGTCTACACGTACTGGATGACGGGTCTGCCCCCTTTAACTTCTGGGTCTCCAAATTGGGCACATGGTCTGAGCTTGCCCTTTATGCCTTGGAGGTGCTGGCCTGTCCTGCAGCCAGTGTATTATCTGAACGTGTATTTAGCACGGCAGGGGGCGTTATCACAGACAAGCGCAGCCGCCTGTCCAGAGCCAATGTGGACAAGCTCACGTTCATTAAAATGAACCAGGCATGGATCCCACAGGACTTGTCCGTACCTTGTGCAGAATAGACATGTATACCGGTGTTGTGACAAAAACTGTCCGGCCATCGGATTGTGTCCGGCCCATACTGCGAAGGCGCAGCGCTTGCGCAGTACAGAGGACAAGGAGATTCACAAAATCTCCGAAGATGAACGGCGCCTGCACTGTGAGTGCAGGTTCAAGCCCCACCATCCAAGTGGACATACGGTAGCACATAGTAACAGGGCCCCTCACGGGCTCGGTTCGATCGCCACACTTCGGGCACGGCCTCACTTGGCTCGGCTTGAACCACGGATGGTGTGGCCTTCACCTGAACTCACCACGCAGGCGCCGTTCATCTTGGGAGATTTTCGAAATCCCCTTGTCCTACATACTGAGCAAGCGCAGTACAGGGTGGACACTATTTGACGGGGGACAGAATTCGACACATCACCGGCCTTACCCAGCCATTGTTGTATTTTTGAATCAGTGTTGGCTACCTCGTCCTCCTCCACCGCCGCTTCCACCTACACAGCCACATCCACCGCCACCTCAACCTCCTACTCCATATGGACCTCGTCCTCCTAGGTCAAGATTATTATTTTTTATTTTTATTTTTTTAATGTTATTTTAAGTTATTTCCCTATCCACATTTGTTTGCAGAGCACTTGCCATGCTCTTAACAACATTTTGCTGCCATTTGCAGCCCTCTAGCCCTTTCCATTACCTTTTTAGAGCCTTTTTAGTCCTTAGAAGTCCGGGTCCCCATTGACTTCAATGGGGTTCGGGTTCGGGTCCGGGTTCGGGTTAAAGTTCGGTCCCGAACCCGAACTTTTTTCCGAAGTTCGGCCGAACCCGTCGAACCCGAACATCCAGGTGTCCGCTCAACTCTAATCGAATGCCTTTTCCTCCTGTGAGTGAGCCAAGGACGGGAGGAGAAGGGTGTGTCTGCTACATATACATACGCACGCACGCACGTGTGTT
Source organism: Rana muscosa (assembly GCA_029206835.1). Classification (NCBI taxonomy): domain Eukaryota; kingdom Metazoa; phylum Chordata; class Amphibia; order Anura; family Ranidae; genus Rana; species Rana muscosa. Next base: position 137,156,478 of record CM055118.1, read on the forward strand.
TGATCTTAAGGGTGGACACCCTAATGCAATAGGCTGCACACACACACCTATGCAAATCATCTTAATTCCATAATGCAAAAGACATCACAAATTCTTTGCCGTCTTAACAAACAGACCTCAGACATTCAGAATATGGTCTTGTGGTAGACATGGATCTTTACATGGATACAAGGCCACAAAGATGAAACTGTTATGAATTTACTAGCAGTCTGTAACATCTATAGTGTCATGTAGAAATGTTTCCTGACAGAAAGAGAGGCAGGGTGTAATTAGAGGGACATCATCAAGTTCTAAGCAATTTGGATTATTGTGTAAACACTGCTTCTAAATGATGGGTGGTGAGGAGAAAGTCACAAAGTGGCCACCCGTGACTTTAGTACTGGAAGAAACCAAAGCCATGTAACTGTCATTGCCACAACAAAGGGGAAGCACAGTTTGAGGAAAGTTGTAAGGAATTTCCAGTTTACTGTGCATAATAAAATAAGGATATAATGTCATACTAAAGAGAAAAGCTTTTTCCTCCACACACAAAAAGAGCATTAAAGAAGTCAAAACATCCTGTCCCTATATACTACGTATTTTCATTTAAACTCCACATATGTAATCAATGAAAACTTGCTAAACTTTATGTTTAAACTGTGTTCTGTGAAATATTTGTTCATAATAAAAGTATTCGCTGATAGAATATGAAAATGTTGCATTTAAATGCATGTAAAGCTTTGACGAATGGCTTTGATTCTGATCCTGGCTTTCATCCTTCATCCTGACCGAATCCATATGGTTGGCACAATCTTTTTCTGTATGGCCTGAATTTCAGCAGGTATTGCCGCATTCCATGTGCCGTCCTCTGTAGGTCTCAGATACAGAACTTGAACAGCACAGAGTTAAAGGACAAGAGGCTGTAGTGATTGGTGAAGCCAATCAATACACAAATAAATTGTCAGTCTTGAGATTTGTAGAGAATGGTCAATTATAGATTTGGAAAGTACAAAAACAAAATGATGTAATAGTGCTGCAAAGTAACAATTCTCCAGCACACAGGCAATCAATCACAGTAGTAAAATTACTTATGACAGGTTTTAAATGACTGTGTGGTCTAGAGACCCTCTACATTTGTATCGATCCAGTGTCTGGGAGTATCTGCTGGTGCTCTGAGCCTGATTTTCTGTGCACACTTCTATATATCTAATAGCTACATAGGTGGGTGCTCCAGTGCCCACACTGCTTAAAACCTATTGGCAGGGCCAAAACAGCCCCTTTCAAGGCTCAGCAGCATCTGATCTCCCACCACCATTACATGCTGCTTTAATCTGCCAGCTTGTTCACCATATACTACATGCCACTTCATTCTGTACACTGTGCTGCACATTATATACCCCACATCCCTTCACTCTGTACACTGTGCTGTAGATTAAATACTCCCAGCTGCTCCACTCTGCACACTGTCCTATATACAATTATACTGTCCATTGCTCTGCTCCACTCTGCACACTGTTCTCATCACTATACTGCACACTAATGTGCTCTGTCCAGAGCTGCACTTTTTTCACTGTGCTGTATATTATATATTCTGCATTCTTCCATTCTGTACTTTCTGCTGTAAATTATACACTCTATACACTCCAGTTTGTACACTATGCTATGCCTTTTACTGCACACCTCAACACTCTGCACACTATGGTATACATTATGCTGCACACAGCTCCACTCTGTACACTATGCCATACTTGACACCACGTCACTCTGTACATTATGCTATGCAGCTCCACCTTTGGCACTATGATGTTCAGCTTTGGACATTTTGCTGTAAATTATATACTCCTCACCACTCCACTCTGTACGTTGTACTGTAGAATCCCTAATGCACGCTGCTATACTGTGCTATACAGTTGTAAGGTCTATATGAACATGGCTCTATAATATATACTCTGTGTTATGTTTTGTTGTGTTATGTTATGCAGTAAAACCTCTGATTGCGAGTAACACAGTTTACGAGCGTTTACTCAATATGAGCTGTTTTTTTAAATAATCCTGGGGTCAGTCATTGTGACACATTATAAAGTAGAGTGGAGTATACAGTAGTACCTTGGATTACTAGCATAATCCGTTCCAGAAGCATGCTTGTAATCCAAAGCACTCGTATATCAAAGCGAGTTTCTCCATTGGAATCAATGGAAACTCAGATAATTTGTTCCAGTGTCACTTCTAGTGTATGCAGTACCGCATGTAGCCAGAGGTGCGGGGGCACCGGTGACGCTCAGAGACACTCAGAGACACTCAGAGACACTCAGAGACACTCAGAGACACTCAGAGACACTCAGAGACACTCAGAGACACTCAGAGACACTCAGAGACACTCCGTTCCAGAGTGTCTCTGAGTGTTTAAGTGTCTCCGGCGCCCCCCCACCTCTGGCCACATGTGGTACTGCATACACTAGCAGTGACACTGGAACAAATTATCTGAGTTTCCATTAATTCCAATGGGGAAACTCGCTTTGATATACGGGTGCTTTGGATTACAAGCATGCTTCTGGAACAGATTATGCCCATAATACAAGGTACTACTGTATACGACACTCTACTTTATAATGTGTCACAATGACTGACCCCACTGCTGACTGTTTGTCCCTCAGACTCACCGGACAGCTGATTGCATACATGGTCACAGACCCTTTTGAGCTCAAACTTTTGCCAGTAGACTAATTAATGGGACTCAGGGCTTCAGTCTATGTATTTTACCAATGAGAATAATTCTGCAGCACCTCCTAGTTAGGCTGCTAGTTAGATTTCGTTTTTTGGCTCCTTCTGTAATCAATGGATGACTGAATGTTTGCTTTGCTCTGTTCAGGGTTTTATAGGCTAGAAGTTTGATTGCTTCCCTATGCCTCTAGAAGGAGTTTCTAAAACTTAGAGAGGGAAAATTCAAATAACCAGCCTGAATATTGATCGAGGCCTAGCCAAACCCTGGGGAGGTGTGCCCAGATGGTGGCTGAGGAAGCTGATAAATAGCCTGCAGCCTTAGGCCCCATGCACACGAGACGCAGGTGCAAACTCTGCTGAACACACGTTTTTAAACGCTGAAACCGGCGTTTATAAACGCGCGTTTTGCCGCGTTTGCGGCCGCGTTTAGCGGCGTTTAACCGCGTTTGCGTTTATAAGCGTTTCATCATAGACCCTCCCTAAGCTCAAAAAAGAGTAAATTTTAACCATTTCAGCCAGTTTGTGAGACCAGAGTGAGTAGCAGCAGCTGAGAGAGCAGCAGTGTACTTGTATTTAGCGTGTCACTTGCCACATCATCTGCCACAAGTTGTGGATTGTCCACTTGCCACGTCACCTGCCACGTCACCTGGCCACATCACCTGGCCACGTCACCTGGCCACGTCACCTGCCACAAGCTGTGGATTGTCCACTTGCCACGTCACCTTGCCACATCACGTGCCACGTCACCTGCCACAAGTTGTGGATTGTCCACTTGCCACGTCACCTGGCCATGTTACCTGCCACGTCACCTGGCCACGTTACCTGCCACGTCAGCTGGCCACGTCACCTGCCACAAGTTGTGGATTGTCCACTTGCCACGTCACCTGCCACGTCACCTGGCCACGTCACCTGCCACAAGTTGTGGATTGTCCACTTGCCACGTCACCTTGCCACATCACGTGCCATGTCACCTGCCACAAGTTGTGGATTGTCCACTTGCCACGTTACCTGGCCACGTCACCTGGCCATGTTACCTGCCACGTCACCTGGCCACGTTACCTGCCACGTCAGCTGGCCACGTCACCTGCCACAAGTTGTGGATTGTCCACTTGCCACGTCACCTGCCACGTCACCTGGCCACGTCACCTGCCACAAGTTGTGGATTGTCCACTTGCCACGTCACCTGCCACGTCACCTGCCACAAGTTGTGGATTGTCCACTTGCCACGTTACCTGGCCACGTCACCTGGCCATGTTACCTGCCACGTCACCTGGCCACGTTACCTGCCACGTCAGCTGGCCACGTCACCTGCCACAAGTTGTGAATTGTCCACTTGCCACGTCACCTGCCACGTCACCTGGCCATGTCACCTGCCACAAGTTGTGGATTGTCCACTTGCCACGTCACCTGGCCACGTCACCTAGCCATGTTACCTGCCCACATTACCTGCCACGTCATCTAGCCACGTCACCTGCCACAAGTTGTGGATTGTCCACTTGCCACGTCACCTGGCCACGTTACCTGCCACGTCACCTGGCCACGTTACCTGCCACGTCACCTGGCCACGTCACATGCCACGTCACCTGCCACGTCACCTGCCACATCACCTGACACAAGCTGTGGATTGTCCACTTGCCACGTTACCTGCCACAAGTTGTGGATTGTCCACAATGCAATGCAAGAAATTACAGTTTTCTTTTATATTTTTTAAGTTTTTCATCATTTGCCATCATTTTTGAGATTTCTAATGTTAAAAAATAGGTCACCTTTAAAAACGCTTATAAACGCAAACGCGGCAAAACGCCGGTACCGCGTTTAGCCGCGTTTAGCGTCTGAAACGTGAAAACTTTTGCGTCTGAACCCATTTTTTTGCTTCTGGAAAAACGAGGTTAAACGCAACTGCTTGTAAACGCCAAAAAACGAGACTGTGTGCATGGACACATAGGATAACATTGAATGGGTTCAGGAGCAGTTGAAAAAAGCGTCCAACTGCCTCTGAACGCGCGTTCAACAGCAAATAACAGCGTCTCGTGTGCATGGGGCCTTAAAGAGATTGTCTTCCCCAGCAAGGATAAGTTCCCAGCCTTAGAGAGGGCTGTTGCCCCTTTTAGGCAAGCCTTGGATTGTTTTGCTGTTCTCTAAGGTCTCAGGGCAGGAGACCTGGAAGGGACTGGGAACTGGCTGCAGGACTTCACCAAAGGAACCTGGAGAAGGATTTTTCACACTCACTGGGAGGTGTCTGAAGGAAGCTGGAAGGTAGCAGCTGTCCTGGGGACCTGTGAGTAATGACCCTATACTGATTTCTAGTGACTGTGTGCTTTTGGGATATAAGTGCCAGACAATTCTCTGAATGAGCCTGCTCCAGTCCTCAGTAGTGTCCTGGACTGTGAGATTAGTAAAGAGTGCTTTCCTGTAGTGTGCAGTGTTCCTGGAGTTTCCCTGTTTACCTACAGCTGTGCAGTTGTGCAAAGCCTCATGGTCTCTAGCTGTGAGCCCTTAGACCAATCAGTGTCGTCAATTACTAAAGAGAATATTGCCTGTTAAAGAGACTGGCCTCATGTTCTTCAGCAGTGAGGCTTTAGATCGCTCTGAGATTTGCCTTATGGCCTTCAGCTGTGAGGTCTTAGCCCAGGGTTCTCAAACTTAATTTCATTGTGGGCCGCTTTAGCAGTATGATTGCTCTCAAAGGGCTGGTTGTATTTGGGGTATGCTTAGGGTTGCCACCTTTTCTTCAAGTCAAACCCGAACACTTTAGCGGGGCACGCCAACTTTTTTTTTTTTTTATAGTATAAACTATACATATATTTTGCTATTAAATAACATTTCTAATTATATGAATTTAATAACAAGAGTCCCCTCTTCCATCAGAGTCCACAGAGTTCCACTTTTACATCTGAACTCGCAGAGTTCCCTTTCACTGTAAGGGGGGACTCTGCAGACTCAACATAAGGGATGCTCTGGGAACCCTGATTGAAGGGGGAACACTGAGAACTCTGATGTACGGAGAAGACTCTGATGTAAAGGGAAACACTGTGGCCTCTGGTGTAAAGGGGAACTCTGATGTAAGGGGTGCTCTGAGAACCCTGATTTGCCTCAGTGTACTTACTCAGAGGCAGGAGAGAGAAGGGGGAGACTTCAGTCACAGACAGGGATGGATGGTGAGCTCACTCACCTCTTGGCAGTCAGCACCTCTCATCCAGATGTATCTGAGGCTGCTGGACTTCAAATTTCCAGCATCAACTTTCCTTTTCTGAGGCACAGCCCTGGGGATTGGAGTGTGGGCAGACACAGAGGGGTAGGGGTGGGGGGTAGGGTAACCACATGTCCTGGATTGCCCGGGACAGTCCCGCATTTTGCAGTTCTGTCCCGGGCACATTCATTCCAGGACAATACAGTGTCCCAGAATGAAACTGACACAGCCACCCCCCCCGGGCCAATCTTATGCCCCCAAAAAAAGGGCACCACATCACCACTTTACTCACTGACAGTACTTGTCCTGGCCGGGAATGCCTGGAGGAGCACAATCCCCGCCCCCTGCTTGTGATTGGAGAAATCATAAATCCCACCTCTTGTGTCCAATCACTGTGCTGTGATTCGTTACAGCACAAGCTGATTTTTGGGAAGGGAGGGTGTCCCTGAATGGTAGTCTGGAAATGTGGTCACCCTAGTGGGGCAGGGGGGGATAAGAGGTGCAGATTGAGCCCTCTCTCCTCTCCCGTGTGTGTTTGGGGGGGGTTGTTATTCCTGCCCTTAGGCAGCTTAGACACCTGCAGCCAGCAACCCTGCTGGGAAGTCATAGTTCAGTCTAAATAATGTGTCCGGGTTTCAGGCAGTCTGAAACCCGGACGCATGTTTCCAAACCCGAACTGTCCGGGTGAATCCTGGACAGGTGGCAACCCTAGGTGTGCTATGTATGGGGTTAAGGATTACACTACATACAGAATGCAGAGTTCAGGAGTGCATTATGTACAAAGTGCAGAGTTCAGTGGTGCGCTATATACAGAGTGCAGTTCCAGGAGTGCCCTATGCACAAAGTGCAGAGATCAAGGGTGCGCTAGGTACAGAGCGCAGGGTTCAGAGGTGTGTCACGTACTGAGTGCAGAGTTTGGGGGTGTGCTTTGTAGAGAGTGCAGGGCTTATGGGTACGCTATGTACAGAGTGCAGGATTAAGGAGTGCGTTACATAAAGAGTGGTTCAGGGGTGTGCTGTGTACAGAATGTAGGGTTTGGAGGTGAGCTATTTACAGTGTGCAACTCCAACCAACCACTCCCCTCCCCTCCTTCAAAGCTTCCTTACATTTCTTACTTCTACCTGGCCTGGGTCTAGTACCTGCCTGTGCAGGTGGTTCTACTGCCCTTGTATTCAGCTCTAGTACCTCCCTGTGTAGGTGACCCTGCTTCGCCTTGCAGGGAGATAGTTCTCTCAGATTTTGTGGATCTTTCCCTGCCGTGCCCCACTGTGAGTGCGTGCAGGGATCTATTAGATCAGGGAACCGCTGACAGCAAAGCTGTCCCTTTGTAAACACAGGAGGCTTCTGTGTTTACAAGTGACAAAAGGGAGCGGAGCATGAGAGTCGGAGGTGTCGGAATGGAGTTCCACCACGTTAAGGCTGCATAACTGGGTGTGAGGGCCACAAGACAAGGCCTGGCGGGCCTGGATTCAGCCTGCGGGCCTTGTGTTTGACATATGTGCCTTAGACTGTCCCATTTCTCAACAAGTGCTAAAGAGAAGATCACATATACCAAAGAGACTTGCATTATGGTCCCCAGCTGTGAGATTTTTGCACAGAAACCACCTCATGGTTTTCAGCTGTGGGGAGTGCAGACTCAGGGAGAAGATTGTCCTCCAACTGTTATATACTAAACATTCTCAAGTATCCCATGCCCCTAATCCCTCTTCTGTTACAAATGTTATTAAAAATTAATCACAAAAAAGACAACCCCTAGACTGTTTATTGGAGCTGGAGTAAATGGACTGTTGCTTGGGTTGCCGGTGGCCTCTGTACTGTTTGGCAGTGTCGCCAACCGCCAGTATTTTTACTGGCAGCCAGTAAAAACAGGCAATTTTCTTGTGCCAGTAAAGTAAAAGGTTGCCAGTAAAAAATATGGCTGTGATGCTCGGCTTGGTCTGGAGCCGGCAGGGACCATCCAAGTGCCTGCTACAGTGTGATCGGGCAGCTCTGGTGGAGGCTGTGCCTGAGCATGTCGTGTGATGTAATGGTGCAATGGAGCCAAGCAGAGCGGCCAGAGCCTCATGTGCGGGTCTGCGGTATGGGAGCAAGGCAGGCTGGGACCGGGACCGTCAGTGCTGTTTAGACTGGAGTGGATTGGAGGGACCACTTGGCTTGGGGAGAGACTGTCACTGTGACTCAGGAGAGGACGTGTCATGTCGGTGAGGTGTCTTCATCATCTTTTCTGCTACACACTGCCGTCAGTGTCACTGTGAGAGTCAATTTTATGTGTGTGTGTGCCGACTATTCTAATTTCTTGCCCTCCTGAGGCCGGTCCCTGAGCTACTTACTATATAAAAAAAAAAAAAAAAAAAAAAGAAGAAATATGTTTTTTCCCTTATTATCTACCTTAACCACTTGCCGACCGCCGTACGTCGACAGAATGGCACGGGCAGGCAGATTGGTGTACAGGTACGTCCCTTTAAATCTGCCTCGCGAGTGCGGCCGCGGGTCCCGGGAACTCGATGTTCCCGGGAGTCCCGCGATTGCGGTCGGCAAGGGCAGAACAGGGGAATGCCTTTGTAAACAAGGCATTCCCCTATTCTGCCTAGTGACACTGTCACTGATGACCGTTCCCTGTGATCGGGAACGGTCATCAGTGACGTGTCACGTGTCACGTGTAGCCACGCCCCCTAACAGTAAGACTCACTAGGTCACACTTAACCCCTGCAGCGCCACCTAGTGGTTAACCCATTCAATGCCAGTGTCATTTTTACAGTAATCAGTGCATTTTTATAGCACTGATCACTGTATAAATGACAATGGTCCCAAAATGGTGTCAAAAGTGTCCGATGTGTCCGCCATAATGTCGCAGTCACGATAAAAATCACTGATCACCGCCATAACTATTAAAAAAAATATATATTAATAAAAATGCCATAAAACAGTCCCCTATTTTGTAGAAGCTATAACTTTTGCGCAAACCAATCAATAAACGTTTATTGCAATTTTTTTTTACCAAAAATATGTAGAAGAATACGTATCGGCCTAAACTGTGAAAAAAAAAAATTTTCTTAGATATTTTTTTGTGGATATTATAGCAAAAAGTTAAAAATTTTGAATTTTTTTCAAAATTGTCGCTCTATTTTTGTTTATAGCGCAAAAAATAAAAACCGCAGAGGTGATCAAATACCACCAAAAGAAAGCTTTATTTGTGGGAAAAAAAGGACGTAAATTTTGTTTGGGAGCCACGTCGCACGACCGCGCAATTGTCAGTTAAAACGACGCAGTGGTGAATCGCAAAAAGTGGCCTGGTCTTTGACCACCAAAATGGTCCAGGGCTGAAGCTGTTAAATCATATTGCTAATTGCGTATTGTATTTGTTTGTAGCCTAAATACTGTAATTTGCACTTAAAACTAAAATTTTGTAACTTTTGGAAATGGCAGTAAAAACTTGGATGTGCCAGTAAGTTTTGGGTGTTGTGTCAGTAAATTTCAATCTGGTAGGTTGGCATCACTGCTGTTTGGGGAAGAACCAGTTCAAATTAGTGACACCTGTGGGGGTAGCACTACAATTATTTTCCACTTTATAATTACAAACCGATCTGACATTCTGAGAAATCTACCACTTTCAAGGTTTTCCCAATGACCATGAACTAGTTAATAAATATCAGCCCTCCAAACGAACACATGCATTAATTAAACTGGTGAAACTTGACTCTGACAAGTCAGAACTGTGTACCTTGTCATTGTGCTGAGTAGCTCAGCAAGGTCACATCAGTCACCTGCGCAGCGACGTTGCTGGGCCCAAACAAGCCTCTTTATATTTCTCTCCTCAGTTATAAAATCGCATGGTATTTGTTATACTTCTCTTGTTCTATCTGGTACAATACAATATTTTCCAGAAAGTTGCCTGCAAAGATAAAATGAATCATGAAATGCATGATTGCTCATATAAAGCTGATTGATCCCGCAGTCCAGGTGAGCTTTTGATGTTAGTATCCACCATCATTCACCAGAGTCCTAGCTTGTCAATGCCAACTAAATGGCTCTGTATAGCAAACTGTTCTGAATAGATAAACAAATGGTAGGAAGTTGACTAGCGGGTGACCTTTCGTGTGAGGACACCTATTCTTCATCGGCTCCTTTTACATTAAAACTGAACTCCAGGTAAACAGCTAAATACACAAAAAGAATACATATGTGAAAGCAAACTGTCATTTCTGTCCATCCAGCTCTGAGATGTACACAGCTCTGCCACACAAACAGATCTGCCTGGCAGTGGAAGGAAACTGATCTTCCTCTACTGCAGCTTCATTTTCACTTACACGCCTTCTTCCCACCCAGCCCCAGCCAGTGACTGGACAGTGAAAAAAGAAGCCGCATGCTAATACCTCAATTTCATGTTACTCTACTCTCTCATCCTATCAGCATGATCCTCGCACTGCAGCGCACGTGATTGGCTCCTTGTACTGTACAGTTTGCTGTACAGTAGACTGAAAGTGGCAGGTCAAATTGAGGTGCTTAAACTGCTTTCATTTAAATAATTTGTATTAGTTTTGTAGCACTACCCCCCGTAGGAGCTTCCCTTGTTTGTCCAGGGTGGTGATGAAATATACCACATCATCTTTTCCTGGCATGCAGAGAACAACCCGGTCAGCGTAGATATGCCGGCCGTAGCTCCAATGTAGCCAGCAACCCTTAAACCGATCGGCCATGATGAATGAGTGGTCTAAGTTCCTGAACGGCTTAGGTACTTTTAAATAGTCCCAGATGGCCTCCCCGCACCATTTCTCTCTTTTAGTCTCGATCTCCAGCATTACGTCCTTCAGTATATAAGGGAACTCTAGGCCGTATCCGGTAGCCAATCTTTTCATCAGTACCCGCTGCAAGCGGGCAAGTCTAGGTAATGAACGGGAACTCCCCATCCCGGATAGTACATAGGCATTCAGGGATTTCTGAATTAAAGACTGAGCAGATTGAGACAGAGTTCCTTCATTGGGCAGAGCCTCCTTTCCTGCGTCCGGGGTTCCCACCCGGGGTGTTGTGTCCCCAGAGTCCATAGGCGTCTCCTCCGAGAGGCTACGTATTGGGGTGATACACCTTTTATTGCTCCACCTTAACTCCTGAGACATGGTCTCAAACAAGTCATCATCACCGGCATTGGACGAAGAATCCAACTCTGAAACCTCCCACTCTTCGGCCGGTAAACAGGTGCGAACAGTCCCAGTAACTTTGTCCCCAATCTCCTTACCGGTTCCTGTTGTGGACTTCCCGGGGACATAGCCGCACATGGGGTCCGGTTCCGGCAGATGCTGGGGTAGGCCTCGACCGCGGCCACAGGAAGCCTTGACGTATCCCACCTTCCGTTTCACGGGCGGGACTGAGACACATGTTGTGGCCATAGCCTCCGCTGAAGTGTCCGCCGGTGGCTCGGTAGTGGTAGCGACGTCGTCGTCTACTCTGGACTCACTTGCTGCAGCAAATGCAGTGCGCGCAGGCTGAACCGCAGGGGCAAAGGCGACCTCCTCCAGAGTAACGGTGCCTGTGATCCAGTCTACCCGATAGGCGCAGGGTGGCACGGTGGGTTGCTCCACCTCAAAGAGATATTCCCCGCAGGATAGGCATCGACCAAATGGGTACAACAGTATGGCCAGTCCATCACATCCAGGGGACAGCATGCCCAGGGTCTCCACATCTCGGCTCGTATAGAGCGTGAAGCTTCCTCTTGGCTTTAGTCAGATCCTCGTATCTGTGAGCGGGGCTCCGGATGGCGTAGCACCTACAGCATTGGGCATAGAGAACATCCTGGGTCCTGATATGGCTGGGACCCATGAAAGGGAAGACATGCTGCTTAATCTGGCAACTTCTGGTCTTTGGCGCCAAACACACTAACGTGTTTCACGCAGTTGGCAGGAACTCCTCCCCCTTTTGCTCTTCTGCACGTAGCTCGCGAGCTTTCTCTTTCTTAGTTCCGTCCCATGGCCTACGCAGTTGGAAAAGTGATCTGTACCCCTTAACCCCTTCTTCTCCTTTAAAGCGCAGTGCAACACTTTCTTGCTTTCAGACTTCCAATAAGAAAAAAACATTAATCCAGTTGTCAGAGACAACGGCAAATATCCCGGACGAGCCTCCATGTGTAGCACTACCCCTGTAGGAGCTGCTGGTTTAGATTTTGGGCTTTGCACGTTATCGCTAGGTTCGTTGTCAGGGGAAGAAAGTCTGTAGGAACTGCAATGTCCACACAAGATGTAAAACCTTCAACTGTTGCGTTTTTTTTTTGCTGCAGTAACTTGAAGAGAAAGTAGAAGGTATGAGAAGAGAGGAGAAGGTTCAGGTACACGTTGCAGAACACACAAAAATGTCTAAAGTCATTCACCACTCTCCCTTTTTGAGTGGGTATTGCTCACCCGAAATAGACCCCTCTCACCTGGCCTAGCAGCCGGGATGATGCACAAACCAGTATAAGAACAGTCTCTGCCACAGACCGTTTTAGAACAAATATGGATAGCCAGGAATCCTCTGCCACAGGATTTCAGTCCCGAACTTCCAGCCATGCAGTAAAAGAACCTTCAAGCCGTTCCGGCAAACTGCTGGGCTTTTAAAGTAGTGGATCCCTTCTTAACGAGGTCACCAGGCCTATCCCGAGACATTAGCACTTTGCTGGTCTCCTCCAGGGCAGGTCCTCCCCTGGTTTCCTTTGTTAAGCAGCTTCCTCCCTCTTGGTGGACAGCTTGGGATCCCCTTTAGAATTGTAGGCCCCAGTCATCATAACTAGGCCTACTCGCTAGAGATGCAGCCTCGGGCCAACGTGGTACCGGGCCGAGAACACACACACATAACTCGCGCCAGGAGGGCCACGAGGCGAAGAAGAGCCCCGCATAATGGCGTCTGCCCCTTAAGTATCCCTCTCCAGCATGCACAGCGGGGCACCACTCCCACTGAACCACTGCCGAGAAGGGACACCCAATACACCATGGTCTGCCTGCGTTCCAACATGGACCTGATATTACCAGGCACCACCTTAGCCAGGACAGAAGAAATTTGTATATAATTACATAAGTCTGAGCCCAACTATTGGCTCATACACCCCCTAAATTTACAATAGCACCCCAATCATCAGGGGCAGGGCGCTACAGTTTAATAGTTTATTATTACTTGTAGAGCTCCTTTAAAGGGGTTGTAAAGGAAAAAGTTTTTTCACCTTAATGCATCCTATGCATTAAGGTGAAAAAACATCCGACAATACCGCCCCCCCCCCCCCCAGCCCCCGTTTTACTTACCTGAGCCCTCGAAAGTCCCGCGCTCGCCCCTGTCATCCTCCTCGTTTCTGAGCCTGGCTGTTGATTAGCTACAATGGATGGATTGAAAGCAGCGCAGCCATAGGCTCACGCTGCTGTCAATCACATCCAATGACTCGGAGCGCCGGGGCGGGGCCGAGTGATACAGTGAGCGGCTATAGCCGCCGGCTGTATCACTGGAGCGCGCCCGCAATCATTCACCACCAATATAGGTGGTGAGTTCTTGCGGGGAGGATCCGAGACAGCAGCCGAGGGACCCCAGAAGACCAGGTTCGGGGCCCTCTGTGCAAAACGAGCTGCACAGTGGAGGTAAGTATAACATGTTTGTTATTTAAAAAAAAAAATATATATATATATATTTACAACCCCTTTAACCGCTTGCCTACCATGACAATTTATCCATTTTTTAAATGTGTTAAAATTAGCATTTTTGCTACAAATTACTGTAATTTGAGGTTTTTATACAACACAACATGCTTTTTCTTTAAAGTGTAACTCCACTTTTGTTAAGAAAAAAACATTTCTTTCTGGGTGATCTATGTACATTGCAGGGAGTATAACAACCTTTGTTGCAGATTCCTACCTTTTGTTATTCGGAAGAAATCCATGTGTGTTTGTCTGTGCCTCTGTTCTTAGTAGGTCTAATGGGAGTGGTTTCATAATTAACTGTCAGGTGTGGCTGCAGCAGGGCACTAATGAGGAAATCTGCTGGACCTGCATCCCTTTAGACATAAAAGTATCTTCCAAAAATGACATTTTTGTTGCAGGGGATGCCTGAAATCTGACTTGTATCTTAGTGCAGATTTCTGGGAAAATTGGTGAGCCAATTACACAAGCAGGAAATTATGTTTCTGGGGAGTGGTCAGTACACACTCTGTGTATAGAACACCTCCATGTAGCCATATTGCAATGCATTTTCCGAAAATTACATTGGCTGCAGATTGAAAAGGAAAGGTCATTTTTAATAACATTCAATTACAATATGATTAGTGTCGCAATTATATGCACTATATAATTTTTTCTTTATTTGCTATTTTTTTTCCCCACAAAAGTGGCGTTACCCTTTAATGACATGCCGACCAGCCGCCGCAGTTTTACTGCGGCAACATGGCTCAGCTGGGCGAAACAACGTTATGTTCCGTCGCTTTGCCCTGTGGCCACTAGGAGAGCGTGCGTGCCGCTGGAGGCACGCGCCCGCTGCTCGCCTCCGGAGCAGATGCGAGTGCCCGGCGGGCGCGATGACTGCCGGGCATCCCGCGATCACTCGTGACACAGCGAGAACCAGGATCTGTGTCTAAACACACAGATCCTGGTTCTCTTGGGGGAGAAATGACTGATTGTCTGTTCATACAAAGTATGAACAGCGATCTGTCATTTCCCCTAGTAAGTCCCACCTCCTTCAGTTAGAACACAGAGAGGGAACACAGTTAACCTCTTGATCGCCCCCTAGTGTTAGCCCCTTCCCTGCCAGTGACACTTTTACAGTAAACAATGCATTTTTATAGCACTAATCGCTGTAAAATTAGTCAATGGTTTCAAAAATGTGTCAAAAGTGTCCGTTCTGTCCGCTATAATATTGCAGTCCCAATAAAAATTGCAGATCACCGCCATTACTAGTAAAAAAATAAATAATAATAAAAATGCCATAATTCTACCCCCTATTTTGTAGACGCTATAACTTTTGCGCAAACCAATCAATATACGCTTATTGCAAATTTTTTACCAAAAAATATGTAGAATACATATTGGCCTAAACTGAGGAAATTTTTATTTATTTTTCTAAATGTGGGATATTTATTATAGCAAAAAGTAAAAGATATTGTGTTTTTTTTCAAAACCGCAGGGGTGATCAAATACCACCAAAAGAAAGCTCTATTTGTGGGGAAAAAAAGGACGCAAATTTTGTTTGGGTACAGCATCACAGGACCGTGCAATTGTCAGTTAAAGCGACACAGTGCCAAATTGTAAAAAGTGCTCTGGTCAGGAAGGGGGTAAAATCTTCCGGGGCTGAAGCGGTTAAGCAAACCTCTCAGCTTGGAAAAATTACCCACTCTGCTATGCGTCCTATGAAGCCTTAATGTCCCTCTGATGCTCTAATGTGACCTTAGTGCTGCTGCTCGCTGTTACAACCTCCATAACGTCCCCAGCGTGATTGAAAATATTGACCAAAATCATTAGGGTAGCTACCTGCTACCTGTTAGGGATCATGTCTCGTGCCCTCCATATCCCAGGATTTAGGCATGGCCACTAGCTACTGAGATACCAAGCATGGCTTGTGGAAAGGCAAGGGGGGGTGTCATGTGCCCCCCTTACCTGAATTATAGAACAGGTAGCAATGGGGATCAGGGTGGCAAGTGATTAGCAAGAAAAAGGTACCTGGGACACACAGGTGGGGTGCCTTTTTCTTTATAAACTATTAAGTTTGTTTAAATTCTATGGCACTGCAAGTCTCATTTCTAAAAAATGAAAAAAACTGTTATACAATACGGTGGATGACGCAAGTACTAAATTGAAGGTGCACTTAAAATTGTGGGGTTTTTTTTGGATACTTTTTAATAATCTTATATTTAGCTTTGTTACATCCTCTTCCTGAATCACGTTGCTGAAAGTAGACCAAGATTAGTATTCTTAAATTATTCACATAGAAAGGAGGTATAATTGTATCTACTGTTAATAGAAACATAAAAGCTAATATTAAGCTATAAAAAAAGAAATCGGGTGGCGGGTACTTTATATCTTATTAAATACTAGAGTACTTCAAGCTGTATGTGAGGACATTGCCACCTAGTGGGAGTTTATGAGATATGTCGATTTTTCATTAGAGAAGCTTCAAAGTGAGAACTAAAGAAAAAGAAAAAACTCTCTGCCAGGGTTGCCATCCCTGCAGGGCCGTCTTTAATGTTGATTGGATCCTGGGCAAAAAAAATCTTGGGGGCCCCGCCACATGCAATTTTGCTCTCCACCTGCTCCGAGACATACAATAAATATCAGCTAGACTTAAAATCAGTTTACTGTATCAGATCAGGCAGTGATTGCGATTGGTTGCCAGAGGCAGGGCCGGCCCTACCATGGGACCCGATGGGACCATTGTCCCAGGCGGCAGATTCTGAGGGGCGGCACATTGACGCCCATAAATACAGTAATCCCGCCCAATCGGGCTCCGCTACGCCCACCCGCTCCGCTCTTCATCCCACTATGTGGATGGCCCAGCGCCGCTGCTATTAGAAGTATTGGCAGACCATTCGCTGCCATAACCACACAGCTGGCCGCCCGCCCATCCTCTCCACGGCTCCCCCCCCCCCCCCATGCTGCTGACGAGAAAGTCAGCTGACGAACAACAGCGTAAAGGGGGAGGAGCTTTCGGCTGAGCAGAGACCCCATGATGGAAGAGGGATCGCTATAGGCGCGGCGAACACTGAGAGAAAGTAAGTGTCACTAATCCTATCTCCACCACCCCTGCCTGTTTCTAACCTCCCCTACCACCCCTGCCTGTGTCTAACCCCCCCTACCACCCCTGCCTGTGTCTAATCCCCCTACCACCCCTGCCTGTGTCTAATCCCCCTACCACCCCTGCCTGTGTCTAACCCCCCCTACCACCCCTGCCTGTGTCTAATCCCCCCCTACCACCCCTGCCTGTGTCTAACCCCCCCTACCACCCCTGCCTGTGTCTAACCCCCCCTACCACCCCTGCCTGTGTCTAACCCCCCCTACCACCCCTGCCTGTGTCTAACCCCCCCTACCACCCCTGCCTGTGTCTAATCCCCCTACCACCCCTGCCTGTGTCTAACCCCCCCTACCACCCCTGCCTGTGTCTAATCCCCCCCTACCACCCCTGCCTGTGTCTAATCCCCCTACCACCCCTGCCTGTGTCTAATCCCCCCTACCACCCCTGCCTGTGTCTAACCCCCCCTACCACCCCTGCCTGTGTCTAATCCCCCCCCTACCACCCCTGCCTGTGTCTAATCCCCCTTACCACCCCTGCCTGTGTCTAATCCCCCCCTACCACCCCTGCCTGTGTCTAATCCCCCCTACCACCCCTGCCTGTGTCTAATCCCCCCTACCACCCCTGCCTGTGTCTAACCCCCCCTACCACCCCTGCAGGGCCGGCCCTACCATGGGACCCGATGGGACCATTGTCCCAGGCGGCAGATTCTGAGGGGCGGCACATTGACGCCCATAAATACAGTAATCCCGCCCAATCGGGCTCCGCTACGCCCACCCGCTCCGCTCTTCATCCCACTATGTGGATGGCCCAGCGCCGCTGCTATTAGAAGTATTGGCAGACCATTCGCTGCCATAACCACACAGCTGGCCGCCCGCCCATCCTCTCCACGGCTCCCCCCCCCCCCCCATGCTGCTGACGAGAAAGTCAGCTGACGAACAACAGCGTAAAGGGGGAGGAGCTTTCGGCTGAGCAGAGACCCCATGATGGAAGAGGGATCGCTATAGGCGCGGCGAACACTGAGAGAAAGTAAGTGTCACTAATCCTATCTCCACCACCCCTGCCTGTTTCTAACCTCCCCTACCACCCCTGCCTGTGTCTAACCCCCCCTACCACCCCTGCCTGTGTCTAATCCCCCTACCACCCCTGCCTGTGTCTAATCCCCCTACCACCCCTGCCTGTGTCTAACCCCCCCTACCACCCCTGCCTGTGTCTAATCCCCCCCACCACCCCTGCCTGTGTCTAACCCCCCCTACCACCCCTGCCTGTGTCTAACCCCCCCTACCACCCCTGCCTGTGTCTAACCCCCCCTACCACCCCTGCCTGTGTCTAACCCCCCTACCACCCCTGCCTGTGTCTAATCCCCCTACCACCCCTGCCTGTGTCTAACCCCCCTACCACCCCTGCCTGTGTCTAATCCCCCCCTACCACCCCTGCCTGTGTCTAATCCCCCTACCACCCCTGCCTGTGTCTAATCCCCCCTACCACCCCTGCCTGTGTCTAACCCCCCCTACCACCCCTGCCTGTGTCTAATCCCCCCCCTACCACCCCTGCCTGTGTCTAATCCCCCCTACCACCCCTGCCTGTGTCTAATCCCCCCCTACCACCCCTGCCTGTGTCTAATCCCCCCTACCACCCCTGCCTGTGTCTAATCCCCCCCTACCACCCCTGCCTGTGTCTAACCCCCCCTACCACCCCTGCCTGTGTCTAATCCCCCCCTACCACCAATGCCTGTGTCTAATCCCCCTACCACCCCTGGCTGTGTCTAACCCCCCCTACCACCCCTGCCTGTGTCTAATCCCCCTACCACCCCTGCCTGTGTCTAACCCCCCTACCACCCCTGCCTGTGTCTAACCCCCCTACCACCCCTGCCTGTGTCTAATCCCCCCCTACCACCCCTGCCTGTGTCTAACCTCCCTACCACCTCTGCCTGTGTCTAATCCCCCTACCACCCCTGCCTGTGTCTAATCCCCCCTACCACCCCTGCCTGTGTCTAACCTCCCTACCACCCCTGCCTGTGTCTAACCTCCCTACCACCCCTGCCTGTGTCTAACCTCCCTACCACCCCTGCCTGTGTCTAACCATCCCTACCACCTCTGCCTGTGTCTAACCTCCCCTACCACCTCTGCCTGTGTCTAACCCCTTACCACCCCTGCCCGTGCCTAACCCCCCCTACCACCCCTGCCTGTGTCTAATCCCCCTACCACCCCTGCCTGTGTCTAACCCCCCTACCACCCCTGCCTGTGTCTAACCCCCCTACCACCCCTGCCTGTGTCTAATCCCCCCCTACCACCCCTGCCTGTGTCTAATCCCCCCTACCACCCCTGCCTGTGTCTAACCTCCCTACCACCTCTGCCTGTGTCTAATCCCCCTACCACCCCTGCCTGTGTCTAATCCCCCCTACCACCCCTGCCTGTGTCTAACTTCCCTACCACCCCTGCCTGTGTCTAACCTCCCTACCACCCCTGCCTGTGTCTAACCTCCCTACCACCCCTGCCTGTGTCTAACCATCCCTACCACCTCTGCCTGTGTCTAACCTCCCCTACCACCTCTGCCTGTGTCTAACCCCTTACCACCCCTGCCCGTGCCTAACCTCCCCTACCACCCCTGCCTGTGTCTAAACCCCCTACCACCCCTGTCAGTATCTAAACTCCCTACCACCCCTGCCTGTGTCTAACCTCCCCTACCACCCCTGCTTGTGTCTAATCCCCCCTACCACCCCTACCTGTGCCTAACCTCCCCTACCCCCCCTGCCTGTGTCTAATCTCCTCTACCACCCCTGCCTGTGTCTAACCCCCCTGCCTGTGTCTAACCTCCCCTCCCCCCTCACCACAACCGCCGCTGCCTCTGTCTGAACCCCACCACCACTATTACGTGGAAATCTGACTTCCTAATAAATGTAATTTTGTTTTTTATTGTCATAATATAAAATAATAAATGTGGGGGCCTTTTGGTGGGCGTGATTATTATTATTTAATTTTTTTTGGGGGGGGGCGGTAGGGAGGAGAGGGGCAGCATTTTGATCCTGGGCCCAGGCAGCACAATGTCTTGGGCTGGCCCTGCACCCCTGCCTGTGTCTAATCCCCCCCTACCACCAATGCCTGTGTCTAATCCCCCTACCACCCCTGGCTGTGTCTAACCCCCCCTACCACCCCTGCCTGTGTCTAATCCCCCTACCACCCCTGCCTGTGTCTAACCCCCCTACCACCCCTGCCTGTGTCTAACCCCCCTACCACCCCTGCCTGTGTCTAATCCCCCCCTACCACCCCTGCCTGTGTCTAACCTCCCTACCACCTCTGCCTGTGTCTAATCCCCCTACCACCCCTGCCTGTGTCTAATCCCCCCTACCACCCCTGCCTGTGTCTAACCTCCCTACCACCCCTGCCTGTGTCTAACCTCCCTACCACCCCTGCCTGTGTCTAACCTCCCTACCACCCCTGCCTGTGTCTAACCATCCCTACCACCTCTGCCTGTGTCTAACCTCCCCTACCACCTCTGCCTGTGTCTAACCCCTTACCACCCCTGCCCGTGCCTAACCCCCCCTACCACCCCTGCCTGTGTCTAATCCCCCTACCACCCCTGCCTGTGTCTAACCCCCCTACCACCCCTGCCTGTGTCTAACCCCCCTACCACCCCTGCCTGTGTCTAATCCCCCCCTACCACCCCTGCCTGTGTCTAATCCCCCCTACCACCCCTGCCTGTGTCTAACCTCCCTACCACCTCTGCCTGTGTCTAATCCCCCTACCACCCCTGCCTGTGTCTAATCCCCCCTACCACCCCTGCCTGTGTCTAACTTCCCTACCACCCCTGCCTGTGTCTAACCTCCCTACCACCCCTGCCTGTGTCTAACCTCCCTACCACCCCTGCCTGTGTCTAACCATCCCTACCACCTCTGCCTGTGTCTAACCTCCCCTACCACCTCTGCCTGTGTCTAACCCCTTACCACCCCTGCCCGTGCCTAACCTCCCCTACCACCCCTGCCTGTGTCTAAACCCCCTACCACCCCTGTCAGTATCTAAACTCCCTACCACCCCTGCCTGTGTCTAACCTCCCCTACCACCCCTGCTTGTGTCTAATCCCCCCTACCACCCCTACCTGTGCCTAACCTCCCCTACCCCCCCTGCCTGTGTCTAATCTCCTCTACCACCCCTGCCTGTGTCTAACCCCCCTGCCTGTGTCTAACCTCCCCTCCCCCCTCACCACAACCGCCGCTGCCTCTGTCTGAACCCCACCACCACTATTACGTGGAAATCTGACTTCCTAATAAATGTAATTTTGTTTTTTATTGTCATAATATAAAATAATAAATGTGGGGGCCTTTTGGTGGGCGTGATTATTATTATTTAATTTTTTTTGGGGGGGGCGGTAGGGAGGAGAGGGGCAGCATTTTGATCCTGGGCCCAGGCAGCACAATGTCTTGGGCTGGCCCTGGCCAGAGGTTACAGCATATCATTACCACTTACTGACTGGTTACTAGAGGTTACAGCACACAATACGGCTCACTGATTAGTTGCTAGAGGTTACAGCACATGATTTCTTCTTGTTGATTGGTTGCTAGAGATTACTGCTAGAGTTTACTGTACAGTATTACTGCTCACTGATTGGTTTCAGCACATCATCTCTTCACTGCAGGAGGGCATGATATACATGTAGCGGGTATTTAGATTTAGGGGAGGACTCTGGTGGTGTGAGGTTCCCAGCGGCCCGAGGGTGGCGCTGTCGCCCTGGGCCGGGGTTGAACCCTCACTGCAGTACTGTACCCTTTTTGTCCTTTTCTGGTGGTTGTACAGCGGGGCGGGGAACCTGCTGTTATGCGGGGGGGAGAGGAGAAAAAAGGGGACGGACGCCCTGAACACGGGGTTCAGAATCGGAGGACACAGCCTCACCCAGACACCTTCAGTCTGGGTGCTGGCGTTCCGGAGTTCCGGACCCAGGTGCCCTTGACCTGGCCGGAGCGTGAGATGGAGTCCATCCCAGGCACCTTTAGCCTGGGGTGAGGTACTATCGAGGAGGCCTGGGGCCCAGTACCTTCGACTGGGTTCCGCGAGGGTGGAGGAATCCGAGGGGGCCCTAAAGCCTTGGGTGCCCGAGTCTGAGACGAGGAGGCCAGTGTTCAGAACTTCTCTGGATAGTCCGGTGCAGCATTCGCCGGTGACGGAGGGGCCTCTGGTAACTCTCTTGGACGGATATCTTCCCTCTGACAGGGGCTGCGCTTAGCGAAGGTAATTCACTTTCTGTTCTACACAGTCGGTGGCAGCGGCTGTGCGCCATAACCGTTGGTGACACCACAATGGTTAGTTCTATCTAAGGATTGTGCCTCGACCTACTCTCCACCTATACTGAACTGTTCTTTGGGTCACAACCTGTCTGTGCTAAATGACTATTTATTGCTATCAGCCCGAGGTCCTGTTGCTGCATTGTAGGCCCAGCTCCGCTGACTAGGGCCTACGCTTCAGAGAAGGATCTCAGGCTGCCCGCTTGAAGGGGGCCCAGCTTTAGGAAAGGAGTCCAGGGGAGGATCAGTCCCAGCGGAGATTAGCGACGGTACTGCTATCTCGGGGCGAGGCCTGGAGACTTACCTAGGGGGGATTCATCGTCTTTGATGTCCATGCTCTATCCCGGCTGCTAGGACCGCTCTCATAGGGACTATCCGGGTGAGCAATACCCACTCAGGCTTGAGTGGCGACGAGTGTAGATACTGAACTTAAGTGTTGTGTTCCTGAACCTTCCCCTACTTCCTTCAACTTCTGCTCTTCCTCTATTCAAGTTGACTCAAAAAGAATAAAGCCTTGCTGATTAGGTTTTACGCAAGTGTGGACATTGGCCTTATTCCTGGAGATTATTGTTTGCCTAGACAACGGAGCTAAAGGATCCACTCAGGGGAGGTAATTCGCTGCAGACCCAAGAAAAAGAAAAAAAACAGTCTGGTCCCTTAAACCAAGGGAGCGGGACCAGGTGGCTAAACATGGGGGCTCGAGTCCAGGATTTGTGGCTACCTCTTGCACGAGTGGATTGAAACCTATGTGTGTGGAAAGTCATTGGACTGTGTTATTGAACTTTGAGCAGAGAAAAAGGGGTTAGGGGCACAGAACTGTGTTTTTGTTTCCAACTGCATAGTTCGTGGGCATGTTCAGAAAAAAAAAAGCCTGCGAGCTACGTGCAGGAAGAGAAAAAGGGGAGGAGTCCCCGCCACCCACGAGCTACACGTGGGTGTACTGGCGCCAAGGGACAGAGAGAGTTGGGTCAAGTGAGAGTGAGCAACATGTCTGCCTTTCCAAGTACTTCAGCTTTATCGGGACCCCGGATGTTCTCGATGCCTTCTTCTATGGACATTGTCCCGCTCACAGCCCCACTTACAGATATGGGGATCCGGCTCAAGCCCCAGGGCCGCTTCGCTCTGTAGATCTGCAGAGATGCGGAGGCCCTGGGCATGCTCTGTCCCAGATGCCATGGACTGCCCGTGCAACTGCGCCCGTTTGGAAGGTGTTCGGCTTGTGGAGAATTCCTCTTCAAAGTGGAGCAGCCCACTGAATCACCCCGGGTCTACCGGGTGAACTGCATTACAGGCGTCGTAACTTCAGAGGAAGACGCCTATGCTCCCACGGCCGAGCCCCCGCACATCGTCTCTCCTACTGCCAGTGTCTCGGGGAAGGATGCCCCTGAGCCTACGGAACTTTTGGTGGACACCGCAGTGGACGCTGCCTCTGCCACTACGGAAGTTCATATCCCGCCAGCAAAATAGAAGGTGGGATATGTTAAGGCCTCCCGCGGCCGCGGTCAAAGCCTGCCCCATCGCCTACCAGAACCGGACCTCGAGAGTGGGAGGAAGCCCGAGAAGTCCACGACGGGTGACGGTAAGAAGGCTGAAAGACAAGTGTTTGGAATTGTTCCTGACAGTTTATCGGGGAGAGGGAAGAAGCCAATGCCCGGAAGTAAAGGGAGTAAGGCCGAAGCCGAGGCCCGGGGACTGTTGCAGGACCAGTGTGCGGTTGTTACTCTTACTTGCCGCTATAAAAGGTTGGGAACTGAGGACTCTGTAGGTGCGACAACACAAGTAAGGGCACCGGGTGGCATTAGATGTACTTTGGCAGCTAAGAAAGGGACTTCCTTTAAGCCTGTTAGGTCTGCAACAAGACCGCCACCTGACTCGTGTGTGCTGCCCGGAACAGGAGACCGGAGGACACTGCAAAGACTTGCCCGGTTACAGAGAATGTTGATGGACCGCGTGAGTAAGGAGTACGGTCTTGAGTTCCCTTATGTGCCTCGGGATGTTATGAAAGAAATTGAGGATATTAGGGAACAATGGTACGATGAAGCTGTTTGGGATCACTTGGCTAACCCAGACTCTCGCTGTGGAAAAGAGACTTTTCTTATATCTGAGGAGTTTCACGTGTTTCGGCGGATCTGGAACTATGGTCGGCATATTCACGCCGACCGTGTTGTGATCTATTGTCCAGGGAAAGAGGATGCTGTATCTTCCATAGAGACTCTGGACAAGCAATGGAAGTCGGTTACCCTGCCAGATCCTAGCTTCTACCTCTGAAACTTTTAGACAGGAACTTGTTTTACATTATATCCTGTCTTTGCACGGACAAACCGTGCCTTGGATTCAAGAGACTTTGCCCCGCTGAAAAGAAGATGTCTACTCTTAAAGAGGAAAAAAAAGTGGAGAACTTGTTTTTGTTTTTTCTCTCTCCCTCCTGCTCCAAAACAAGGGACAGTTTCCTCTAAATTGAACTCTGGGGTAGTTAGTCAGTGGGCCATGGTGAAAGACGCCGTGGTCAAGATGTGGGATGCTCAGTGTGTTGTGTTACAGTCCCATGCGTAACGACTACGGAATGTTGAAGTTCTGCCAACACTAGGTGGCAGGAGTCTGTAGAAAAAAAACTGCACTAATGAGAAAGTACTTAGGTCTAGATTTTTTTTTTCTTTATTTTATGCTAGGCTTAGCATAATAAAACTTTAGAGAAGGAAATTGCTTCCTCTAGGGGAGGCAGTTTACTTCTAAATTTGTATAGAATATTAGTGATAGGATGTTTATTTTTCTATGCATGATGTGTTTTCTTGCAGGTATTGGAGCGGCTATCAACACCACCGGAGAATGGGGTGGGATAGATAGCTAGTAATGGGTGGAATGTATATTGTGAAGAAATGTCAGTATCTGGATGTAACGTTATCTGTGTGCTTCTTTCCTCCTCTTTTCCCCTTCCCAAAAATTTTGGTTCATGCATCTGTTTAATTTTTGTACTTTTTAGAGTAAATCAACAGCCTTCAGGACTGAAGGGTTTTTGATTTCCTCAGCCACTGGGGACAGTGTCTTTTCAAGAGGGGGGTGTGTGTAGCGCCCCCCAATATTTGGGGGCGCTATGTGGAAATTTAAGGGTAGACTGAGCCGATAATTGGGCTCAGACCAATTATGATTCAATTGTTCTGCTCTGGGTGTGATACTGCCCAGCAGTAGTGTTCTCCATTGTCTGCAGGTGGCACTGCCACCGCCGGCATAGGTTAAGCTACGGGGGGTATCACAGCACCTTGGATGTCCTCTCTCGGCAGCCGTGCAGTGGGCATGGTCTACCCGCTGTGCATGCTGGGAGAGGGTACAAAGGGGGCAGACGCCATTTGGCGTGAGGCGATTCCAGGGGGACCCCAAGGCATTCAGGGGGGGACCTCTGGTCCAGTGAGTGTGCCTCGTGGCCCGCATGGCACGAGGTGCGCGAGTGTGTTTAGGCCTCGGGCACCTTCAGCTCGAAGTCCTGTTGCTGCATTGTGGGCCCAGCTCCGCTGACAAGGGCCTACGCTTCAGAGAAGGATCCCAGGCTGCCCACTTGAAGGGGGCCCAGCTTTAGGAAAGGAGTCCAGGGGAGGATCAGTCCCGGATTAGCGACGGTACTGCTATGCGAGGCCTGGAGACTTACCTAGAGGGGATTCATCGTCTCTGATGTCCGTGCTCTATCCCAGCTGCTAGGACCGCTCTCATAGGGACTATCCAGGTGAGCAATACCCACTCAGGCTTGAGTGGTGACGAGTGTAGATACTGAACTTAAGTATTGCGTGCCTGAACCTTCCCCTACTTCTTTCAACTTCTGCTCTTCCTCTGTTCAAGTTGACTCAAAATAATAAAGCCTTGCTGATTAGGTTTTACTCAAGTGTGGACATTGGCCTTATTCCTGGAGATTATTGTTTGCCTAGACAACGGAGCTAAAGGATCCACTCGGGGGAGGTAATTCGCTGCAGACCCAAGAAAAATAAAAAAAACAGTCCGGTCCCTTAAACCAAGGGAGCGGGACCAGGTGGCTACAATATCAATGCAGATTATTTACATGTAAACATACGGTCTGCAGGTGAGTCATCTGTACACGGCAGTAGGGCAGAGCTGGGCAGCATTAGTAACAGGACTTCACACTGAGATATCGGGGCACAGCACGGGACTAAAACTTCAAGGGACAAGGGAATTTAAACGGGGATTGTTGGCAAGTATAAGGCAGCTGCTTTGGGCCCCACAACAATGACGGGGCCCAGGGCAGCTTCCCCTTTTACACTGCTTTAAAGACTGCCCTGCGTACATAGACAGCAACGCTGGCAATGGACACAAGGTGTGAAGTAATCAGACCAGCAGCAAGTGAAACATTGAGCAGACAAAAACAATCAATGCTTGCTTCACTGATTACACAGGAGTGGGATGAGCTCGGTGTTCGACTCGAACATCGGCTGTTCGATCGTTCGGCGAACATCGAACGATTTGGGCCGTTCGCGCCAAATTCAAGTGACGCGAACGGCCCACAATACACTGCGCCATCGCAGTGCAATCCCGGCGCTGTGATTGGCCAAGCATGCACTGTGACCCCGCAAGCTTGGCCAATCACAGCGCCGGCAGCTAGGAGAGCCATAATTGGCCACAGGCAGGTTGCCTGTGGCCAATTATAGTTTAGGGGGTTTAGCACACGCCCCACACTATAAAAGGCCGCCAGCGCGGCGGCCTTGTGTAGTGTGTTCCGGCGCAGGGAAAGAGAAGGATAGGCAGGGACAGTGTTGATATTCTTTGTGCTATTCTTGTGTGCAGGGAGAGAGAAGGATAGGCAGGGAGAGTGTCAGTGTCATATTCTTTGCTAAACCTTGTGTGCAGGGAGAGAGAAGGATAGGCAGGGGACAGTGTCAGTGTCATATTCTTTGCTAAACCTTGTGTGCAGGGAGAGAGAAGGATAGGCAGGGAGAGTGTCAGTGTCATATTCTTTGATAAACCTTGTGTGCAGGGAGAGAGAAGGATAGGCAGGGGACAGTGTCAGTGTCATATTCTTTACTAAACCTTGTGTGCAGGGAGAGAGAAGGATAGGCAGGGAGAGTGTCAGTGTCATATTCTTTGATAAACCTTGTGTGCAGGGAGAGAGAAGGATAGGCAGGGGACAGTGTCAGTGTCATTGTTGCTAAGCCTCCTGCACATTATACACCTGAAGCTAGCCTGTATTGCTGTGTTTTCCTGGTGTGTTACACCAACAGGCATTTGCAGCAGTTACAGCAGGCGTAGTGTGATTCCTGCAAAATATACTCCTGAAGCTAGCCCGTATTGCTGTGTTTTCCTAGTGTGTTACACCAACAGGCATTTGCAGCACTTACAGCAGGCGTAGTGTGATTCCTGCAAAATATACTCCTGAAGCTAGGCCTTATTGCTGTGTTTTCCTAGTGTGTTACACCAACAGGCATTTGCAGCACTTACAGCAGGCGTAGTGTGATTCCTGCAAAATATACTCCTGAAGCTAGGCCTTATTGCTGTGTTTTCCTAGTGTGTTACACCAACAGGCATTTGCAGCACTTACAGCAGGCCTAGTGTGATTCCTGCAAAATATACTCCTGATGCTAGCCCGTATTGCTGTGTTTTCCTAGTGTGTTACACCAACAGGCATTTGCAGCACTTACAGCAGGCGTAGTGTGATTCCTGCAAAATATACTCCTGAAGCTAGCCCGTATTGCTGTGTTTTCCTGGTGTGTTACACCAACAGGCATTTGCAGCACTTACAGCAGGCGTAGTGTGATTCCTGCAAAATATACTCCTGAAGCTAGGCCTTATTGCTGTGTTTTCCTAGTGTGTTACACCAACAGGCATTTGCAGCACTTACAGCAGGCCTAGTGTGATTCCTGCAAAATATACTCCTGAAGCTAGCCCGTATTGCTGTGTTTTCCTGGTGTGTTACACCAACAGGCATTTGCAGCACTTACAGCAGGTGGAGTGTTATTCCTGCAAAATATACTCCTGAAGCTAGCTCCTATTGCTGTGTTTTCCTAGTGTGTTACACCAACAGGCATTTGCAGCACTTACAGCAGGCGTAGTGTGATTCCTGCAAAATATACTTCTGAAGCTAGCCCGTATTGCTGTGTTTTCCTGGTGTGTTACACTAACAGGCATTTGCAGCACTTACAGCGGGCGGAGTGTGCCTCCTGCACATTATACTCCTGAAGCTAGCCCTTATTGCTGTGTTTTCCTGGTGTGTTACACCAACAGGCATTTGCAGCACTTACAGCAGGCGTAGTGTGCTTCCTGCAAAATATACTCCTGAAGCTAGGCCTTATTGCTGGTTTTCCCATCTCCCTGCAGGCCATTAGAATGTCTGGAAGGCAAACAAGGAGAGGCAGACAGTCAGGAGCCAATAAAAGAGGGCAAGCAGGCTCTGTGTCTAGAGACAACAGTGCTGGTCGTGGACGCGGTGCATCGCCATCAGCACGTGGCCATGGGACACGCTTGTCCATCTTTTCGGCAGCTGGACGCGTTGAGCCGCATCATGCCGAAGACTTGGTAGAGTGGATGACCAAGCCCTCCTCATCCTCCTCATCCTCTCTCACCCAGGCTCAGGGTACTGGCAAAGCAGCTGCCAAAGCGTCCTCTTCCCTGGTATCAATGTCATCATCAGTCACTCCTTCCCTAGACCCACCATGTCCTCCTAAGGAATCCCCCGAACTGTTTGAGCACAGTGTTGGGTACATGCTCCAGGAGGATGCCCAGCGTTTCGAAGGGTCTGATGATGATACCCAGCTAGAGGAAGGCAGTAGCGTGAGAGCAGAGAGAGGGGATGCTCAAGAAGGACACCAATCTGGCAGTCATGTTCCAGCAGCTGCAGCATACTGCCAGATTGGCTCCAGTGATGAAGAGGGAGGGAATGATGAGGTCACTGACTCCACGTGGGTGGCTAATAGGAGAGAGGAGGAGGAGGAGGAGGATGAGGAGGAGGCACATCTCCAACGAGGCAGGATGCCCTCGGGGGGCCAGCGTAAGGGCAGCACACCGACAGAATCACACCGCAGAGCTCCGCCTGTGCAGGGCGCTGCCTCTGCCCGTTATTCAAAAAGTTCTTTGGTGTGGGCCTTTTTTGAGTCGAGTGCATCAGATCGCACAGCTGCTGTTTGCAACATATGTCTCAAGCGTATATCGCGTGGCCAAAACATCACCCGCTTGGGCACCACATGCTTGACCAGACATATGTTGACCTGCCATGCAGCTCGTTGGAAAGCCTACCTTAAAGACCCACACCAAAGAACAAAGCGGACCTCTCCTTGCACCGCATCAGCTGGGATTTCCAACCCCACTATACCTTCAGTCCTCTCTGAAACCTGCACTGAGAGGAATGAAGGTGTAGAATTAGGTGTGTCACAACCAAGTACTTGCGGGCACTCTGCTAGCAGTACACCGACGTCCGATTCTAGCAGGCAAATTTCCCTGCCCCAGCTGCTGGACCGTCGAAAGAAGTTCACTCCCAGCCATCCACATGCCCAGCGGTTGAATGCTAGCTTGGCTAAATTGCTAGCGCTTCAACTGCTGCCTTTTCAGTTGGTAGACTCGGCCCCCTTCCGTGAGTTTGTGCAATGTGCGGTTCCTCAGTGGCAGGTTCCCAAACGCCACTTTTTCTCCCGGAAGGCGATTCCGGCTCTCTACCGGCATGTGGAAGGCAATGTCTTGGCCTCGCTGGACAGGGCGGTCAGCGGTAAGGTGCATATTACCGCTGACTCATGGTCCAGCAGGCATGGACAGGGACGTTACCTTGCTTTCACGGCCCATTGGGTCACTCTTTTGGCAGCTGGGAAGGATGCAGGACAAGGTGCAGTAGTGTTGGAGGTTGTTCCGCCGCCAAGCCTCCAAAATGCTACTACTGGTTGTGACACACCTCTCTCCTCCACCCCTCCTCTTCTTCTTCCTCCATGGCCTCTTCCTGTGCTTTGTCCTCGGAACCAGCGGTGCTCCGTAGGCGTTCAAGGGGCTACGCAAGTACGCAGGCAAAAAGATGCCATGCCGTGCTTGCGCTGGTGTGTTTGGGGGACAGGAGCCACACTGGGGCAGAGGTTCTGTCTGCTCTGCAGGGGCAGGCCGAGAGGTGGTTGACGCCACGCCAGCTTAAGCCAGGAATGGTGGTTTGCGACAATGGCACCAACCCCCTCTACGCCCTCCGACAGGGACAACTGACCCATGTGCCCTGTGTGGCTCACGTCCTTAACCTGGTGGTGCAGCGGTTCTTGGGCAGGTACACGGGCTTACAGGATGTCCTGAGGCAGGCCAGGAAAGTCTGTGTGCATTTCCACAGATCTTATAATGCCAGTGCTCGCCTGGCTGAGCTGCAAAAGGAGTTGAACCTGCCCAAGAACCGCCTTATATGTGACATGCCCACCAGGTGGAACTCAACGTTGGCCATGCTGCAGCGGCTGCACACGCAGCAGAGGGCCATCAATGAGTACCGGTGCGACTACGGCACCAGGACAGGGTCAGGGGAGCTCGGGTTTTTTTCACCACGCCAGTGGGGCATGATCAGGGATGCATGCACTGTCCTGGCACCATTTGAGAGGCCACGAGGATGGTGAGCAGTGACAGTGCATGCATCAGTGACACTGTACCTCTTGTCCACCTGTTGGAACATACGCTGCGTGGAATAATGGACAGGGCATTTGAGGCAGAACAGAGGCAGGAAGAGGAGGACTTCCTTGCCTCTCAAGGCCCCCTTTACCCAGACAGTGTTCCTTCTGTCCCACCCATTGCACAGGAAGAGGAGGAGGAGGAGGAGGATTGTGTCAGCATGGAGGTGGAGCCTGGCACTCAGCATCATCAGCAGCAGTCTTTTAGGGATGATTTACAGTCCCAAGAAACCCCCATGGACTTGTACGTGGCTGGGAGGAGGTGGCTGTGGATCATGTCGTCCTTAGTGACCCAGAGGACTCCGGACCGAATGCCTCAGCTAACCTAAGCTGCATGGCCTCCCTGATCCTGCAAAGTCTGCGGAAGGATCCTCGTAATCTTCGGATCAAGGAGAGGGACCATTACTGGCTGGCCACTCTCCTTGATCCACAGTACAAGGGTAAGGTTGCGGACCTTATCCCACCGTCGTAGAGGGAGCAGAGGATGAGACAACTCCGGGAGGCCTTGCAGAAAGGTCTGTGCAACGCGTTCCCAGAGACTGGGAGGTTACAAACTCCTGGTCCTGGACAACGAGTTGCTGAGGCTTCAGTCAGTCAAAGAAGGAGCGGTGGGGAAGGTGGCTGTCTGACCGATGCGTTCAGACAATTCTTTAGTCCGCAGCCCCAAGGTATGATCGGTTCCAGCAACCATCGCCAGCGTCTGATATACATGGTGCAGGAATACCTAGGGGCAAGGTCAGACTTGGACACCTTCCCCACCGAAAATCCTCTGGCTTACTGGGTCTTGAGGATGGATCACTGGCCAGAGCTTGCACAGTATGCAATTGAGCTACTGGCCTGTCCTGCATCCAGCGTTCTTTCAGAACGCACATTCAGTGCTGCTGGAGGATTTGTCACGGATCACAGGGTGCGCCTGTCCACCGACTCGGTTGATCGACTGACCTTCATAAAGATGAACCAGTCTTGGATCACCACCAGCTACCAAACACCTGAAGCTGATATAACAGACTAATTTATTTTCAAATGTCACATCCCTTCAAGACTGATGCTGATGCTGAGTGACTGTCCTGTTATGTTAACTGACTATCCTCCTCCTCCTCAATGATCCGATTGATGATGATAGCTTGGAAGAACATTTTTGTTTCTGGGTGCCGCCACCAGTGGCTAAGGCCCAATTTTTCAGCCCCTGTTTAACAGGGGCATGTAATTACAATTTTTTATGCAATGCTTTGCAGCAGGGCTCATTCCTGCACTCCAACTAGAGTATCTGGGAGAGGTTGCAGTGTTGTGGCACCAGCACCAGTGCCTAAGGCCCAATTTTTCAGCCCCTGTTTAACAGGGGCGTGTAATTACAATTTTTGATGCAATACTTTGCAACAGGGCTTATTGCTGTGCTCCAAGTACAGTATCTGTGAGGGGTTGCAGTGTTGTGGCACCAGTGCCTAAGGCCCAATTTTTCTGCCCCTGTTTAACAGGGGCATGTAATTACAATTCTTGATCTAATAATTCACAGCAGGGCCCATTCCTGCACCCACCAAGAGTAACTGTGTGGCCTTACAGTGTTGTGTCAACACCACCACCACCACCACCAAAGGCCCAATTTTTCAGCCCCTGTTCAACAGGGGCATGCAATTACAATTCTTGATCTAATAATTCACAGCAGGGCCCATTCATGCGCCCACCAAGAGTAACTGTGAGGGCTTACAGTGTTGTGGCAACACCAACACCTAAGGGGAAAATTTCTGCAGAGTATATACGGCAGGCCCCTACTTTCAAACATACAACTTACAAACGACTCCTCCTTGCAAACGGAAGGATACAACAGGAAGTGAGAGGAAATCTACCCCTAGGAAGGCAAATTCTCTCCTGTAAGAGTTAATATGGGAAAAAAGTGTCTCCTCTCCACTGATGCTTTATCACCAATTCTTGTTTCAATAAAAACCCCAAATTTTCAAAAAACATTTGTCATTAGGACGGAAAGTGAGGTGAATTGTTCTGAACAGGTGCACACTGCACAGACAGCAAAACAAATGTTACAGGGGTGATAACCCTTCCCTATGTTTTCCAAAAAGCTTAAAAATAGATTTTTTGGCTGGAGCTACACTTAAACAATGTACCTGTTCAAAATTACAAACAGATTCTACATAAGAACAAACCTACAGTCCCTGTCTTGTATGCACCGCCTGTATACGGCTGTTCAGAGTATATAGGGCCTTTTTTCTTTTGTGTGCGGGGTTCCCCTTAATATCCATACAAGACCCAAAGGGGCTGGTAATGGGCTGGGGTGGGGGGGGGGGGGGGTGATGGGGTAGCTATGCCATTTTTCTTAAAGATTTTCATCCATATTACCGGGACCAGACATTACATTAAAGCCGCAAGCAGTTTTAAATGGCTTTTTTTCCTTTAGAAATGTAATTTTGTGCAGGGACAGTTCTAAACACGGGAAACACGTGGCACTTCACAGGCATACTTTAGACACCCCCAAGTACGATATTTAAAGGAATATTTCACTTTTTTTTCTTTTCACTTTATGCATCATTGAAATGACTGCTCCCGAAAAACTGCCGTTTTTAAAACTTCTTTTTGCATTGATACATGTCCCCTGGTGCAGAACCCGGGTTCCCAAACCCTTTTTAGGACAATAACATGCATAATAGTCGTTATAATTAGCACTTTAGATTTTGAACGTTCGCATCCATTGTATTTAATAGGGTTCTAACGTTCGTGCGAACTTTCGGTCCGTTCGCGGGTTCTGGTGCGAACCGAACCCGGGGGTGTTCGGCTCATCACTACACAGGAGTTCAACAAAATTTGCCTGTCCTTCACCAACTGGGAGGGTGCTGCAGGTACAACCTACTTTTGAGGTCTTACATTCTACCTGTTGAAATAATGTGTTTACCCCAAGCACAGGACACACTAGGTCCATGACTAAAGTATAACAGATGTACCTTCCATTAACTTAACCCTTCACAATCCCCACATTAACCCTCCTTACCTAAGTAAACAAGACCACACTGGCGTTGGGGAAAACATAGGCCGTAGCAGCCTTATTTATTCAAATAATATTTTAATTAACAATAACCTAAACGTCAGTTATGAAAAAACCCATCAGTCAAAAAATCCCAGTGTCGATCTTTGCAGGAACCTCGATTTCTTTTCCATCTGTGTAACTATTGCACTGCGGTACCTCTCGAATCTGTTAATAGGCCTCAAGCCGACATGCTGGCTCAGAGACAACCATGACCGCAGTGCCCTCTTTATCCATGCTTGCAGCTAAACCTCCGTTAACTGGCAACCCCCAATCAGGACCCATACCAACGACGGGTCCTGAACTCTTCTTCCCGAGGTCTCCTCCTTCCCCTGCAAAGACCAGACACCCGCCACAGCACCCAATTGTAAAAAACCTTTACAATTGAGTGCTCCTCCACACCCTAAGAGCCCTCTGGATGCCTCTTGTATCCCCAACGCCCACATGTCTATACCCACATCATTCAGGTGCACCCCGTCGCCCCGAAGGTAGCGCCATGTATCCACCTCCAACTCCATATGCCATATCACCAGCCCCCCATTCCTCACTAAATACCTAGCCACATCCCGATTGATCTTTCTCCGGGCCCTATTGATACCTTCTAGCGACCTAGCCATCCTCCATGATGTCCTAGCCACCATGTCGGACCACACAATCACCATGTCCGGGAATGCCATGCGCAGACGAAGTATATCAAACTTGATATCCTTCGTCACATCCAACATAGACCTGGCTCCTAGATCATTGCCGCCTACGTGCAGGACTAAAACGTCAGGCGGCCGATCAAGACGTGCAAATCGATGCACCTCCGGGATCATTCTACTCCACAACATCCCCGGCACTCCCAGCCAGCGGACACAGGCCTCCTGTCTAGGAAACCCCAATTGCCGGCCCCCTGGCCTAACATCTGCCCTCTTCGCCCCCCAGAACACATATGAGTGGCCCAAAATCCAGACCAGGGCCGGCGCCGCACCTGAAAGAAAGAACAAGCACACCACCGTAACCAACAGCCGACCCAACAAACCCAGCATGCAATCCCCCAAATTGCTTGACAATCAGCCCCGCCCCCAACCCTCACACCCCCACTAATAGCTGGGGACGGATGTATAGGCTAAATCTGTTGGACTCCAATCTACTAATGCGCTTTACTGACTCAGAGTCCAACCCCCACCGAGCTGCCTCCGTTGCCACCCCTATCCTAAAAGAGTGCGACGCGAACTCCCTATCGTCTAACCCAAGAACCTTCAAACATTTTCTGAACACAGACACAAATTGAAATTTTGATAACGGGGACCCATCGGCGTGTATCAAAAACAACCCTTCCACCGGCGGTCGTACCCCCATGAACTCCCTCACGGCCCCCACTGGACAAAGTGGAGAGCCTGGCAGCGAGAAGACCCGCACAGACTTACCCTTCCCCTTTTGGTCAGTTTTGGACTTCCGCAACCATACAGCCACACTTTCTCCTTGGCAGCGCACCTCCGAACCCCAAATACCCCCCTGAACTTTCTTGGAAGGGCTGACCAGCTCGCATATCCTAAATGCCCCAAAAAATGCCAACGCAAAAGCAGCTCTGAACAAGAAAATCTCGTATATCGAGGCACAGACCTCCGATAACCGAGCCAAAATTCCCTGCAGAACCTCAAACGACACTGGTCGCCTGGAGTCCCTGCTCGGCCTGGACCTTCTATAACCCCTGAGCGCCTGACGCACCCAAAAATCCTAAGTAAGGGCCGGGCCACCCTGCCACTTAAACAAAAAGGCCAACCCAGCCAACTTCCTACCCAACATCGAGACGGACACACCTTCCTCCATCTGTCTAGATATAAAATACAACAACAGCAAACGCACTTCAGGTCCTGATGTATCCACCCCCGTCATCCGACACATAGCCACCCATTCCTGCCATACCTTGTTATAGGCAACCCACGTCGTCTCACTCACCGACCTTCTGATCCATCCGGAGACTACGCCAATGCAATCCTCCACAGCCAGTCGGGACAAGGCGCCCCCAGTTGCTCCGCTTCCGGCGCCAACTCTCGGAACCTGTGCCACTGAAAGCGAGACAAAGCGTCAGCAATAACATTCTCCACCCCGGGAAGATGAACCGCATATACAAAAACATTCAATTGCAGGCATCGCAACACCAAATGCCGAAGCAGCCTAACTACCGGAGGAGATGAAGCCGACACCCTGTTGATCACCTGCACCACCCCAAGGTTGTCACCGTGGAAACGTACCTTCAGATCCCTGAAAGCCTCGCCCCACAGTTCCACCGCCAACACCACCGGAAACAATTCCAGCAGCACCAGGTTTTTTGTGAAACCAGCTTCCACCCAACACACCGGCCATGGACCAGCACTCCACTTGCCTTGGAAAAAAGCTCCAAAACCAGCGGAGCCAGCCGCGTCCGTAAAAAGTTCCAGGTCGAAATTACTAACAGGGCCTGTCATCCACAACGCTCTGCCATTAAAAGATTCCAGGAATGTATGCCATACCTGCAGATCCTCCCTGTGCGCCTTCACCAAGCGCACAAAATGCCTCGGTGACTGTACCCCAGCCGTACTTGCCGACAGCCGTCGGCAAAATACCCTGCCCATTGGCAGAATGCGACAGGCAAAGTTGAGCTTTCCCAGCAATGACTGCAACGTTCTCAGCTGAACCTTCCGTAAACCCAACATACCTCTGATCTCTGCCTTTAACGCCATCAATTTGTCCACCGGCAAGCGGCACTCCATTGCGTCCGAATCCAACGTAATCCCTAGGAACGTCATGACCGTACTTGGCCCTTCCGTCTTGTCGGGCGACAACGGCACCCCGAAGCATTCAGCGATGTGTTCCAATGTCGCCAGCAGCACCGCGCAAATCTTGGACGAGGCTGGGCCCACGCAGAGAAAGTCATCCAGATAGTGAATGATCGAACCTACCCCCGACACATCCCTGACCACCCATTCCAGAAAAGAACTAAACTTCTCAAACAGCGCGCAGGATACGGAACAACCCATCGGTAAGTATCGATCCACATAGAATTCGCCTTTCCATGAGCAACCCAAAAAACTGAAACTATCGGGGTGCACTGGCAGCAGGCAGAACGCCGCCTCCACATCCGATTTTGCCATTAATGCCCCCTGCCCATAGTGCCTAACCCAAAACACCGCCGCATCAAAGGACGTATAACCCACTGTGCAAGCGTGAGGATCGATAGCATCGTTGACCGACCCCCCTTTTGGAAATGAAAGGTGGTGGATGAGCCGAAATTTGTTAGGCTCCTTCTTAGGCACCACTCCCAGTGGGGACACCACCAGATCAGCCAGTGGAACAACCGCAAAAGGGCCACTCATGCGGCCCAATGCAACTTCCCTCCGCAGTTTCTCCGAAACCACCTCCGGGTGTTGCAAAGCTGAGCGCAGATTACGAGCCACCGGTGGAACCGCCCCCAAAACACACGGAATTTCAAACCCGTCCGTAAAACCCTTTTCCAACAAGTGAGCGGCCTGTCTATCCGGATACCTACCGAGGAACGGGCGCATCCTTGCCACCCTCACTGGGGTCCTCCCTCTTGTTCGCAGACTCCCCAGCTCGCCCCTTCCCCTGCCTAAAACATCTGGACAGGGCATGGGAACCCCCACAACCGGAGCACTCATGCTTGAATCTGCACGACCCTCCAAACTTGCAGGATCCCAAATTGTATTGCCAACAGACCCCTTTTGCCTTACCGGCCGGTTGTCCTGGGGATGACGATCCACCGCCCCCCCCCCCCCCCCTGAAAAAACTGATTCGGAGCCCTCGGCGCGTTCATCAAACGGATCCACAGATTAATATCCTTGTGGTCCCACTTCAACTCTGGACGCACCGCCATCCTTTGTCTGAACTCTTCGTCATACCTCAACCAAGCCGAACCCCCATACACCCTATAGGCCTCTCCAACCGCATCCTGATAGCAAAAAAGGCCCGAACAATGTTCAGGCTCCTTTTGCCCAATTACGCTAGCTAGGATGGCAAAGGCTTGCAGCCAATTCATGAACGTCCGCGGAATCAGACGATACCTACGCTTTTCTTCATCCTCCTTCTTGGAATCGTCCGGCCTGACCCTGTCTAAATTAAACTTCCCCAGCGGAAGCAGTGAGAAAATCTCCACATACTCACCTTTCCAAATCTTTTCCCGAACTTCCGACTTCAAATGCGCCCCAAGCTGCCCCGCAAAACAAATGTACATCTCACCTCTAGCTGAATCCGCCAACCTAACCAGGTCCTGTTTGCCCGCATCCCCTTTGCCAACCGCAGCCTGCTGCGCGTCCACCACTGCTGTTGTCTGCACCGCCGCCACCGAAAATGCTGGCGCCGCCGCAGCCACCACCAGACCCCCATCCCCATCATGCGGCGGGACCCACGCTGCAGCTGGGTTAACGGGGATACTGCCCTGTTTTTCAAACTTACCCACAAGCTCCTTAATCCCCGCCAAAAACCCCCTAAAACCGGTATCCAACTCCTCAGCTCCCTGCAATAAACCGGCCCTAGCAACCTCCCCCCGGGGAACCCCCTGATTACCCCCTGACGAACCAACCTTAGCTGGCCGCACATCAGAGAACCCCATGGAAAATAAATGAGAAACTGACTTACCAGGCTGCCCAGGAAGTGACCCACCAGCCGATCGTCCCGACTCCACCGCCGCCGACCTTGTCTGTGGAACGCCATCGCCCTCCGAGTCCACCAGTTCTCCCTCCGACCGAACCACCAACTCGTCCTCTTCCGAAGAAGGCCCACCAGGTGAAGGATCCCTGGCTGCCGCGGGTCCTGACTCCATCCGACTCCGCCCTCCAGACCCGTTCACCGACTTCCGCGTCGCTTTTCCACCGACGCCACGTTCCGCCTCATCGTCTGCCGCTCCCTCTCCTGCCGCACAGTGCCGCACCCCCATCACTGTAGCCAGGTCGCCGGCCGCGGTGGTAGGCCCGACCACCGCGCTCACCGATCTCCCCCGCCGAGGCGCCCGCCCCGGTGACGTCACACGGGGGGCGGGGCCCGCCGCGTCCGACTCCACACGATGCGCGGGCCGCGTGGCCGCTCCGGAGCTCCCGGAACGACCGCCCGCCGAGCTCCGTCCACGATGGGGATTCCTTCCGGCGCTCCCCCCCGCTGGCTTGGCTGTTCGCTTCGCGGGGGGGGCGAAGGGGCCCTCGAATAGGGACTCCCAGAACGACGCTGAGCTCGTGGGGGGGGGTCGGGAGAGGAAGCGCTCCGGCGCCTTGGATTGCC
This sequence comes from Rana muscosa, assembly GCA_029206835.1. Lineage (NCBI taxonomy): Eukaryota > Metazoa > Chordata > Amphibia > Anura > Ranidae > Rana > Rana muscosa. Next base: position 137,195,261 of record CM055118.1, read on the forward strand.
GAGCTCGCGCCGATGCCCTCCCCTTCGTGGCCGCATCCGCCGCCGGCACCGCCAGCATTGGCCCCAAGGTCTCCTGGAGCCAACCTGGGCCATGCTGCGCCGCCTCAGCCCGTAGCTGGGCCAGCAAGTCCTCTACGCGTGACATGGCAAACTTTCACCCCCTCTGTGTTGCCAGGGGGAGGGGTCCCCACATATTTATGTGCCCTCTGGCCCTACCCCCTACTCCAGCTCAGCCAATCCTACCCCCCACCTGCTTAGCCAATGGCTCCCTCTCTCAGTCCCCTGTTTCCCTAGTCATGCCCAGCCCTTCGCCTATGTCGCTTTACTTTTTTGCTCCGGGCTTCTCTGTAGTGATGTAGTTTTTGGTAGAATGTACTAGACATGTGCAAAAGGAAAAAATTTGTTTAGTTTAGTTTTAATTCGTTAATTAATTAATTTAGTTTAGTTCGATTCGTTACATTCGTTTTCGGCTTTCGTTCAGTTTTCGACCGAATTCGTAAAATCGGTCGCATTCGAAAATATTTCAACCGAATTCGAAAATATTTCTACCGGATTCGAAAATATTTCAACCGCATTCGAAAAAATTACAACCGGATTCGATCATCTTTCAGACTTTCAACTGGATTCGATAATATTTCAACCGGATTCGAAATGATTTCAACATGATTCGAAATTATTTCAACCGCATTAGAAACTATTTCAACAGAATTCGAAAATCTTTCTACAGGATTCGAAATTATTTCAACCGAATAGAAAAGATTATAATAAAATAGAAAAACAGAGAATAGACTATTTCTAGTCTATTTTCTATTTCTATTCTAATCTTTTATAATTGGAATTAGAATTCATTCTATACGAAATTTGAATGTCGGAACATGGTTTATTATAATCTTTTCTATTCGGTTGGAATAATTTCGAATCCGGTTGAAATATTTTCGAATTTGGTTGAAATATTAACAAATGTGGATGAAATATTATCGAATGCGGTAGAAATATTTTCGAATTTAGTTGAAATATTTCCGAATGCGACCGATTTTTCGAATTCCAATTAGAAAAGATTAGAATACAAATAGAAAATAGACTAGAAAAAAAATAGAACAGAATAGAATAAAATATAATATATATATATTTTATTTTATTCTATTCTGTTCTATTGTTTTTCTATTTGATTCTTTCCAATATTTTCGATTCTATTCTAATTGTTTTCAAATTCGATTCGAATAGAATCTTTTTTGAAATTGAATCGAATTTCGTCCGTGGTTTTTCGATTCGAATCGTTATTTCGGATTCGGTCGAATTCGTTAGCATTTGTAATTCGGTAATTCGGATGCATCCGAACGTCCGAATAATGAAAATTCGTTCGAATTTCGATTCGGAACGAAATGAAATGCACATGTCTAGAATGTACCACTTTATACAGCAGGGGCCAGGAGTCCAACTCTCCCTAAATATTCTTTAGGTCTTTAGGTCCCAGTATTTTGAAAACAGCGAAATGTAGGGTGAAGACAGTTGGAGATGTAAGTATTAAAGTGTATCTAAAGCCAAAACCTTTTATTTTTTTATTTTAGCCTAGTGAGTGGTTAGAACATCTGTCAGTTTTTATTGCTGTCTGTGTTCCCCCACTGAGAGATTCAGCCTCTCTATTTGTCTTAGGGACCATTATCCCATGGATTGAAAGTGAGAGACATTCTAAATTATGAGTGATCAAAACAGGAATAGAGGGGAATTGGGATCTTTGCTCTATAAGGGGATTTACTGGCAGTGGCATAGCAAGAGTTGTCAGCTCCAGAGGCAAGGCAAGTAATTTGCACCTCGTAACCTGGGGACTTTTAGGCCTCATGCACACTGGACGTTAAAATAATGTTATAAAAACGCCAGTAGCTTTGCAGTGAGTTTTTCAACTTTTTTCAGCTTTTTTTACTGTGTTTTTTTAGCATTTATTAGCGTTTTTTTGCGTTTTTCCGCGTTAGCGTCTTGTAGAGTTTTTTTATTTATTTTTTAAAACTTTTTTTTCTTTTCTTTTTTTTCAATGGATCAAAAACGTTAAGTGAAGTTTTTAAGCGTTTATCTGCGTTAATCAGCGTTTATCAGCGTTAGAGCGTTTTTACAGCTGAAAACCGTCTCTCAGAACCCACTAGTTTTGGGGTTTTTTTACTGCTCAAAAATGCCACTGCCCAAAACTGCTGATAACAGCCTATGTGTGCATGGACACATAGGATAACATGATGGAGAGTTTATTGCCTGTAGAAAAAAACGTCTACTGCCAAAAACAGCTGCTGTAAAAAGTCCAAAAACATCCAGTGTGCATGAGGCCCTAGGCTTACTAGCAGCTCCAAAACCGCTAGAAAAACCGCTAGATAAAAAAAACGCTAATATTTGTTTTTGCAATGTTTAGGTACATGTTCAAAAAAGGGTTTTAGCAGTGCTAGCATTTATAAGGAGCTGCGGCCGCCCCCGCTTACAGCTGAATGTAAACAAAACAATTGCAGGCAATGAAAACTTCAGGAAAAAAAAACAGCGTTGGGGTCCCCCCCCCCCAATCCATACCAGACCCTTAGGCCTGGTATGGATTAATCGCTTCCCACCCACTCAACCTCATATGAGGTTGCAGACTTTGAGCGGTGATATCTGAATGATGCCTGCAGCTATATCATCTTTTACAGCCGGCGATTCCCTTCACCATAAGAACACCCCCCTCCCACCGCCCTCCGGTGCTTCTCCCGGGTCGCCCCTGCGATCGGCGAACCGGAGAAGGAACTGACCAGCGCCGAATGATGACCATAGAGATTTCCAGCGGGCCGGATGGTCCCCGAAGACTCTATGATCGCTCAGAGGCCCGGGGGCGGTGTTAAGATGTCACGCCCGGCCTCTGCATTTGAAAAAATTAAGCCAGGATCTTTTTTTTTATATATATCAGGCTTCCCAGCCTAGAGGTGAGATCTGGGGACTTATTGACCCCAGATCTCACTGTAAAGAGGACCTGTCATGCTCTATTCCTATTACAAAGGATGTTTACATTCCTTGTAATAGTAATAAAAGTAATAAAAAATAAATGTAAAAAGAAAGCATCAAACTAGAAAAATAAAAGTAAAATTAACAATTAAAAAAATAAATTAAAGCCCCCCTGTCCCCGGGTGCTCGCTCACAGAAGCGAATGTGTGGTATCGCCCTGAACGTTAGAGCGAGAGCAAAAATTCGAGCCCAAGACCTCCTCTGTAACTAAAAAATGTAACCTGTAAAAATGTTTCCTGGTGCCTCCATGGCAGCATACCTGTGATAGAGCTCCGCCTCGACTCCTTCTTCAGGACTAGTGAATAGCATAAATTAAAGGCATAGTCCCTCCCCCAAAATTCTCCTTTTTTTCCTCATATCTTCTTGTGCTGGTGAAGAGTAGCAGTACGTCCATACCTCTGCAGTCGGCAGCGTCCGCCGGGTTTAGCCTTTCCCGTGCGCAGTCCCTGTTCTTGGGCCGCTCACAGCGCTGATAAGACTGGGAACCCCTCTGTGGATCTGTTGGGGTCATTTTGCAGAGTTTCCTCACAGGAACGCAGTCTGCTATCACATCCATGATGAATGCAGTGGAAGTCGCAAAAGGATCAGCTCCATCTTCCCAGGCTGGTGGTTTCCATTTTTTATTACAGGCATTTGTGTTTTTCCCCTTTCTTTTCCTCTCTTCCCCTCCCCTCCCCTTTCCTTTGCTTGTTAGGCGCCTTCAAATGATTATTGTCTTACTTTTTTGTTCCTTTAAAACTGTGCAACTGGATAGGGCAGGTGTCTCTCTGTGCAACAACATTGTGGTGCTTATTTCCGGGTTCGGGGGGGGGCTACAGGTGCTCTGTACGTCCCGCCAGGTAGGAGAGTGTCATGGCATGGCGTCCTCGCCGCCGTCTGCGCATGCGCGATTCGGGAGTGATACAGAGCCGTAGTTTCTCGGCTCTCTGTACTGGGCGACGCTGGATCTTCTGCGCATGCACGGTCGCTTGGTTCAGTGGCAGCCATCTTGGATTCTGGAAAGAAGGCTAGATTTGCCCTTTTTTTTCAATCAATTCCAAATGGTGGTTTATGGGATTAGCCCACGCACCTTGAGCCTATTTAGGTTCAGATTGAGGCTGGGTTCACACTAGTGCGACACGAAATCTGTCCTACTTTGGATCCGACTTTGCCCTGCGACATGAAGCCGACATATGTCCGACTTTCAATGAACGGGGATCCGACTTGGATCCCTGCCAATATCAGGCACTGTGTTTGGTATGAATCTTGAGGGGGAACTCCAGGCCAAATTTTAAATAAAAAACCGGCATGGGTTCCCCCTCCAGAGGCATACCAGGCCCTTGGGTCTGGTCTGGATTTGAAGGGGCGCCCCTACGCCGAAAAAACGGCGTGGGGGTCCCCCCAAAATCCAAACCAGACCCTTATCCGAGCACGCAACCTGGCCGGCCGCAGGGGAAGAGGGGGGGACGAGAGAGCGGCAATAAAATACTTTAAAAAGCTGTGTGGTTTTTTATTGCAATTTTTTTCCACCAGGTGAATGGGTAGGGGTACGATGTACCCCATACTCATTCACATAGGGTGGGGGGGCTGGGATCCAGGGGCCCTTTATTAAAGGGGGCTCCCGGATTCCGATAAGCCCCCCACCCGCAGACCCCGACAACCAACGGCCAGGGTTGTCGGGAAGAGGCCCTGTCCTCATCAACATGGGGGCAGGGTGCTCTGGGGTGGGGGGGCCGCAGGTCGCCCGCCTGCCCCAGAGTACCAAACCCCCCATGTTGAGGGCATGCGGCCTGGTACGGCTCAGGAGGGAGGGGGGCCGCTCTCTCGTCCCCCCTCTTCCCCTGGCCAGCCAGGTTGCGTGCTCGGATAAGGGTCTGGTTTGGATTTTGGGGGGGACCCCCACGCCGTTTTTTCGGCATAGGGGCGCCCTTCAAATCCAGACCAGACCCAAGGGCCTGGTATGCCTCTGGAGGGGGAACCCATGCCGGTTTTTTATTTAAAATTTGGCCTGGAGTTCCCCCTTTAAGAGCAGTACAGCACAAGTCGCATGCCAAAGTCGGATCATGCAAGACTGCGGTCCGACTTTGATCCGACTTCAATGATAGTCAATGGGCTGAAGTCGGATCAAAGTCGGACCAAAGTAGTACAGGGAGCATTTTCAAAGTCGGACAGACATGTGTCGGACCAGTTAAGACGGCTCCCGTAGGGAAACATTGATTTTCACACGTCATGCGACATGAGCTCCTAATGTCGGAGCGTTTGTCGCCCCAGTGTGAACCAGGCCTCAGGGATTGCTGTCAGAGTCTCCTCAGCTGTGCCCTGCTAGGTCTCTCTGATGCTGCTTTGTGGTAGGTAATTTTTATTTTCTCAAAAAAAAAAAAAATGTTGCCGATCAAAAATTTTTATGTTAAAAAAAAAAAAAATGACGATATAAAAATGTTTATCTTTAAAAAAAAAAAAAAAAAGATGACGATATAAAAATGTTTGTTTAAAGAAAAAAAAAAAAGGGACGCCAAAAACTCCTGATTCTTTTCCCTTTCTTACTATATTTCCGGAGCTGATCCTTGTGCCCAACTCCGCAATGAGTCATTCATCTCGCAGCAAAGATCCTCACACTTCTATTAGGTATGTGACCAACTATACGTGAGTATAAAAAAAAAAAAAAAAAAGTGCGCTCACTGGTCTAGCGTGAGTTCCTTACATCGTAGCCCTACCCACTCCAAGGGGTCCCGCTCATCAGGGCGTAGGTCCCATTCTTCACATCGTAGATCAGAGAGGACAGGTGGGTGGAGGCCTGTGATAGACCTAAAGAGGCTCAACCGGTATATCCGCCCCGAAAGCTTCAAAATCGAGTCCCTGCAGACGATTATTCAGACAGTCCAGCCATCAGATTGGATGATTTCGGTCGATCTGCAGGATGCATACCTACATGTTCCAATTCTACCTGCATTTCAAAAATACCTGAGATTTGCAGTGGGATGGACCCACCTACAGTTTCAAGCCCTGCCTTTCGGTCTGTGCACCTCTCCCAGGGTGTTCACCAAGATACTAATATCTGCTTTGGTTCCCCTGCGGGAGAGGGGCTTGAGGATATACCACTACTTGGACGACATCCTACTCCTAGCAAACAATCCGGATCAGTTGGTATGTCACCGGGACATTCTTCTACAGTCCCTAAAAAGAGCTAGGGTGGCTGGTGAATTCCGACAAGTTAACTAACGCCAACACAGCAGATAATCTACGCGCAATGTTCGACACTCAGGTGGGGACAGTGTCATTACCACCGCCGAAGGCAAGGATTGTCATCCAGAGAATGATCAAAGTCATCCGGAGCCCGTATCTGACGGCTTCACAATGCCTGAGCCTCATTGGCACAATGTCTTCCTATATACCCATGGTTCCTTGGGCACATTGGCACTTTAGGTATTTCCAGACTGGTTTCTTGGCGCAGTGGAAGAAACAACGACTATCTCAGACGATCCTGCTGACGGGGAAAAATGCGCAGGAGCCTTCACTGGTGGACAGTTCCGGAAAACCTCTCCAAGCCTCATCACCTGGGCTCCCTTCCTTGGATCCCAATTACGTCCGATGCAAGCAGACAGGGCTGGGGAGCCCATTGCGGGAAAACCAGAATACAGGGGAGATGGTCATGCACCACCCAGGGAGTGGTATCAAACATCTTGGAGATGAGGGCAGCCTTCTTGGCACTGACCTCTTTGGCACCCCAAATCAGAGGCCAGAGAATACTAGACATGTGCACACTGAAATATTTCGTTTCGGAATTTCGTTTTCGTCCGAAAAATAAATGTATTTAGTTACTCCCGAAATTCGTTTTTATTTATTTCGTTTTTCGTTAGAAATTGCATTCGTCCGAAAATCTGAATTAATTAAGGTCGAATCTGTCATTGAAGGCTTATGGTGTCTGTCGAATGTTCAAAGAAGATTCGACGGAGCAGTGAAACTGTACGACGCTGCAATCATACATTTCCGGTCGAATGTTCCGCCCACAAGCTATAGAAGAATTCTAATGTTGTATGACTAGTAATAATTATATTTATTCATTACTATTACTAGTCAACCAACATTAGAATTCTTCTATAGCCTATGGGCGGATGCATTTGACCAGAAATGTACGATTGCAGCGTCGTACAGTTTTGCTGCACCGTCGAATCTTCTAACTTTCGATGCTTTGTCGAATCTTCGTCATTCTAGCTATTTTACTGCTCCTCATCTTTGGTTACAATCAGCCAATAACATTCATCATCAACTTTATTTTTATTTTACTTCCCCCACCCAATTCCAGCAGTGATCTTTTCTCTCTATGTCGAATCTTTTCTCTCTATAATAACAAATCTTTTCTCTCCTATGTCGAATCTTTTCTCTCCTATGTCGAATATTTTCTCTCTATAATGTCGAATCTTTTCTCTCCTATGTCGAATCTTTTCTCTCCTATGTCGAATCTTTCTCTCCTATGTCGAATCTTTTCTCTCTATAATGTCAAATCTTTTCTCTCCTATGTAGAATAATCTTGGACTAATAGAGTTAAGGTTAGGCACATTCGACCACAGGTTCGATAGACACAGATTGTTATTGTCAGCGTCACGTCGAATCTCCTATCTATATCGAACTGTTGTAGCAACGAAAACGAAAATAAAGCATTTGTTTATGTCGGATCTTTCAGTTTTCGGATTCTGTGCTTTCGTTTTCGTTTGTTAAAACGATAACGAAAATAGCTGAAATTCGGACAAAAATGCATTCGGACGAAAACGAATGCACATGTCTAGAGAATACTCCTACGCCTAGACAACAGGGCAGCTGTCGCTTATCTGCAGAAGCAGGGAGGCACTCGCAGCAGGTCACTCCTCAAGGAGGTAGAGCCGATCATGCTCTGGGTGGAGCAGAACCTCCTGGACCTCAGAGCGATGTATCTGCCAGGCAGGTTGAACACGGAAGCAGACACATTATCCAGAAACTTCCTGGACAACAACGAGTGGGCTCTCCACCCCCATGTCTTCCTTTAGATTGCCAACATATGCGATCCCCCTCAGGTAGATCTGTTCACCTCCCCGAAGAATGCCAAGCTGGACAGGTTCTTCTCTCGGCTGCCGCATCCACAAGCCGAGGCAGTGGATGCCCTGTCATGTCCCTGGAGGTTCACCACGGAATATGCCTTTCCTCCCAGGCCATTAATATTCAAATTCCTCCTGAGGCTCCTCAGGGAGCCAGTCCAGGTGGTGGCAGTACTTCCGTATTGCGCCTCAGTGTGGGCTCTCCAATCAAGATCCCTCCTTTCCCTCAACTTCTGTCGCAGGGCAGTCTAGTTCATCTAAACCCTCAGAAGTTGAATCTTCAAATCTGGAGGTTGAGAGGCGAAGGTTCGAGTCCCTAGGGTGTTCTCCAGGAGTCATATCAACCCTTCTAAAAGCTAGGAAGCCAGCAACTAATGCCATATATTCAAAAATATGGGACAAGTTCTTGTCATTTGTTTCCGGAAATGGATTTGATCCAATCCTTCCTTCTACATCTCATGTTCTAGGATTCCTTCAGACAGGACTTGGTCTGGGACTTGGTCTGAGCTCTCTCAAAGTGCAGGTAGCAGCAATCTCTGCTGCAACAAATAAGAGATGGGCGGAGGATCCTTCAGTAGTCACTTTCCTCAGAGGTATATTGAAGATTCGCCCTCCTGTCAGACGATCATTTCCTAAGTGGGATCTGTCCCTAGTCCTGGAAGTTCTATCTGACCATCCCTTTGCTCCAGTGGAACAAGTAACAATATGAAACCTGACACTAAAGACGGCTTTCCTGCTAGCCATTACATCTGGCAAAAGGATCTTGGAACTTCACTCTTTAGGGATAGGTGACGACCACATCTCCTTCTCCCCAGACAGAGTGGAACTTCGTCCCCTTCGGGGGTTCACACCAAAGGTTGCTACTCCAAGCCACCTGTTGGAACCCTGGGCACTACCAGTGTTTACAGACACGGATTCAGAGTCTTGTCACGAACTGGATGTATCCAGAGTGCTCAGGGCCTAATTAGAAGCCACCGGCCCCTTCAGAAATTCTGAGAGACTTTTCATCGTACTGTTCGGTAAATACAGGGGCAAAGAAGCTTCCATCAGAACTCTGGCATCTTGGGTTGTAAAGTTAATCCAGAAGGCCTACAGGGTGAAGAATATGGAGCCTCCATCCCGAGTGAATGCTCATTCTACAAGGGCAGTCTCAGCTTCCTGGGCGGCAAGGGCTAATGTTTCATTGGAGACGGTGTGCAGGGCCGACACCTGGTCTTCTCACCATACATTCCTCAGACACTACCATATTGATCCAGGAGCGCTCACGACTGTTGAGTTTGGAAGGAGGGCAGTTCAGGCTGCTATGTCCTCTTCTAATTAAACATTTATTGTTAAGCAATTATCCCACCCATGTCAGCTAGTTATTTATCACAGGTATGCTGCCATGGAGGCACCAGGAAAACGGAAAATTGTATCATACTTACCAGTAATTTTCCTTTCCTGGTGCCTATCCATGGCAGAATACGCTCCCACCCTCGGTATTCTATATTACAGAGAATGTTGGGGGAGGGACTATGCCTTTAATTTATGCTATTCACTAGTCCTGAAGGAGGAGTCGAGGTGGAGCTCTATCACAGGTATGCTGCCATGGATAGGCACCAGGAAAGGAAAATTACTGGTAAGTATGATACAATTTTCCGTTTTAAAGCATCGCCTATGGCGATTTTTAAGTACCAAAGTTTGGCGCCATTCCACGACCGTGACATGTTAGGTAACTATTTACGTGGCGTAACATCATCTTTCACATTGTGCAAAAAAATTGGGCTAACTTTACTGTTTTTTGACCACCATCTTATTCTCTAGGGTCTCTGCTAAAAAAAAACATATATAATGTTTGGGGGTTCTGTGTAATTTTCTAGCAAAAAAAAGATGATTTTTACATGTAGGAGAGAAATATCAGAATTGGCCTGGTAGGCAAGTGGTTAAGAAGAGAACCCAACACCAAAAAGCCACTGCTGCTCGAAAAAAAAAAAAAAGTCCTCACCCAATGCTAGCTCCCACCACCTGACAGCAACGTTGCCTTCTGCCACTAAATAAACTAAGGGGTGGGGCCACTTTTTTTTTTATTTTGGGTTTGTGGCGGCGTTCATTGTGATTGACGCTGGATTTACTTTATTTATTTATTTATTTATTTAATAAAATAAAATACATGACAGCTGATGACTCATTTGTTGTTAAGGATGCAGCTAGCTGTTTAATGCGGAGTTCCACCCAAAAATGGAACTTCCGCTTTTCGGAACCCTCCCCCCCTCCGGTGTCACGTTTGGAACCTTTCAGGGGGGAGGGGGGTGCAGATACCTGTTTAATACAGGTGTTTGCTCCCACTTCCGGGCATAGATAGCCGCATTATCTGCGGGTATCTACGCCACCCCCCACTGTCTTCTGGGAGACACACAGGTCCCAGAAGACAGCAAGGATCATTCAGATCGCACAGCGCGAGTCGCGCATACGCAGTAGGGAACCAGGAAGTGAAGCCGCAAGGCTTCACTTCCTGATTCCCTTACCGAAGATGGCGGCGGCAGCACCCGAGAGCAGAGCGATAGATCGGCTTTGGGTGCCCACATCGCGGGCGCGCTGGACAGGTAAGGTTCCTTTTAAAAGTCAACAGCTGCAGTATTTGTATTTAAAAAAAAAAATCGTCGGTCTTCCGCTTTAAGAATGATGGTGGCCGCTGCTCCTTAAAAATTACTATAATTAACCAGGAGGGCTGGTGGTGATCAGCTGGGATGGTGCAGGACTAATTTCTGCTCCCCTCTAAATTTTGCACCCACCCCACGCTATGCCGCTGCTTCCTGAACAGGAGGTTAGGGACACAGATGGCAAAAAAATCCTTGATTTTTATTCCATTTTAAATTCGAGTTTAAGCAAAGAAATATCTTAGGCCTAGGATCAGGGCCGGCCCAAGACATTGTGCTGCCTGCGACCAAGAATAAAATGCTGCTCCCCCCCCTCCCTAAAAAAAAATCACACCCACCAAAAAGGCCCCCACAGATATTTATAATAGCAAAAAGTAAAAAATATATATTTTTTTCAAAATTTCGCTCTTTTTTTGTTTATAGTGAAAAAAATAAAACCGGCAGAAGTGATCAAATACACATACCTCCCAACTTTGTAAAGTCCCATCTGCCAACCAGAGTTGTTGAGGGGGGGGGGGGGGTGCGGGACATTGGGAGGTATGAATACAACCAAAAGAAAGCTCTATTTGTGGCAAAAAAAAAGGACGTCAATTTTGTTTGAGTACAATGTCGCATGACCGCGCAATTGTCAGTTAAAGTGACACAGTGCCGTATCGCAAAAAATGGCCTGGTCATTAAGGGGGTAAATCCTTCCGGTCTGTAAGTGATTAATCAGGCCTGGGCAAGGCAAGTTCCTCTCAGGCTCTCATGTCTCTACAACTTGTGATGTGTGTTTGTACTTACAGTTTTGATTCGGACTCCTGAAGACAATTCTGCTATGGGGAACTCACTGGTGGCAAAATGGACAGGGTGAGGGTCAATGCCAACTTACGAGCCTCCAGAACATGGACACAGCGACAGGCTGCATCACCTCAGGCAGCGGCAGGTGCTGTAAAGGTGGACTGTGGACAGCTGCTCAGCTCACAGGCAGAGGCAGCTCACACTCGCAGGCAGGCACAGGCAGTTCACAGGCAGCTCACAGGCACAGGCAGCTCTCTTCAGACGTGCTCACTTCCCTCAGGCTCTGAGCCATGCTTGTTGAAGAAGATGAAAGAGATGGGTGGAGTTAATTTACTAGGCACGGAGGCTCTGAATGCTGGGGAGGCCGCGGCCTCTGACGTCACTGGTTGTTAGACGCCGGCGACATTATGGCGGACACTTCGGACACTTTTGACACTATTTTGGGACCATTATCATTTTTACAGCGATCAGTGCTATAAAAATGCACTGATTACTGTGAAAATTACACTGGCAGTGAAGGGGTTAACCTGTAGGGGGTGCTGAAGGGGTTAAGTGTGACCTAATGTGTGATTCTTACTGTGTGGGGGCGTGGCTTGGCGTGTAACATCGGGGAACAGATGATCAGTGACAGTCTCACTAGGAAGCACGGGGAGAGGTTTTTTTACACTTACCTCTCCCCGTTCTTCAGCTCTGTGACCCGATCGCGGGACAACGGCGGTGATTGGCTCCCACGGGCGCGGTCATGGAGCTCAGGACCGGGTCGCGAGCGCACCGGCGGCGGCGCGCACGACCCACGGCTGGGCATCTTAAAGAGGACGTACCTGTATGTGCTTGTGCCCAGCCGTGACATTCTGCTGACGTATATGTACAGGCGGCGGTCCTTAAGTGGTTAAAAGGTGAAACTAATATATAAGATAGACTCATTACATGCAACGCAAGATGGTTCAAGCCGTGATTTGTCATAATTGTGATGTTTATGGCTTACAGCTCATGAAAGCCCCAAATCCACAATTTTAGAAAATTAGAATATTGTGAAAAGGTGCAATATTCTAGGCTCAACTTGTCCCACTCTAATCAGCTAATTAAGCCATAACACCTGCAAAGGGTTCCTGAACCTTTAAATGGTCTCTCAGCCTGGTTCAGTAGGAATCACAATCATGGGAAAGACTGCTGACCTGACAGTTGTGCAGAAAACCATCATTGACACTCTCCATAAGGAGGGAAAGCCTCAAAAGGTAATTGCAAAAGAAGTTGGATGTTCCCAAAGTGCTGTATCAAAGCACATTAATAGAAAGTTATGTGGAAGGGAAAAGTGTGGAAGAAAAAGGTGCACAAGCAGCAGGGATGGCCGCAGCCTGGAGAGGATTGTCAGGAAAAGGCCATTCAAAAGTGTTGGGGACTTTCACAAGGAGTGGACTGAGGCCTGAGTCAGTGCATCAAGAGCCCCCACACACAGACGGATCCTGGACATGGGCTTCAAATGTCGTATTCCTCTTGTCTAGCCACTCCTGAACAACAAACAACGTCAGAAGCGTCTTACCTGGGCTAAAGAAAAACAGACCTGGTCTGTTGCTCGGTGGTCCAAAGTCCTCTTTTCTGATGAGAGCAAATTTTGCTGCAAAGGGTGGGCCAACTCAATATTGAACCCTACGGAATAAGACTGGGGTGCCATTATAGTTCATGTGTGTGTAAAGGCATGTGTCCCAATACTTTTGGTAAAATTGTGTATATTTCATCAGCTCAGTATAAATTGCTTAGTTCTGTAACCTTAAAGCCCATTTCCAGGCAATTATTTTATTTTTATTAAAACGGGATCCTCAGCAGACTGCAAAAAAAAAATGCCGCTGGAATGCTTACCATCAATCTTAAAATCCCATGTAGTATTTTTTTATCGCCAAAAGATTTCCTTAATCTTCCAGGTTCAATGACACCCAATACAATTGAATGGCTGTATGTAGCCAAGCTCACGTAAATGGTGATGGCTTCTGTATTGTTAATAGATCAGTGATGTCACAGTACCAGGATCCCCCCTTACCTCATAATCCCATCCATTGATTGTACTGCTCACTGTTCCTCTTGCTGGAGGCTCTGACATAAAGAAGTAAAGCCCTGTCTCTACCAAGATGGCCACCTCCACAGACAGACACATTGTAGAACAAGGTGTGGTACAGTAAGTCATTAATGGAAAAGGTTTGGCTGCAGGGAGACCACAGACAATACTGGTGACTAGTCCCTTGCTCAGATCTTTTTTAATTCTTCCCCATTCTGTTCAAAAAAATTATTAATAGTTGGATTAATGCTTTAAATGACTGTAACATATTACATGCCGTATAGTTTTATTTAAATAACTACTATAATACATATACAGTGGGTATAGAAAAGAATCACCACCTTTAAAATTATCACATTTTGTTGCTTTGCAGCCCGAAATGAAGACAGACACAGTTTTTGTTTTATCCAGCTGTATTTCCTCAGTGCAACTTATAACATCCAAGTTAAAGATATAACACCTCTAACAGAGTAGCCTCTCTAACCAGTTTCCTCCTGGTTCTTTTATCCAGTTTGGAGCGGCGTGCTGATCCAGGGAGGGTCTGTGTTGTACCAAATACCTTCCACTTAAGTCCCGTACACACAGTACGAAAATTTTGATCCGGAGAAATGATCGGCCGATTTTCTGATCATTAGTATGGTGCTTTCAACAGCTGATTCTGAATTTTCGGATGACAAAAACTGGAAGTGCAGGCTATAAAATTGTTGTTGTATGCAAACACATTGTCTGATTTTTGTTTAATTAGTACAGTTTTCGAAGAAAAAAAAAACGTAAGAACAAGACTAGGCATGCTCAGAAACGAAAGAACACATACAAAACAATTCAACACATTACATCACTTCTGAAGTCGTACGAGAATTCTTGTATGTTGAATAACCTTTTCACTTTCGATATGAGACTAAAGCCTCATACACACGATCGGATTTTCTGCGGACAAAGCGTAGGAATTTTGTCCAAAGGGCGTTGGCCAGAAACTTGTCTTGCATACAAACGGCAAAGGATTGTTGGCCAACAAACACGAAACAACGTGTTTTTTTCAGCTCTTTAGCGCCACCCTTTGGGCAACTTCTGATAATGTTGTGTTATAGTTAGCATTGCTTCTGAGCATGCGTGTTTGTACTTTGGAATTTTGTCCGACGGACTTGTGTACACACGATTGGATAATTCGACAACACACATTTGTTGGCGGACAATTTTAAAGCATGCTATCCCACATTTGTCCGTGGAAAATCCGACAACAATTGTCCGATGGAGCATACAAATGGTCGGATTTTCCAACAACAGCCTGTCATCACACAATTCCCATAGGATAATCCGATCGTGTGTATGAGGCTTAACATGCAACAAAAATCGGATGAAAATGTGTCCGATAATCTGATCGTGTGTACCCCATCGTACATGGCCATAGTCATATGACGCCGGCAGGAACCCTCCCTCCCTCCGGGCGGGCTTCATATGACGTCCTTTTTTCCCGGCCATCTAGGGGGCGCGCGCGGCACCGCTCGTGACCTGGTGCGCGTGCCCGGCGGCCGCGATGTCCGCCGGGAACCCACGATTGCCCGCGATCATGGCAGGAGTGTGGATCTGTGTGTGTAAACACACAGATCCACCTCCTGTCAGAGGTGAAGAGACCGATGTGTGTTCTCAGTACAGAGGAACACAGATCGGTCTCCTCCCCTTGTGAGTCCCCTCCCCCTACAGTTAGAATCACTCAATAGGGAACATATTAACCCCTTCAGTGCCCCCTAGTATTAACCCCTTCCCTGCCAGTCACATTTACACAGTAATCAGTGCAGTTTTATAGCACTAATCGCTGTATATATGTGAATGGTCCCAAAAACGTGTCAAAAGTGTCCGATGTGTCCGCCGCAATGTCACGGTCACAATAAAAATCGCAGATCGCCGCCATTACTAGTAAAAAAAATAAAAAAATAAAAATGCCATGAATCTATTCCCTATTTTGTAGACGCTATAACTTTTGCGCAAACCAATCAATATATGCTTATTGCGATTTTTTTTTTTTTTATTAAAAATATGTAGAAGAATACATATCATAAACTGAGGAAAAAAACAAAAAACTAATTCTGATATTTATTAAATCAAAAAGTAAAAAATATTGTTTTTTTTTCAAAATTGTCGCTCTTCTTTTGTTTATAGCGCAAAAAATAAAAATCGCAGAGATGATCAAATACCACCAAAACGAAAGCTCTATTTGTGGGGGAAAAAAACCCATAAAGATTTCATTTGGGTACAGTGTTGCATGACCGCGTATTTGTCATTCAAAGTGCAACAGCGCTCAAAACTAAAAATTGGTCTAGGCAGGAAGGGGGTGGAAATGCCCTGTATGGAAGTGGTTAATAATAGACTTCACAGTGCTTCTAATCATTGATAAAGCCTTTAACATTTTTTTGTATCTATCTCCTGACTTGTGCCTGTCCACAACTTCATCAACTTCAGCTGATCACAGTTGAAATTCAAATGGCTTTGTGTGCCATTGAGAAGGTCATTAGCTACACCAGAATGAGTCTACAAGTCATTGTAGGAGGGGGGTGATCCTTTTTCCAACTCAGTGATTCGGTTTTTGATTTTTTTTTTTCTGACATGTTGGTGTTATATCTTTCACTTGGATGTTATACGTTGCTGGATAAAACAAAAACTGTGCCTGTCTTCATTTCAGGCTGCAAAGCAACAAAATGTGATTATTTTAAAGGGGGTGATTCTTTTCTATACCCACTGTACATGTACATTTTATTTGAACACCTTGATTGTGATTGATGTTTTTCTGTAAAATATATGTGAATTCAAAGGCCAAAAAAAGTTCTGAAGCCAATTCTTTGCTAATGTAATGTGTACACTCCGCCACTAGATGGAACCCTTATCCTATACATTAGGGAAATACAAAGAAGCTTTAGAAAATGCTATTTTTCTAGTTGCTATGCTGACTTTCCTGCTTCGATACTTTTTGGGCCGGGGATCAAGTATGCATTTCAGAGTTACTGATTTAGAAAGTACCAAATCAAAAAGGTCAGCTTAACAGTCAAGCAGCTAAATTTTCTGAAGGTGTGTAATGGCAGTCTACATATATCTTTAATTTAGAAACACTTTCCCTGATTCCTCTAGATTTATGTGATCTTCAGAGAATCAAACCATTTAGGAATCTATGGAATCATGAATCGTACAATTCTTTGCAGACTGGGTAAATCTTCATACATGTATTCAGTTGAATAAAACGTGAGCAATTTGCCTGGTTTTCAAACCAATCATTACATTTTTTCATAATTTTTTTTCAAGTCATTAGATTGTCTTCATAATTGTACTAACTAACGCAACCAATCAGCAATTAGTATTAACTGTCCTGACCTTTGCTGACATTTGAAAGTGTAACTGTCGAGGCTGTCATCTGTGCATCACTATTGGTGAGTCACAAACTTGGAAGCCAGGTGATGAATCACTTTTGGAGAAAAGGTTTAGGCTGGGTTCACACTAGTGCGACACGACATCTGTCCTACTTTGGATCCGACTTTGCCCTGCGACATGAAGCCGACATATGTCCGACTTTCAATGAACGGGGATCCGACTTGGATCCCCGCCAATATCAGGCACTGTGTTTGGTATGAATCTTGAGGGGGAACTCCAGGCCAAATTTTAAATAAAAAAAAAACGGCGTGGGTTCCCCTCCAGAGGCATACCAGGCCCTTGGGTCTGGTCTGGATTTGAACGGGTGCTCCTACGCCGAAAAAACGTCGTGGGGGTCCCCCCAAAATCCAAACTAGACCCTTATCCGAGCACACAACCTGGCAGGCCGCAGGGGAAGAGGGGGGACGAGAGAGCGGCCCCCCTCCCTCCTGAACCGTACCAGGCCGCATGCCCTCAACATGGGGGGGTTTGGTGCTCTGGGGCAGGGGGGCGACCTGCGACCCCCCCACCCCAGAGCACCCTGCCCCCATGTTGATGAGGACAGGGCCTCTTCCCGACAACCCTGGCCGTTGGTTGTCGGGGTCTGCGGGCGGGGGGCTTATCGGAATCCGGGAGCCCCCGGATCCCAGCCCCCCCACCCTATGTGAATGAGTATGGGGTACATCGTACCCCTACCCATTCACCTGGTGGAAAAAAATTGCAATAAAAAAACCACACAGCTTTTTAAAGTATTTTATTGCACAGCTCCGGGGGTCTTCTTCCGACTTCGGGGGTCTCCGGTGTCGTCGCCGCGCTCTCCGGTTCTTTCTTCTGCCGGCCCCTCCACTAACTTCTTTAGCTCTTTCGCTAGTGGAGGGGCCGGTCTTCCCGTCGTCGCCGTTGGCGTTTTCTTCCCTCTTCTCCTTCTCGATGTTGACGCGTCGCTTCCTCCCGCTGTAATACTGGATCTCCGCTCCGCTCCGCATTAATATAGGCTTCTCATTTCGTCACAGTCACATGTTCCGGGGCACATGGCCCCGGAGCATGTGACTGTGACGTCATGGGAACATGTGACTGTGACGTCATGGGAAGCCTATATTAATGCGGAGCGGAGAGCCAGTATTACAGCGGGAGGAAGCGACGCATCAACATCGAGGAGGAGAAGAGGGAAGAAGACGCCGACGATGGGAAGACCGCGCCCCTCCACTAGCGAAAGAGCTAAAGAAGTTAGTGGAGGGGCCGGCAGAAGAAAGAATCGGAGAGCGGGAGAAGAAGAAGGCGACGGAGAAGACCGGGCCTCCGTTAGCAAAAGAGCTAAAAACAAGTTAGCGGAGGCCCGGCAGAAGAAAGAACCGGAGAGCGCGGCGACGACACCGGAGACCCCCGAAGTCGGAAGAAGACCCCCGGAGCTGTGCAATAAAATACTTTAAAAAGCTGTGTGGTTTTTTCGGCGTAGGGGTGCCCGTTCAAATCCAGACCAGACCCAAGGGCCTGGTATGCTCCTGGAGGGGGAACCCACGCCGGTTTTTTATTTAAAATTTGGCCTGGAGTTCCCCCTCAAGAGCAGTACAGCACAAGTCGCATGCCAAAGTCGGATCATGCAAGACTGCGGTCCGACTTTGATCCGACTTCAATGATAGTCAATGGGCTGAAGTCGGATCAAAGTCGGACCAAAGTAGTACAGGGAGCATTCTCAAAGTCGGACCGACATGTGTCGGACCAGTTAAGACGGCTTCCATAGGGAAACATTGATTTTCACACGTCATGCGACATGAGCTCCCAATGTCGGAGCGTTTGTCGCCCCAGTGTGAACCAGGCCTTAAAGTAGCCAGTTTTTGAGCTTAATCAACTCCACCTTTACCCTGCTGGTCCATTACTTTTTCGCAACCATCATTTGAAGCCCTGATGAATGGAAAAAGTTGTAGCCCCTAAAAAGCATCGACTTGTTACGTTTGAACGTTGATGATGAAATATATACTTTAGGTCTCCAGAACGTGTGGTGTGCCACTATACATACCTGAAGGAAGCATGAGTAAATTATGTGTCAGAACACACGGGTGTATTTATTTAAAAAAAAAAAAAAAGTAGTTCTATTTGTCCTGTGAATCTGCATGTACATACGTTCTGTGTGAATTCTGGCAATATTGAGTGATTCTAGGCTTTTTTATTTTTTCTCAACGTCAGATATATTTTTATTCACAAGAATAGCATGAATAAGGAAAATACCCCTTTATGGCCACTAGATGGAGGTAACAATCATAATAAATATTACTTTCCTATGATCATCAGCTCAATCTTGTGGCCATAGTGTGGTATTTTCTTGCCTGAAGAACATCCAGCCTGGAGAAAAAATAGCCTCGTAACATTCAATTTTGTCAGCAGTCAGAACAGTTGTATGAGCAGTTTCACAGGACAAGTATCTCAGCAATTGTTCCATATTTACACTTTCTAAAGTATATGTGAAGTATAGCAAAAGCTAGCTATCACATAATTTCAATAACTCTAAAACGCCACATTAATAGAAAGTTACAGTCCAGCAGTCAAATAAGCACAATTACAATTTCAACCTTGGATGTATGTGATGTTTCCCATTTATCTGGGTCATGGTTTAGCAGTAGTAATTTGTAGTAGGGGCTATTTAGGGGGTGTGGGTTAATGTGACTGGTCCTCCGCACATTTCTGCTGTTTTTGTAAATATAATGTTCTGTGTTTTTTTTTTTTGTTTTGTTTGTGTCCCTCCTTTTCCCCTTTCGCTCTTCCTTTTTCCCTTAAAAGGACAGCTTCTCTGAGGAAGAAAAAATCTTTTGTATGTGTATTGTTCTGTATATGTATACCCATGCCTCCATATTTATTGTATATACTTTTTTGTTTCTAATTATAGATATAGGATGTTTTACAGTGGATATCTGATTCATATGGGTAAATATTCTGAAGAAGCGGCAACAACAACGAAACGTGTCAAATGACAACAATTCTGTTTTGTGCGTAAAATAAGATTTTCGTATTTCTGTTTGTTAATATTTATAATAATCAGATGACTGATAATAAACAATATATAAACAATATATAAA
Organism: Rana muscosa; assembly: GCA_029206835.1. Taxonomy (NCBI): domain Eukaryota; kingdom Metazoa; phylum Chordata; class Amphibia; order Anura; family Ranidae; genus Rana; species Rana muscosa. Next base: position 137,215,254 of record CM055118.1, read on the forward strand.
AATAAACACCATCTTGTGTCCACCGTGACGAAAACGCATGAAAAATAAAAGTCTATATTGAAATCCAGATAGTGAGTGAAATCACAGTCTACCAGTGTTTGAAAAAGAGGACATTTTTGCTGGAAGATCCACCACCGTAAGTCAAAAAGGCTTACCAGAAAGACTGGACCCAGATGAGTGTACACCCACTGAGTCAGTCAGGCTTGTGAGGTTGATAAACCACAAGGAGGATGTCACAGCAGGAACAATGCCAGGATTGCGGTAATAAACCCAGGTAGGCCGGTGGAACTTGAAGAATCAATGACCCATAGGGAGATATCACAACTTGTATGGACAGGGTTCGGTTCCAAAACTTTCAGTAAGGTATTATGAGTGTTGACATCCACATGTATAAATGATAATATGAAAAAAGAAGAAAACAGGGGCGCACATAGCGTAATACTGTAAGGTAATTACAGCTATTTATTTAAAAGAAGAAGTTTACACTCACATTTGGTAGGTATAAAAAGCGCTTATAAAAAGACAGTGGCATCAGTAATCCTGTTTGATGATGTTCAATGGAACGAAACGCGTCAGGAGGATTACTGATGCCACTGTCTTTTCATAAACAAGATGGTGTTTATTTTTATATATTGTCATCTGATTATTTGTCACTTTCAGCACTGCACTGTTTTTCCTTTTTTTCTGTATATTGCAAAGTTTGATCTTTTTGCTGTGTCAGCTGCTTTTTATCTAAGGGATAGCGCAGTATTGTTGCCTTTTATAATATTTATAATAAAATTCTGTATATTGATGGTTTTACTTATTCAATTGTCTTTCATGTATTATTAATATACCGGTGGGTCACCCTAGAACACCTACTTCTCTTCCTTCTTTTTTATTGCTGCAATTTTTGGTTGTGCCCTTCTGGTATAAGCCTGTTTGAGCTATTATCTCTCGGCTGAAACCTCAGCCCCACGTTATCTATAATTGTTAATGTGTTTTGCTACTTACCCAAGTAGCTTCTTTAGCTAAAGCAGCTACTTGGTGAGGAGCAAAGATCCTTCCAATTACAAAACAAGTCCAGTTGAATGTGACTAACTACTACAGCTCTGGACAGCTGTGTTAGGACAGTTGAGTGAGGGGCCAGGTTGTTAATTCACACGTGTCTTCAAAACGGAGTATAGATGGTAGATCAGCAACCACTTACTGCCACCACCCTGGTCTGATGCACCAAATTAACCTTTCACTTTGGCCAGGAGACACTATGGTCCAATGCACCAAACTGACCTCTCACTTTCACCAGAAGACACTTTAGTCTGATGACTCAAATTGCCCTCTCACTTTGACCAGAAGACACTCAGACTGATGACTCCAGTTGACTTCTCACTTTGACCAGAAGACACTTAGACTGATGACTCAAATTGACCTCTCACTTTCACCAGAAGACACTCATTCTGATGACTCAAATTGACCTCTCACTTGGCTGGGAGACACTCAGACTGATGACTCAAATTGACCTCTCACTTTGACCAGAAGACACTCAGTCTGATGACTCAAATTGACCTCTCACTTTGACCAGAAGACCCTCAGTCTGATGACTCGAATTGACCTCTCACTTGGCTGGGAGACACTCAGACTGATGACTCAAATTGACCTCTCACTTTGACCAGAAGACACTCAGACTGATGACTCCAGTTGACCTCTCATTTTGACCAGAAGACACTTAGACTGATGACTCAAATTGACCTCTCACTTTGACCAGAAGACACTCAGTCTGATGACTCAAATTGACCTCTCACTTGGCTGGGAGACACTCAGACTGATGACTCAAATTGACCTCTCACTTTGACCAGAAGACCCTCAGTCTGATGACTCAAATTGACCTCTCACTTTGACCAGAAGACCCTCAGTCTGATGACTCAAATTGACATCTCACTTGGCTGGGAGACACTCTTCGTGCAAGGCCTTGCATATTTTGTGGCTACAGACTAGTGTCAGGAGATCCCGCAGTTCACCCGAGTAAAGATCTTAGACAAGCAGGGATAGGGGAGTGTGAGGGAGGACAATTGTGGTGTTTCCTGCTTTAAATGAATCTTTGAGTGACCCTTAAATTGATTCTATCACTATTTTTCCAGCATTAAGTAAAGGTCTTGCTGCAAAGCAAGTAATTAATACTCAATTCCTGAACTCTGTTGGTTGAAGAGATAACCCTGCTCAAAGATATTCAGCATTCCACACTTTCAAGAGTATAAGATGCCAGTGTTCCCTGCTGCGCTCTGTGTTTCCTCCGCCGGGCTCTATATCACTGTTGGAACTGGCAGAAGGAACCACAATGCACAGTAGGGCCAGGTATCTGACACACCCAGAAGCATGCCAGATGGTGAAGATCTTCCAGCAAGATTATTATTATTATTAATATTAATGATAATAATAATATAATTTTTAACATCAGATACAATTTAATAAACAGCACAATTTTTTTTTTAATTGGTTCCCTTTTTTAAATTTTATTTTTTATGGTAAATATTTATAATGTTAATTGAATAGTTATATTGTCCCATCTACCATCCGGTGTGTCACATTATAACACAGCAGCCAGTTTTTTATTATTGCTCTTTTTCATATCTTCCTACTTATTCATATCTCAGCTTCTATGTTTGTACCTGAAATTATCACAAATTCAGCCAATACTTGAGACTTTTTCTTTATTTCATTTCAAATGACTTGTGATAAAATTTGGAAAATAAATGTGGAAAAATGGATTGCAAAAGGGATGGCACCTAAAAAAATTAATAAATATTTCAATAAATTAAATTGCAAGGTAAGGATGATATTTCAGCTTTAAAAAAAAGTTCAGTTCAATATTCATGGTAAAAGTCATTGTCTCCAGTGGATTCGGCCAATACAATAAATATAAAACAAGTTCATGAAATGAAGCGGAGGACTGAATGAATCTTTTTGATGCAATTCTTTGTACCAATTGTCAGCTCTTTGATCAGACAACTCAGATTTCACTGATGAGCACTTCCTGAAAAAATAAAAACATGAAAAATGTTTTACAAGTTTCAAATATTAATAAACAAGTTGGGATGAAGACATTCAATTTAATTTAAAACCTATTTAAAGAGACAGTAATAGACTGCATGCACAATTTTAAATTGAAATGTTATTTTAAAGTCAGTCAATCACTTTATTACCAGTGGTGAAAACGTAGTATATAGGGGCCCTAACAGAAACATAATTACATTTTTGGGCCTTTAAAAACAACAAGACCCAACAGTCTGCTTTTGTAGTTAAACTTATTAGTGCAGCTACACTTAGGGGACAAATGTATAAAGCAATGAATGTGACTTTCACCAAACATACATTAATTGCAAATGAATCACTGACATTTAAAAACACATGCACCTGAAAGATTCACCTGCAGTGAATGTTAGGTGAATGTCAGATTACTTGCTTTATAAATATGTCCCTTCTTGTGCTCTAATGCCTGTCCCCAAGTTTCCCCTCCAAGTCCTATGCTTACCTTTCCCAGCTTCGGAGTATGAAACATCCATGGGTTTGAACTGAATTGATGGTGCCAAAGCAGGCCACACAGGGAAGATTTGAGCTGGAACAAGTAAAAAGCCTTGAGCAAAGGCCCTGGGCAGGCATCAAAGGGTGTAACAGCGGGGACGGGGCATCTGGAAGTGTCAGATGTGAAGACTCTGCTGGAGGTCATAGCTTTTAAGGGGAATGGATCTGAGGATCCTGGCAGCCCCCCACCACCCCCCCCCCTTCAAGTCTTGTAATTTACTGTCCCTTTCCTGCCAAGGTTTTAGGAGTAGAATTTTTCTTTACCATATATGTGCCATATTCCCGATTGAATCACAACCTCGCCAACAATTAGGAGATTTTTTTATTTGAAACTTATGGACTATATCCGGGGTTATGTACCATCTAGCTATACATTTATAGTTAATGTCTATGGTATTCATATCTACCGCTGAACAGAAAACAAATTTTATGATTCTTTTCATTTGCCCGTCACTCACCCGTGTACCTAATTCCCTTTCCCATTTTTCGATGAATGGTGGCCTCTCCGGCTACCTCCAATAATATTTTATATATTCGGGGTATCCCCCTTTTGTCCTTCCCCGTTATGCATATTTGTTCTAATGGTAGCAGGTTTTCTCCTGATCTTAAAGGTTGCAGTAATGATGGTACAAAGTGTCTCAACTGGGGGAGGAGCCAGACTTAATCGCAAAGAATATAAAATAGTGGCTGTGTGACACTGAGTTAAGCAGGGACAGGTTAGTATTATTATTATTATTATACAGGGTTTATATAGCGCCAAAAGTTTGTGCAGGGCTTTACAACATGATAGGAGACAGTACAGTTACAATACAAATCAATACAGGCGGAATCAGAGGGTCCTGCTCATTAGAGTATAAAACTCAATGCGGAGGTGGGAATAATCAGTGAAGTAAAAAACAGCAGAATCTTTAGCATCCAGGTGTATTGGATTCCACCACCCCTGCTGTCTGCTGTGGTTCCATCTGCTGGTCCCTAAGGCTAGGTTCACACATATGCAAATTGGAAACGTTTTGAACCGCATCCAATTCGCATGACATGTGAAAGAACGTTGCTTTCTATTATGCCTGTTCACATGTCCGGTGCAGCCGAAGTGCGGATTTAGGCTGGGTTCACACATGATCACGCAGTGGCTCACAGCAGGAGTCCGGTGCGTCCTCATTCACCATTTCAGGTCGAATTTCAGCCCGAATTTTGGGCTGAATTCGGACCTGAAACGGACCAAAAGACGCACTGCGTTCCTGTGCAAATCGCACCGGAGCTGCTGCAGAGATATGTGAACCGGCTTCATAGAGAGCTAGGCACAATCTCCTGCTATTGCGAATTGGATGCGGAGAGCAGCATCCAATTTGCACTAGTGTGTGAACCCAGCCTTAGTACGAATTGAAAAAGAGTCCTGTCAGTTTTCTGAGCGGTGCGGTCTGGCTCAGGTGTGAATTCAGACCTAATGACTTCTATGGGAACGCTTCTGAATGGCACGTGTCATTCAGTTGTAAACAAGATAAAATTCTGACCTGATCCTGATGTAAACCTGACCTAATCCTGATGTAAACCTGATCTGATCCTGATGTAAACCTGATCTGATCCTGATCGAAAGCTGACCTGAAACTACTTTGTCAATTAGCTGTGAAAATGGAGCTTCAATTCGCACTGCACATGTGTGAACCCAGCCTAAATCACTAAAGAACACAATAGTGGTGTAAGAGGATAGTAGGAAAAACCACTAAGCACAATAAGGGACCAGGCATTCCACATACCTGGATGTGTTAGATGTTAAAGCGGAGCTCCACCCTAAAATCATACTTTACTTCTATAGCTTCCTTTTAACATGTTTAAAAAGATTCTGTGATTTTTTTTTTTTTTTACCTTGCCTTGATCACCCTGTTGCTAGGCAGAATTGCTAATCTGCCTTCTTCCTGGCCCGCGGTGGTTCTCCTATCCTACCTAAGCCGCACTGACTCCTGGGAAATTAGTGTCATCCTTTCCCAGGAGACTATGCGCTTTTCTCTGCCTGTGTTATCTGTGTTGTCATAGCAACGGGGCGGGACGTTCCTTCGCCGCCGCCTGTTGTCATGACAACAAAAGAAACAACCTGCGCTACGAGCGCCGCTGTTCTAACAGTATGGGTCCCATCTTGATAGAAGAGCGCTGTCCGCGCTCACAGCAACACAGCAAGGGGCGGATGGTTTTTAAAAAGGGACAGTTGTATTATTAAGCAGTGATAATACACCCGCCCCTTGCAGTATTGGTGTGAGCACGGCCAGCGCTGTTCTATCGAGATGTCCAACCTGTAAAAAATCAATAATACACCCGCCCCTTTCCGCCCCTTGCTGTATTAACCTGTAAAAAATTACTTCTCAATAATACACCTGCCCCTTGGTGTATTACTGTGAGCACGGACAGCGCTCTTCTATCGAGATGGGTCCCCCATCTGGTTACCCAGCATGCACCTCTCCACGAAAACAGGAAAAAAAAAGGAACTGGGCTTCAGATGCCCACACATAGGATGTCATCGGCCACAGCATGAGCTGCAGCACATAAGGCAAGTGATAGAATGATTTAATGATCGATTGGGGAGCTATTACTATCTTTAATGGAATGTTTAATGTAATTAAATTTAACTTGCCAAAAAAATAAAAAATAAAAATTCTGACCGGAACTCCGCTTTAAGGTTCTGCCAGAGGGCTCTTGAAAAAACAGCAAAGTGAGCCAGAAAGGGTGAATATTAAGAGTAGTCTTTATTTGAAGGCAACTTTTTCTGGAGTTTTTTATAAGTGGTATTAAACCCAAAAGCAAACATTTATTATATTGCAGCTTACCAATGCTTAGATCTGATGGCCGCATTAGTTTCCTTTTTTTAGGCTTTTTTTCTTCTGTTTTCATCTGGTGATCTATTCTAGCCAGCAATTCTGTGGTTTTCCAAAAGCACAATCTCTCCAGCAGTATGTATCAGTTCACATGGATGAGATGAGCAATTTAACACTGGCAGGGGTGTACAAAATGCTTTTATTTATTTACAGTATGTAAAACCTTCATCCAAAAAGGAAGAAAAACTGTGTTGTAACTGATTATAAAGTGTAAGCTGGTGTTTGGCTTCAATTTGTTGGTGTATCTTAATCTGTTAATACATTTACACTCCCCTGTCTCCCAGACTAGCAATGCTGCTTTCCAAAGGCGTCCCTGTGCTCCTTATGCCGCGTACACACGACTGTTTTTCATGACGAGAAAAATGCAATTTTTTAATTTGGTCATTAAAAACGATCGTGTGTGGGCTCCAGAGCATTTTTCACGACGTGAAAAATGGCCATTAAAAATTTGGAACATGCTCTAATTTTTCTCGTCGTTTTGCACGTCGTTGATTTTCTCGTCATGAAAAACGGCCGTGTGTAGGCTTTAACGACGTGAAAAAAACGCACATGCTCAGAAGCAAGTGATGAGATGGGAATGCTCGTTCTGGTAAAACTAGCATTCGTAATGGAGATAGCACATTCGTCATGCTGTAACGGACTGAAGAGCACAAGGATGAAAAGCGCGAATCGTCTATCACCAAACTTTACTAACACAAGTGTAGCGGGGGTTTCCTTTAAGGCCTCAGAGACTACTGTACCCATAACACCACTGGGCACCCAGGGTGCATTGCCCCACGCAAAGACTGCTGGGGTGGACTTTATAAGAGGGAGGCGGAGCCGGGTTCGGTCTCTTTGGACACCGCCCGCCCAGCAAGAGGAACTCCTTTCCGAGCCTGTGGTGATACAAGGCCTGAAGCCTGGGCCTTTCTCCAAAGAGCCTTCCGCTCTCACCGAGTAACCTGAGGGACGTCTCTCCATACTGTTGCTGCATCGTTACCTGGAGGACCGAAGACTTGGATGTCGTGAGACCTGTGTACCAAGACACAGCAGCGGAAGACACGGACACGGACTGGTCCGGTTGGGTGAGAGAGCACCTGCTCGGAGAACTATATAGGGTCTCTAGGCCCAATAACTGTTGTCCGGAGTTATCACTAGTGTTGCGCTGTGCACCGGAGACACAGTACATCGGAGCAGCTTTAGAGATTGCCTTAATTCACCAAGTTATTCAAACCCCTTTACCCTGTGGATTACAGTTTGTTTCTTCAGAAAGTGCACCATTGTTTTTGCTAGCGAAGATTTCCCCCTACAGAACTTCTACACAGTACAGTCAGGCCTGACTTAGCGTATACATTGCTGGGCGCCATTTTTGCCCACGAGGGAGAATAGCTGCAGCGGGGACCGTTAGATTTATGCACCATACTGTATACCTGTCTATTTGTTGAGATACTTTTTATTGCAGGGCTCTGCACATGATATGCACACTGTTGATTATATGCTTACCCAACAATCTGAGTAAAAGTGCAAAGGTTAAGTATACTGGTGTTGTGTCATTTACTTTGCAGAAGAGATGGGTAAAGATAGCTATACTCTATTGCTGTGTGTGTTCTATTATAGGATTGTGTCTCCGTGAGTTGCAGGCTACACCATCCTATCATCCCCTACTAACTGTGCCAAGGGAGGTTAGAGCCAATTGCCGGGGGTTGACAGGGTGCATTACAGGGGCCCAAAAATTATACCAGCAGCCCTCTTAACTGGGGGTACCGCTAGACAAGGATCAGCAAAAGCAGCCCAAAGGGTGGCGCCATCCGAATTGAACTTCCCCTTTATAGTGCCGTTGTACATTTGGTACGTCACCGCACTTTGCTCTAGCATTTTTTTCACAATCGTGTGTAGGCAAGGCAGGCTTGAGAAGAATCACGTAGAGAAAAACGTTGTTTTTTCAATGACATTAAAAACGGTCGTGTGTACACGCCATTAATCCCTGTGCTATAACATTGTTTCTCAACTCCAATCTTCAAGGTGCCCCAACAGGTCATGTTTTCAGGATTTCCCTCAGATGAAACAGCTGTGGTAATTACTAAGGCAGTGAAACTGATCAAATCACCTGTGCAAATAATGGAAAGCCTGAAAACATGACCTGTTGGGGCACCTTGAGGACTGGAGTTGAGAAACACTGTGCTATAATACAGGAGGTGTGTTACTGGCCAGATCACCTGGTCAAAACAGAGGGAAAAAGCCAAAGAAATAAAGCTAATGCAGTCACCATATCTAACAATTGGTAAGCTGCAATATATATTACACTTTTGGTTTGGGGTTTATTACCGCTTTAAGTGACAGAATTGCTTTGAGAGATTTTACATGATAATGAATCCCATATTTCAGTGTAGTCCCAAGAGAGACAGCAGAATCTATGTGAGGAGGAAAAGCAGTGGAACAAAACTCTGTTCTTTACTGTCTGAATACCGTCTATATAGGGCTTTATTTTGCCATTACACTTAACAGGCATGTGACTTAAGGCAACAGAGACAAAGAGGTGGGTTTTCAGTTACAGTTATTGGATACACATTATTTCCCATAATCAGCAGAAGTAATTATAAGTGTATTGGGTATTTGAATTATGTAAGGACTCTGGTGGTGTGAGGTTCCTTGGGGCCCCTGGGTGGCGCTGTTGCCTTGGGCCGGAGTTGAACTCACACCGCAAACTGTGCCTTTTTGTCCTCCCCTGGAGCTGGTACAGCGGGGCGGGAAACCCGCTGTGATGCAAAGGGAGAGGTCATAAAAGGGGCGGAGGCCCTGTTTTGGAGAGAGTCGGAGGACGCGGCCGCACCCAGGCACCTTCAGCTTGGGTGCTGGCGTTCCGGTGTTTCAGGCCTAGGCGCCCTTGGCCTAGCTGGAGCAGGGATGGAGTCCATCTCAGGCACCTTTAGCCTGGGGTGAGGTACTATGGCGGATGCCTGTGGCTCAGTACCTTCGACTGAGTTCCGCGAGGGTGGAGGAATCTGAGGGGCCCCTAATGCCTTGGGTGCCCGTCTCTGAGTTTGTGAGGACTGGTGCGCAGTAACTTCTCCCAAGAGTCCGGCGCAGCATCGCTGGTGACGGAGAGGCCTCCATTTCTCCCTTGGACGGATTTCTTCTTCTGACAGGGGCAAAGTGAGCGAAGGTAATTCACGTTCTATATTACCTAGTCAGGCCCATTCAGGAAAGGAAGGGGCGGGCGAGTAACAACATGACGCCGTAAGATCAGCGCCTAGCAGGCAGGCTCCAAACCTCCTCCAGGAAATCAGAGCAAGAAGTAAGATGCGAACCAGGATATGAAACAAGAGGCTTTGAAGTACTGAACACCTGAATTTCTGAACTTCTGAATAGAGAGATGGTCTTATCTTTCCGGGACTCATTAGACCTAATTTAGATTAAATTTATCCGGCTATTAACCCTCCGTCTATCTACTTGACCATACCTGACCCTCCGGAGAGACTCCTGGTGGGGGAGCTTTAAGAGGCAGGGATCTGAGGGTGAGCCGCTGAGACACTGCAAGCCGGGAGCCGGGCGAGTGATAGACACGCTGGACGTGGACGGAGTGCGGAGACCTGAAGCGGGTCGCATCAGTATCTCTATTCAGAGAGAACGAAGGACAACGCGAGACCCATCGAGACTACCACGTGATCCTCCAGGTGATCGTATGCTGGTATCCACACTCTGGTGTATCAGAGCGGCGGAGCAGTAGGTCCGGATCTGTTGTCGGGAAGTGAGGGGAGCCGAGGCGAGCGGAGATTGGATAGGAGAGAGACCCCGTACCCACAGCCTGGAGGTGTCCCCAAGGTGTCCCCATGAGAGCTCCTTCCAGGATAGAAGATCCGTGAGAAAGTCGGAGACGTCCCGGGTTGTGAGGGGTAAGCTAAATAAAAACGTATCACTCTTCCTCTTGACTTCCCCAGCTCTTTGAAGGCTGTAATAAGAACAGGGAAGATTGAAGGACTGATGTAATACGAGGATATAGATGCATCAAAAAATCTCTCTATAATATAAGGAAGAGCCCAGATATATAAGATAGATAGATGTGAAACATTGGATCTTGGACTTATCAGCCGTATGAGAACTGTGAAGTTCCCTGCATGTATCTCATCCCCCATTTTTCTTTGGTTCTTTTATTAATTCTAACTGTTTCTAACCATTCTTGCTGAGAGAATGAGATACTAAGACTGTGGGAACTCCCTGCCATTAGTCTGTTAAAACTGGGCCGATATACAAATCTCTTGAATTTTCAGCTGTCGGATTGCTAGGATTCTCATATTATTTGACACTTTCACTCACAACCCAGTATGATGTGAACCGTACACCTATCTGCATATGCAAGGTACTGTGTCTTTTTTGCCTTTCTGCCCTTTTGCTTTTTTTTTTTTTTTTGGGCATGAAAATATGGAAAAAACTGAACCATTAAGAAATTAAGAAATTTTATATATCAAGGGATTGAATTTTTTTGTCCTATATCTATATCAATTTTTTCCTCCCTCCCCCCTTTTTTTTTTTTTGTTTAGACCTGAACGGAGTACTAAGTACTAAGTTTATTGCTTCGGTTGAGTCATTTTTGGAACACTGGGATATGTATTAAGAAGGTGTTGGGATGTGACTAATGTATCAAAATCTGCATTAAGTATTAAGTTCAATTACTTTTGTGTATCTTGCTAGGCGTAGGTAAGGGGGGGTGGGGTAGAAAGTGAAATAGTGAGACTACTTGAATCATCCAGTAATGAGCGGATATTAAGGGACTGAAAACTTATAAAGTTATAGTATATTACTTAAGTGAGAAACTACATTGAAGCTGAATCTAAACTCTCTAAATCTATAGACATAAAGCTGAAGATTCCCCCGATAGGAGGTGTGGGAGGAGGAGGGATTACACTCAGCTTTGTGCTGGAGTTAAGATCCTCGGTCAAGGAGAAAATGGTAAAAAAGGGTGTTAAAGTAAATCAGGGGGAAGGAACCAGCCGGAGTACAATCAAGTCTTACTTGATTACAGAAGGGTCGGATCAAATGTCGGAGAGCCCTAGAAATAGAGATTTAAACTCAGGGACCCCAAAAAAAAAACATTGGTCACCCAGAGATGAATGAGGTGAAGGAAGGGTCCCCAGGGATCTCGGGGAAAAATAAAGGTAGTAAGGCCCACCAAGTTTCAGAAACCAAAAGTAAGAAAACCCCGGAAAAACATCAACAAACTGATACACCCCGCGAAGATCTACAGGACCCTCCAACAAAGCAAGATATGACGGGCATGATTGAAATGATATCACGTCTGGAGCGAACAATAAAAGGCGAAATGGGAGCTACGAGAAAGGATATTCAGAGTGTATTACATAGGGTAGAGGGAATAGAAGATCAGCTAGAAGAACATAAAAACGCTATAAAAGAACTTAGAGATAGGGCAGATATTGACTGGATAGAGATAAGGAACGCCCGATATAAATTAGAGGACCAGGAGAACCGGAGTAGGAGAAAAAATCTCCGGATAAGAGGACTACCGGAAGAGGTTAAAGATACAGAAGTGGAAGAGGTTCTACGAGGGATATTTAATAAGGCTCTAAAGAATGAAACAGCGGCAGCAATGCAATTCGAGAGGGTACATAGAATACAAAGACCGTACAGCACTCAGAGAGACCTTCCAAGAGACATTATAATAAGATTTCATGAGTATGGACAAAAAGACCTGGTCTCGCAAAGCACTAGGAACTCCTCCCCGATGGAATATAAGGGAATTAAACTATCTATTTTCTCAGACCTGGCTCCAGAGACCTTGGCGCGGAAAAGAGCATTGAAGCCTCTAACAAATTACCTGCAGATAAATAATATACCCTATAGGTGGGGGTTCCCAGCAAGCCTGGTGGTGAAAAAAGAGGGGGGTATCAGCAACCGTTCGATTTCCAGAAGATATAAAATAATTTTGTAAAAGACTGAATATAGAAGGTATACAGGTAGAAAATTGGGAAAAGAGACCCCCGGTATGGAGAAAGTGGAAGGATCAGGACTGGAAACGAACTTAGTGTTAAGGAGATGATGGGGTGGAGGAGGGAGGTAAATTGAACTGGTAGAAGGGGAAGAATGAGGGTGTTTAAAAGGTGTGGAGGGATAGAGATAAAGGAAGATAAGGTGTAGAGATTAAAAGTATGATTCTGTATTTTCTTGAGAGGGAGGTTTGGAGAGGGAATGCCCGCCTGCGCTTTGGGGCCTTTCCAATTTTGGGTAGACCCTGGGGAGCGGGGAGACAGATGCGAAGTCCAGAGGTGGCTCCCACCTGGCAGATTGCCGGGATGGGATCACGCCAAAGGACTCAAAACATTGATTTGCAATGTGACTGGGGGTGGGGGGGAGGGGGGTATATGTGGTCTCGGCTTTTTCTACTGATGCTGAAATATACCAGAGAGGAGGCTGTTCATCAAAAATTTACGAGGACTAGCTTTAAGGGGTTATGGTCTGAAGGCTTGTTGGAGGTATTGGATCTGTTAATGGGTCACAATGAAAGAAATCAATCATAGAAATGGAAACTCTGAAAATAGTTACATATAATGTGCAGGGATTAAATTGTCCAAATAAGCGTTACCAGATCTTGCAAGAGATGAGGGGAGAATCGGCAAATATAGTGTTTCTTCAAGTAACACATTTAAAGTGGACATCAAAGACTAGATTGAATTCAAAAGAGTATCCTATATGGATACATAGTTATTCCTCTAATAAAAGGTCTAAGGGAACGGCTATTGGATTTGACAGGAATACATGCTGTGGAGTTAGATCCTGAGGGGCGATATACTTTTGTCAAGGGCTCTTTGTTTAATATAAAGTTCACATTGGCAAATGTATACTGCCCGAATGTACGGCCCTCAATGTATTTAAAGAAAATCTTGAATAGACTGGAGGTCTTTAAAGAGGGAAAGGTGATACTTGCCGGTGATTTTAATTTTGTTTTTGATCCTGTCCTAGACACACAACCTATATCATTGAGGTCCACAGGTAAACACCTGAGATCTGTAAAATCTAAAATACATCAAATGCATTTAGTTGAGGCCTGGAGAATTACACATCCAAAAGAGAAGGACTATACATATTACTCTCCAGTACATAGATCATATTCTAGAATTGATCACATTCTGATAGATCATCGGTTATTAGAAGGTCTAAGGAGGGTAGAAATAAAGACGGTAACAATCTCTGATCATGCGCCGGTCAAATTGACCCTTGCTTTAAGGGAAATCCCGGCGGGCCAGAGATCGTGGAGACTTGATGAAACCCTGTTAAATAATAAGAAGATCTCGGAAGATCTAGAAAAGGACATGGTCTGCTTCTTCAAAGAGAATGATGTAGAAAATGTTGACCCACTGGTATTATGGGAAACACAAAAAGTATATATGAGAGGCAGATTGATAGAAGAGGGGATTAAGAGGAAAAAAAGAAGACAGGCCCAAAGACAGACTCTACTAGAAGAAATTCAGGACCTAGAACAAAAGCACAAAGTAAGTCAGGAAGGTCAAATCTTAATAACATTGACTGGGAAAAGAGAAAAATTAAAGGAGGTATTAGAAAAAGAAACTAAATGGGCATTTAATAATATGAGTAAGAAATGTTATGGGTAATAAACCAGGTAAATTACTTGTAAGGACAATTAAGCCTAGGAACACTCAAAATTTTATATCAAAGATGAAAAACAATAAAGGTGAGATGAGGCATTCCACGAAGGAGATTATAAATATCTTCCAGGATTATTATCAGGATTTATATAATGTAAACAAAGAACAGGCCCCAATAGAATCTTATAACAGAAGTAGAAAAATTAAAGAGTACTTGAAAAAGGTTAAATTTACGGAAATACCAGAAGAAAGTATTAATAAATTGGAAACAGAAATATCGAGAGAGGAAATAACGCAAACAATTAAAAATATAAAGATGGGTAAGAGCCCCGGCCCAGATGGGTATACCTCCCTTTACTATAAAAGATATGTGGAGATTTTACTTCCGTTCTTCCAGAAGAAAATGAATTCCATAGGCGGAGGAAAGACATTACATGAGGAAGCGCTGGGGGGCCCACATAGTTCTTGTAGAGAAGGAGGGGAAGGATCCCACAGTATGCTCCAGCTATCGACCTATATCCTTGATCAACGTTGACATCAAAATCTATGCAAAAATACCAGCGGAGAGATTTAAACCTCTAATGTTGGGATTAGTAGAGAAAGATCAAGCGGGGTTTGTTCCAGGGAGAGAAACAAGAGATTGCATACTTAGAACTGTCCTCCTGATTCAAAAAGTTAAAAAACATAGGACACCAACATTGTTTCTGTCAGTCGATGCCGAAAAGGCATTCGATAGGCTTGACTGGGATTTTATGATATCTACTCTGAGGCATATTGGTTTGGGGCCAAGGATAGTCAGCTGGATAGCAGCACTGTACTCTAAACCCTCAGCCCAGGTACGGGTTAATGGAGCTCTTTCGGAGAGGTTCCCTTTGTTTAACGGGACCCGACAGGGATGCCCGTTATCACCCCTTCTTTTTGTTCTATCTTTAGAAGCATTTATGATTACGATACGAGCCAATCAGGAGATATAGGGGGTCAAGGTGGAAGGGAGGGAACATAAGGTCTCTGTGTTCGCTGATGACATGATGCTGTATATAACAAACCCAAGTCAATCACTACCCAAGATAATAAAGGAATATGAGACCTATGAGGAGATCTCAAATTTAAAAATCAATAAAGACAAGACTGAGATTATGGGTGTATCCTTAGGTGCATCGGAGCGGAGAGACCTTGTGGACCTTTACCCATTCAACTGGAAACAGAGGGGAATGAAATATCTAGGAATAGTCCTATCAAATAGGGAAAGAGATTTATATGAAGATAATTATATCCCGCTATTAAATAAAATAAAATTAGAATTGAAGAGATATCCAATAGAAAAACTTTCGTGGTGGGGCAGAATCAACACAGTAAAAATGATGATACTACCTAAAGCTCTGTATATATTTCAAACTCTCCCGATTAAAATTCCTGATACATACTTTAAAATATTAAGGAAAATAATAGGGAAGTTTATCTGGAAGGAAAAGAGACCCCGCATATCTACCGAAATCTTGACTAGTTCTAGACAGGATGGAGGATTAAACTTCCCTGACATGAAAAGATATTATGTGGCAGCTGTTTTAAGAAGGATAGTAGACTGGGTCCAAGGAACCAAACAACAGGAGAAAAAGTGGGTAGAAGTTGAGGAGAGTCTGTGTAGGAAAAAACTAGGAAGGTTGATATGGATACCAAATCAATTTAGAGGCTTTACCCAAGAATTACCTTCAATAACTAAAGAAACTTTTAGAATTTGGGATAGAGTGGGTAAAGTAAAGAAATGGCAATATAATAGCCCGTTGATGCCCCTCACGGGAACGGACTACTTCCCTCCGGGGAAAGAAGGTGGAGCGTTCTTGCGTTGGGCAACAGGGGACACATTGCTTTTGAAGGATGTACTGAAGGAGAACACTCTATGTCCAATTCTGGAATTTCGAGAGAAATATGGATTAGAGAGGGGAGATAGCTGGAGATATACCCAAATCCAACATTTCATAAATCATTTACCTAGACCCCTCCGATCGAGAAGTGAGTTAAACTCCTGGGAAAAACGTATCGAAGTAGGAGGTACTGGAAGACAGGAAATATCAAACATATATGGGATTATGACTCCCACAAGGGGACCTGACTTTTGTAGAGCTTTGAGTAGCTGGGAAGAGGAACTTAATCAAACCATAACCATAGATAAGAAGAGACAGATCTTAGAATATGTCCACTCTACGTCAATAGAGGCAAATATAAAAGAGATGAACTATAGACTGTTGACTAAATGGTATTTTGTACCAATGAAAGTACATAGAATAAATAGGGAGGAGTCCCCTTTATGTTGGAGAGAGTGTGGGGGGGAGGGAACTCACGCCCACATTTGGTGGTTATGCCCATTGATACAAGACTACTGGAGGAAAATATTAAAGTGGATAAAGAGAATAAGTGGACTGGAAGTAAAATTCGACCCTTGGTACTGTCTATTTCATAACACGGGGCTATCAAAGAATAAGTACAGGGAGACTCTGATCCCATATTTGTTAAATGGGGCTAAGGTGCTTATACCAAGGAAATGGAAGGAAAAGGAGGTCCCTACAACAGGTGAATGGAAGAAAGAAATAGACAGAATCAGTCTGATGGAGGAGTTGATGTCAAATCATAATGAGACGAGCAGA
Source organism: Rana muscosa (assembly GCA_029206835.1). NCBI lineage: Eukaryota > Metazoa > Chordata > Amphibia > Anura > Ranidae > Rana > Rana muscosa. Next base: position 137,231,913 of record CM055118.1, read on the forward strand.
AAATGGGATAGGATTTGGGGGGGATGGAGGAAGTTCAGGGATTCAGAGGTGGTTGGGGAGGGAGTAGTGGATGGGGAGGGATAGAAACATATATCATTTTTTATTTATTTTTTCCTCACTATTAGGCTTGGAAGGCCAAGTCTTCTTAGGATATTATATTAATTAGGGCACTATTAGAGATTCTTTTTTTTTTTTTTTTTTTTTTTACATATACACTAGGGGTTAAATAGAAGACTTGTTTGAAGGCAGTCTATAGTGGCTGTCTCTTATTAGGTTGCACTTAGATTGTGAATGGGGAATATTTTTTTTTTAATGTATACACTTTAGGCACCCCCTTTATTTATTTTTTTGTAGGATATGGGTATATTTTAGTGGATAAATGTTGTTGGTAATGTTGGCACTTAAGTCACTTTCACTTTGTTGATGAGTAATCCCCTTTTCCTTTTTTTTTTTTCTCTCTCCTCCCTCTCTCTCTCGCTCTCTCTCTCTTTCTCTCCCTACCTCTCGTCCTCTATGTACCTCCCCGCTGAGTCAACGACTCACTAAAACCGACCGATTATATAATTTTATAGGTGGACAATACAATATAGAAGGATTCTTTGGGACAGGTACCCTCTGGGATAGATTAGGTAAAGATAATGAGGTGTGAAAAAGCCGAGACCGAATAATTGGGTTTTTAAATGTATGTAATAATTTTAATGATATGGTACAATTTGTAAATGTTTCTTATACTGTAAAAACCTAGTCAGTGGCAGTGACTATTCACCACTGGTGACAGCACAGTGGGCAGCAGCAAGAAGGGAAAGGATTGTGCCTCGATCTGTCCCCCCATTATTCAAAAGGAGAAAGACTGTTTTATTGCTTGGCAAGAAGAATAAAACTGAGTTGTACCTATTCACTGTGTGGAACTTGGGTTTCTAAGCAAAGGAGTCAGGGACGAAGGACTGGACTTGGCTCTAGGACACCTACACAAAAGCCCAATCTTTTGGCCTTCATCTCCTAGTTACGGGAGGACACGGGCCGTGGTGTGTATCATCTCTCTCTCCCAGGTACCCCTAGACAACAGCCACATAACCGATAAAGCAAGAGAGAGAGGTGAGGCCACTACATAAGGTTACTTACACGTTGACAATTTTATAAGCTAGGTTAGGACCAGTAAAAGTGTGTTGCTATGGGAGCAAAAGGCCTGTGTGCCTACAGGTTTTAGTATTGGAAATCTGTCTCCTAAAACATAAAAGGTGTCGTTATTTCCCATGGGCCCTCCACTGCTGTCTGACATAATTAATGTAAAAAGGTCGAATATCCGCGCTAGGACCTCTTCATGAGTGTGCATATACTAATAAAAATTAGTGATAACACATTACATATTTGACAAAAAGTGTATGTGAATAAATATAAAACATATATTGTAAAAACGTTGTGGTGCTGCAACTAAAAAAAACTGAATATTCAGCTTAGTATAAATGTATAAAGAAATAGATGCTCAACCAAATCTGTATACTAGTGTAAAAACCAGATGTGTTAAATAATAGTGCCACAATAAAACACAGTTAGTGTCAGAGCCCATTCACACAGGGGCGGCATGACTTGTCCCGCGACTCTGCCGGGCGATCCTAACACGACTTCAAAGGTGACTTGCAAAATGACTTCTGTATTGAAGTCAATGGAAGTCGCCCTGAAGTCGTCTTGAAGTAGTACAGGAATCTTTTTCTAAGTCGGAGCGACTTGAGTCGCTCCTATTAGAACGGTTTCATTGTACAGAACGGGACGCGACTTGTCAGGCGGCTGAGTCGCCTGACGAGTCGCCCCTGTGTGAATGGGGTCTCACAGTGATTAGTCCATAACAGATATATCAATCCGTTGCGGTGGGACTCTTCATAAGAAATGGAGATTGCTCTATCCGGTATTTCAAAGGAACATCCAAGGAACAGCCAAAAAACAAAGATGTCAAAGACCAGATGGCCGCTTACCAGATCTGTTGGATCTCAGGTTATAGAGATCATATAGGCATACACAGGAGGGTTCAATCAACCAAGGACGGTGTGTTCACACAGGCATCCAATATTGAAATCCTCTCTTCCACGGGCAGCTTTCACAGACAATTTTCAAACTGCTGCGGTGTACTTCATGGAACCCTTATCAGGGTAAGATTTACTCGTAGCATTTTATAGAAGGTAAAAGGAAAAACTTCTTGGTGCAGTACTTAAAAAAGAAGGTTTCTTTATTCCAATAAAACGATAAGCAACTGACATCCAAACAAAACGGTGTATTCGATAAGAACGCATAGCCCCGGCTCAAGCCAGCCAGCTGGTGCGTGATGAGGTCAGGTCCTACAGCTCCACCCGACGCGTTTCTCCATATGAGGCATCGACTGGGAAAGGAGAGAAACTGAGAAACGCGTCGGGTGGAGCTGTAGGACCTGACCTCATCACGCACCAGCTGTCTGGCTTGAGCCGCGGCTATGAGTTCTTATTGAATACACCGTTTTGTTTGGATGTCAGTTGTTTATCGTTTTATTGGAATAAAGAAACCCGATTTTTTAAGTACTGCACCAAGAAGTTTTTCCTTTTACCTTCTATAAAATCCTACGAGTAAATCTTACCCTGGTCAAGGTTCCATGAAGTACACTGCAGGAGTTTGAAAATTGTCTGTGAAAGCTGCCCATGGAAGAGAGAATTTCAATATTGGATGCCTGTGTGAACACACCGTCCTTGGTTGATTGTACCCTCCTGTGTATGCCTATATGATCTCTATAACCTGAGATCCAACAGATCTGGTAAGCGGTCATCTGGCCTTTGACATCTTTGTTTTTTTGGCTGTTCCTTGGATGTTCCTTTGAAATACCGGATAGAGCAATCTCCATTTCTTATGAAGAGTCCCACTGCAACGGATTCATATATCTATTATGGACTAATCACTGTGACACTGAACTAATTAATGGAAGGAAGTCTTCATCTCAAAAATTTAGTTGGAGAAACCTATTTAAATATGAGCTTCTATGGCAACTTTAATTGCAGCAGGCCCACAATCCAATATGGACACCTAAACAAACAAAACAGATGACCGCCTTGGAATTATGGTGGGCGGTACAACAGAAGTCAAGACCCCATGTAAAGCAAGCAGCAGAGATTTGGAGGCTCAGAAAATACAGTAAAACCTTGGATTGCAAACATAATTTGGTACGGAAACATGCTTGTAATCCAAAGCACTTGTATATCAAAGCAAATTTCCCCATAAGAAATAATGGAAACTCAGATAATTTTTTCCACAACCATTTATTTATAGGTCTTTCCGTTTATAGTCCATATAAAAAGATTATAGCAATGTGATAGGTTGTGTAACCATTAAATGTCCATCCACAAATGGAAGCCTCCACAAGGGGATTAGAAGCAAAATCCAGCAGGAGCTACAGAGTATAAAAGAGAAGAGAGGCGCCTCTAAGTGTAGCAATTTGGTTATATTTAATGAAGTTACAACATTTAGCAACTTACATGGTTGATGATTAAAACAGGCACATCTAAGTATGCAGGCATCTCGGGTAAAGCTTTCCACATAGACCGTCCTCCTCACCACCGGCTCTCACCGCTGTCAGTCTGCAATTGTGACCAGGAAGACTACCCTGCAGTAGAGCGATCTGAAAGCGAGGCTTGAAGCACTCATGGAGCGCAGTGTGGAAGGGATGATGTTGATGGTGGTGAAGAGAACGGTCTATGTGGACAGCTTTACCCCAGATGCCTGCATACTTAGATGTGCCTGTTTTAATCATCAACCATGTGAGTTGCTAAATGTTGTACCTTCATTAAATGTAACCATATTGCTACACTTAGAGGCGCCTCTCTTCTCTTTTATACTCAGTTGTGACATGACGCAACTTGTATATCAAGACATTGCTTGTATATCAAATCAAAATGTATTAAAAAATGTATCTTGTCTTGCAAAACGCTCTCAAACCAAGTTACTCTTAAACTAAGGTTTTACTGTATATAGAAGCTGGAGGTTAGTACAGTTACTTGCTGTTACTACCTTGGGACAACACTTAGAGATCTATGTAAAAAAAAAAAAAAAAAAATTGCTTTGCAAAAGTCTCAGCATTCACACAAACGTCAAACATAATACCCATAATGGGTGTAATATGTGTAAAATGACAGTTTATAATGCCTTTTGTAGGGTAGATGATGAAACATTCCTAAGAAAAAATAAATAAACCTCAGGAACATTCAGCCAATAGAGAAAATAACTTGACACTATAGGCTAAGAACATTCAACCAGAAGGGGAAATAATATGAGTTCTCTGCACAATGCAAATGAGTTGCAGGTTTGTTCCCTGTTTGAGAGGTTCAGCAAACAGTCAAAAGAAAGAATGTGCAGCCAAGCCAAACCTGTAACTGCAGCAAGAATTGAAATTACTTCTGCTGCTAAATGTGAAAGTGTCTTGCTCAGGGCTCCTGATTGTTAGTGACCCGGCATCCTAACAACCAATGACACATCCCCGCCCAGCACCATCGGCTGTTAGCCGAGTCATGTCCCTATTTATTGAATGGGATCACCCAGGAGACTCCGCCCATTTGTTTACTTTAGCGGCAGGGACCATCCGACGCAAGGTAAGGAATGGAATCAGACATGTTGGCGGCATTGGATTTTTTTTCTGCAAGTCGGCCGGCATCGTTAATCGTGATTGACAGTAAATTAACATTGTGGGACTATTTTTTTTTTTAACAAAGGATTTGAAGACATTTTTTTGTGAATAAGTTGGTGTACTTATTCACATAAGGGGCAGTATCTTGGGCCACCTTATATTTAAAGGTGGATTCCAGATTCCAAAAAGCACCCCAGCCGCAGACCCCTCATCAACATGGGGACTAGGTGCTTTACTGGGGGGGGTCCCTCCTGGCAAGGCGCCCCCCATATGGAGGACATGTGATCTGGTATGTTCAGGAGGGGAGGGATCGCACGCTTTTCACTTCCCCTTTCCTAGCCTGCCAGGCTGCATGCTCAGAAAATGGGTCTGGTATGGATTTTGGGGGAGAACCCATGCTTTTTCTTGTTTTGTGTGTGGGGTTCCCCCATAAATCCATACCAGACCTGGAGGGTCTGGAATGAAATTTGGGGGCAAACCCATGCCATTTTTTTGTGAGTTTCTACTTAAAATCCATACCAGACATGAAGAACCTGGCATGAATGGAGAGGGTGCACACCATTTTTTTTTTACACTGTCTCCGGCTGGCAGCTGAATGTGCCAGATGAGGATGAGTCACTGGTTGGTAGGACACAAGTGGGTGCCAGCTCCCTAACAATCAGGAGCCCTGAACAGGAAACTTTCACATTTAGTAGAAGCTGATAAATCTTTTGGTTCCACTGTTGAAGGAAGTTCAGCTCAGTCAAACACCCATTTGTTTGGAGCGTTCGCTGAACCTCCCGACAGTGAAGAAACCTGCAGCTGATGAATATTATACCTAGTTCATAGATCTCATTTATTTCCCCTTCTGGTCAAATGTTGTTTATTCCTACTGGTCAAATGTTCTTTATTCCTTGTAGTCAAATGTTCTTTACTCCTTCTGGTTGAATGTTCTTTATTCCTTATGGTCAAATGTTCTTTATTCCTTCTGGTTGAATGTTCTTTATTCCTTGTGGTCAAATGTTCTTTACTCCTTCTGGTTAAATGTTCTTTATTCCTTGTGGTCAAATGTTCTTTACTCCTTCTGTTTGAATGTTCTTTATTCCTTGTGGTCAAATGTTCTTTACTCCTTCTGGTTGAATGTTCTTAAGGTTTTTTTGTTCGCTTAGGATCAAACGTTAGGGAAGGTTACATTTGCTTTATGTAAGGCAATAGAAAACAACATTTCACACACATTAAAAACATTATGGGTATTATTTGTGACTTTCAAACAAATGCTGAAACATTTGCAAAACATTTTTTTTTTTATATACATAAAACTCTAATTGTACGGAGAATGGCTATATATAATAAGTAACCTTACCCAATTCTCCTATCAATGACTTCTCCAGGAATCTCTTGGCTGAATATTAATACTTCAGTCAGTTTCTGTGAAAACAGTAAAAAGAGGATTTTCTAAGAAGTGAATTGTTGACCAAATCATTAAGTAATAATTGAAATTCTCTGATGGGCAGTCATGTGTGAGATTAATGACAGCTATAAAGATCAAATTAAAATGAAGGAAAAGGCAAAGGGGAATTGCAGCCAATTTCATGAATCTCCCTTGGAACCAATTTAGTACAATTTATGTAGAGAAGCAGTATTAGAGATGAAATTTTAGAAGAAAACAAAACAAGTCAAAGGCTCATTTAAACAAAGATGGCATTTAATAACCCATACTGTTAACATAACGGGACTGAATGTAAATTTAGGGAAAAAAATATTTTGCAAAAAAATCATCTTTACTGCACAATCGGCAGACCTCCACAGTTGTACAATTGTACAATTGTAAAATGATATTTAGAAATGAAAACAGCCGTGCCATAAAAAGTACCGTATACAAAAACTATTGTTTATAGCAGGGGTCTCCAAACTTTCCAAATAAAGGGCCAGTATACTGTGCTTCAGACTTGAGGGAGGCCAATGGAAGTAGAAACTGTTCCAGCCAGACATGGTAGTCACTGGGAGGAATAGTGCCCTATCATTGGTGTCACTGAGAGGAATAGTGCCCTATTTTTGTTGTCACCGGGAGGAATAGTGCCCCATCATTGGTGTCACTGGGAGCATTAGTGCCCAATCATATGTGTCACTGAGAGGAATGGTGCTCCGTTGTTAGTGTCACTGGGAGAAATAGTGCCTAGACATGTGCAGTTCATTTCGTTCCAAATAAATATTCAGACAAATTTTTCGTTATTCAGAGATTCGGATATATCCGAATACCCGAATTACAGTAAATACAAAATTTACCGAATGCTCCGAATAACGAAACTAAATTTGTCCGAATTTCGGAAATTCAAATCAAAATTCAAATAGAATTTTACATCCAACTCCAGTCGAATTATAACTGTGAACATTTTCTGAAATCAAAGACTGTGTGTGTTATTAGAGTGCCAATTCGAAATAATGCTGTTGTTGTTAGGCCCCTTTCACACTAATGCGATGTTACTGCGATTTTCCCACGATTCGCGGCCGCAATTTCAGGGAATGCCTGTGTAAGTGGCATCAAAATCGGACCAAAGTAGTGCAGGGACTACTTTGAAGTCGGAACGACTTACAGTCGTACTAATATGAATGGTTGTCAATGGAAATCATGGGAAACAACTTGTCATGCTACTTTGCCATCACAAATCCTGGGACAAGTCGTATAAGTGTGAAAGGGGCCTTAAGCCAAAGGTGATTTAAGGAGTCATTGTAAAAATTTGATTACTTTTTTCTTTTGTTTGTTCACTTTGCCACATTTGATTTGGAAAAAAAAAATAAAAAATAGAAAGTTTTAGATTAGACTGATTAACAATTTTGAATCGAAAAAAATCTGTCATCTCGAAAAAGACATAAAACTAATTCCGAAAACGAATCCTAAATACGAACTGAACAAATCAACCGAATTTAACAAAATTCAATAACTAGATTAACTAATCTAAACTAAACAAAACTAATTTTTTCGTCATACACATGTCTTATAGTGCCCTATTGTTGGTGTCACTGGGAGGAATAGTGCCTCATCATTGGTGTCACTGGGAGGAATAGTGAAAGGAATAGTGCTCCGTTGTTAGTGTCACTGGAAGAAATAGTGGGAGGAATAGTGCTCCGTTGTTAGTGTCACTGGGAGGAATAGTGGGAGGAATAGTGCTCCGTTGTTAGTGTCACTGGGAGGAATAGTGGGAGGAATAGTGCTCCGTTGTTATTGTCACTGGGAGGAATAGTGGGAGGAATAGTGCTCCGTTGTTAGTGTCACTGGGAGAAATAGTGGGAGGAATAGTGCTCCTTTGTTAGTGTCACTGGAAGAAATAGTGGGAGGAATAGTGCTCCGTTGTTAGTGTCACTGGGAGGAATAGTGGGAGGAATAGTGCTCCGTTGTTAGTGTCACTGGGAGGAATAGTGGGAGGAATAGTGCTCCGTTGTTAGTGTCACTGGGAGGAATAGTGGGAGGAATAGTGCTCCGTTGTTAGTGTCACTGGGAGAAATAGTGGGAGGAATAGTGCTCCTTTGTTAGTGTCACTGGGAGGGATAGTGCCTAGACGTGTGCAGTATGCTTAGTTCCAAATAAATATTTGGACAAATTTTTCGTTATTCGGTCTGGTATGGATCTTAAGAGGAACCCCCACGCCCCAAAAAATGGCGTGGGGGTTCCCCCCAAGATCCATACCAGACCCTTATCCGAGCACGCAGGTCAGGAAAAGGTGGGGGGTGTGAGCGAGCGCCCCCCCCCTCCTGGACCATACCAGGCCACATGCCCTCAACATGGCTACATCATCGGTTCCCCTTAAGATCCATACCAGACCGAAGGGTCTGGTATTGTCTTCGAGGGAAACCTCGTCCAAAACATTTTTTTACATTTTGGCGGGGTTCCCCTTCAAGATTCTCAGCACACAAGTCGCACCGCAAGTCGGATCATCTTGATCTGGTACGACTTCTATTCAAATCAATGGGCTCCCATAGGGAACCATTTATTTTGAATAGAGGCAGAGAAACGCGGCTGAAAGCTAGCGTGGCTAAACGCGCATTGACGCCAATGCAAAACCCGGAAAAAATTGCTGTTTTTTCCTGACGTCGGTACTAGCTTTACAGCTCGTTTTTTAATTTGTCCGTGGTATGAGACCTTATAATGTAATGCTGCAGCGCCTATTTTTTTTTAAAGGTAAGCTATAGTTCTACTTTCTTAGAAACTCTTCCTTTAGGAAGTTAAATTTTTCAGTTATAGTTACTTCTGTTATTATATTGGCTCAGCTATTTGTATAAGTAAGGTTCCCTATATCCAAAACATACAGTATGTTAAAATGAGAGGGAAAGCTTGCTCCTGGGTCTATGCAGAGTGCCAGTGGAGCTGTAGTACAGCCTGGCTGTATTTCTGTCAATAGCAAATGATAAGTTATGTCCTTGGCAGTATGGAGGAGGACGGTGCTAATTGCAGAAAAATGGCAGCAACACATATCTGCAAAGGCAGTTTTTCCCAACACTCCCTGCATAGTTCCCACGCTGATGGGAGGTCATTCCCAGGAAAGCCAATGCTGCCGGAGTAGCAGGCAAGTAAGCAAACACACACTTTCTACTGTTCAATGCTAAACTAACACAATTCCCTGACCACCACTTCACTGATGCCCTCCTCCATGCAAGAATGAGCAAGGATAGCATGCAAATTTGTGAAGCGTTCAATATTTATTCCTATGTTATTCATCTTCCCCTCTCTCTCTCTCTTTCTTCAGTTCAGTGTACATAAGATGATAATATGATATCAAGAACTGCTATGAAATACGCATTTTTTAAAATTTTGTACTAAGAAAAAATAAAATAAAAATTATGCTTTATACCTATCTAGCACACGGATCCTTTTCCCCCTCTTACCTTCTCAAGCAGGGGGAGAGGACACACCATGCCACATGCCCGTGTCCTCTAGGTTATAGAGGTCAGGCGGTGTTACATACTTGGGTCCTGCAGTTGAAAAGTCCCCTTCTTCTGGTTCTCCCCTCTATGTTTATAGAGGCGAGTCTTTAACTTTCCCCAATGAGGTCAATGTCCACACAACATATCAACTCCAACATAGATTTTATTTTATCTTGCTTCCAGGAACCAGAGAGTTGAAGTGAGAAGAAAGAGGTTAGCAGATAGAAATGGATTCAGGCACACTCTTGGCTTCGTCGCCACTCGTTCCCGAGTGGGTACAGCTCACCCAAATAGTCACTCAATAGCACTAGCAGCCGGCGTGATGCTGGAACAATGACTCAGTCCCCTCCAAGGACCAAGTCAAGGAGATCCCTCCTTTTTAAGCAGCAAACAGCTCCTCTAAGGAAGTCCGTGAAGCTAGGAATCCTTCCCTCTGACAGGTCACCAGGCCTTTCCTGAGTTAGTAATCTTTATCACTACCCTCTTGTTATGGGATCGATCCTTCTCCGGTTCCCCTTCAGTCAGAGCGGTCACCCCTCCAAGGTTCCCTGGGTTTCCTCAGCTTCTTCTATGGACTCAGTCAAAGGTACTGAGCCCATCCGGAACAACGTAGTCTCGAGCTAAAGGTGCCCGAGACTCCTCGATCATGATGGGGCGCACCCCCCCCATGAGGGGTAGCTCCCTCCTCGCATAAAATGGCCTCAGTGTAATGGTCATCCGGGCATGGGCCCCGGGAATTAGCTCCCTGTGTAATGGCGTCTGCCCCTTATATATCCTCTCCCGGCATGCACAGCAGGCCAGAACCGCCCACCAATGGCAGCCGAGAAAGGACATCCAATATCCACTCCATCACCTGTGGTTCAACCCCGGGTATAGGTGACAACACCACCTATACAACTAAAGGGGAACTGCACGCCAGGTGACACAGCAGCAAAGCAGAGTCCAAATAATCAAAAGACCCGAGCTAACTATTGCTCTGGTCACCCATAAATTTAGGTATAGCGGGGTTAAATTTGGGGACCCCGCTACACCTATTAGGGCTAAAGCTAGTCATACAAAAAACGAACAAATTGACACTGAATTCTGACAATAGTACTTGCTGCTCTCAGAATACACTGACCAGTAGCTGCAGCTGAAGATCAGGGAATATTTTCCAACATATCGCCTCAACAGAAGTCAATCAATTGATCAATAGCCACAGACTGTTTGAAATATTCGGCCGATCCCTGATGAACTGGCGGAATTTCAATCACTGGTCAGCTCAAGCTAGCACTTCACCAATCACCACTGCACATGTTAACTGCTTCACCACTGCACTTGTCCACAGACAGGCACTGCCCTTACACACCATTTTTTGTATTTGTACAGCTGATATGCCAACAATAGCAATAGTAACTATAAAGCATGAATAATGGACAAAATATATATAATAACACTGTATGAAACACGAAAATGTTCTATTAGTGATTGTTGTTTAAGGCTTGATGCCAAAATACAAAAAGTATTACTTATGGTAAGGGGTGAAATGTTTTCTAGGTATGTCTGTCTGGGAAATACTAACAAAGGTGTTTTTTCCTGCGCATTTTGCAGTGCTTTCGTGTTTTTTGAACACATGATTTTCACGCGTTTTGGATGCATGCGTTTTGCATTTTTTTTCGGCTAATAGGAAAGTATGACAGTTCTGTTCATGGAGTGCGACTTTGATGTGACTTTATACTCTGTGGCACTCAAGTCACATCAAAGTAGTACAGGAACCTTTATGTGTCCAAAGTCTTATGTTAGGGTTAGGGTTAAGGGCTAGGCTTAGGGTTAAGGGTTAGAGTTAGGAATAGATTTAGGGTTAGAGGTAAGCACTAGGGTTAGGGTTAGCGGTAATCACTAGGGTTAGGATTAGCAAATTAGTAAATGTACTACAGGGAAGCAAGAACTTGCACTCAAATTACTTAACTGTACCAGGTAACTTGCAAAATGATTTGAGCAAGATAAAAATACACAAAGCTTCAAGTTTTCAAATTTGGTTCAAATTATTTTTTTCAAATTTCCACTTAAAAATAGAGCATTATATAAGTCTATATAAGTACTGGGCTCATCTGTACCACTCATGCCCAGGAAGTGGTGCAGGAAATTGTAGATTCTAACTGCAATGTACCTGATGCTGGTGAAGGCAGGGAATCTGCTATTCCGACTCCCAGGGAATTAGCATGAAGGTAATCAATTCAATTAAAAATGAAACCTCTAAATGCTCCCCCTTTTTTCAATCCTGCACTGTTGATTCTCTATTCTTTTTGCATCCTTGTGTAGCGCTACCCCCAGTTAAGAGAGCCGCTGAATTTGTTTCGGGCCCTGAGTACAGCACCGCCAACCCCCGGCAATCTACTCGACCCACTGGCACAGTTAGTTTAAGGTTTATTATCTTATCACAATCTAGCGATATATGCACAATGATAACACACTGAGGGCAAAGTGTTAAAGTATAACTAGTTTACTTCAGTGTAAAAGGCATAGATTAACACATAACACATATATTGTCTGCAGAGCCCTGCAACGGTAAATATAGTACACACTGAGAATGCTGGCGATTACGCGCCAAGTGCAGCTATCCCTATCTATGCACCCTTATGGCGCAGCAACAAAAAAAGTTCTAACTCCTGGCCAGGCCTGACTCAGATATAACTTAGTCTCTTGGGGAACAAGTTCTTCGCATGCAGCTTGAACGGTGGTGCACATATAGAAAGAACAGTATTTGTAATCCACACGATAGGTAATAGAAGAACACTTCACCAGAGACTACACGATCCAGTTCTGCTACTAGTCTTCGGTGGAACAACAGATAAACTTGGTGGGCCAAGGCAGTCTCTAGGCCTAATCAAAGTAAAGTATTTCTCTTTCTGATTGAGCAGGTGGTCGCTCACCACTCCAGACGCGATCCCAGTCCGGGACTTCCACCGACGGTGTCTCTGCACACAGCGTCTGCAACGGCCAGGTCCCCGGTCGAACTGATGTCCGCAACTTGGAGAAGTCAGACGCCACCCGGGCTCGCAGTGGGGTGGAAGGCTCTCTGGAAGTTGTGCAAGGCCCTGGCCTCAGACCTTGTACTGCCGCAGATCCGCATGGGAAGACCTGTTGATAGCAGCACGGTGTCCAAAGAGGCCGAGCTCAGCCTCACCCTCCTCTTAAATAGTCTCACCCATTAGTCTCTGCGGTGGCTCAAATGCACCCTGGGTGCGAACGGGGTTATGGGTAACATAGTCCCGGGGCCTTAAAGGAGACCCCGCTACACTTGTTTTGCTGTTACTTCTAAAACCCCATCTAGAATGCAAGGTTAGAACTAGAGAGCTCTTATATCTTTGTGTCAGTGCCTGGACTTGAACCTGGGACCTCTGCTGTATCTGGCAATGACTCTTCTTACTGAGCTAAGTGAGATGCTAAACAGCACCCTATCTGATCCATTGGACAACTCTGCCTTGCGCCTTGACTTCTGCTGAACCTTGAACTCTTTGCTCCTCCCATGAACTCCCTGATTTAAGCCATGTCTCTGCACTTCCTGTTTGCCATATTATTGTGCTCTCTTCAGCCAGTATCTCACGCTTGTCTTCCCTGCTGACGTCCATATTGTGCTACCACTAGTTATCGACCCCTGACTTGTTGCTTGACTGTGCTTCTGCCTGATCCCAACCTGCACCTACTCGTTACTGACCTTTGGCTTGTTTTACTAACTATGCTTCTCTTTGATCCTAACCTGCTTTTCCACTTCTGGACCCCGACTTGCTCGCTTCCTGGTGGGGCAATCCTGAGGACCGCACCCTGGTACTAACATGCAGCAAAATCCATCTCCACCATCAGGAGCTCTGGTAAACACTGGTTAGTACTTAGACTCCGCACCTCAGGTAAGCCTGCATTATTCGCCAGAGTGACTGCCTGTGTACCTATCCTTCTGGTCGGTGGTAGTCCCACTACTGTTATAGCAATTGGTCTTCAAGCCAGGCCCCTGATCATGCTGTCATTCTCAATTACTTCACTTACTGCAAAGGGGACATATTTAAAGCTTGCTGCTAAGATTGCAGAACCTGGTGCCACTGTTGCTTTAAGAGGGGCCACCCCATCCCCTTCAATCTACTTCCCACTGCCAAAAGCATCAGCTGCAAGAGTCTGGAATATTAGCTAAATGCAGATTTCTGGAAACTATGAAGGAGCAGACACTACAGCAGATCACAATCAACAAAATCATTTTCTGGTCTTTAACAATATTCTAAAATAACAGCAAATATTTATGGCTCTCCAGATCTGAACAGACCCCAGCTGATGATCCAAAGCGCACACTTTGATTTTGCATTGTGAGGAACACCTGCCATCTCTTATGTCATGGGAATGTCTTGCCTGTTAGCCTTTCCTAACAAGCCGAGCTAAATCCAACGAACATTCCAAAAAGAGCACAATTACAATCTACATCAAACAGGTCCATGTCCTTCCCCATTTACTGTGTTTATCCACTGGGTTGCTAAGCAACAGTACAGTAACTAGGCTACTGTTATACAAATAGACTATACTGATGGAAATAGATAGATAGATAGATAGATAGATAGATAGATAGATAGATAGATAGATAGATAGATAGATAGATAGATAGATAGATAGATAGATAGAGAAACACACATACATTTCTGCTTTGTTTACAGTGGAACTAAATGTAAAAAATAATAATATGGGAACAGGCTTTTTTTTTTTGTAGTAAAGACATGCAATGCCTCTTCTGCAATAAAGTACACATACCTGCCCATTTGCAATCTTCTGTGGAATATACACTGAGCTGTGCATGTGCAGCTCAGTTTGCATTCCAGCACACTACCAGCGTACCAGGATAACTACACTTCTGCACATGTGCAGGAGTAACGTCATCCTGTGCCAGCCAATTTAAACGGCTAAAGACTGGCACCCCCCGTAGAACCCTGGAAGAAGATGCTGGTGAGGGACCTCGCAAGACTCAGACTATTCGAACAAAGGTAATAATTCATGCCTACTACCCCTCTCTCACGATCCGCTTCCACTCACAAAACTAATTAAATTCAAAATACTAACAACTTATAAAGCCATCCACAACTCCCCCAGCTACTGTACATCACTAACCTAGTTCAAATTATCAACCGTACCATTTTTTTCATTCCTTCCAAGACCTCCTGCTCTCTAGCTCCCTAGTCATCACCACCATGCTTGCCTCCAGGACTTCTCCCGAGCCTCTCTTCTCCCCCTCTGGAACACCCTACCTCAATCTGTTTGACTATCTCCTATTCTGTCCACTTTTAGACGATCACGGAAAACCCTTCTCTTCAGAGAAGCCTATCCCACCTCCACCTAACAACTGTACTTTTAATTTCTCCATCAGCTCATCCCTCACAGTTATTACGTTTTGTATCTCTTGACCCTCCCTCCTAGATTGTAAGCTCTAAAGAGCAGATCCCTCTGATTCCTACTGTATGAAATTGTATTGTAATTGTGCGGTCTGGCCTTATGCTGTAAAGCAGTGGTTCTCAACCTCAGTCCTCAAGTAACCCCAACAGGCCATATTTGCAAGTTTTCCTTTATTTTTCACAGGTGCTTTAAATCAGATTCAATGGCTTGGTATTTTGGACAGCTATTTTGTCTCAAGCCCCGTACACGCGACCAGGAGAACTGCCATGAGAGATTTTGGCCATGAAAACCGGCCGTGTGTATGCTTCATCGCAGTTTTACCAACAAAAAAACTACTGCGAATCGCGGTGGGAAAAAAGAGAGCTGGTTCTCTATTTTCCTGTCGAGATTCCAAGCGTTTTATTTTCCGCCAGATTTACTATGGGAAACACTGTGAGGCAGTGCCGATGGAGCATACACACGGCCAAGATTCCTGGCCAAAGCTCTCATGCCAGTTTTCCTGCCGGGAAACCCAGCTGTGTGTAGGGGGAAAAAGCTATCGAGCAGGTTCTCGGATTTCCCCTCGGTTTTCCCGGCTGACTTTTTACCGCCGGTAAAACCGATCGTGTGTACAGGGCTTAAGAGAAGTTCCCAAAACAAGGCCTGTTGGGGGTACTTGAGGACTGAGTTTGAGAACCACTGCTATAAAGTGCTGTGTAAACTGATGGCGCCATATAAATCCTGTATAATAATAATAATGCCTTTAGTATCAGTTTAAGAAATAATAAAGTAAGTGCCAAAGCTCTTTAGGGCTTACTGTTCTGAATACTCCATGTCACTGCCCTGCCTTTTAACTGCCAGCACACGTCACCCCATTGGTATCTTTCCCCTGAGCTCAACCCCTCCTGTGACCCCATCTGTCAACACATCTCCATCTCGTTGGTTTAAAGGAGTCCTTTAGGTAATCCCCCACCCTCCTGCATGCAGCCTGCCTGGTAAAACACTAAAGAAGTAATATACAGCGCTTACAGGTAGTGACAAAAATAAATAAAGTGCGATAGTGCATATAAATTAAATATCCCGTAAAACATCATCTTCTAAAGTGATCAGTGCAACATCGAAACAAACTTGAATCAATATCTTACAATATTTGTAGAACATACAAACTGTATCAGTTCCTTCCAGTTTATGTGAAACAATCATTGAAAAACGTCTATCAATATTTAAACTGAGCAACAGACTCCCCAATGTCCCAGACCTCTCGCTGTGTTATTCCATCTCCCCTTTGTACCATCTCCAAATTGTGCTTGTGATAAAAACATACAATTGGATGAACATTCACCAGATAGAGCAGTGGTTCTCAACCTGGGGGTCGGGACCCCCTAGGGGGTCGAATGACAATTTGCCAGGGGTCACCAAATCCTGGGCTGTTTCTGAAGCCTGCACCGCTCTCCCAGCCTTTTCGCAGCCGCCCATTTAGTTCACGGCATGGCTGGGGGGCAGAGACTAGAGGTCAGCTGACTGGTGAGAAATGTGAAGTGGGAGGGGCTGGAGGAGACCCTATCTCCTTATTTCGGCATAGGTGTTACTGCTTCGAGACACCACTGAGTCTGAAACACAGTGAAGCCAGAGACACAGTGAGTAACACTACCTGTGATTATAGTTGCCATTAAAAGTCCCCACTACAATTCTTGGATCAGCAGATGACCTTGATTAAGAGCACCTAAGTTGGCTGATCAGAACTCCCCCCACCCAACTGCCACTGCCACTGCCACTGATCCCACCCCCCCACCAGCACTGCCACTCATCCCAACTTCCCGCCAGCACTGCCACTCATCCTATTCCCCCCACCCCACCAAGGAGTAAGAGAAGGAATAAAAATAGAGAATACATGGAAGGGAGAGGAAAAGAGGGGGAGGAACAAAGAAAAGGGAGAGAAAGAATAAAAGAAAGAACAAGAAAGGCAGATTGAGAGAGGGATGGGGGGAAAAAACAGGAAATTACGATAGAGAGAGATAAAAGGGAAAGAAAGGAGAACAAAGAGAGTGGTACATCCTAAAATGTGCAAGAAGGGGTTTTAATACTGTACAAGTGGAAGGGACTCAGGGAGCGCTAAATGTCCATGGGTTAGGGGTGCAAATTACTTGTCTTGCCTTCGATGCTGACAACCCATGGTATGAAAATAATTTTTCTGTTAGGGGTCCCCACAACTTGGGAAATGTTATCAAGGGGTCCCGGCACTGGAAAGGTTGAGAACCACTGAGATAGAGAGACCCCTTACTCTGATAAGTGGATCATCTGCACTTTTTTAGTCCTCGTGTTCCAACTTACCATTCATACGAACCCCTCCATATATGTATAGGTTCGTAGAGGGCAGAGAACCTCATAGTGTAAAACCATATATTTAGAAAAAAATATTTAAAAACAGCAATGCACTAACCTGTTCCAGTGCCTGGTGGTATAACACCCTGTATCAATCTAGTTTAGCGGCTCCACCAGCCCTCCCTGCCCGGTGCAAGTGGTGTATAAGAAGACGTCTGAGTTCCTAAGCCCACCCAATATGTTTCATCATCAGGACGTCATCAGGAGAAATATAGGCGCTCTCACCTCGCACTCTATGTTATACTATTATTACCCTTCTTCCTATCTACTTACGCTAAGCCCACCCTTAACTCATGGTTATCCTTTACATCAATCATGACACTTTTGTACTACATTACTAATACAGCAATATTGAAGAACTTAAATTACAGCACAAATGACATTTAAAATAAGCAATTATTAAAATAAAGTACAGCAAAAATTCCCTCTATCTTCTCTATACAACTTCTAAACCTATAAAACATTTGTGTATGATTAAACCATAGAACCCCATTAGAACACATTTGTGTAATAACCTAAAAAAATAAAAAGATATAAAAATGTGATCAATAATACATTTAGTCAGATAAACATTAATTGCATCCCTGGTAAAACACTTGCCTTCCTCCCCACTCCTGTAATTTTTACTGTGCAGCCCTGCCCCCTATCTCAGCCAGCCCTGCCCATCGCCACCCAGGCTTTACAAGGAAAACATCTCAGGCAGGTCTTCCTCAAACTATGATTGTGCACTGTGGCCCCATTAATTATTATAGGTGAGCCATATTCTACTTACTACTGTAGATGGCTAGAGGCCACCATAGGACTAAATGGGGCCATGGTGCAAATAGGCAGTAGGAAGAGAACCATGCCAGAATGTTTTCTTTGGATAGCTTGTGTGGTGCAGGGCAGGGTAGCACAGTAAAGATCACTAGAATGGTGAGGAAGATGGGTATTTTTTCCGGGTAGGCTGTACTAGTTTACTGCCTTGAAAAAGTATTCATACCCCTTGACATTTTCTACATTTTGTCATATTACAACCAAACACGTACATTTATTTTATTGGGATTTTATGTGATAGACCAACACAAAGTGGTACATAATTGTGAAGTGGAAGGAAAATGATAACGGGTTTTCCACATTTTTTACAAACAAAATATCTGAAAAGTGTGATGTGCATTTGTATTCAGCCCCCTTTACTCTGATACCCCTACCTAAAATATAGTGGATCCAATTGCCTTCAGAAATCACCTAATTAGTAAATAGAGTCCACCTGTGTGTTATTTAATCTCAGTATAAATACAGTTTTGTGAAGCCCTCAGAGGTCTGTTAGAGAACCTTTGTGAACAAACAGCATCATGAAGGCCAAGGAACACACCAAACAGGTCAGGGATAAAGTTGTAGAAAAGTTAAAAGCAGGGTTAGGTTATAAAGACAATATCTCAACCTTTGAACATCTCACGGAGCACTGTTCAATCCATCACTCGAAAATGGAAAGAGTATGGCACAACTGCAAACCTACCAAGATATGGCCGTCCACCTAAACTGGCAGGCTGGGTAAGGAGAACATTAATCAGAGAAGCAGCCAAGAGGTCCATGGTAATTCTGGAGGAGCTGCAGAGATCCACAGCTCAGGTGGGAGAATCTGTCCACAGGACAACTATTAGTTGTGCACTCCACAAATCTGGCATTTATGGACGAGTGACAAGAAGAAAGCCATTGTTCAAAAAAAGCCAAAAGAAGTCCTGTTTGCAGTTTGCGAGAAGCCATGTGGGGGACCCAGCAAACATGTGGAAGAGGGTGCTCTGGTTAGATGAGACCAAAATTGAACTTTTTGGCCTAAAAGCAAAACACTGTGTGACCGAAAACTAATGCCGCGTACATACGACCGTTTTTCATAACGAGAAAAATGCAATTTTTTAGATTGGTCGTGAAAAACGGTCGTGTGTATGCTCCATAAATTAAGGGAGATATGTCGCGCACAGAAAAATGAAAAATGTGACAAAATGATAAAAAATTAATAAATGTGTAAATGAATAATCTTATATACAAATGTACATAAAATCCTATCTCTAAATAGAGTGAACACCTGTGAAGGAAAACATCCAAATACTCATACACAATATATATAAACTAATATGATGAATGAATCAAACTAGCGTACTAAATACTAGTAGCAATAATTGAAGAATTAATACATGTGAAATAAAGTGATGAGGAAGTCCATTATTTCAAGAAATTCCAAACACCAAAAGAAAAAAGTTCCAATGCACAAAACGATTGCTTCAAAAGGAAGAAACGGGAAACTTTAAAGAATGTTGAAAAAGAATAGTGCCCAAGAAAGTCCACAGATGTCAAAGGAAGCTACATCCACTGCGGTGAGTATGAATTTGAGATGGGTACTTTACCATAAAAGGTGGACCTCCACTGTGGCAAGGTCGAATAAGCCTGCAGATATCACCCTCTGCGGGGTACAAGTGTTGATCCCAAAGATGTCACGACTCCAAGATCCTGATGTTCCCTCTAACACTCACTGTGCTGTTTGATCCACTGGGGCTGGTATGATCAATTGTCCCAAAAAAAAAAAAAACGGACCTCCGAAGTAGATATAAGCACAAGAAAGAAGGGGAGAGGGACTCGAATAGTGTATTACCTCAATATATATTTAGGTCAGAGGTGCTGCTGCTGTTCTCCGCTGTAGAGTTGTCCATAGGCCTACAATAGCAGACCCAACTCCAGGATCACTCCCTGTATACTCCATGCTCCATAGCATTTTTCTCAACGAGAAAACTGCCCGAAAAAAAATTAGAACTTGCTCTATTTTTTCTCATCGTTTTTCACGTCGTTCTTTTTCACGTCGTGAAAAACGGTCGTGTGTACACTTTTACGAGGGGAAAAAAAAACGTGCATGCTCAGAATCAAGTATGAGACGGGAGCGCTCGTTCTGGTAAAACTAGCGTTCGTAATGGAGATAGCACATTCGTCACGCTGTAACGGACTGAAGAGCACGAGGCTGAAAAGCGCGAATCGTCTCTCACCAAACTTTACTGACACGAGGATCAGCAAATGCAGCCCAAAGGGTGGCGCCATTCGAATGGAACTTCCCCTTTATAGTGCCGTCGTACGTGTTGTACGTCACCACGCTTTGCTCAAGCGTTTTTTTTCATGAACGTGTGTATGCAAGGCAGGCTTGAGAGTAATCACAACGAGAAAAACATATTTTTTTTTGCATGACATGAATAACGGTCGTGTGTACGGGTGAAAACAGGGTGTATGGATGAAACAGGGTGATGGCAGCATCATGTTGTGGGGATGCTTTTCTTCAGCAGGGACAGGGAAGCTGATCAGAGTTGATGGGAAGATGGATGGAGCCTAATATAGGGAAATCTTAGAAGAAAATCTGTAATGTCGCATACACACGATCGGATTTTCCATTGGAAAAAACAGAATTCCGCTCAAGCTTGGCTTGCATACACACGGTCACACAAAAGTTCTCTGAACTTTCGACTGTCAAGAACGCGGTGACGTACAACACTACGACGGGCCGAAAAAATTAAGTTCAATGCTTCCGAGCATGCGTCGAATTGTTTTCGAGCATGCATCGGAATTTTGCGCGTCGGAATTGCTACAGATGATCGGAATTTCCGATTGGAATTTTTTCTGTCGGAAAATTTGAGAACCTGCTCTCAAATTTTTGCTGGCGGAAATTTCGACAGGAAAAGTACGATGGAGCCTACAAACGGTCGTAATTTCCGACCAAAAGCTCACATAGGACTTTTCTTGTCGGAATTTCAGATCGTGTGTACGCGGCATTAGAGTCTGAAAAAGACTTGAGACTGGGGTGGAGGTTCACCTTCCAGCAGAAAAACAATGCTAAACATACGGCCAGAGCTACAATGGAATGGTTTAGATCAAAGCATATTCATGTGTGTAGCACTACCCCCGTAGGAGCTGCTGGTTTGTTTTTGGGTTTGCACGTTACCTCTTTAGCTTCGCTGTCAGGGTAGGAAAGTCCATATTAAATGCAATGTCCACACAAAAGGTAAAACCTTCAACAGTCAGGCTTTATTCTTTTCTTCTGCAGTAAAACTTGAGAGAAAGTAGAAGGTAGGAGAAGAGTAGGGGAAGGTTCAGGCACGCGGTACAGAATGCACAAATCAGTTCAAAGTTCTTATCAATCCTTCACCACTCTCTCAGTAGAGTGGGTATTGCTCACCCAGATAGTCCCATCTCATATGGCCCAGCAGCCGGGATGATGCACGAACCAGTAACAAGACAGCCTCTGCCACAGACTGCTCAAGATGGAGTCAGTCTCTTCCACAGATCTTCTTTTAAAGATAATCAAATGGATAGTCCAGGAATCCTCTGCCACAGGATTTATAGTCCCAAACTTCCAGCCATGCAGCAAGAGAGCCTTTAAGGCGATCCGGCGAACTCCAGGGTTTTTAGTAGATTGGATCCCTCTTCAACAAGGTCACCAGGCCTCACCCGAGACATCAGCGCTTTGCCAGTCTCCTCCAGGGCAGGTCCTCCTCCAGTTTCCATCATCATGGCAGCTTCCTCCTATTTTGGATAGACAGCTTGGGATCCCCTCTTGGGATGTAGGCCCCAGCCAGACTAGCCGGGCCTACTCGATAGAGATGCAGCTCTGGGGCCAACGTAGCCCCGAGACCAGAATCACAAACACATACCTCGCCCGGAGGGCCACGAGGCGAAGGACCCCGAGCAATGGTGTCTGCCCCTTAAGTATCCCCTCCCAGCAGGCACAGCGGGTCGACCACTCTCATTGCACCGCTGCCGAGAAGGGTCACTCAATGCACCATGGTTTGCCTGTGTTCCAAAGGGTTCCTGAGGTGGTAACGCCACCTACAGGCAATAAGGGAAACTGCTATCAGGCAAACCACAACCAGAACAGAGGCAAATTTGTAAAAATTGACAGTCTTAGCCCAACTATGGGCTCAGACACCCTCAACTTTTATAATAGCGTCCCCACCATTGGGGTAGGGCGCTACATGTGTTAGAATGGCCCAGTCAAAGTCCAGACCTAAATCCAATAGAGAATCTGTGGCAAGACTTGAAAATTGCTGTTTACATCCAATCTGATTGAGCTTGAGCTATTTTGCAAAGAAAAATGGGCAAAAATGTCACTCTCTGCAAAGCTGGTAGGGACATACGCAAAAAGACTTGCAGCTGTAATTGCAGTGAAAGGTGGTTCTACAAAGTATTCTCAGGGGGGCTGAATACAAATGCACCCCACACTTTTCACATATTTATTTGTTTAAAAAAAAAAATGAAAACCATTTATCATTTTCCTTCCACTTCATAATTATGTGCCACCTTGTGTTGGTCTATTACATAAATCCCAATAAAATACATTTAAGTTTTTGGTTGTACCATGACAAAATGTGGAACATTTCAAGGGGTATGAATACTTTTTCAAAAGTTGTCCTTTAACCACTTCCCACCCAGTCAATAGCGAATTGACGTCCGGGAAGTGGTTGCAATATCGATACTGGACGTCATATGACGTCCTGCAGGATATTGCCTTGCGCGCGCCCGCGGGGGCGCGCAGCGCGGTGATCGGGGACGGCATGTGTCCCTCGGACACAGCGCTTCCCCGATCACGGTAAACAGCCAATTTCATTGGCTGTTTACCATGTGATCGGCTGTGTCAAAGTCACAGCCGATCACCTGTCAAAACAAACTCGGCGGCGCGCTCCGTGCGCGCCGCCACAGGCTTGCAGAGCGGGGATCGGGGAAGGCGAGTGTCCCTTGGACACAGCGCGTCCCCGATCAGAGTAAACAGCCAATGAATTGGCTGTTTACCACGTGACCGGCTGTGTCCAATCACAGCCGGTCACAAATGTAAACAAACTCCACAGGAGTTACTACCTGATCCCTGCTCTCTCCTCACACACCGATCTGTGAGGAGAGAGAAGAGATCAGTAAGTTAGCTCAGTGTAGTTTGTCTACATAAGTTTACAGTGCACAACACGCCCCCCCCCATAAAGAGGACCTGTCACACAGCCCAGCACATCAATCAGCCCAGCCAATCAGCCCATCTGTCAATCAGCCCATCTGTCAATCAGCCCATCTGTCAATCAATCAGCCCATCTGTCAATCAATCAGCCCATCTGTCAATCAATTAGCCCATCTGTCAATCAATCACCCCACCTGTCAATCAATCACCCCATCTGTCAATCAATCAACCCATCTGTCAATCAATCAATCAGCCCATCTGTCAATCAATCAGCCCATCTGTCAATCATGTGTCACAGGCCCACCTCCATCGGTACCGCCATTGGCACCGCCACACAGGCTACCAGTACCGCCATCGGTACCAGTACCACCACCAGTACCGCCACCAGGCCCAGCATCTATACTGCCACACAGGCCCGCTACCAGTATCACCACTAGTGCCGCCATCGGTACCACCACCAGTACCACCACCCGTACCACCGTCGGTAGTGCCACCACCACCTGTACCACCACCTGTACTGCCATCGGTACCATCACCACCCGTACCACCACCACCTGTACCGCCATCGGTACCACCACCACCCATACTGCCATCGCTACCACCACCACCCGTACCGCCACCTGTACCGCCATCGGTACCGCCGCCACCACCACCACCCGTACCGCCATCGGTACCACCACCACCTGTACCGCCATTGGTACCACCACCACCCATACCGCCATCGGTACCACCACACAGGCCCACCACTAATACCTCCATCGGTACTACCACACAGACCGCCACCACTACCACCAGCAGTACCATTACACAGGCCCACCAATAAGCACTGCCATAATGTCCCAAAGGGTTTACACACCTGAGGAGGCATATGCCATTCTTGCCATGTCGGATGATGAGAGCAGCGGGGAGCTCCCATTATCCGATTCTGGTTCGGAATACGAGCCAGTGGAGGATAGTGGCTCAGAGTCCGAGTCCCCGGAGGAAACCGTCCCTCCCAAAAGAATGCGATCGGCACCAAGATCAGCACCAAGATCAGCACCAAGATCAGGAGAACTGCCCACCACCAGCAGCGCCATACCCCAGGAAGAGGAGCCCAGTACAAGCAATGGAAATGCACGCCCAACCCGAAGAATCCAGCCCCAATCCTACCTTCCCGATGCCCTGGCAAACCCCTTATGGTTGCCTGCCAACTCAGGATCCGCTATCATCCCCCCTTTCACCGCACAGCCAGGTGTGCAGCCCGACACTACAAATTTTTCTAAATTTGATTATTTTGGTTTATTTTTCCCACAAGATTTGCTGCAGAATATAGTGGATCAAACGAATCTGTATGCATCCCAATTTATTGCTGCCAACCCTGATTCTTCCTACGCCCGCATGTTCCAGTGGCGGCGTCTAACATTGGAGGAATTTAAATTATTTTTGGGCCTTATGTTCAATATGGGGCTTACAAAAAAGAACGAAGTCCATTCATATTGGTCCAAACGCCCCATCCAACACATGCCCATATATTCCGCTGTCATGTCCAGGAAAAGATACGACATGATTATGCGCTTTCTCCACTTCAATGACAATTCACAGTGCCCTCCCCGAGATCATCCCAACTACGACAAATTGTACAAGATACGCCCCCTAATCAATGCCTTTTCCCAGCGATTTGAAGAAGTTTTCATCCCAGACCAAAAAATTTGTGTGGACGAGTCCCTCGTACATTTCACCGGCCGACTGCAGTTCAAGCAGTACATACCAAGCAAGAGAGCCAGGTATGGGTTAAAATTAAATAAATTATGTGATCGAGCCACTGGATACGTCTGCAAATTCAGGATCTACGAAGGCCAGGGCCGTTTGAAGGAATTTGGGGGCCCCAAGCAAAATGGACTTGGAGGCCCCCCCCCCCCGCAAAGCCTACAGGAACCACAGCATAGCGATACAGTTTATCCTGGCAGGAGATGACACACAAACACATCCTAGCAGGGCAGGGAGGGTTCATGCTGGGACTGGAAATCATGTGACACCCCCCCCCCAAAAGTGAGGAACTACAGGTCCCAGCATGAGCCCCTCAGAGCTGACTACTGCTCCAGTCCTGCCCAGTGCCCACATAAGGGTGGTCACTGGGCAGTACTGGAGCAGGAGTCAGCTCTGAGGGGTTCATGCTGGGACCTGTAGTTCTTAATTTTTGGGGGGGTCACATGATTTTAAGTCCCAGCATGAACCCTCCCTGCTCTGCTAGGATGTGTTTGTGTGTCCTGAGGGGTTCAGCTGGGACCTGTAGTTCTTCAGTTTTGGGGGGGGTCACATGATTTCAAGTCCCACAATGAACCCTCCCTGCCCTGCTAGGATGTGTTTGTGTGTCCTATCCTGGCAGGGCAGGGAGGGTTCATGCTGGGACTGGAAATCATGTGACCCCCCTCCCCCAAAAGTGAAGAACTACAGGTCCCAGCATGAACCCCTCAGAGCTGACTACTGCTCCAGTCCTGCCCAGTGCAGTGCCCACCCCTTATGATGTGTTGGTCAGTGCTGTGCTGACAATGGTGAGTGAGCAATGCTTACTTGCCTGCTTTCTACAGCTGGCTGAAATCTGTCTCACTCTGTCACGTCTTTCTGTGTTCTTCAGACTTCAGCACAGCAGCATGCCGCTGCCTGAGTGGCTAGACAGTGTGCCTCGAGGACAGAGCGGGAGGAGGAGGAGGAGGAGGGTGGACTCGGAGGCGGAGCTAGCTAGAAGATCTTTCCTCCGCTGCCTGTGATAGGCACAGCTCTGCCTCTCTCCTGCTCTGCTAGTGACGTCACTGGTTGCTACAAGCCAAGCGGGCTTCACGTAGCAACCAGCAGAGACAGTGCCAGCTAGCTAGGCTAGGGGGGTCCACAGCCACTGTCAGATCGATCGTGCATTTGATTTAGATCGACCCAGGGCGGCATTAGAAATCCAGGACAGTGACAGGCAGCAGGCAGGCATTCTAGGCTGGGGCCCCAGGCCAGCTGGGGCCCCAGGCAATTGCTTGTTTTGCCTGTCCTGTTCCGACGGCCCTGACGAAGGCAAAGACTCCCAGCTCCAGCCCCGTGATTGCCCCACATATATTGGAACCAGTGGGAAAATTGTCTGGGAGTTGGCATACCCCCTGTTCGGAAAAGGTTACCATTTATATGTTGATAATTATTATACCAGCCTGCCCCTTTTTCGCCACCTTTACAGTAAACAAACCCCGGCCTGCGGTACCTTCAAAAAAAACCGTAAGGGATTCCCACAAAATTTATTGACAAAAAAAATGCGACCTGGAGAATCGGCATCCATGAGGAACGAGGAGGTGTTGGCCATGAAGTGGAGGGACAAGAAAGATGTCCACATCCTCTCTACGATCCACAATGACACCATGGTGGAGATCCCAAGAAGACGCGGCTCCGTTGTAAAGCCTGAATGTGTCCACGACTACAATTTGTACATGGGGGGGGGGGGTGGATTTAAACAACCAGATGCTACAGCCCTACTTATCAACCAGAAAGTCCCATTATTGGCACAAAAAAGTTGCGTTTCACCTGTTTCACATGGCCCTTTTTAATTTGTTTGTCTGCTACCAAAAAGCAACTCAAAATCACTGACTCCACTACCTCCAATATATCGAAGATATCATCGATAGGATAGGATAGGACACCTCTGCCTCCTACCTGGACCTGTGCTTTGGCTGTGCTCTGGCTGTGCTGACAGTATCTCTGCCTGTGCGAACTATGGACAGTATTCCTGCCTGCTGCCTGGATGATTGCTTTTGCTGTCGCTGACCTCATCCCTGCCTGCTGCCTGGACCGATGCTCTCCTCTGTGGACCACTGCACTTCTAAAACCACAGGTAATCTTTTGTTATTTGGTATGTACCTGCTATGTGTTAGATATATGAAGGGCCTTCAAAAATGTGATCGGTAGTCAGAAAATGATATGTGCAATTAATGCTGCTAGAATGCCTGGAGGTGCTACTTGGATGTTGGGCCTCTGTATGTGGCCAGGCTGTGTAAAAGTCTCAAACATGTGGTATCGCCATACTCAGGAGGAGTAGCAGAATGCATTTTGGGGTGTAAATTTTGCTATGTACATATTATGTGTTAGAAATATCTTATAAATTGACAACTTTGTGTAAAAAAAATGCATTTTAATTTTTTCTCCACATTTTCCAAAACCTTCTGGAAAAAAATGAACTGTTCAAAAGACTCATAATGCCTCATAGATTATACGTTGGGGTGTGTGCTTTCAAAAATGGGGTCATTTTGTGGAAAATTCTATTGTCCTGGTGCTCCAGGGCCTTCAAAATTGTAATAGGTGGTTGAGAAAGGATATGTGCGATTTATGCTTGTAGAACGCCTGAAAGTGCTACTTCAATGTTGGGCCTCTGTATATGGCCAGGCTGTGTAAAAGTCTCACACATGTGGTATCGCTATACTCAGGAGGAGTAGAAGAATGCATTTTGGGGTGTTATTTTTGCTATGTATATGCTATGCGCTAGAAATATCTTATAAATGGACAACTTTGTGTAAAAAAAATGCATTTTCATTTTTTCTCCACATTTTCCAAAACCTTCTGGAAAAAAATGAACCGTTCAAAAGACTCATAATGCTTCATAGATTATACGTTGGGGTGTGTGCTTTCCAAAATTGGGTCATTTTGTGGAAAATTCTATTGTCCTGGTGCTCCAGGGCCTTCAAAATTGTAATAGGTGGTTGAAAAAGGATATGTGCGATTTATGCTTGTAGAACGCCTGAAAGTGCTACTTCAATGTTGGGCCTCTGTATATGGCCAGGCTGTGTAAAAGTCTCACACATGTGGTATCGCTATACTCAGGAGGAGTAGCAGAATGTATTTTGGGGTGTAGTTGCAATTATGCATATGCTGTGTGAGAGAAAAAAACTGTTAATATGACCAGTTTGTGTAAAAAAAAAAAAAAAAATTAATTTTCCCAAGAATTGTGGGAAAAAAATACAACTTCAAAAAACTCACCACGCCTCTTAGTAAATACCTTGGACTGTCTACTTTCCAAAAAGGGGTAATTTTGGGGTATTTGTACTTTCCTCGCTTGTTAGTGTCTCAAGAAATGAGATATCCCTTCAGTACATCAGGCGTGATCAGATGTGATAAATTTTCAGTGATTGCCACCATAGTTTGTAGACTCTATAACTTTCACAAAGACCAAATAATATACACTAATTTGGGTTCATTTTACCAAAGATATGTAGCAGTATACATTTTGGCACAAATTTATGAAGAAAAATTACTTATTTGCAAAATTTTACAATAGAAACTAAAAAAAAGTGTTTTTTTTAAAAAAAAATTGCTGTTTTTTTGCTTATATCACAAAAAATAAAAAACCCAGTGGCGATTAAATACCACCGAAAGAAAGCTCTATTTGTGAGAAGAAAATGATAAAAATTTTGTTTGGATACAGTGTAGCATGACTGAGTAATTGTCATTCAAAGTGTGAGAGTACTGAAAGCTGAAAATTGGTCTGGGCGGGAAGGTGCATAAGTGCATGGTATTGAAGTGGTTAAAGAGCAGGAACCTATGCCAGCCTGATATTGACCATTTAGTAGCTCAATAAAAAAGTACATTTTAGGTGATTACACCAACTGAACTAAAAAGTAATAATCTAAAGGGAATCTTTTATATACCATAGTCGAGTTTCTCAAGCTACTCCAGCTGTAACTGGAATGACTAGGGATGAGCTTCGTGTTCGAGTCGAACATACGTTCGACTCGAACATCGGCTGTTCGATCGTTCGACGAAGATCGAACGATTTGGGCCGTTCGCGCCAAATTCGAGTGACGCGAACGGCCCACAATGCACTACGCCATCGCAGTGTCATCCAGGCGCTGTGATTGGCCAAGCATGCACTGTGACCCCGCATGCTTGGCCAATCACAGCGCCGGCAGCGAGGAGAGCAATGATTGGCCACAGGCAGGATGCCTGTGGCCAATTATTGCTGAGGGTGTTTAGTACACGCCCCACACTATAAAAGGCCGCCAGCACGGCGGCCTAGTGTAGTGTGTTCCGGAGCAGGGAAAGAGAAGCATAGGCAGGGACAGTGACATTTAATTTTTTTTGCTTAACCTGGATTCCTTTAGTTTAGGGAAAGAGAAGGATAGGTAGGGAGAGTGTCAGTGTGTTTTACTGTGCGAATCCTTGTTTCTAGGGACAGGGAAGGACAGTGAGGGAATTCTCCTTGTGCTATAGTGTGCTTTAAAAAAACATTTTTTCTAGGGACAGAAAACTATAGGTAGGGAGAGTGTCAGTGTGTTTTACTGTGCGAATCCTTGTTTCTAGGGACAGGGAAGGACAGTGAGGGAATTCTCCTTGTGCTATAGTGTGCTTTAAAAAAACATTTTTTCTAGGGACAGAAAACTATAGGTAGGGAGAGTGTCAGTGTGTTTTACTGTGCGAATCCTTGTTTCTAGGGACAGGGAAGGACAGTGAGGGAATTCTCCTTGTGCTATAGTGTGCTTTAAAAAAACATTTTTTCTAGGGACAGAAAACTATAGGTAGGGAGAGTGTCAGTGTGTTTTACTGTGCGAATCCTTGTTTCTAGGGACAGGGAAGGA
This sequence comes from Rana muscosa, assembly GCA_029206835.1. Lineage (NCBI taxonomy): Eukaryota > Metazoa > Chordata > Amphibia > Anura > Ranidae > Rana > Rana muscosa. The sequence continues at coordinate 137,261,746 of CM055118.1, forward strand.
CAGTGAGGGAATTCTCCTTGTGCTATAGTGTGCTTTAAAAAAACATTTTTTCTAGGGACAGAAAACTATAGGTAGGAAGAGTGTCAGTTTCTTTCACTGTGATAATCCTTGTTTCTAGGGACAGGGAAGGACAGTGAGGGAATTCTCCTTGTGCTATAGTGTGCTTTAAAAAAAACATTTTTTCTAGGGACAGAAAACTATAGGTAGGGAGAGTGTCAGTGTGTTTTACTGTGCGAATCCTTGTTTCTAGGGACAGGGAAGGACAGTGAGGGAATTCTCCTTGTGCTATAGTGTGCTTTAAAAAAACATTTTTTCTAGGGACAGAAAACTATAGGTAGGAAGAGTGTCAGTTTCTTTCACTGTGATAATCCTTGTTTGTAGGGACAGGGAAGGACAGTGAGGGAAATTCTCCTTGTGCTATAGTGTGCTTTAAAAAAACATTTTTTCTAGGGACAGAAAACTATAGGTAGGGAGAGTGTCAGTGTGTTTTACTGTGCGAATCCTTGTTTCTAGGGACAGGGAAGGACAGTGAGGGAATTCTCCTTGTGCTATAGTGTGCTTTAAAAAAACATTTTTTCTAGGGACAGAAAACTATAGGTAGGAAGAGTGTCAGTTTCTTTCACTGTGATAATCCTTGTTTCTAGGGACAGGGAAGGAAAGTGAGGAAAATTCTCCTTGTGCTATAGTGTGCTTTAAAAAAACATTTTTTCTAGGGACAGAAAACTATAGGTAGGGAGAGTGTCAGTGTGTTTTACTGTGCGAATCCTTGTTTCTAGGGACAGGGAAGGAAAGTGAGGAAAATTCTCCTTGTGCTATAGTGTGCTTTAAAAAAACATTTTTTCTAGGGACAGAAAACTATAGGTAGGAAGAGTGTCAGTTTATTTCACTGTGATAATCCTTGTTTCTAGGGACAGGGAAGGACAGTGAGGGAAATTCTCCTTGTGCTATAGTGTGCTTTAAAAAAACATTTTTTCTAGGGACAGAAAACTATAGGTAGGAAGAGTGTCAGTTTCTTTCACTGTGATAATCCTTGTTTCTAGGGACAGGGAAGGAAAGTGAGGAAAATTCTCCTTGTGCTATAGTGTGCTTTAAAAAAACATTTTTTCTAGGGACAGAAAACTATAGGTAGGGAGAGTGTCAGTGTGTTTTACTGTGCGAATCCTTGTTTCTAGGGACAGGGAAGGACAGTGAGGGAAATTCTCCTTGTGCTATAGTGTGCTTTAAAAAAACATTTTTTCTAGGGACAGAAAACTATAGGTAGGAAGAGTGTCAGTTTCTTTCACTGTGATAATCCTTGTTTCTAGGGACAGGGAAGGACAGTGAGGGAAATTCTCCTTGTGCTATAGTGTGCTTTAAAAAAACATTTTTTCTAGGGACAGAAAACTATAGGTAGGAAGAGTGTCAGTTTCTTTCACTGTGATAATCCTTGTTTCTAGGGACAGGGAAGGACAGTGAGGGAAATTCTCCTTGTGCTATAGTGTGCTTTAAAAAAACATTTTTTCTAGGGACAGAAAACTATAGGTAGGAAGAGTGTCAGTTTCTTTCACTGTGATAATCCTTGTTTCTAGGGACAGGGAAGGAAAGTGAGGAAAATTCTCCTTGTGCTATAGTGTGCTTTAAAAAAACATTTTTTCTAGGGACAGAAAACTATAGGTAGGGAGAGTGTCAGTTTCTTTCACTGTGATAATCCTTGTTTCTAGGGACAGGGAAGGACAGTGAGGGAAATTCTCCTTGTGCTATAGTGTGCTAAAGCATTCCTCATCAACCATCTTTGAAATCCTTGTTTTTTTAGACAGTCAGGGAAATTGTCGTTGTGCTATTCTGTGCAAAAGCAATCATCCTCAACCATATTTAGAAATCCTTAAGTAAAGGGACAGAGAAGGACACCTGAAGGTAGCCCTTATTGCTTTTTTCCCATCTCCCTGCAGGCCATCTATTAGAATGTCTGGAAGGCAAACAAGGAGAGGCAGACAGTCAGGAGGCAATAAAAGAGGGCAAGCAGGCTCTGTGTCTGGGGGCAACAGTGCTGGTCGTGGACGCGGTGCATTGTCATCAGCACATGGCCATGGGACACGCTTGTCCTTCTTTTCGGCAGCTGGACATGTTGAGCCACATCATGCCGAAGATTTGGTAGAGTGGATGACCAAGCCCTCCTCCTCCTCCTCATCCTCTCTCACCCAGGCTCAGGGTACTGGAAAAGCAGCTGCCAAAGCGTCCTCTTCCCTGGTATCAATGTCAGACTCATCATCAGTCACTCCTTCCCTAGACCCACCATGTCCTCCTCCTGAGGAGTCCCCCGAACTGTTTGAGCACAGTGTTGGGTACATGCTCCAGAAGGATGCCCAGCGTTTCGAAGGGTCTGATGATGAAACCCAGCTACAGGAAGGCAGTAGCGTGAGAGCAGACAGAGGGGATGCTCAAGAAGGACACCAATCTGGCAGTCATGTTCCAGCAGCTGCAGCATACTGCCAGATTGGCTCCAGTGATGAGGAGGGAGGGGATGATGAGGTCACTGACTCCACGTGGGTGCCTAATAGGAGAGAGGAGGAGGAGGAGGATGAGGAGGAGGCACATCTCCAACGAGGCAGGATGCCCTTTGGTGGCCAGCGTAAGGGCAGTACACCGACGGAATCACACCGCAGAGCTCCGCCTGTGCAGGGCGCTGCCTCTGCCCGTCATTCAAAAAGTTCTTTGGTGTGGGCCTTTTTTGAGGCTAGTGCATCAGATCGCACAGCTGCTGTTTGCAACATATGTCTCAAGCGTATATCGCGTGGCCAAAACATCAGCAGCTTGGGTACCACATGCCTGACCAGACATATGTTGACCTGCCATGCAGCTCATTGGCAAGCCTACCTCAAAGACCCACACCAAAGAACAAAGCGGACCTCTCCTTGCACCGCATCAGCTGGGATCTCCAACCCCACTATAACTTCAGTCCTCTCTGAAACATGCACTGAGAGGAATGAAGGTGTAGAATTAGGTGTGTCACAGCCAAGTACTTGCGGCCACTCTGCTAGCAGTACACCGACGTCCGATTCTAGCAGGCAAATTTCCCTGCCCCAGCTGCTGGACCGTCGAAAGAAGTTCACTCCCAGCCATCCACATGCCCAGCGGTTGAATGCTAGCTTGGCTAAATTGCTAGCGCTTCAACTGCTGCCTTTTCAGTTGGTAGACTCGGCCCCCTTCCGTGAGTTTGTGCAATGTGCGGTTCCTCAGTGGCAGGTTCCCAAACGCCACTTTTTCTCACGGAAGGCTATTCCGGCTCTCTACCGGCATGTGGAAGGCAATGTCTTGGCCTCGCTGGACAGGGCGGTCAGCGGTAAGGTGCATATTAACGCTGACTCATGGTCCAGCAGGCATGGACAGGGACGTTACCTTTCTTTCACGGCCCATTGGGTCACTCTTTTGGCAGCTGGGAAGGATGCAGGACAAGGTGCAGTAGTGTTGGAGGTTGTTCCACCGCCACGCCTCCAAAATGCTACTACTGGTTGTGACACACCTCTCTCCTCCACCCCCTCCTCTTCTTCTTCCTCCATGGCCTCTTCCTGTGGTTTGTCCTCGGAACCAGCGGTGCTCCGTAGGCGTTCAAGGGGCTACGCAAGTACGCAGGCAAAAAGATGCCATGCCGTGCTTGCGCTGGTGTGTTTGGGGGACAGAAGCCACACTGGGGCAGAGGTCCTGTCTGCTCTGCAGGGCCAGGCCGAGAGGTGGTTGACGCCACGCCAGCTTAAGCCAGGAATGGTGGTTTGCGACAATGGCACCAACCTCCTCTCCGCCCTCCGACAGGGACAACTGACCCATGTGCCCTGTGTGGCTCACGTCCTTAACCTGGTGGTGCAGCGGTTCTTGGGCAGGTACCCGGGCTTACAGGATGTCCTGAGGCAGGCCAGGAAAGTCTGTGTGCATTTCCGCAGATCTTATAATGCCAGTGCTCGCCTGGCTGAGCTGCAAAAGGAGTTGAACCTGCCCAAGAACTGCCTTATATGTGACATGCCCACCAGGTGGAACTCAACGTTGGCCATGCTGCAGCGGCTGCACACGCAGCAGAGGGCCATCAATGAGTACCTGTGCGACTACGGCACCAGGACAGGGTCAGGGGAGCTTGTTTTTTTTTCTCCACGCCAGTGGGGCATGATCAGGGATGCATGCACTGTCCTGGCATTTGAGGAGGCCACGAGGATGGTGAGCAGTGACAGTGCATGCATCAGTGACACTGTACCTCTTGTCCACCTGTTGGAGCACACGCTGCGTGGAATAATGGACAGGGCACTTGAGGCAGAACAGAGGCAGGAAGAGGAGGACTTCCTTGCCTCTCAAGGTCCCCTTTACCCAGACAGTGTTCCTTCTGTCCCACCCATCGCACAGGAAGAGGAGGAGGAGGAGGAGGAGGAGGATTGTGTCAGCATGGAGGTGGAGGCTGGCACTCAGCATCATCAGCAGCAGTCTTTTAGGGATGATTTACAGTCCCAAGAAACCAGTGGACTTGTAGGTGGCTGGGAGGAGGTGGCTGCGGATCATGTCGTCCTTAGTGACCCAGAGGACTCCGGAGCGAATTCCTCAGCAAACCTACGCTGCATGGCCTCCCTGATCCTGCAAAGTCTGCGGAAGGATCCTCGTATTCTTCGGATCAAGGAGAGGGACCATTACTGGCTGGCCACTCTCCTTGATCCACAGTACAAGGGTAAGGTTGCGGACCTTATGTTACCGTCGCAGAGGGAGCAGAGGATGAGACAACTCCGGGAGGCCTTGCAGAAAGGGAAGGTGGCCGTCTGACCGATGCGTTCAGACAATTCTTTAGTCCGCAGCCCCAAAGTATGATCGGTTCCAGCAACCATCGCCAGTGTCTGATAAACATGGTGCAGGAATATCTAGGGGAAGGTGGCCGTCTGACCGATGCATTCAGACAATTCTTTAGTCCGCAGCCCCAAAGTATGATCGGTTCCAGCAACCATCGCCAGCGTCTGATAAACATGGTGCAGGAATATCTAGGGGCAAGGTCAGACTTGGACACCTTCCCCACCGAAAATCCTCTGGCTTACTGGGTCTTGAGGATGGATCACTGGCCAGAGCTTGCACAGTATGCAATTGAGCTACTGGCCTGTCCTGCATCCAGCGTTCTTTCAGAACGCACATTCAGTGCTGCTGGAGGATTTGTCACGGATCACAGGGTGCGCCTGTCCACCGACTCGGTTGATCGACTGACTTTCATCAAGATGAACCAGTCTTGGATCACCACCAGCTACCACACACCTGATGCTGATATAACAGACTAATTGATTTTAACATGTCACATCCCTTCAAGACTGATGCTGATGCTGAGTGCCTGTGCTGTTATGTTGACTGGCTATCCTCCTCCTCCGAGTCCTCAATGATACGATTGATGATGATAGCTTGGAAGATCATTTTTGTTTATGGGTGCCGCCACCAGTGGCTAAGGCCCAATTTTTCAGCCCCTGTTTTACAGGGGCGTGTAATTACAATTTTTTTAGCAATAATTTGCCATAGGGCTCATTGCTGTGCTCCAAGTACAGTATCTGTGAGGGGTTGGAGTGTTGTGGCACCAGTGCCTAAGGCCCAATTTTTCAGCCCCTGTTTAACAGGGGCGTGTCATTACAATTTTTGAAGCAATACTTTGCAACAGGGCTCATTGCTGTGCTCCAAGTACAGTATCTGTGAGGGGTTGTAGTGTTGTGCCACCAGTGCCTAAGGCCCAATTTTTCAGCCCCTGTTCAACAGGGGCATGCAATTACAATTCTTGATCTAATAATTCACAGCAGGGCCCATTGCTGCACCCACCAAGAGTAACTCTGAGGGCTTACAGTGTTGTGGCAACGCCACCACCACCACCACCACGAAAGGCCCAATTTTTCAGCCCCTGTTCAAAAGGGGCATGTAATTACAATTCTTGATCTAATAATTCACAGCAGGGCCCATTGCTGCACTCACCAAGAGTAACTCTGAGGGCTTACAGTGTTGTGGCAACGCCACCACCACCACGAAAGGCCCAATTTTTCAGCCCCTGTTCAAAAGGGGCATGTAATTACAATTCTTGATCTAATAATTCACAGCAGGGCCCATTCCTGCACCCACCAAGAGTAACTCTGAGGGCTTACAGTGTTGTGGCAACGCCACCACCACCACCACCACGAAAGGCCCAATTTTTCAGCCCCTGTTCAAAAGGGGCATGTAATTACAATTCTTGATCTAATAATTCACAGCAGGGCCCATTCCTGCACCCACCAAGAGTAACTCTGAGGGCTTACAGTGTTGTGGCAACACCACCACCACCACCACCACCACGAAAGGCCCAATTTTTCAGCCCCTGTTCAACAGGGGCATGCAATTACAATTCTTGATCTAATAATTCACAGCAGGGCCCATTCCTGCACCCACCAAGAGTAACTCTGAGGGCTTACAGTGTTGTGGCAACACCACCACCACCACCACCACCACGAAAGGCCCAATTTTTCAGCCCCTGTTCAACAGGGGCATGCAATTACAATTCTTGATCTAATAATTCACAGCAGGGCCCATTGCTGCACCCACCAAGAGTAACTGTCAGGGCTTACAGTGTTGTGGCACCAGCACCACCATCAAAGGCCCAATTTTTACTACCACTGTTCAACAATTATATGTAATTAAAATTCCTGATATAATAGTTGACAGCAGGGCGTTCCAGCACCAACCAAGAGTAACTGTGAGTGCTTACAGTGTTGTGCCAACACCAACAACTAAGGGGCCTATTTCTGCAGAGTATATACGGCAGGTCCCTACTTTCAAACATCCAACTTACAAACGACTCCTACTTGCAAACGCAAGAAGACAACAGGAAGTGAGAGGAAATCTACCACTAGGAAGGAAAATTCTCTCCTGTAAGAATAAATATGGGAGAAAGGTGTCTCCTCTGTACTGATGCTTTATCAGCAATCCTTGTTTCAAGAAAAACACCACATTTCAAAAACAGTTGTCATTGGGACGGAAAGTGAGGTGAAATGTTCTGAACAGGGGCACAGACAGCAAAACAAATGTTACAGGGGTGATAACCCTTACCTATGTTTTCCAAAAAGTTTAAAAATAGATTTTTGGGCTGGAGCTACACTTCAACAATGTACCTGTTCAAAATTACAAACAGATTCTACATAAGAACAAACCTACAGTCCCTGTCTTGTATGCACCGCCTGTATACGGCTGTTCAGAGTATATAGGGCCTTTTTTATTTTATGTGCGGGGTTCCCCTTAATATCCATACAAGACCCAAAGGGGCTGGTAATGGGCTGGGGTAGGGGGGGGGGGGGTCATGGGGTAGCTATGCCATTTTTCTTAAAGATTTTCATCCATATTACCGGGACCAGACATTACATTAAAGCCGCAAGCAGTTTTAAATGGCTTTTTTTTCCTTTAGAAGTGTCATTTTGTGCAGGGACAGTTCTAAACACGGGAAACACGTGGCACTTCACAGGCATACTTTAGACACCCCCCAGGTACGATATTTAAAGGAATATTTGACTTTTTTTTTTCACTTTATGCATCATTAAAATGACTGCTCCCGAAAAACGACCGTTTTTAAAACTTCTTTTTGCATTGATACATGTCCCCTGGTGCACAACCCGGGTTCCCAAACCCTTTTTAGGGCAATAACATGCATAATAGTTATTATAATTAGCACTTTAGAATTCGAACGTTCGCATCCATTGTATTTAATAGGGTTCTAATGTTCGTACGAACTTTCGGTCCGTTCGCGGGTTCTGGTGCGAACCGAACCCGGGGGTGTTCGGCTCATCACTAGGAATGACATTTGTTAGACACCATATGCTGCCTGTCTTTGCAGCTGAGCAGAAAATTCTTGTGAAATGGTTGGAATATAATGACCCCAATGAAGCGTTTGCTTTGACATAGTGCTGCCGCTGCCTGTACAGTATGTATTCCATTCCTTAAATAGATTGTGGGGAGTCCCTGTGTCTAAATTGCTTATTAAAGGCTTTCAATGGAAGCAATGGATCCCCTGAAGGTCATTTCTCTTCAATCTTTTGGAATGCAGCAAGCAGAATGTCTGACGTGTCACAGGACCTGTAAATTATTTTACAGCATCTTGCTGATGTTTTAACGTAGGTATAGACATAGCAGCTTTATATATTAAAACTATAGACTTGCACAAGTTTGTCAATAACACATTTTTAGGCATTCAGACTTTTTTTCTTTACTTCTCTGAATGCAGCCCATTGCTTTCAAAAACAAAACAAAAATCTGCATAGAGCCCCATACACACGGTCGGACTTCTATCGGACTTTTCCGTGGTTTTTTGTCCGAAAGGAGTTGGCCGGGCACACCCATAGCATACACACTACAGGACTTTTCTGCAAACTTTCCCAAAACTTTTTGCAACATCACGTGGTTTTTCTGCTCTTTTCTGCTCTTTACCGCCACCCTTTGGTCAACTTCTGCTATTGTTGGTTGATTTTAACATTAGTTGTTTTGTCCATCGGACAAAAGTCCTATGGTTTTCTGTACACATGGTCGGACTTTGCTCCATCGGACTTTTGTTGGGCAAAAGTTTGTCTGTTTGCAGACCCAACTTTTGTCCGATTAAAACAAGAAAAAAGCAAAAAAAGTTTGTCCGATGGAGCGTACACACGGTCGGATTGTTGGTCCAACTTTCTCAAAATGAAGTTTGTTGGCCAAAAGTCCGACCGTGTGTACGGGGCTTTAGAACTCATGCACACAGGCACCAAAAATACTCTGTTTTTAGGTACCGGTAATCATGCTTTTTTTTTTTTTTTTACTGTTCTGAACGTAGCCCATTGCTTTCAATATGCCTGTACACACAGGCATGTAAATATCAGTAAACAAGTGCTGCATTTAGATCAGTACAGAAAGAAAATATACAAAAATCTGTGTTACTAGTATTTTATTTGTGTACGTGCAAATATGTGCAGATACATGCATAAATCACACCTCCCCTATATTATTTAGAATTGTGGGCGCTAGAAGAATTTGCATGTAAATACATGTGCTATAAGGACCATGCTCTTGTTTTTTGGGCAGAAACTGGCATGAAGATCCAGCGTTTATACATCAGTATCGTGTGCAAGGACTCTAAAGCCCTGTACACACGATCGGATTTCCTATGGTTTTTAAACCGATGGATTTTTCCATCGGAAAACCGATGAAGCTGACTTCCATCAGTCTTGCCTACACACCATCAGTCCAAAAAACCGACCGTTCCAAACGTGGTGACTTAAAACACTCCGATGAGCCGAGAAAAATGAAGTTCAATGCTTCTGAGCATGCGTCGACTTGATTCTGAGCATGCGTGGGTTTTTTTGTCCGATGGAGTTCCACACAGACGATCGGAATTTGCTATTGTTTTTTTTTTTTCCATCGGATAAATTTAAAACATGTTCTATTTTTTTACACAGATGGGAAAAAAAACGATGGGGCCCATACACGATCGGTTTGTCCAATGAAAAAAGTCCATCGGACTGTTTTCATTGGTAAAACCGATCGTGTGTACAGGGCATAAGAGAAAATATGTGGTAGTTTTGTTCCTACTTTCTTTCTTTATTATGACTATGCATTATAAATAAAAGAGTAATAAATATTCTTTTTTGAATCAGGTAAGCATAAAATAATGCATATGAATATTTTGTAATCTTCCCTCCAACAAATAGATGGAGCTATAAGTCTCAATACTTTGCCCTGTCTCCTTACCACCTGATGTAAAAAGCCTGTTGTTGACAAAGCCCAATAGCTCAAGCTGACATTTACGCATACAATAATAATAAGTAAAAGTGACCCCCAAACCATTCTAAATTCTTTTCAATTGCTTTAGACTTATGGGTGAAAGAAATCAGCTTAATAGATATACTCTTGTATCTATGTACAGGGCTGGTGCAAGGTTTTTTCAACACTCTAGGCGAAACCTAATTTTGCTGCCCCCCTTGGCTCTGCCCCCAACCTTAACCCTTTACCCTGCCCTTGTAACGCATATGACCTACCTGACCAGTAGACTGACCTACCTGACCACATACACTGACCTACCCAACCACATACACTGACCTACCCGACCACATACACTGACCTACCTGACCACATACACTGACCTACCTGACCACATACACTGACCGACCTGACCACATACACTGACCTACCCGACCACATACCCTGACCTACCTGACCACATACACTGACCTACCTGAAACATACACTGACCTACCTGACCACATGCACTGACCTACCTGACACATACACTGACCTACCTGACCACATACACTGACCACATACACTGACCTACCTGACCACATACACTGACCTACCTAACACATACACTGACCTACCTGACCACATACACTGACCTACCTGACCCATACACTGACATATCTGACCACTACACTGACCTACCTGACCACTACACCGACCTACCTGACACATACACTGACCTACTTGAAACTTAAGCCCCGTACACACGGTCAGACTTTTGGCCAACAAACTTCATTTTGAGCAAGTTGGACCAACAATCCGACCTTGTGTCCATCGGACAAACTTTTTTTTTTTTTTTTCATCGGACAAAAGTTGGGTCTGCAAACGGACAAACTTTTGCCCAACAAAAGTCAGATGGAGCAAAGTCCGACCGTGTGTACAGAAAACAATCTGACTTTTGTCCGATGGACAAAACAAATAATGTTACAATCAACCAACAATAGCAGAAGTTGACCAAAGGGTGGCAGTAAAGAGCAGAAAAGAGCAGAAAAACCACGTGATGTTGGATAAAGTTTTGGGAAAGTTTGCAGAAAAGTCAGAGCGTGTGTATGCTATGGGTGTTCCCGACCAACTCCGTTCGGACAAAAAAAACACGGAAAAGTCAGATGGAAGTCCGACCGTGTGTACGGGGGCTTTACACTGACCTACCTGACTCCTACTTCCTCATCGTCCATCACATCTATTCTGAGGGCTCTCTCCAGCACCAGGACAGAGACCGTGGCTGTGCCCTAGGTTGTAGTGCACCCTAGGCGGCTGCCTAGTGGTAGCACCAGCCCTGTCTGTGTATAGTTTGCAATTATATATGTAGATGGCAGGAACATTTCTGATTGTAACTCAGTAAACCTTTCTCTTTAGCTAATGATCTCCTAATGACATGAAACACCTATAATGTTCATACAGTCCAGATACCATATGATATTAGGCTAGGCTAAGGTTCACGTGTGCAGTTTTTTTTTTCAATCATGTCTTTGTTTACTTGGACTGTGAGTCAGTAGAGAATTTGCTTTTGCCTACTCCAAAGTAAGATCTTTCAAGGAAGTGTGACACCAACATTTTAGGGCAGTGGCAGTTTGAAAGACCTGGAAGTTCCAGAGAGGGGACCTCTACATTGAACCTCTAAAGTAGACCTAAAGTCATGACACAATTCTCCCTCTTCACTAGTGATGAGCCGAACACCCCCGGGTTCGGTTCGCACCAGAACCCGCGAACGGACCGAAAGTTCGCACGAACTTTAGAACCCTATTAAATACAATGGATGCGAACGTTCGAAATCTAAAGTGCTAATTATAACGACTATTATGCATGTTATTGTCCTATTGTACCCGGGTTCTGCACCAGGGGACATGTATCAATGCAAAAAGAAGTTTTAAAAACGGCTGTTTTTCTGGAGCAGTCATTTTAATGATGCATCAAGTGAAAAAAAAAAAGTCAAATATTCCTTTAAATATCGTACCTGGGGGGTGTCTAAAGTATGCCTGTGAAGTGCCACGTGTTTCCCGTGTTTAGAACTGTCCCTGCACAAAATTACATTTCTAAAGGAAAAAAAGCCATTTAAAACTGCTTGCGACTTTAATGTAATGTCTGGTCCCGGTAATATGGATGAAAATCTTTAAGAAAAATGGCATAGCTACCCCATCACACACACCCCTCCCCCCTACCCCAGCCCATTACCAGCCCCTTTGGGTCTTGTATGGATATTAAGGGGAACCCCGCACACAAAATAAAAAAGGCCCTATATACTCTGAACAGCCGTATACAGGCGGTGCATACAAGACAGGGACTGTAGGTTTGTTCTTATGTAGAATCTGTTTGTAATTTTGAACAGGTACATTGTTTAAGTGTAGCTCCAGCCAAAAAATATATTTTTAAGCTTTTTGGAAAACATAGGGAAGGGTTATCACCCCTGTAACATTTGTTTTGCTGTCTGTGCAGTGTGCACCTGTTCAGAACAGTTCACCTCACTTTCCGTCCTAATGACAAATGTTTTTTGAAAATTTGGGGTTTTTATTGAAACAAGAATTGGTGATAAAGCATCAGTGGAGAGGAGACACTTTTTTTCCCATATTAACTCTTACAGGAGAGAATTTGCCTTCCTAGGGGTAGATTTCCTCTCACTTCCTGTTGTATCCTTCCGTTTGCAAGGAGGAGTCGTTTGTAAGTCTGATGTTTGAAAGTAGGGGCCTGCCGTATATACTCAGCTGAAATTTGCCCCTTACATTGGTGTTGCCACAACACTGTGAGCCCTCACAGTTACTCTTGGTGGGTGCATGAATGGGCCCTGCTGTGAATTATTAGATCAAGAATTGTAATTGCATGCCCCTGTTGAACAGGGGCTGAAAAATTGGGCCTTTGGTGGTGGTGGTGGTGGTGGTGTTGACACAACACTGTAAGGCCTCACAGTTAGTCTTGGTGGGCGCAGGAATGGGCCCTGCTGTGAATTATTAGATCAAGAATTGTAATTACATGCCCCTGTTAAACAGGGGCAGAAAAATTGGGCCTTAGGCACTGGTGCCACAACACTGCAACCCCTCACAGATACTGTACTTGGAGCACAGCAATGAGCCCTGTTGCAAAGTATTGCATCAAAAATTGTAATTACACACCCCTGTTAAACAGGGGCTGAAAAATTGGGCCTTAGCCACTGGTGCTGGTGCCACGACACTGCAACCACTCCCAGCTATTCTAGTTGGAGTGCAGGAATGAGCCCTGCTGCAAAGCATTGCATAAAAAATTGTAATAACACGCCCCTGTTAAACAGGGGCTGAAAAATTGGGCCTTAGCCACTGGTGGCGGCACCCAGAAACAAAAATGTTCTTCCAAGCTATCATCATCAATCGGATCATTGAGGAGGAGGAGGATAGTCAGTCAACATAACAGGACAGTCTCTCAGCATCAGCATCAGTCTTGAAGGGATGTGACATTTGAAAATAAATTAGTCTGTTATATCAGCTTCAGGTGTTTGGTAGCTGGTGGTGATCCAAGACTGGTTCATCTTTATGAAGGTCAGTCGATCAACAGAGTCGGTGGACAGGCGCACCCTGTGATCCGTGACAAATCCTCCAGCAGCACTGAATGTGCGTTCTGAAAGAACGCTGGATGCAGGACAGGCCAGTAGCTCAATTGCATACTGTGCAAGCTCTGGCCAGTGATCCATCCTCAAGACCCAGTAAGCCAGAGGATTTTCGGTGGGGAAGGTGTCCAAGTCTGACCTTGCCCCTAGGTATTCCTGCACCATGTATATCAGACGCTGGCGATGGTTGCTGGAACCGATCATACCTTGGAGCTGCGGACTAAAGAATTGTCTGAACGCATCGGTCAGACGGCCACCTTCCCCACCGCTCCTTCTTTGACTGACCGAAGCCTCAGCAACTCGTTGTCCAGGACCAGGAGTTTGTAACCTCCCAGTCTCTGGGAACACGTTGCACAGACCTTTCTGCAAGGCCTCCCGGAGTTGTCTCATCCTCTGCTCCCTCAGCGACGGTAAGATAAGGTCCGCAACCTTACCCTTGTACCGTGGATCAAGGAGAGTGGCCAGCCAGTAATGGTCCCTCTCCTTGATCCGAAGAATACGAGGATCCTTCCACAGACTTTGCAGGGTCAGGGAGGCCATGCAGCGTAGGTTAGCTGAGGCATTCGGTCCGGAGTCCTCTGGGCCACTAAGGACGACATGATCTGCAGCCACCTCCTCCCAGCCACGTACAAGTCCATTGGTTTCTTGGGACTGTAAATCATCCCTAAAAGACTGCTGCTGATGATGCTGAGTGCCAGGCTCCACCTCCATGCTGACACAATCCTCCTCCTCCTCTTCTTCCTGTGCGATGGGTGGGACAGAAGGAACACTGTCTGGGTAAAGGGGGCATTGAGAGGCAAGGAAGTCCTCCTCTTCCTGTCTCTGTTCTGCCTCAAGTGCCCTGTCCATTATTCCACGCAGCGTATGTTCCAACAGGTGGACAAGAGGTACAGTGTCACTGATGCATGCACTGTCACTGCTCACCATCCTCGTGGCCTCCTTAAATGGTGCCAGGACAGTGCATGCATCCCTGATCATGCCCCACTGGCGTGGTGAAAAAAACCAGAGCTCCCCTGACCCTGTCCTGGTGCCGTAGTCGCACAGGTACTCATTGATGGCCCTCTGCTGCATGTGCAGCCGCTGCAGCATGGCCAACGTTGAGTTCCACCTGGTAGGCATGTCACATATAAGGCAGTTCTTGGGCAGGTTCAACTCCTTTTGCAGCTCAGCCAGGCGAGCACTGGCATTATAAGATCTGCGGAAAGGCACACAGACTTTCCTGGCCTGCCTCAGGACATCCTGAAAGCCCGGGTACCTGCCCAAGAACCGCTGCACCACCAGGTTAAGGACGTGAGCCACACAGGGCACATGGGTCAGTTGTCCCTGTCGGAGAGCGGAGAGGAGGTTGGTGCCATTGTCGCAAACTACCATTCCTGGCTTAAGTTGGCATGGCGTCAACCACCTCTCGGCCTGCCCCTGCAGAGCAGACAGAACCTCTGCCCCAGTGTGGCTCCTGTCCCCAAAACACACCAGCGCAAGCACGGCATGGCATCTTTTTGCCTGCGTACTTGCGTAGCCCCTTGAACGCCTACGGAGCACCGCTGGTTCCGAGGACAAAGCACAGGAAGAGGCCACGGAGGAAGAAGAAGAGAAGGGGGTGGAGGACAGAGGTGTGTCACAACCAGTAGTAGCATTTTGGAGGCGTGGCGGTGGAACAACCTCCAACACTACTGCACCTTGTCCTGCATCCTTCCCAGCTGCCAAAAGAGTGACCCAATGGGCCGTGAAAGAAAGGTAACGTCCCTGTCCATGCCTGCTGGACCATGAGTCAGCGGTAATATGCACCTTACCGCTGACCGCCCTGTCCAGCGAGGCCAAGACATTGCCTTCCACATGCCGGTAGAGAGCCGGAATCGCCTTCCATGAGAAAAGTGGCGTTTGGGAACCTGCCACTGAGGAACCGCACATTGCACAAACTCACGGAAGGGGGCCGAGTCTACCAACTGAAAAGGTAGCAGTTGAAGCGCTAGCAATTTAGCCAAGCTAGCATTCAACCGCTGGGCATGTGGATGGCTGGGAGTGAACTTCTTTCGACGGTCCAGCAGCTGGGGCAGGGAAATTTGCCTGCTAGAATCGGACGTCGGTGTACTGCTAGCAGAGTGCCCGCAAGTACTTGGCTGTGACACACCTAATTCTACACCTTCATTCCTCTCAGAGCAGGTTTCAGAGAGGACTGAAGGTATAGTGGGGTTGGAGATCCCAGCTGATGCGGTGCAAGAAGAGGTCAGCTTTGTTCTTTGGTGTGGGTCTTTAAGGTAGGCTTACCAACGAGCTGCATGGCAGGTCAACATATGTCTGGTCAAGCATGTGGTGCCCAAGCGGGTGATGTTTTGGCCACGCGATATATGCTTGAGACATATGTTGCAAACAGCAGCTGTGCGATCTGATGCACTCGACTCAAAAAAGGCCCACACCAAAGAACTTTTTGAATAACAGGCAGAGGCAGAGCCCTGCACAGGCAGAGCTCTGCGGTGTGATTCCGTCGGTGTGCTGCCCTTACGCTGGCCCCCCGAGGGCATCCTGCCTCATTGGAGATGTGCCTCCTCCTCATCCTCCTCCTCCTCCTCTCTCCTATTAGGCACCCACGTGGAGTCAGTGACCTCATCATCCCCTCCCTCCTCATCACTGGAGCCAATCTGGCAGTATGCTGCAGCTGCTGGAACATGACTGCCAGATTGGTGTCCTTCTTGAGCATCCCCTCTCTCTGCTCTCACGCTACTGCCTTCCTCTAGCTGGGTATCATCATCAGACCCTTTGAAACGCTGGGCATCCTCCTGGAGCATGTACCCAACACTGTGCTCAAACAGTTCGGGGGACTCCTCAGGAGGACATGGTTGGTCTAGGGAAGGAGTGACTGATGATGACATTGATACCAGGGAAGAGGACGCTTTGGCAGCTGCTTTGCCAGTACCCTGAGCCTGGGTGAGAGAGGATGAGGAGGATGAGGAGGGCTTGGTCATCCACTCTACCAAGTCTTCGGCATGATGCGGCTCAACACGTCCAGCTGCCGAAAAGAAGGACAAGCGTGTCCCATGGCCACGTGCTGATGGCGATGCACCGCGTCCACGGCCAGCACTGTTGTCTCTAGACACAGAGCCTGCTTGCCCTCTTTTATTGGTTCCTGACTGTCTGCCTCTCCTTGTTTGCCTTCCAGACATTCTAATTGCCTGCAGGGAAATGGGAAAACCAGCAATACAGGCTAAGTTAAGGTGTAATATGGTCAGGAGGTACACTCCTCCCGCTGTAAGTGCCGCAAAATCCTGTTGGTGTAACACACCAGGAAAAAGCAGCAATACAGGCTAAGTTCAGGTGTAATATGGTCAGGAGGCACACTCCGCCCGCTGTAAGTGCCACAAAATCCTGTTGGTGTAACACACCAGGAAAAAGCAGCAATACAGGCTAAGTTCAGGTGTAATATGGTCAGGAGGCACACTCCGCCCGCTGTAAGTGCCGCAAAATCCTGTTGGTGTAACACACCAGGAAAAAGCAGCAATACAGGCTAAGTTCAGGTGTAACATGATCAGGAGGCACACTCTGCCCGCTGTAAGTGCCGCAAAATCCTGTTGGTGTAACACACCAGGAAAAAGCAGCAATACAGGCTAAGTTCAGGTGTAATATGGTCAGGAGGCACACTCCGCCCGCTGTAAGTGCCGCAAAATCCTGTTGGTGTAACACACCAGGAAAAAGCAGCAATACAGGCTAAGTTCAGGTGTAATATGGTCAGGAGGCACACTCCGCCCGCTGTAAGTGCCGCAAAATCCTGTTGGTGTAACACACCAGGAAAAAGCAGCAATACGGGCTAACTTCAGGTGTATAATGTGCAGCAGGCTTAGCAACAATGACACTGACACTCTCCCCTGCCTATCCTTCTCTCTCCCTGCACACAAGGTTTATCAAAGTATATGACACTGACACTCTCCCTGCCTATCCTTCTCTCTCCCTGCACACAAGGTTTAGCAAAGAATATGACACTGACACTGTCCCCTGCCTATCCTTCTCTCTCCCTGCACACAAGGTTTATCAAAGTATATGACACTGACACTCTCCCTGCCTATCCTTCTCTCTCCCTACACACAAGGTTTAGCAAAGAATATGACACTGACACTCTCCCTGCCTATCCTTCTCTGTCCCTACACACAAGGTTTAGCAAAGAATGGATTTGACACTGTCCCTACCTATCCTTCACTTTCCCTGCTCCGGAACACACTACACGAGGCCGCCGCGCTGGCGGCCTTTTATAGTGTGGGGCGTGTACTAAACCCCCTCAGCTATAATTGGCCACAGGCATCCTGCCTGTGGCCAATCATTGCTCTCCTCGCTGCCGGCGCTGTGATTGGCCAAGCATGCAGGGTCACAGTGCATGCTTGGCCAATCACAGCGCCGGGATTACACTGCGATGGCGCAGTGTATTGTGGGCCGTTCGCGTCACTCAAATTTAACGCGAACGGCCCAAATCGTTCGTTGTTCGCCGAACGCAGCGAACAGCCGATGTTCGAGTCGAACCTATGTTCGACTCGAACACTGAGCTCATCCCTACTTCACTTTGCTGCTCCCACTACAAAAATATCAATAACATTTCCAAACTTTGACCTGGTGCCCCCAGATCAAGGCAGCGCCTGCAGAGGTACTTGCATGAGCCAGAGGTGCTGATTGGCTGACACTTTGGGGCTGGCTGGATGAGCTGACACTTACAGAACTGATCTCCCATAGATCCAATCTCCAGCTGTGGTTTAGACCTGGTTGAACAAAAAAAATTAAAAAACCTGACCAGATTCCTTCTTACATACATTCGATTTAGATGAGGGAATCCTACATACTGTGCCATTGTATTCTGAGAGCGAGGAGACTCTCCTGCTGTCAGAATACATAAATCAGCTCTGCAGCCTATTGCCTACTGAACTGAGCAAGCGAAAATATACCAACAGGGCGGTTGAACAGAAGTCGATTGGTAGATCAACTTCTGTTGAACAACAGTGGCCACACAAGGATCAAAATGTGTCTGGTCCCTGCTGAAACAGCTGAATTTCTATCCATGGATGGCCAGCTTTAAGTGGAATTGCAGGCTATTTCCTAACTATCCTTAAAATGTTTTCACCCCCCCCCCCCCTTCTAAATCCTCTTCTAACTACCCTGTAACATGAAGATGCTTCTGTAAAAGAAGATTTTTATACTTACCTTTTCTGAGGTCACGTGATCTCCCCAGCGGCCGGCTTCAGAGGGGAGACGAGAGAGCGCCAACAACAGCTTACATGCCTGCGCAGTGACATCATCCGTAGGCTTACTATGGGGCATCCATTGTTGGCTGTCCCTCCTCTCCCCTGAAGTGGCTGCTGGGAGCCAATCACATGGCCAGGCCAGAGCACCCTGAGAATAGATAAGTATAAGCATCTCCCTTTCACAGGGTAGTTAGAATGGGAATTAGAAGGAGGGTGTGAGCAACTTTAGGCATAGTTAGCAATAGCATGGAATTACACTTTAGGTCAACATGTGGTTCACATTATAAATACAGCCAAAATTCTATTTTAAATTAGAGGCAGGAAAATAAAAAAAGCAAAAAAATAAATGAGAGGCTCACATCTCCCACCGCTAATTGTGGCTGTTCACATGTAATCACTCATGGAGCGATTACATGCAAATGATCTGGCCTAGAAGTAGACAGTCTAGGGGGTATTTACTAAAACTGGAGCATGCAAAATCTGGTGTTATGCTGGCCATACACGGGTCGAAAATCTTATCTAAGAATTTTCATTCGTATTTCGCACCATTAGTGGGCTGCAGCAACAGCCGATTTTCGGGCGGCCATCGAATTTTAATAATCCAACATGTTGGATATTTTTTGAAAAAAAATAAAGATTTTTCTAATCAATGATGGGAGAATCATGCGAGAAATGTAATCAAAAAAGAAATGCGCATGTGCAAGAAAAGAAAATTCCCGGAAAGAAACAAAGGTTCCCGGAAAGAAAGAAGATTCCCAGACACGAAAATTCTTTTCTGTAGAAACATGAGGTGAAATTGAAGGTTTGGTCGGTCGAATTTCGAAATCAATGGTGGCACCATCGGATCACAAAACGCACAAATTTTCAGATTTTCAAAAGAAAGTTCTTTCAAAATTCGACCCGTGTATGGCCAGCATAACTCTGCATAGAAACCAATCAGCTTCCAGGTTTTATTGGTAAAGCTTAATTGAACAAGCTGAAGCTAGAAGTTGATACGATCTGGTACAGCTGTTCATGGTAGCCAGAGTGCTCCAGTTTCAGTAAATCTTCCCCTGTGTGTCCAGTAGGTAATTGCTCCATGAGTGATTACCCTATATACTCGAGTATAAGACGACCCAAATATAAGCCGAGGCACCTAAATTTACCACAAAAAAACTGGGAAAATGTATTGACTCGAGTATAAGCCTAGGGTGTCCATCTGCATGCCTCACTGTGCCTCACTTTGCCTCACTGTGCCCATGCCTCACTGTGTCCATGACTAGACTGACGTTTAACATTGGAGTCTATGGAAGGGGTGCCCAGCTTTGAAAAATCGGTGCCCCCCGGCTGTAGGTCCCATAGACCAAAAACTTTGCACACTTATAGAGGAGAAATGGGGCTACATGTGTGCCAAGTTTCGGGTCCAGGGAACCTACGGCCCGGCTGGTACCAGAGAAATTACTGTTTAACATGGGAGTCTATGGAAGTGGTGCCCGACTTTGAAAAATCGGTGCTCCCCGGCTGTATGTCCCCCGGACAACAAACTTTGCACACTTGTAGAGAAAGAGGGGGGCTACATGTGTGCCTATGGCTGGCCGGTACTGGGTCCCCAAATCCGGGAGATCAGGCGCAAAAGGTGACTCGAGTATAAGCCGAGGGGGGTATTTTCAGCACAAAAGAATGTGCTGAAAAACTTGGCTTATACTCGAGTATATACGGTACATGTGAGCAGTCACAAATAGCCATAGGGGGCTATCAGCCTCCCATTGCTTTCAATGGGGCTGCTGCCCACAGCTAATTACTGGGAATCACTAATGGCCCCATTCACAAGTGTGAATTGGGCCTTAAGCCTCGTACACACGGCCGAGATTCTCGTCAGGAAAAAAACGTTGTTTTTCCTGACGAGAATCTTGACAAGAATCTTGTCCCGGCTGAGTGTACACACGTATGATTCAAAAGAACAGCCGTTCTTTTGAATGGCACGAACGCGGTGACGTCATCGACTACGACGAGCGTGCGCTCGTCACATTCGATGCCGTCGCCGCCATCTTGCTACACCCTATGCCTAGGAAGCTACCGTGCATGCGTCAAAGTAATCTCGGCGAGAAACAGGCCGACGAGATTCTCGACGAGAAAAAAGACCGCAGGTCGTCTTTTTTCTCGTCGGGGAATCTGGGCAGTTTTCTTGACGAGAAAACTGAAACCCACGTACACACAGCTGGTTTTCTCGGCAAGAAAGCTCTCCCGGCAGTTTTCTTGTCGTTTTTTGCCAAGAAAACCGGTCGTGTGTACGCGGCCTTAGTCTAGGTCCAATTTTCCTGTGACTGCTTAGGCACCTAAGGAAAATGCAGCGTCAAGCAAACCATATAGGACTATGTGGTTCCCAGCACAGGAAATCACACTGTGACTCAGTGCGGTAGCAGCACGGTTTTGATGCAGGTGTGGGAACACTTTGCGATTGCACACAGTCCCACACCTCCATATAGTGTGAACTCAGCCTTAATCCTTCATGGTCCGTCTAACAGGGGTGTCTCCTTAGTGTACAGACTTTGTGCTATAATATGTCCCTCTTTACCAACTTTGTAGAACTTAAAGTGAATGTAAATGATCACCTTGTAAAACAATCCATTCAGTTTATAATAGAAATTAATAAATTATAATAGAAATTAAATGCAAAACAATCTTGTAAGACATTATAAATACCTTTTTTTTCCAAGTGACCACATTCCCATTGCATAAGAGTTGCAGCACACTGTGCTTCCCTGTGAATGGCTGTGCAGCGGGCACCAAGGGCAAGTCTGATCATTGGAGGAGAGCACACTGAGTTCCCAGCACAGCTAGAGAACTGTGTGCTCTGCTGCTTAGTGTGGTCAGTTTTTAATAGGAAAGCCGAGGGACTAACAGGAACACCAAGGATTTCACACAAAGGAAGCAATACAAAAAAGAGAACAGGATACTTTCTCATATAAGTACATTATACAGCAGGCACATGTCAGGAATATGAAGTGTTGGGGTAACAAACGCTTTAACCACTTGCCGACCGGCTCACGCCGATATAAGTCAGCAGAATGGCACGGCTGCGCAAAGCAACGTACCTGTACGTCACTTAACCCCTTGCTCGCCCCCTACTGTTTAACCCCTTCCTTGCCAGTGTCATTTACACAGTAATCAGTGCATTTTTATAGCATTGATTGCTGTATAAATAACAATGGTCCCAAAATAGTGTCAAAAGTGTCCGATGTGCCCGCCATAATGTTGCAATCACGATAAAAATCGCAGATCGCCGCCATTACTAATAAAAAAAAAAAAAATAACAATAAAAATGCCATAAAACTATCCCCTATTTTGTAGACGCTATAACTTTTGCGCAAACCAATCAATATATACGCTTATTGTGATTTTTTTTACCAAAAATATGTAGAAGAATACATATCGGCCTAAACTGAGAAAGAAATTAGTTTTTTTTATATATTTTTGGGGGATATTTATTATAGCAAGAAGTAAAAAATATTGAATTTTTTTCAAAATTGTGGCTCTTTTTTTGTTTATACCGCAAAAAATTTCACCTGCAGAGGTGATCAAATACCACCAAAAGAAAGCTCTATTTGTGGGGAAAAAAGGATGTCAATTTTGTTTTGGTACAATGTCGTACGACCGCGCAATTGTCAGTTAAAGCGGCGCAGTGTCGAATCGCAAAAAGTGCTCTGGTCAGGAAGGGGGTAAATTATTACAGGGCCGAAGTGGTTAACTATTTGGGACGTAACGGCTCCTTTAAAACTGTACACATATACTATGGATCTCCAGCTGCTGGGGAACTATAAGTAAGAGCCATGCTAGGACCTGTAGTTCTCCTTCCTCTGCCATGTCATAGTTATTCATCCCTTTGAGGAACATGAACCATATCTCTGTTAATGAATCATAAATAATTACTCCAAATTTTAATTTAAAAGGCATATTAATTGGAGACTTTCGGTCCCAAGTGATTTAAGTCTCAGTACTTAAAATCCGGCAGTTGAAATCCCTTCACATTTCCATCCATTGGGCATAAGGAGGAGATTATAGAGTATGCAAATTCTGTGCATACATTTGTTTTTATAATGCTTAAATCATGATTTAAATTCAATCTTTTATCATACATTTAAAGGACTATTAAACATACCGCCGCATATTTATAAAGATGGGCATGATCGGCTCAGATTAATGCCGCGTACACACGGTCGGAATTTCCGACAAGAAAAGTTCGATGTGAGCTTTTGGTCGGAAATTCCGACCGTGTGTAGGCTCCATCAGACTTTTTCTGTCGGAATTTCCGACAACAAAAATTTGAGAGCTGGTTCCCAATTTTTCCCCGACAAGAAAAGTTCTTGTCGGAAATTCGGATACGCTGTATGCAATTCCGACGCACAAAAAAACACACATGCTCGGAATCAAGTCGACGCATGCTCGAAAGCATTGAACTTGTTGGAATTTCCGATCGTGTGTACGCGGCATAAGTCTCGTTTGTAGCTGCTCCCTGCACCTTCCTCTGTGTAAACCCTGGTGGAAAGGTTGCTCACCATTTGTTGAGAATTTCCAGGGTTTATTAATAATAATAATAATAAAATGATTTACTGTAATTACATTTAAATGTCCTTTGAAACTTAGCAGCCATTTACATGTAGCGCCCACCCCATTTAGGGGTGCTATATACCCAAATTTAGGGGGCTGATCTGAGATAGTAGTTAGGCTCAGACCATTCTAAATTTATAGGTTGTGCTGTTTATTTCCAGGATGGTATACTGGTGTGCAGTCCCCTGTGGCCTGTAGGTGGCACTGCCATAATGGGTCAGGGATGAACCACTGGTATTAGTGCTGTGCCTTGGGTGTCCTCTCTCGGCAGCAGTACGTTGGGTGTGGTCAACCTGCTGTGCATGCCAGGAGAGGATACATAAGGGGCAGACGCCGCCTGGGAGGGGTTTTCGTTCCAGAGTCGGAGTCCTGGTGAATGGCGCATGGCCCTCCAGGCCATGGGGCCACGTGTGCATCAGTCCCAGGCACCTTTAGTCCTGGGACTGCATCTTCAACACTGGGCCCTGCACCTTTAGCTGGAGCCCACTTCGAGGAGGAGAAGTCCCAGGGTGTCTCTCGCGAGGGAGCCCGCTTCTAAGAGGAGGAGGCAGGGGGAGGACCTTTCTGACGGACCGGTGAGAGTTTGCGGTGAAGGAAGGGGCCCGGTAACTCTCTGGAGGGATTCTCCTATTCACCAAGGGCCTAGTAATGTGCTGCTGCTGGCACCTGTCCTTGAGTACCAGAAGATAAGAGGTTTGGGGTCTGATAGATTCTGTGGCAGAGAGTCTCCCCATCGCATCTAGGAAAGAACTTGATCAAACGTCCGAGCATCACTTCGGCTGCTAGGATCCACTTGTAGGAGACTATCCGGGTGAGCTAAATCTACTCAGGGATAGAGTAGTGATTGTGCTATCCATTGTGCCTGGACTAACCTCCCAAACCTTGCTGTCCTGTTTCTCTTCCACCCTTTACCTGTCTGCTGAACATTGAGAAAATAAACTCAACGTTAGAGTTTAAAGTGGTGTGGACATTGGAATTACTGGGGGAATACAGAGACTTGTCCCTATATCCTAGGACATTGGTCTCCAAACTGCGGCCCTGGGGCCGGATGCGGCCCTTTGGCTGCCTTTATCCGGCCCTTGGGTCACTACTCTCAAAGATACAAGACACTATTCTGCCAACTGACATCAGCAATGAAGCACAATATCTCCCACTGACATCAATAATAGGACACTATTCCTCCCACTGATACTAATGATGGGGCATTATTGCTTTCTAATGATTCCATTGATGGGGTATTATTCCTCCCCTCCCAATGATACCAATGAAGGGGCACTGTTCCTTCCAATTAAACCAATGATGGGGCACCATTCCTCCCAATGATACCAATGATGGGGCACTGCTTCTCCCCCAATACCAATTATGGCGATGTTTACTCCCACCGATGCCAAGAAAATTTCCACTACCACTGGTCATAGTCCGGCCCCCCTAAAGTCTGAAGGTCAATAAACTGGCCCTTTGTTTAGAAAGTTTGGAGACCCCTGTCCTAGGAGATGAGAACCAACTGATGGAAGAACCTAGCTGTGGGACCCAAATACATAACACAGCTTAACCTCTTCATCCAGGAGGGTACAGGCATATAGTACGGTGTGCCTTTTTTCCTGCAATTGAGCCAAAGCAAGGGAAAAGGGTCCGTGTGCTACATACATATCCTATAACCTGAAGAGTTTCCCCATATCTGCTAATCACACATAAACTATCCTAATTTAGTCAAAGTGGAACAATGTGAAAATGTGAATAAGTCTTACCTATAATGTGCTCATAGATTTTAAATCTTCATTGCCAACCTGTCTACTCTGACTACTGAGAATACCCTGCCTACCCTGATTTCTGGCAGCACATCAAACAAAACCAAAGAAAATTCCCAGCTCAACTTACTGACCAGCCTGCAACCAACCAAATTATCCTGTCTAACAGCATGTGTTAAAAACAGGGGTTTAGTTTGCTCACATTTGCAAATACATGCGTAAGCTGCAGAGCCAAATCAAGCCAAATCACGGCTCCCCAGAATTATCTAAATGTTTGTTAACTAAACCCCTGTTTTTATTGCATACTGTTAGACAGGACATGAGAGGTGGGCTCCCTCCAGGCTCACCTGCTCTCTGCCTATCCATTATAATGCATGTGCTTCTACATACCTCCCAACTTTCTGAGATGGGAATGAGGGACATCTATCAGCAAAAGTATGCAGGCATAGTACACACCCCTTGCCACGCCCCCTTAAAAGAGGATTGTAAAAAAAAATAGGATTGGCTAAACCCGCAAGTGCTTTTTTACCACTACTATTCCTTTTATATTGGCTTTTGGAATTTACAAATGCAGCAATTTAGAAATCAGATGAAAGGTTTAGCACTGTGAAACACTTTTTGATAGATAAAAAGTGCATTTTATATACATCTATATAGATCAGACCAAAATGAGGGACAAATGAGAAGAATGAGGGACACAGGGACATTGCTCCAAATCAGGGACAGTCCCTCGAAATCAGGGACAGTTGGGAGGTATGCTTCTACTATGGAGGCTCTCAAAATTTTGAATATGTTAAGCTGGGAATTTTCTTTGGTTTTCTTTGACATGCGTCGCTCCTTGCTGCAAAGCCAGTTATAGGTGGAGGCAGTGGCCATTTGTTTGTTCTGCCTGCCCTGATCTCAGGGAGTACCCTGCCTGTCCAAATCCTTGAGGGTACTCTGCCCGCCATGTGCCCTGAGGATACTCTTGGCCTTACTTCTGAGAGTAGTCTGACTTCCTTTTTTCTTCAAGTATTCTGCCTGCGTTTTTTTCTGAGAGTAATCTACCTGCCCCAAATTCTGAGAATACTCTGTTTGCCTTAACTCCTGAGGGTACTCTACCTGCCCGCAGGGCTGGTGCAAGGATTTTTGACACCCTAGGCGAAACCTAATTTTGCTGCCCCCATTGGCTTCACCCCTGACTCCACCTGCTTTGCCCTGCCCATGTGACAGGAGGCGGGCGCTATACAGGAAGCATCGGCTCTGTTTTCTCTAGTGCTGGCTCCAGTGCTACACTGCGCCTCTAATTACACTACCGTTCGGATGGAGCAGCTGCCTGAGACTGCGTTAGTTACATGCTGCAGCCTGCAGAGGGAAACCAGTGGCCAGGCACCCCCAGGCAGCAGTGCGCCCTAGGCGGCTGCCTAGTTTGCCTAGTGGTAGCACCGGCCCTGCCTGCTCGTTCTTCTGAGTGTACACAATAACTCCTTAGAGTGCTCTACCTCTATTGTCCAATTATTGACCAAAGTAGAATCCCAGGCTGAACCTAACGAGACTTAAAAATGCTCCCTCGCCCCTCCTAACACCTATGCTGACTAACCTGTGTTACCTACCTATTGTCAGCCCGCTCTGGTCCAGTCACGTGATCTGACCCCCTTGTGTCAGTCAGCAGCGGCTGCGGGGGAAAGGAGAAGGAGGGAGCGCCAACAGATAGGCCATAGGAGCCTATGGGTGACGTCACCACTTCAGGCTTTACCGGCAATTGTTGACCATTTTCTTCTCTCCCTTGCAGTCCCCGCTGGCTGACACAGGGGATTATGTGATTGGACTGGAGCTGGCTGAAAATAGGTAAGTATATATATCTTTTTTACATGGGTTAGTCAGCATTTGTGTTAGGTGGGGAGAGGGAGCATTTTTAAGACTAGTTAGGTTTAGCCTGGAATTCTACTTCTACCTTGTCCTTAGCTGCGATCCACCTGATTCTTTTATATGCACAATCTCTCATATGTTGCTATCCCAGCCTTACTGTTCAGATTAGTCATCTGTACATAAAAACTTAGGTGCACACACAGCGTGACTGCTGAGGCGCAATGAACTCAGGTACCATTAAATGTAACATATATGTATTATAAACCTTCCCCCTTGCCCCTTCACCCTATTAAATAAAAAACGCTTACAACCATTAGGTTGGAAAGGGCAAGGCCACAGCTTTATTGATTCCAAACATAACATGTGAACAATATTTCAACAAGTGCCAGTCACAGTTGTACTGTGAGCACACAATACCAAAGGGGTGTGGGAGGGGCCTGTCCTTACCATAAGTGCTGGACAGGCCGCCTACTTCCGATATCCATCAAGGGCATGGCCCATTACCGCCATTTTATGCTGGCAAGGTCAAGAAAAACCGCAGCAAGCTGGGACATACCACCGAAAGAAGGGGCGGGAGGGTGGGCAGCTCTTCCCAGCACGTTTTCCGAAAGGACCCCAGAATTCCCTGGGGCAATCCTTTACCCGAGCTCAGGCCCAACCCATCCCCCACATTGACCAATCCTTGGGTGACCAACGCCTTGTCCTGCACCTGGCCATGCCCCCATCAGTCAAGGCTCTCTTTCCCTAGGGGGGGTCAAGAGGCCTTCATTCCCGGAAAATTGGCTGCTAAAGGTAAAGAAATTTGAAGCAGTGGTGATTAAACTTGAACAGTGTGTGACCCTTATAGGGTTCAAATATGCAAAAAAGGTACATGTGGGGACCTCTAGGTGCCTGTAACATTTAGTAAATGACAGGTTCACTTTAAAGCTGAGAAAACAAAAATCCACACTTGGCAATGAGACTTCTAACATTTTGTAAGGTCCTACAGTAGAGTTTCTCAGTATGTTCTCCTGCATAGTTAAAGTATAATTGAAGGCAAAACGTGTTTACCGGTAGTTTGAATAGAGTGGAAAGAAATTAGAACATCTGTCAGGTTTTTATTGCTGACTGTTCACCCTTTAGGGAATTTCCGCTCTCTTTTTTTTCCAGTTTACCATTATGACCAGGAGTGAACATGAAAGAAAATCCCAAATTTCGGACTGTGACCAGAACAGAGGTAGAGGGGAAATCGAATGGGGACACTAGATCTGGTGAAAGTGGTGGCAACAAGGGACTCCTTCACTTTCGAGGGATTTCCTCTCAATTCCTGTTTGACTATGGAACCAGACGTTAAAGGAAAATTCCACAATGGGACACTCTAGATGTGCGATTGGTTTCGTTCCGAATTGAAATTTGGACAAACTTTTTGTTATTCGGATGTTTCCAAATTACAAATCACAATAGTAACGAATGTAAACGAATCCTCCAAAATAACGAAATGAAATTTGTCCGAAATAACAAAATTCTAATTGAAATTGAGATGAAATGTAAACTAATTGCAATTCTTAAGCCTGGTACACACAATCAAAATTTCCACGGACAAAGCGTAGGACTTTTGTCCGAAGGGCGTTGACCATGAACTTATCTTGCATACAAACGGCAAAGAATTGTCGGCCAACAAACACGAAACGACTTGGTTTTTCAGCTCTTTAGTGCCACCCTTTGGGCAACTTCTGCTAATGTTGTGTTATGGTGAGCATTGCTTCTGAGCATGCGTGTTTGTACTTTGGAGTTTTGTCTGAAGGACTTCTGTACACACGATCGGATAATCCGACAACACAAATTTTAAAGCGCGCTATCCAACATTTGTTGGCGGAAAAACCGTCAACACTTGTCGGATGGAGCATACAAAAGGTCGGATTTTTCCGACAACAGCCTGCCATCACACAATTCCCGTCGGAAAATCTGCTAGTGTGTACGGGCCTTAACCACTTGCTTACTGGGCACTTAAACCCCCTTCCTGCCCAGACCAATTTTCAGCTTTCAGCGCTGACGCACTTTGAATGACAATTGCGCGGTCATACAACGCTGTACCCAAATTATATTTTTATCATTTTTTTCCCACAAATAGAGCTTTCTTTTGGTGGTATTTGATCACCTCTGCGGTTTTTATTTTTTGCGCTATAAACAAATAAAGACAGAAAATTTTGAAAAAAAACACAATATTTTTTTACTTTTTGCTATAATAATATCCCAATTTTTTATTTATTTTTTATATTTTTTTTCTCAGTTTAGGCCGATACGTATTCTTCTACATATTTTTGGCAAAAAAATTGCAATAAGCGTACAGTGATTGGTTTGCGCAAAAGTTATAGCGCCTACATTTATGACATTTTTATAATATTTTTTTTTTATACTAGTAATGGCGGTTATCTGCGATTTTTGTCAGGCCTGTGATATTGTGGCGGACATATCGGACACTTTTGACACTATTTTGGGACCATTCACATTTATACAGCGAACAGTGCTATACAGGTCCTTCTCAAAAAATTAGCATATTGTGATAAAGTTCATTATTTTCTGTAATGTACTGATAAACATTAGACTTTCATATATTTTAGATTCATTACACACAACTGAAGTAGTTCAAGCCTTTTCTTGTTTTAATATTGATGATTTTGGCATACAGCTCATGAAAACCCAAAAATCCTATCTCAAAAAATTAGCATATTTCATCCGACCAATAAAAGAAAAGTGTTTTTAATACAAAAAAAGTCAACCTTCAAATAATTATGTTCAGTTATGCACTCAATACTTGGTCGGGAATCCTTTTGCAGAAATGACTGCTTCAATGCGGCGTGGCATGGAGGCAACCAGCCTGTGGCACTGCTGAGGTGTTATGGAGGCCCAGGATGCTTCGATAGCGGCCTTAAGCTCATCCAGAGTGTTGGGTCTTGCATCTCTCAACTTTCTCTTCCCAATATCCCACAGATTCTCTATGGGGTTCAGGTCAGGAGAGTTGGCAGGCCAATTGAGCACAGTAATACCATGGTCAGTAAACCATTTACCAGTGGTTTTGGCACTGTGAGCAGGTGCCAGGTCGTGCTGAAAAATTAAATCTTCATCTCCATAAAGCTTTTCAGCAGATGGAAGCATGAAGTGCTCCAAAATCTCCTGATAGCTAGCTGCATTGACCCTGCCCTTGATAAAACACAGTGGACCAACACCAGCAGCTGACATGGCACCCCAGACCATCACTGACTGTGGGTACTTGACACTGGACTTCAGGCATTTCCCTCTCCCCAGTCTTCCTCCAGACTCTGGCACCTTGATTTCCGAATGACATGCAAAATTTGCTTTCATCCGAAAAAAGTACTTTGGACCACTGAGCAACAGTCCAGTGCTGCTTCTCTGTAGCCCAGGTCAGGCGCTTCTGCCGCTGTTTCTGGTTCAAAAGTGGCTTGACCTGGGGAATGCGGCACCTGTAGCCCATTTCCTGCACACGCCTGTTCACGGTGGCTCTGGATGTTTCTACTCCAGACTCAGTCCACTGCTTCCGCAGGTCCTCCAAGGTCTGGAATCGGTCCTTCTCCACAATCTTCTTCAGGGTCCGGTCACCTCTTCTCGTTGTGCAGCGTTTTCTGCCACACTTTTTCCTTCCCACAGACTTCCCACTGAGGTGCCTTGATACAGCACTCTGGGAACAGCCTATTCGTTCAGAAATTTCTTTCTGTGTCTTACCCTCTTGCTTGAGGGTGTCAATGATGGCCTTCTGGACAGCAGTCAGGTCGGCAGTCTTACCCATGATTGCGGTTTTGAGTAATGAACCAGGCTGGGAGTTTTTAAAAGCCTCAGGAATCTTTTGCAGGTGTTTAGAGTTAATTAGTTGATTCAGATGATTAGGTTAATAGCTCGTTTAGAGAACCTTTTCATGATATGCTAATTTTTTGAGATAGGATTTTTGGGTTTTCATGAGCTGTATGCCAAAATCATCAATATTAAAACAAGAAAAGGCTTGAACTACTTCAGTTGTGTGTAATGAATCTAAAATATATGAAAGTCTAATGTTTATCAGTACATTACAGAAAATAATGAACTTTATCACAATATGCTAATTTTTTGAGAAGGACCTGTAAATATGCATTGATTACTGTATAAATGTGACTGGCAGGGAAGGGGTTAACACTAGGGGGCGATCAAGGGGTTAAATATGTTCCCTGTGAGTGATTCTTACTGTGGGGGGAGGGGACTGACTGGGGGAGGTAACCGATCTGTGTCCCTATGTTAGGGTGACCAGACATCCCTGGTTTCAGGGGACAGTCCCCGGATTGAGGACACTGTCCCCGGACCAAGTCTGTCCCCGGTTTTGTCCCCGGATTGGAATTAAACAGTCATTTTCAAAGACAGTCAGTGCAGAATAAAAAATAAATAAACTCTGAATTACACACCCCCGCACCACTGCTCCTACTAGCTTAGGGGGGTGTATTTTTTTCCATTATCTGTGCCCCTTTCTGATGATCATGTGCTGGTCGTTGCAAAGGGAATATTTCTTCAGTTTCGGGTGCATGCCCATTCAGCTCCGCTCTCATGTTCTTCTGCCTTGGCTCAAGTCCCGGCCAGCCGCCTGCCTGCTTATCTCCTTGCCTTCCCTGGTGGAGTGATGTTCCTCCGCTCCCCACCCAGTAGTAGCCGGGGTCCGGAGAGTAAGACTTGATAGGCTGTGGGGCGGGTGGCGACGGGCAGAGAGTCGCTGATTGCTGCCATTACTAGTAAAAAAATAAATATGTCCCCGGATTTCATTTTAAAAATCTGGTCACCTTACCCTATGTACAAGGGACACACCATCGGTCTCCTCTCACCCTGACAGGACGTGGATCTCTGTGTTTACAGACAGAGATCCACATCCTGCCTCTGTAACAGCCGATCGCGTGTACCTGGCGGACATCGCTGCTGCCAGGCACGCGCATCGACAACACGGCGGGCACAGCTGTTCCCCGCCGCGCGCCCTTGGCGGCGCGCAGGGGGAATGAAAGCAGCAGGACGTCCAGGGACGTCCACCCGGCACTTGAGAGCCGCGCTGCAGACGTCTTTCGTCTATAGTGCGGGTCTCAAGTGGTTAAAATGTGAAAAATTTGGCAGCCACATTTGAATTGAAAAAAAATTCAATTCGAATGCCGATTAGAATTTTCCAATTTGAATTCAATTCAGAAAATTCAAAATTGAATTTGAAAATGAATATATAAAACGAAAATAAAGGAATTCTGAAAACAAATTTACAGAGTTTTACTAAACAAAATTGGTTTGTTAACGAATCTAAATGAAACACATGTTTTTGTTCTGCACATGTCTAGACACTACTACTACTTTAGCAGCTATATCTACTTTAAGCCTCCATTTATGTCACAGATAATAGCAGGAATGGTTACTATGTGGACTATGAATGAAATAATGACTCCCTTGCAGTCCTCCAGCTCCAGTTTGCAAGATTTTATTGAATCTAGGACATAGCAAAAAGTAAAGGAACATATTGTTCTTTCTTCCTATAGTTACTAGTTGCATAAAAGAACTGAAATGTCATAGCTACAAAGAGATTGGTTAACTAGGATCTATTTCAGTACAGACAGCTGTGTCGGGAGATATATAGAGGGGTGGTCACCTGACTCTCTGTACAGTCCATGGACATTTCTATCATGTTTACTCATCATTGGACCAGGCTAGTAACAATGCAGGGGCAAGCAAAGGACATAAATCACTTGCACTTACCCATGGCCACTAAACCATTAGGACATACATTGTTCTTATCATATTGCAGCATAAAAGACTTGTAAAGGTTTCTAAAATTGTCAAATGCTAATCCCACGAAAAGCATAGTCTTCTATGAAAGAACCTAGACCGAGGCAGACATGTGCGGTAATAATTTATTTGATGGATGGATAGCCCCAGGAGATATAAGAAAAAAGATGGTGACTGGCGTCCACCTTTATCTGTCAATCTACATTGGTTTGATATTCCTTAAGACAGGGCAGGTTAGCAGGACAAATTTCATCATACTGACCAGTCAGTTCATTTAAACGTAACTCCAGGTAAACAGATAAATTCATAGTTTAAAAATAGATGGGATCTAAAATATATATATATGGATGAGGTGAGAGGAGGAGCAGGTACACATCAGGATCTCCCCTCATCCATTCACAGAGCGCCTTGCAATCTGTGAAAAGAATACAAGTCTTTTTGTGAACAGATAGGGGGAGAGGAAAGGGAGAGTGAACGACACAATATCCACACTGTACTCCAGCCAGAAGAAGAGCACTGCCTGTAGTGTCTGGGCTGTAAGATTTTACAGTAAGCAACAGCTAGCAGGCAACAGGGTAATCAGCATTGGAGGCAAACTATTTCACTTGTGCCTAATGCTGCGTACACACGACCGTTTTTAATGACGAGAAAAATTCAATTTTTTAAAATGGTCATTAAAAATGATTGTGTGTGGGCTTCATAGCATTTTTCACGACGTGAAAAATGGGCATGAAAAAATTGGAACATGCTCTAATTTTTCTCGTCGTTTTTCACATCGTCGTTTTTCTCGTCATGAAAAACGGCCGTGTGTGGGCTTTAATGACGTGAAAAAAAATGAGCATGCTCAGAAGCAAGTGATGAGACGTGAGCGCTCGTTCTGGTAAAACTAGCGTTCGTAATAGAGATAGCACATTCGTCATGCTGTAACGGACTGAAAAGCACGAGGCTGAAAAACGTGAATCGTCTCTCAACAAACTTTACTAACATGAAGGGTGGCGCCATCCAAATGGAACTTCCCCTTTATAGTGCCGTCGTACGTGTTGTACTGTACGTCACCGCGCTTTACTCGAGCATTTTTTTCCACGATAGTGTGTAGGCAAGGCAGGCTTGAGAAGAATCACATCGCGAAAAATGCCGTTTTTTTCAATGACATTAAAAACGGTCGTAAGGCTAGGTTTAGAGGCTGTTCCTCTGAAAAGCGATCAATATTCTCAGATCTGTTTGACAGGCGGTGAGGAAGCAGTCTTTTTTAACCCCATAATTGCCTTAAAAATGTGCTGCAACTGTATGCAGTGCACTCGGTTGTGGGGAGTTTGCAGAGTATCCTCAATTGCTTAACCACTAAGTCCCCTTTCACGCGTTTTCGCAGTAAAAATAGCGCTGTAAAAATGCCTGAAATAATCCTGCCCCATCATTCTCAATGTGAATGCCCTGAGGGCTTTCAGTGTAAAGGGGGCCTTAAGGACCGAGCCTGTTTTTCAGACTCTGTGTTTACACGTTAAAAACTATTTTTTTTTTGCTAGGAAATTACTTAGAACCCCCAAACATTATAAAAAACATTTCTAACACCCCAGAAAATAAAATGGCCGTCATTGCAATACTTTTTGTCACACCGTATTTGCGCAGCGGTCTTACAAGCGCACTTTTTTTGGAAAAAAAAACACTTTTTTGAATTAAAAAATAATACAACAGTAAATTTAGCCCATTTTTTTTTTATATTGTGAAAGATAATGTTACGCTGAGTAAATGGATACCCAACAGGTCAAAATTCCGCCTGCTCGTGGAATGGCGTCAAACTTTTACCCTTAAAAATCTCCATAGGCGACGTTTAAAAAATTCTAAAGGTTAAATGTTTTGAGTTACAGAGGAGGTCTAGGACAAGAATTATTGCTCTCGCTCTAACAATCGCGGCGATATCTCACATGTGTGGTTTGAACACCGTTTTCATATGCGGGCACTACTCACGTATGTGTTTGCTTCTGCACGCGAGCTCGTCGGGACGGGGCGCTTTAAAAAGAAATATATATATTTTTTCTTATTTATTTTACTTGATTTTATTTATTTTTACACTGTTTTAAAAAAAAAAAAAAATTGGGTCACCGTTATTCCTATTACAAGGAATGTAAACATCCCTTGTAATAGAAAAAAGCTCTTAAATATGAGATCTGGGGTCAAAAAGACAAAAGGGGGAAAAAATTACAAAAATAAATTGGCCCTTTAAGACGTATGGGCAGAAGTGATGCCGCTTCCACCCTGCTATGGTATGGAGATGGGTGGGGGCCATCTTGCCCTCACTCGTCTCCATACCTAGCCACGGACAGGTCCCGATTGCCTCTGCCGCTACCGACGGCTCCGGTAAGCGGCGGAGGGGACGGGAGAGCGGAGGGAGCCCTCTCACGCCACCGATAACGGTGATCTTGCGGCGGATCCGCAGCAAAAAACACTATCGTTTACAGGACCGCTGCCTGAAGAGATGGATACCTCAGTTGTGGCAGCAGCTGCTGCCATTACCGAGATAACCATCTTCAAAGTCAGGACATATATAGTCGTGCGGCGGTCCTTAATTAAATGGGTCACATTATGCGACATGTTGGATAATTTATGCTGCCGGCACGAAGCGAAACATTGCGATCGCGGCATGTGAACACCTCTGTCTGCTGCCATTGCGGCAAAAAAATACTGCAAGTCTGAACAAACCCTAATTTTTATAATAAATAATTTTTAATACAAAGTTCCTCTCTAATCCTTTAAAGTGGGACTACACTTCATTTGAGCACCAAAAACCAAAAATGCTATTTAACCACTTCAATACCCAGCCATAGTAATATGACGTCCACAGATGGGATCTCCCATCCTGGGTGGACGTCATATGACGTACTGGGTTTGAAGGGGGATATCTGAATGATGCCTGCAGCTCAGAGGCATCATTCAGATATCCTTTTTTTCAGCCGGCGATTCTGTGCACCATAAGAATGATCATAGCGGCGGTTCCGCTGCTTGATCGTTCTTATAGGCGGCGGGAGGGGACATCCCCCCCCCCTCCCGCCACCATCCGGTGCTTCTCCGGGCTCTCCCGTGCCATCGGGGACTCGGAGAGAATCGTCCGGCGCCGGTGGTGGGTCACGTGACGAGCATAGAGATGACTGGTGACCAGATGACGTCACGCCCGGGTCCTCAGATGTAAACAAATCCGCCATTGCGGCTAGTAAGTATGAGATCAGTGAATTTTTTTTCACAATCTCATACTTTCCAGCCTGGAGGAGAGATGTGGGGTCTTATTGACACCGCATCTCTCCATAAAGAGGACCTGTCACACACATTCCTATTACAAGGGATGTTTACATTCCTTGTAATAGGAATAAAAGTGATCAAAAATAAAAAAGAAAGTAAAATAAGTGTAAAAATAAGACAAAATAAGTAAAATAAAATAAAAAATTATAAAAAAAAATTTAAAACGCCCCTGTCCCCGGTAGCTCGCGATCAGAAGCGAACACACACGTAAGTCCAGCCCACATATGTAAACGCTGTTCAAACCACATATGTGAGGTATCGCCACGTGCGTTAGAGCGCGTGCAACAATTCTAGCACTAGACCTCCTCTGTAACTCTAACCTGGTAACCTGTAAAACAAATTAAAGCGTCGCCTATGGAGATTTTTAAGTACCAAAGTTTGGCGCCATTCCATGAGTGTGCGCAATTTTAAAGCGTGACATGTTAGGTATCTATTTACTCGGCGTAACATCATCTTTTATATTTTCCCCAAAAATTGGGCTAACTTTACTGTTTTGTTGTTTTTTAATTCATGAAACCATTTTTTTCCCCAAAAAAAAGGCGTTTGAAAAATTATTGCGCAAATACCGTGCAAGAAAAAAAGTTGCAATGACCGACATTTTTTTTTCCTAGGGTGTTTGCTAAAAAAACATATATAATGTTTGGGGGTTCTGAGTAATTTTCTAGCAAAAGAATGATGATTTGTACATGTAGGAGAGAAGTGCCAGAATAGGCCCGGTATTGAGGTGGTAAAAAAAAGCCCGGGGTTGAAGTGGTTTTAATAAGAACACTTACCCGTTCAGGGAGCCCGGGATGTCGGCCCCCCAGACCAATCAGTCCATCGGCTTCGGTCACAGGCGCCGCCATTGTAACTAAGGGAAACCGGCATCACCGCCGGATTCCCACTGCGCATACGCGAGTCGCGTGGCACTTTCTGAATGGCCCGTCGTCTTCTGGGACACACACAGGTCCCAGAAGACAGTGGGGTGAAGGAAGAAATTACACTGTGGGCAGCGGCTGAGGTAGAATGGAAGTACACTCAGTACTGCACATAAGGTAAGTAAAAATAAAACAAAAAAAATATTTTTCAAAAACGAGTGGTGGAGGGGTAGTCATTCCTTTAAGAACAAGTTGTAAAATAGGGTAGAACTTTGCTTTAATTTACTTTTAATATTAAAAGCAAACTCCCCCATTCATCCATGTGTGTCTCCGTACTTTATTTTGTTGCTGAGAAATCACAAAATGCCCCCCCTAGCATTTCTGTCCGTGGCCATCTTGAGTAAGGGCAGATGATTCATGTACTGTAGCATTTACTTCCTGCAATCCACCTGCCCATAGCTCAGTCATGCAAGCAGGAGAGGGTGTGCTTAGCTAAGAAAGCCCCTCCCCCCTCCTGAAGACACATGGGATGTATGACATTATTTGTCCAGACATGGAAATCAGGAAGTAACTGAAGAAATGTAAATAAAGTTTAAAACAAGCAAATCTGATATACTTAACTATCCATTTACCAATGCTAGCAGCATAAGGATTACAAATAGTCAATGTTGATTGAGAGAGTAAAGTTCCACTTTAAATGGGTCTTAGGGATGGTGGAGGCAGGATGGACTTGCTGATCATGTGACCACCATGATTAGCTGTCACAGTGGTTACATGAGAGACCGGGAGTTTTCGGTAACAGCTCAGTCACCGCACTGAGAGCGTGCAGCAAACGCACTCCCAGCACAGAAACCTCAGCCGCCATGGGTGCATATGTGCGACATGGTTGGCAGGAGGTTAGATGGAAGCCATGCAGCACCAGAATAAAAGTTTGCTATTGATGGGACAGCAGCTAAAAGTGACCGCTGATTTCAAATCAACCAGAAAATGAATGAAACACTGGGATGTCCGTTTGCGTTGCTAGGTGGCAAAAAGACCAGGGGCTTCAGCAGCCCGAAGTCCAAGAACCGGGGGGGGGGGTTGTGTTGTATGTGGCGTGGCTTTTTGTGTGACTCTTACCAGTGCCCATCAATGCTGACCACTAAACACACCTG
Organism: Rana muscosa; assembly: GCA_029206835.1. NCBI lineage: Eukaryota > Metazoa > Chordata > Amphibia > Anura > Ranidae > Rana > Rana muscosa. The sequence goes on from CM055118.1 coordinate 137,299,546, forward strand.
CCTGACACTGACCATTACACTGACATGCCTGACCTACCTGACCTACATACACTGACCTACCTGACCTTCATAAACTGACCTATAATATACACTGACCTACATACACTGACCACTGACCTGCCTGACCTACATACACTGTCCTACATACACTGACAATGACATACATATACACACTGTCTGACCTACCTCAGCTCAGCCGTGGTGTGCGGTCACAGCAGGCAGTCAGTCAGTCAGTCACTCGCCAGAGAAGAGCCGAGACGAGGAGGAGAGGAGAGCCGCCCGCCCGAGCGGGGAGCCGGGGTGTGGCGTTCCCGCCTTCTGGAGCCTGCAGGCTAAGATGGACGTCACATCACATGTCCCGCAGTCCTTGCATTGGCACTTCAGGCTCCAGAAGGCGGGACCTGCTATGCCACTTTTGGCCGCACTTGGCCACTTTGGGCCGCACTCGGCCACGTTCGGCCGCAGCTGTACTCGGCCACTTTCGGCCGCACTCGGCCACTTTCGACTGCACTCGCGATCAGATTGTTCCCGGCGCTCGGGGATCACAATGGAATGCAGCATTCCATAGACTCTGGGCTTTTCGGGGTCACATTCGAGGCTGCAGCCCCCCCCCCTAGCCATCCCCTCCCGACGCCCCTGGCCCCACCCCAAACATCCTAAACTCCACCTGACGTTTACTATATTTGGACAAATCAAGTGTAGCCCCTTTCAGTTCCCTAAACTTGGGGGATTTTGGGAAGAAAACCTAAGCCACTAGGGTGTGTTGACTGTAGTAACCTATCATATTCATGATTTCCTGACACATCTAGAAACACAACGTCCTGGCTGATTGGTTGCTGTGGGTTTGACCAAGAATGATTTTTCCTCAAGCTTTTATAGATGGGGCTCTATGTATGTTAATGCTGCAGATGGTAGCCTGTTATAAAGCCTCATTTGCTGTTTAATTAGGATTCTTTGCATTATTTTAGACCCTCTTTGGTGATAGAAAACTGATGTGATTATTACAATCAGCAACATGCTTTGAGGTATGTGATTCATGGCACACGAGTCCTGGAGCAAAAATAGCATTGTGTTCAACAGGGAGCTGTCACCAAGGAGCAACTGCTTAATATGCAGCGTCAATTGAGGAGAGCGGCAGGATTTATCACTTCGGGATACAGTATATGTAATGTGGATTAAGGTGAATTTCTCTGGAATCCCTTATCATCCCCAATCTTGTATTCATATTTTACATTATTGAAGTAAGACGTCTTTTAAAGGGTAACTGCACTTCTGTTATACACACTAGATAATATTATTTATATAGTTGCTACAATAACCTTTTTTTTTCATTGTTACACATACTGCTGTAACATATCTTTGCGTTGTTACATTTGTTTTGGCTACATTAGCTACAAGTATCTTTAAAGAGGAACTGCAGTCTGCTCACATAATTTGTAATAAAAACATCTTTGAAATTCTGCAGCTTACCTCCTAACCACTTTGCATATTAGTTTATATATACTGTGATGCTGTACTTGCCAAATATGCTGCAGAAATCTTCCTCCACTGCAACCATTTTAACTGTGGGCAGCTGAAGCTGCTGCCTGTTCACTTCCTGGATTTACACAGACACACAGAGGCACACCTTCAGCTCTGCAGCTCTCATTGGCCCTCTTATGACTCACCCCCTCCCTTCCTGGCAAACTCTCACTACAGTGAGAGAGAGAGAGCTGTGCATGATGTCATAAGCTTAGGATTTTTACCAGACAAGAAACAGGAAGTGGGCTGTATAAGGTAATTACTGGCAGAAAAAAAAATGTTTTTCTATCCAAAGTTAAAACAACAAGGGCAGAACGTTGAAAAAATGACTGAAGTTCCATTTTAATATTTCCCATTTCTTGTCACCTTTGTCTCTTTTGTTTTTAACCACTTGTCCACCAAGGACGTCATATGAGGGGGGATATCTGAATGATGCCTGCAACTACAGGCATCATTCAGATATCCTTCTCTTCTGCCAGCGATTCTGCACACCATAAGAATGATCATAGTGGCAGTTCCACTGCTTGATCGTTGTTATAGGCGGCGGGAGGGGACTAGGCGGCGGGAGGGGACACCCCCCCCACCCCCACCCCCACCGCCATCCGGTGCTTCTCCGGGCTCTCCCGTGCCATCGGGGGGCCCGGAGAACGAATCGGCCAGCGCCGGCTCACGACAATAGAGATGACTGGTGGCCAGATGGTCACCAGTCATCTCTATGACTGTCGGAGTCCCGGGAGTGACATTGTGAAGTCACGCCCGGTACCCGGAAGTAAACAAAGCCGCAATTGCGGCTGTCAGCATGAGATCAGTGAATTTTTTTTCACCGATCTCATGCTTTCCAGCCTGGAGGAGAGATGTGGGGTCTTATAAAGAGGACCTGTCACAATGATTCCTATTACAAGGGATGTTTACATTCCTTGTAATAGGAATAAAAGTGATCAAAAAAAAAAAAAATACGGAAAAAAAAGTGTCAAAATAAAAATAATTCAGTAAAATAAAAATAAAATTGAAAAAATAAAAAGTAAAACGCCCCTGTCCCCGGTAGCTCGCGTTCAGAAGCGAACACGCATGTAAGTCCCGCCCACATATGTAAACGCCATTCAAACCCCACATGTGAGGTATCGCCGCGTGCGGTAGAGTACGAGCAACAATTCTAGCACTAGATCTCCTCTGTAACTCGAAAATAGTAACCTGTAAAAAAAATTCAAGCGTCGCCTATGGAGATTTTTAAGTACCGAAGTTTGGCGCCATTCCATGAGTGTGCGCAATTTTAAAGCGTGACATGTTAGGTATTTATTTACTCAGCGTAACATCATCTTTTACATTATACAAAAAAAATTGGGCTAACTTTACTGTTTTGTTATTTTTTAATTTGTGAAACCGTTATTTTTCCCCAAAAAAAGGCGTTTGAAAAATTATTGCGCAAATACAGTGCCTTTCCTGGCCTGCTGGGCTGCATGCTTGGATAAGGGTCTGGTTTGGATTTTGAGGGGGACCCCACGCTGTTTTGTTTTCTGAATGTTTCATTGCCAGCATTATTTTCTTTACATTTCAGCTGTCAGTGGGGAAGCCCACTGACAGCTGAGGAATCATTGGATATTAAGGATGCGTCGGCCGGCTTCCTTAACAACCAGCTATTCTTCACACAGAATTAGAATCGGTCTATTTTTTTGACCGATCCAAATTTGAATTTGTTCAGAAAGTTTGGAATTCATTAGAAAACAAATATACAAAATTAAAATTAAACGAATTTCAACTAAAATCGTTACTATTTAGAATAACTAAAAATTTGTCTGAATTTATAATCTGACGAAACTAAACCTAGTTACACCATTTGTACCTACAGGTAATCCTATATAATAAGGCTTATCTGCAGGTACTTTAAATATTTCCTAAACCTGCATGGTTTAGGAGATATTTAGCATATACGTTTCCGCCGACGTCATCGGTACATGCGCACTGAACAAACGGCTCACTCGTGCGGTTTCTTCAGGGCCGGTGGCGGAACTGTTACAACTGCTTCGATCTAAGGTAAGTATTTCATAATGAGCTAGTATGCGATGCATACTAGCTCATTATGCCTTTGTCTTACAGGGTTTGTTTTTTCCGGTTTCGATGTACAGACATTCACTGCCTGGCCATTGTGTTGTGAGACTGTGGGAGCTGCTGTGTACCATGTCGGAATAGAACATGAGACAATCCTGCAGGGCCCATTCGGGGGCTGTGCTACATTTCCATAACAGAGTGCAACTTTTGGTTATTTTCAGGCTCTCCGGAGGTAAACTGTAAATGCCAGCTGGCACCTAGGCTTCCCTCCTCTATGGATATGGTGCAATTGTTCAGGGAAGGGTGTGCCAACAGATTAAAGCCCCGTACACACGGTCGGAATTCCCAACAGAAAAAGTCCGATGGGAGCTTTTGTTCGGGAATTCCGACCGTATGTATGCTCCATCTGACTTTTTCTGTCGAGAATTCCGACAGAAATAGATTGAGAGCTGGTTCTCAATTTTCTAGTCTGAATTTCCGACTGACTTTTTCCCGTTGGAAATTCCGACCGTGTGTACGGGGCATAACTATGAATCAATTAAGAGTTTAAATACATCAAAACAACAAAAACTTGCACAATGTAAATATAGAACATGAAGGTAACATACGATGGATTCTCTGTTTTTTACAGCAGAAAAATCCCATGTGATTTGCTTTAGTATGTCAGCCGAAATGCAGCGGCGGATGACTCCAGTAGACCTGACAAGGTTGTAGCCTCCAGCGCTGAATCTGGAGAGATGTCAGATAGCAGCATGTACTCCACAGAATCAGAATGTTGCTGGGGCTGACACTCTACAACAACCATGTGTCAGGGCAGGACGTTCACCACAGCCTGAGGGGCCTACCAAGAGCCAACAGAAGCCTGTATGTGCGCGGATACACACGTTAGCTTCTGTGTGTTTTATTCTGGGGTTAATGAACCAGTACACCCAAAACTGATCATTTAGTTATGAGTGCGGACTGAAGGCCTGAATCCCACACTATCTCATCTCTAACTTCTCGTATCCCTTTGGAGCTCTGGTCATCAGATTGAAAGTGTTTCTAAAGGCTGAGCCCTGGTTCACACTATGCGGTGTGGGGAATCGCAAGTGATTTTGAACCTGTTCAAATCATATGCGAATCTTCAGCAGTGCGATTAGAGCCATTATTTTGTATGGCTCAAATCACACCGAATTTGCACCAAAAATGTTTAGGACCCTTTTAATGGCCGCAGCAGAATGTGTGAACACCCATGCAATTCATTTCTGCTAGGGTTGCAACGATGCCAGTTTTTTAAGACCGTGTACCAGTACCGATAACTTTCCTCAAGTACTCACCGATACCAATACCTATTTTTATATATATATATATATATATATATATATTAGGGCTGTTACTGATTAAAATTTTCTTGTTCGATTAATCGTTTGTTTTTTTAATCGATTAATCGACTAATTTCGATTAATTATAACGCACATACAGTTTTTACAAGAATTTTTTTTTATTAAGCTTTAAGAAAAACGTATAAAGTTAGTTCGTTAGTTGTCCACATCTCCCCCCATTCTGTAATGTCCACATCTCCCCCGTAATGTCCACATCTCCCCCCCATACTGCAATGCCCACATGTGTCCCCATACTGTAATGTCCACATGTGCCCCCATAATGTCCACATCTCCCCCGTAATGTCCACATCTCCCCCGTAATGTCCACATCTCCCCCCCATACTGTAATGTCCACATCTCCCCCGTAATGTCCACTTTTTCCCCCCATACTGTAATGTCCACATCTCCCCCGTAATGTCCACATCTCCCCCATAATGTCCACATCTCCCCCATAATGTCCACATCTCCCCCCCCCATACTGTAATGTCCACATCTCCCCCGTAATGTCCACATCTCCCCCGTAATGTCCACATCTCCCCCGTAATGTCCACATCTCCCCCGTAATGTCCGCATCTCCCCCGTAATGTCCACATCTCCCCCGTAATGTCCACTTTTCCCCCCCATACTGTAATGTCCACATCTCCCCCGTAATGTCCACATCTCCCCCGTAATGTCCACATCTCCCCCGTAATGTCCACTTTTCCCCCCCATACTGTAATGTCCACATCTCCCCCGTAATGTCCACATCTCCCCCGTAATGTCCACTTTTCCCCCCCCATACTGTAATGTCCACATCTCCCCCGTAATGTCCACATCTCCCCCGTAATGTCCACATCTCCCCCGTAATGTCCGCATCTCCCCCGTAATGTCCGCATCTCCCCCGCAATGTCCACATCTCCCCCATAATGTCCACATCTCCCCCGTAATGTCCACTTTTCCCCCCCATACTGTAATGTCCACATCTCCCCCGTAATGTCCACATCTCCCCCGTAATGTCCGCATCTCCCCCATAATGTCCACATCTCCCCCATAATGTCCACATCTCCCCCATAATGTCCACATCTCCCCCGTAATGTCCACTTTTCCCCCCCATACTGTAATGTCCACATCTCCCCCGTAATGCCCACATCTCCCCCGTAATGTCCACATCTCCCCCGTAATGTCCACATCTCCCCCGTAATGTCCAATTTTCCCCCCCATACTGTAATGTCCACATCTCCCCCGTAATGTCCACATCTCCCCCGTAATGTCCGCATCTCCCCCGTAATGTCCGCATCTCCCCCATAATGTCCACATCTCCCCCCCATACTGTAATGTCCACATCTCCCCCGTAATGTCCACATCTCCCCCGTAATGTCCACTTTTCCCCCCCATACTGTAATGTCCACATCTCCCCCGTAATGTCCACATATCCCCCGTAATGTCCACATCTCCGCCCATACTGTCCGCATCTCCCCTGTAATGTCCACATCTCCCCCGTAATGTCCACATCTCCCCCGTAATGTCCACATCTCCCCCTTAATGTCCGCATCTCCCCCGTAATGTCCACATCTCCCCCGTAATGTCCACTTTTCCCCCCCATACTGTAATGTCCACATCTCCCCTGTAATGTCCACATCTCCCCCGTAATGTCCACATCTCCCCCGTAATGTCCACTTTTCCCCCCCATACTGTAATGTCCACATCTCCCCCGTAATGTCCACATCTCCCCCGTAATGTCCACTTTTCCCCCCCCATACTGTAATGTCCACATCTCCCCCGTAATGTCCACATCTCCCCCGTAATGTCCACATCTCCCCCGTAATGTCCGCATCTCCCCCGCAATGTCCACATCTCCCCCATAATGTCCACATCTCCCCCGTAATGTCCACTTTTCCCCCCCATACTGTAATGTCCACATCTCCCCCGTAATGTCCACATCTCCCCCGTAATGTCCGCATCTCCCCCATAATGTCCACATCTCCCCCATAATGTCCACATCTCCCCCATAATGTCCACATCTCCCCCGTAATGTCCACTTTTCCCCCCCATACTGTAATGTCCACATCTCCCCCGTAATGCCCACATCTCCCCCGTAATGTCCACATCTCCCCCGTAATGTCCACATCTCCCCCGTAATGTCCAATTTTCCCCCCCATACTGTAATGTCCACATCTCCCCCGTAATGTCCACATCTCCCCCGTAATGTCCGCATCTCCCCCGTAATGTCCACATCTCCCCCGTAATGTCCACATCTCCCCCGTAATGTCCGCATCTCCCCCGTAATGTCCGCATCTCCCCCGTAATGTCCGCATCTCCCCCGTAATGTCCACATCTCCCCCGTAATGTCCACTTTTCCCCCCCATACTGTAATGTCCACATCTCCCCCATAATGCCCACATCTCCCCCGTAATGTCCACATCTCCCCCGTAATGTCCACATCTCCCCCGTAATGTCCACTTTTCCCCCCCATACTGTAATGTCCACATCTCCCCCGTAATGTCCACATCTCCCCCGTAATGTCCACATCTCCCCCGTAATGCCCACATCTCCCCCGTAATGTCCACATCTCCCCCCCATACTGTAATGTCCAGATCTCCCCCGTAATGTCCACTTTCCCCCCCATACTGTAATGTCCACATCTCCCCCGTAATGTCCACATCTCCCCCATAATGTCCACATCTCCCCCGTAATGTCCACTTTTCCCCCCCATACTGTAATGTCCACATCTCCCCCGTAATGTCCACATCTCCCCCGTAATGTCCGCATCTCCCCCGTAATGTACGCATCTCCCCCGTAATGTCCACATCTCCCCCATAATGTCCACATCTTCCCCGTAATGTCCACATCTTCCCCGTAATGTCCACTTTTCCCCCCCATACTGTAATGTCCACATCTCCCCCGTAATGCCCACATCTCCCCCGTAATGTCCACATCTCCCCCGTAATGTCCACATCTCCCCCGTAATGTCCACTTTTCCCCCCCCATACTGTAATGTCCACATCTCCCCCGTAATGTCCACATCTCCCCCATAATGTCCACATCTCCCCCCATACTGTCCGCATCTCCCCCGTAATGTCCACATCTCCCCCGTAATGTCCACATCTCCCCCCGTAATGTCCGCATCTCCCCCGTAATGTCCACATCTCCCCCGTAATGTCCACTTTTCCCCCCCATACTGTAATGTCCACATCTCCCCCGTAATGTCCACATCTCCCCTGTAATGTCCACATCTCCCCCGTAATGCCCACATCTCCCCCGTAATGTCCACATCTCCCCCATACTGTAATGTCCGCATCTCCCCCGTAATGTCCGCATCTCCCCCGTAATGTCCACATCTCCCCCGTAATGTCCACATCTCCCCCGTAATGTCCGCATCTCCCCCATAATGTCCACATCTCCCCCATAATGTCCACATCTCCCCCCCATACTGTAATGTCCACATGTGCCCCCATACTGTAATGTCCACATCTCCCCCCATAATGTAATGCCCACATGTGCTCCCACTGTAATGTCATTGTCCACATCTCCCCCGTAATGTCCACATCTCCCCCATACCTTAAGATCCAGGTAGAACGGTCCGCAGATAGACGGCACAAGCAGGCGGCTGATGATGACATCAGCGCGCCGCTACTAGGCTGCCGCAGGGTGGACCAAGATGGCCGCCGCGCTCCGGAGCTAGGCCAAAGCCGCGGCCTTTCCTATGGACGAGACCGCGGAGCTCACTCCGCGGATCGTCACCGTTCAAAATTTTTTTGATCGATCAAAGAAATTAACGATTAATCGAACAATTAATCATTAATTTCCGCACCCCTAATATATATATATATATATATATATATATATATATATATATGTAGCGGGGTCTTAAAAGTTAGCGGGATACACCTGGGGGTAGAGAGACCCAGGTGTGTAATTATGTCAGGGATTAGACCCCTTTTTTCTTATTCGTGGAGGATTGGGTGGTGTAATATTCTCTTTGACCAGTGGGTGTCAGTGTACCTACTGGCTCGAGGTAGAATCACTGCCACAGTGCTACCCTTCTTTGTCCCTTCCTGGAGATGGTACGGCTGGGGCGGGGAACCCGCCGTGGTGTCGATGGGAGGAGATAAAAGGGGGAGACGCCCTCGCCACGAGGTCTGTCGGTTGGGGGAGATCATCCCTTCACGCACCCAGGCGCCCTCGGCCTGGGTGCGGGCGGTTCAAGGTTCCGGCCTAGGCGCCCAGGGCCTGGCCGGAACGAGGATGGAGTCCGTCCCGGGCACCTTCAGCCTGGGGTGAGGTACTATTAAGGAGGCCTGGGACCCGGTGACTCCGACTGGGTCCCGCGAGGGTGAAGTTGCTCCAGGGCGCCCCTTGCGAGGGGACCCGCATCTGAGGTGAGGAGGCTGGGGGGGGTCACCCGTCCGAAGACCCGGTGTAGCGTCAACCCGGTGACGGATGGGCCTTCAGTAACTCCCTTGGAGGACATCTTCCCCTGATGTGGGCTACAGCGCAGCTGAGGAGCTTTCATCAAGATTCCTGCAACCCCTGGTCATAGCACAGGGAGTGTAGGGACTAGGAACCTGTACAGTGCCTCGACCTGCTTCCCCATCGTATCCTGCCGTTGCATTTGACTGTATGTGGAGATACGCAATAAACCTGAGTTTGGACTTTGATGGGTGTATGGACTCTGTTGATGGGAACAAAGGGAGATTCCGGCACAGAAGGACTGACCCTCATAACCAGCACACATTTGGCCCGAGGAAAAGATTGATACTGGCCTTCACCTCACCCACATGCACGGGGAGGACATGGGCCGTAGCGCACCTCACTCTGTCGCTCGACATACCCCTAGTTAAAGAGGTCGGGGTGAGGCCACTACATATATATATATATATATATATATATATATATATATATATATATATATATATATTTATTTTTTCTTTAACACTGTACCTTTTAACTTTTTTTGGTGGAGAGGTGGGGAGGGGTGTTATTGTTTAGGATGGAGAGGTGGGGAGGGGTGTTATTGTTTAGGTGGAGAGGTGAGGAGGGGTGTTATTTTTTAGGGTGGAGAGGTGGGGAGGGGTATTATTGTTTGGGGGGAGGGTGTTATTTTTTAGGGTGGAGAGGTGGGGAGGGGTATTATTGTTTAGGGTGGAGAGGTGGGGAGGGGTGTTATTGTTTGTATATGCAGGAAGGGAGGGGGCCAATCACTGCACTACAACACCCTCCCTCTCTAAGAAGTTCTGCAGCAGCTTAGATACTCATGAGAGGTGGGGGGAAGCACCTGGCAGCCATCTGTAGAGGAGCCCGAGAAGGAGAAGCACATCGTCTGGAGGACACAAATAACGGAGCTAAGTGGGAGGAGCGTGGCCAGCGCAGGAGGGGGAGGGGTCGGCACGGGAAGGGGCGGGTCCACTGCGGGGAGGGGAAATGCCCACTGACAGCTGAAACGTCATTGGTTGTTAAGGATGCGGCAGCCCCGCTCCTTAACAACCGATAATTGCCTGCATTCTTTTGTTTACATTTCATCTGTCAGTGGGGGAATCCCGCTGACAGATATAAGAACGGAACCTGAAGGTATCGGTTTTAGGTATTGGAGCATTTGCACGAGTACCGATACTCGTGCAAATGCTTAGTATCAGCACCGATACCAGTATCGGTATTGGTGCAACCCTAGTTTCTACAAATAGCACTGCGTTTTGGGCACCAATTTCAGGGTGTCGTTAACTTAACATACACACCCACATCGATTTGCATGTGGTGCGGAATCTGCACAGAACTCACTGCAAATTCGCAGCACACAAGTGTGAACTGGGGCTAAAGGTTTTCTACCCTAATGAACTTTCTGCATTAGGTAAAAAATATCTTCTGTGTGCAGCTCCCCCCTGCTGGCCCCCACTGAGTCCGATCTCAATCCAGCTATGTGCACAAGAGCAACGGCTCTCCATCCTCATAAGCTCAGAGACAGCAGCGGAAGCCATTGGCTCCCTCTGCTGTCAATCACAGCCAGTGAGGAGGGAGCAGGAGGCGAGGTGGGGCCCAGCTGCCTTCTGTGTGCCTATGGACACACAGACCTGGCCCTGGAGTTGGTATAGTGGGCACTCGGCAGGGAAGGGGGAGCCAGGAGTGCCGACAGAGGACCTGAAAAGAGGAGGATCGGGGCTGCTCTGTGCAAAACTATTACACAGAGTAGGTAAGTAGAACATGTTTTTTTTTTTTTTTTAAACCTAATGCCGCGTACACACACTCGGAATTTCCGACAACAAATGTTCGATGGGAGCTTTTGGTCGGAGATTCCGACCGTGTGTAGGCCCCATCGGAAATCTTCTGTCGGAATTTCCGACAACAAAAATTTGAGAGCTGGTTCTCAAATTTTCCGACAACAAAACTCGTTGTCTGAATATTCCGAGCGTGTGTACACAATTCCGACGCACAAAATTCCACGCATGCTCGGAATCAAGCAAAAGAGCCGCACTGGCTATTGAACATTATTCTCGGCTCGTCGTACGTGTTGTACGTCACCGCGTTCTTGACGTTCGCAATTTCCAACAACATTTGTGTGACCGTGTGTATGCAAGACATGTTTGAGCCAACATCCGTCGGAAAAAAATCCACAGTTTTGTTGTCAGAATGTCCGATCGTTTGTACGCGGCATAAGGGTTTACAATCACTTTAAAACTGGGCTACAGGCAAATATAAAAGGCATAAATTAATTCAGCTTAATGCACATTTGTTTTCATAGGGTGAGCCGTGTAAGTCACTATATATGACTTGGTATCAGTCTCTTACAGACCCTATACAGAAGAGCTCAAGGGGAGGGAGCAGGGGCAGACTGACATCTCATTGGGTCCCCGGGGGCAACAGGAGATCATGGGGCCCCCTATGTTCCTGCCCACACACAAGCCACTCCCCCCCCCAGCTTGCACTGCGTGGATCCATCCTCTGCAGTACCAAAACTGGTTGGTTAACGACAGGCTAAAGAGGGTGGGACAGGGCTAAAGAGGCGGAGTGTCTAAAGAAGGGGGGACCTAAAGCTGGAAAACCAATAGAGCAGGGTTTCCTCAACCTTTTTACCAAGGAACTCTTGGCAAAAAGTTTGGGATCTCAGGGAACCCCTGAAATAATGTTCAGTTATATAGCTCATGGAACATTGGTATGATCAGCGAGCTGTTGATATAACAAGTATTTTTAGAAATAGCATAAAAATAATGAATAAATGTTAAAACTTACCTATTTAATGTGAAACTTGTGCTTGCATCATTCTGCGCAGATGCTCAATTCTGGGTCGAACCTGAGATAAGCAGTGCACAGGGGGCAGCAGGACAGAGCATGGGGGGTCAAGAAAGCACAGTACACAGGGGGGCAGAAGGGCAGAGCATGGGGGGGGGCATGGCAAAGTATAAGTCAGCAGGTCAGAGCTCAGGGGGTCAGGAGGGCACAATATGTGTGTGTGGGGGGCAGGAAGGCACACCACATAGGGAGCAGCAAGGCACATTATGAGGTACATTACAGGTTAGGAGGGGGAACAGTAGGACACATTACACGGGGGGCAGCAGGGAGGCAGGGGGGCACATTATGGGGCATAGCAGGGCACATTACGGGGGCTAGCAGGGTACATTACGGGGGCTAGCAGGGCACATTATGGGGCACAGAAGAGAACATTACATGGGGCAGGAGGGCACATTATGGGGTACAGCAGATTATAGTACATGGGGGCATATGGGCACATTATGGGGCATAGCAGAGCACATTATGGGGCATATTACATGGGGGCAAGAGGGCACATAATGGGGTACGGCAGAGCACATTAGGGGGGACAAAATGTCATATTATGGGGCACAGCAGGGTACATTAAGAGGCACAGCAGGGCATAATAAATGGGGGCAAGAGGATACATTATGGGGCACAGCAGCGGATACTACATGGGGCAAAGGGGCAGATTATAGGGCACAGTATGGTGCTCACAGCAGGGCACAGAATGGTGCATCACAGGGCACACAGCAGGGCACATCCCAGGACACAATGCAGGGCAAAGGGCACACAGTAGGACACATCACATGGCACACAGCAGTGCACATCATGGGGCATACAGTAGGGCTCAGGGTACATCACAAGGCACTCAGGAGGGAACTGGGCACACAGTGGGGCACATAGTAGGGCATGGGGCACACAGTAGGACACATCATGGGGCACACCACAAGGCACATCACAGGGAACATAGTAGGTCATGGAACACATTATAGGGTGCACATTATGGGACACACATCAGGGCATGGGGTCACATGGGGCACACATAAGAGCATGGGGCAGACATCAGGGCATGGGGGCACACATCAGGGCATGGGGGCACACAGCTGGGCATGAGGGCACACAGCTGGGCAATGGGGCACACAGCAGGTTGGGGTACACATTAGGGCATGATGGCACACAGCTGGGCATGGGGGCACACAGCAGGGCAATGGGGCACACATCAGGGCATGGGGCACACATAGCATGGGGCAGACAGCATAGCATGGGGGCACACATCAATGAATGGGGCACACAGCAGGGCATGGGGCAGACAGCATGGCATGGGGGCACACATTAAAGCATGGGAGCAAACATTTGGGCATGGGGGCACACATCACGGTATGGGGGCACACAGCAGGGCATGGGGGCACACATAAGGACATGAAGGCACACAGCAGGGCAAGGAGGCACACATCACAGCATGGGGGCACACAACAGGGCATGGGGGAACACAGCTGGGCATGGGGCACACAGCCAAGCAATAGGGGCACACAGCTGGGCATGGAGGCACAGCAGGGCATGGAGGCACACAGACCATGGGGCAGACAGCATGGCATGGGGGCACACATCAAAGCATGGGAGCACACATCATGGCATGGGGGCACACATCACGGCATGGGGGCACATATCACAGCAATAGGGGAAAAAAGCAGGACAATGGGGGCACACAGCTAGGCATAGGGGTACACATAAGGGCATGGAGGCACACAGCAGGGCATGGATGCACACAGCAGGGCATGGGGCACACATAAGGGCATGGAAGCACACAGCAGGGTATGGAGGCACACATCAGAGCATGTGGACACACAGCTGGGCATGGGAGCACACAGCAGGGCAATGGGGCACACAGCAGGGTTTGGGGGTACATATCAGGGCATGGGGGCACACAGCTGGGCATGGGGGCAGACAGCGGGGTAATGGGGCAGACAGCATGGCATGGGGGCACACATGATGGCATGGGGCACACAGCAGGACAATGGGGCACACAGCAGGGCAATGGGGCACACAAACCATGGGGGCACACAGACCATGGGGGCACACAGCATGGCATGGGGGCACACATCAAAGTATGGGAGCAAACAACATGGCATGGGGGCACACATCACAGCATGGGGGCAGATATCATTGCAATGGGGCACATAGCAGGGCAATGGGGGCACACATCACAGAATGGGGGCACACAGCTGGGCATGGGGGTACACATGAGGGCATGGAGGCACACAGCATGGCATGGAAGCACACAGCAGGGCATGGGGGTACACATAAGGGCATGGAAGCACACAACAGGGCATGGAGGCACACAACATGGCATGGGGGCACACAACAGGGCATGAGGGCACACAGCAGGGCATGGAGGCACACAGCTGGGCAATGGGGCACACAGCATGTTGGGGTACACATTAGGGCATGATGGCACACAGCTGGGCATGGGGGGACACAGCAGGGCATGGGGGCACACTCACATAACACAATGGGGGCACACAGCAGGGCAATGTGGCACAGCAGGGCAATGGGGCAGACAGCATGGCATGGGGGCACACATCACAGCATGGGGGAAAACAGCAGGGCAATTGGGCACACAGCAGGGCATGGGGGCACATATCACGGCATGGGAGCACAAATCACGGCAGCGGGGCACACATCACGGCAATAGGGGCACACATCACGGCAATAGGGGCACACAGCAGGGCAATGGGGAAAACAGTAGGGCATGGGGGCACACAGAGCATGGGGGTACACAGGTATCTTCTCCCCCCTGAAAGGTGCCAAATGTGACACCGGAGGGGGGAGGATTGCGAAAAGCGGAAGTTCCATTTTTGGGTGGAACTCCGCTTTAACTACAGGGAAAAAACATGGGTTTATGTGTATAAGATTTACCCACAATCCCATGTTTTTCTCACACAGTTAAGAGGTAGAAACGAATTCTGTTGAAAAGGTACTGTTATATTCAAGCTAAATCATGTATTTATATGTTATATGTTATAACATCATAATTTATTATTTATCTATTTACTGTGAAATTACTGGTTTGAAGTTATAACTTCAGTAATTTGTCCGTTAAGCCACCTGCTTGAGTACAGATTTTGAAAATATATTAAATTACCTTAAAAATAATAAATAATAATTATTTGTATATTACTGACTTATGGTAATTAACCCCTTGCCACCCAGGCCAATTCAAACACTTCTCTCCTAAATGTAAAAATCATAATTTTTTTTGCTAGAAAATTACTCAGAACCCCCAAATATTATATATATTGTTTTAGCAGACACCCTAGGGAATAAAATAGTGGTTGTTGCAACTTTTTATGTCACACTGTATTTGCGCACGAATTTTTTTAAACACATTTATTTTTTGGAAAAAAATAGTTTCAAAGAATAAAAAAGAAAAAACACTAGCGTTAGCCCGATTTTTTTGTATAATGTGAAAGATGATGTTACGCCGAGTAAATAGATATTTAACATGTCACACTTTAAAATTGCGCACACTTGTGGAATGGTGCCAAACTTCAGTACTTATAAATCTCCGCTTTATTTATTTTTTCCAGGTTACATGTTTAGAGTTACAGAGGAGGTCTAGTGCTAGAATTATTGCTCTCGCTCAAACGATCGCGGCGTATGTAACCTGTGTGTATTTGGCTCTGGGATTTTTTGTTTTTTTACAACCCCAATTCTAAAAAAGTTGAAATGCTGTGTAAAATCTACATAAAATGCAATGATTTGCAAATCTCATAAACCCATATGTTTTCATAATAGAAAATAGAAAACATATCAAATGTTTAAACTGAGAAAATTTACCATTTTAAGAAAAAATAAGGTAATTTTGAAATCGATGGCAGCAACATGTCTCAAAAAAAATTGGGACAGGGCAACAAAAAGCTGGCAAAGTAAGCGGTACTAACATGGAAGAGCTGGAAGAAAATTTTGCAACTAGTCAGCTTAATTAACAACAAGTCAGTAACAAGATTGGGTAAAAAAAGAGAATCTAAGGCCCCATGCACACGAGACGCTGTTATTTGCTGTTGAACGCGCGTTCAGAGGCAGTTGGACGCTTTTTTCAACTGCTCCTGAACCCATTCAATGTTATCCTATGTGTCCATGCACACACTCTCGTTTTTTGGCGTTTACAAGCAGTTGCGTTTAACCTAGTTTTTCCAGAAGCAAAAAAATGGGTTCAGACGCAAAAGTTTCCACGTTTCAGACGCTAAATGCCGCTAGATGATGATGTCACGCCGAGTAAATAGATACCAAACATTGCACGCTTTAAAAATGCACACGCCCACAGAACGGCGACAAACGATGCACATTTTACTATCTATAGGCGATGCTTTAAAAGCCTTTTCAGGTTGCCACTTTAAATATACAGAGGAGGTCTAGTGGTAGAATTACTGCCCATGATCTGACATTTGCGGCAATACCTCCCATGTGTGGGATGATCGTGGTTTGCGTGCGTGCGGGAACAACACACGCGTTCACCTTTGCATGCTGGGACGGGGGAACTTTAAAAAAAAAATATATATATTAATTTATTTTTTAGACTTTTTTTTTTTACACTGTTGCTTCTTTTTTTTTTTTGCACGTTTATTGCTTGTGACCGCAAAAGGCATATGATAGGTACTCTTTATGGAGGGATTGGGGGTCAGTAAGACCCCAAATTCCTCCTTTCCACTTAAAAGCATTTAAAACACCAAGATCAGCGTTTTTGAATACATTTGATTTTCAAAAAATGGTGCCGTTAAGATGCCAGGAAGCTGTAAGTGATTTCATGTCATCCCTTCTGAGTTACTAAAGCGACGACCTGATATAAGCCAATCCCGGCTTTCATCGGGCCTCCCACTAGCCGGCAGACGTGTTGTCTAGTAGTTCGGGTCTCCCGGTGGGACGGAAGAACCCAAGCGAGCCGCAAAAGGAGGCCGGAGGGGTGGGGGGGGGATGTCCCCTCGCGCTGCTTGTAATAACAACTGAGTGGCTGCTTAGAGAGCTGACTGTCGGCCCTAAAAACGGTACTGGGGTGATGCCTGCAGATGCAGGCATCACCCCAGTAAAACCATTTGAAGTCAAATGACGTACCAAGTACCTGATTTGGCGGCAAGGTTACATAAAAACAATTGTGATCCAATATACTGATTCCTACACCGTCAAACACAATGATAGAAGACAAAATATTTCCTTGAACACATATTACCCTTATCTTTTCCCCTATTACATACACAATATTACCAAAAGTATTGGGACGCCTGTCTTTATACGCACTTTATTGGCATCCCAGTCTTAGTCCGCAGGGTTCACTATTGAGTTGGCCCACCCTTTGCAGCTATAACAGCTTCAACTCTTCTGGGAAGGCTGTCCACAAGGTTTAGGAGTGTGTCTATGGGAATGTTTGACCATTCTTCCAGAAGCGCATTTGTGAGGCACTGATGTGGACCAGAAGGCCTGTCTCGCAGTCTCCGCTCAAATTCAACCCAAAGGTGTTCTATCGGGTTGAGGTCAGGACTCTGTGCAGGCCAGTCAAGTTCCTCCACTCCAAACTTGCTCATCCATGTCTTTATGAACCTTACTTTGTGCACTGGTGCGCAGTCATGTTGGAACAGGTAGGGCCCATCCCCAAACTGTTCTCACAAAGTTGGGAGCATGAAATTGTCCAAAATGTCTTGGTATGCTGACGCCTTCAGATAAGATGACCAGATTTTTAAAATTAAATCCGGGGACATTTTTTTTTTTAACTAGTAATGGTGGCAATCAGCGACTCTCTGCCCGTCGCCGCCTGCCTCACAGCCTCTCAAGTCTTAATCTCCGGGCCCCCGGCTACTACTGGGTGAGGAGCGGAGGAAGATCACTCCGCCAGGGAAGGCAAGGTGATAAGCAGGCAGGCAGCTGGCCGGGTCTTGAGTCAAGGCAGAAGAACATGAGAGCGGAGCTGGATGGGCATGCACCCGAAACTGAAGAAATATTCCCTACGCTCCGACCAGCACATGATCATCAGAAAGGGGCACAGATAATGGAAAAAAATACACCCCCCTAAGCTAGTAGGAGCGGTGGAGCGGAGGGGTGTAATTAAGATGTTTTTATTTCTTTAATTCTGCACTGACTGTCTTTGAAATTGCCCCAGCCCCTGTTCAAATCCAATCCGGGGACAAAACCGGGGACAGACTTGGTCCGGGGACAGTGTCCTCAATCCGGGGATGTCTGGTCACCCTACCTTAAGAGTTCCCTTCACCTTAACAAAGGGACCAAGCCCAACCCCTTAAAAACAACCCCACACCATAAACCCCCTCCACCAAATGATTTGGACCAGTGCACAAAGCAAGGTCTATAAAGTCATGGATGAGCGAGTTTGGGGTGGAGAAACTTGATTGGCCTGCTCAGAGTCCTGACCTCAACCCGATAGAACACCTTTGGGATGAATTAGAACGGAGAATGAGAGCCAGGCCTTCTTGTCCACATCAGTCCCTGACCTCACAAATGCGCTTCTGGAAGAATGGTCAAACATTCCCATAGACACACTCCCAGTGATGTATTTAGGTTTTGTGCTGCCCTAGGCCTGACTAAACTCGTGCACCCTCTAATTTTAATATGACCCGCCTCTTTCTGTCAATTTCACACCCCTTCCTGTTTAAGACCCGCCCTGCCATCTATAAACCACACCCCTTCCTCTTTAGGTTTCACCTTTTCCTCTTAGAGCTCAACCTCTTCCTCTCTATACATTAAAAGTGGATACCAAGTGCCTACTTGTATATTTAGTTGTTTTGTATACCATTTCAAATGTTGTATCTATTATTTTAAGAGACAGTCATCATAAAATAATGAAAAGTGCAGCCTCGTCAGTGCCCATCATTGCAGCCTTATCAGTGCCCATCAGTAAAGCTTATCAGGGGCCACCAGTGCAGACCCATCAGTACTGCCTTATTAGTGCCCATCAGTGCAGCTTATCGGTGCCCATCAGTGCAGCCTTATCAGTGCTGCCTTATCAGTGCCCATCAGTGTGGGCTCATCAGGGGCCACCAGTGCAGCCCCATCAGTGCTGCCTCATCAGTGCTGCCTTATCAGTGGCCACCAAAGCGGCCTATTGGTGCAGCCCCATCTGTGCTGACTTATCAGTGCAGCTTATCAGTGCCCTTTAGTGAGGCCTCATCAAGGAGCCGCCAGTGCGGTCTATCAGTGCCCATCAGTGCTGCTTTATCAGTGCAGCTTAAGAGTGCCAACTCTTTCTCTCTCTCTATATATATATATATATATATATTGTGACAGCAGGAAGGTAAAGTCACCTGGTTGCATCCAGGGGGGTAGATATATTTCTCCCAGATTCAGGCTTTATGCTGACTTATACAACTAGGGAGGGAGTTGATGAAGCCCAGCTGAGGCTAGTGGGCTCATGGATGACTCATACCTCTAGGGAGAGGGCTGGGCGTCGTGCAGGCAGGGAGTTGATGAGACCAGCTGAAGCCTGTCAGTTCGTTTAAGGCCTCTATAAAAACTCCCAGCTTCATTAGATGTTAGCTCATGCCTGGAACCAGACCTGTGTGGACTGTCTAGGGAGAGTGAACCCCTGTGCGGTGAGGCAAAGCCTGTGTGGCTATTTGTTTGGACTTTTACTAAACCAGGGACTTAGGGACTAGGACAGCACCAGGCTGATCCCAGTTGTTAGTTTAGGAAACCTGCATGTTTAGTCAGAGGTCAAACTGACCAGGATTTATTTTGTTTATGTTTCTTTTTGGCTTTGCTGTGTTTTTGTCACTGTACATAGAGAAATAAACCGCACCTTTTGATTTTGAAAACCACAACCTCCGTCTGCTGGCCCTGTTTTTGTGTGGGGAGCCCAACCAGGGGGTCACACACACCCGCTACCGAGTTAACCCCCTCACAGTTGGTGGAGAACCAGTGGCAGTTTTTTTTAAGCCAGCATGGAGGAGATACTGAAACAGCTGGCTCTAGCAAATGCCAATCAACAGCAGACAAATGCAGGTTTGCAAAGGAGCCTTGCAGCCCAGCAGCAAGCTCATCAACAAGCCCAGCAGCAATCTGAGGCCCGCTTCATAGACCTGTTACAGAAGCAAGAGCAGAGACTACAACAAATGGAAGCAGTAATGCAGCAACGTCCGCAGACCAGTGAGGAAAGCCGTCCCACTAATACCGCGTCCTTTGGGGTGAGTCGTTTATTGACAAAAATGACTGGAGAGGATGATCCAGAGGTATTTTTGACCACATTTGAAAGGACTGCTGAAAGAGAAAAGTGGCCTGAGGAGCAGTGGGCTGGACTGGTGGCTCCTCTGTTAACTGGTGAATCGCAGAAGGCTTACTATGACCTAGAGCCTGACCAAGCAAAAGACTATGTGATGCTAAAAGCTGAAATATTGGCAAGGCTGGGTGTCACCCTGGCTGTCCGGGCTCAGCGTGTGCATAACTGGACTTTCCAGCTTGGAAAACCCCCCAGGTCTCAAATGTATGATCTCATTCACCTGAGCAGGAAGTGGCTACAGCCAGAGACTTTGTCCGCACCGGAGATTGTGGAACGTGTTGTGATGGATCGTTTCTTGAGAGCTCTTCCTACCGCCATTCAAAAGTGGGTAAGCCATGGAGACCCAGAAACGGCCGGTAAACTTGTGGATCGTGTAGAGAGATACTTGGCTACAGAGAACCTGACGGCCTCTTCCAGAGACTCTCGGACTTTCCACCCTAAGACCAGACCATCCCCAGGGGCGGATAAGAGGATTCCAAGGGGTGAGGGTGGAGAGAGTGAGAGGGTGGGAGCTCTACCCAAAGTTTGGCGAGAACAGCCTGGGAAGTCAGGGGCTCAAGAGGCAGCCAAATGGATTGTTTGCTACCGCTGCCGGCAAGCGGGACATATTGCAGCAAATTGCCCGGTTGTGGAGGAACCCATGCAATGTGACTTTCTGATGGACAGACGTCAGTCGCTGTGTGCGACAGTCGCATGCACTGCCATTCGGGGAACTGAGAAACATTTATGCAAAATGTGTATTAATGGTAGAAATGTTGTGGTATTACTGGATTCAGGTAGCCTTGTGACCCTGATAAAGGCTGAATTAGTTAAAACAGAGGTCTCTGGGAATAGCAAGGTAGCTGTTATTTGTGTGCATGGGGACACCCAAGAGTATCCAGTGACTACAGTGTGTTTTGAGACCCCCAAAGGTACCCTCTCTCATCCAGTGGGGTTAGTATCTCAATTACCGCATGATGCCATTGTGGGAAGGGATTTTCCGAAGTTCTGGGAACTGTGGGATGATCCTGAGCCCCCCACTGGTGCCCCTATGTACCAGGAATGTGATAGCCAGAACTCCTCTGAGAGTGGTGAGGACTCTCCAGAATTTCCCTTGTCAGTATTGGCAGGGGAGACTCAAGAAACTGGAGAGGAGCCCACCTCCTCAGACGAAAACCTACCGTCTGTGGAGTTTTCTGATCTGGAGGTTCACAGGGAAAATTTTGCCACAGAACAGTTAAAAGACCCCGCCCTAATAAAGGCACGGGAAAACGTAGTGGAAATAGATGGCGAGTTAGTGAACCCAGATAATACCTGCACTTACCCATACTTCAGCGTAGAGAAGGACCTACTGTATCGGGTGGCAAAAAGGGCAGAAGAAACCGTTGAGCAGCTTGTGGTGCCCAAACCTTACAGGAAGTTGGTGTTGGAGTTGGCCCATGGGCACATTCTTGGAGGTCATCTGGGGACAGAGAAAACCCGAGAGAGGGTATTACAGAGATTCTATTGGCCTGGGGTGATGAAGGACATAGAAAATTATTGTTCCTCCTGCCCTGTGTGTCAGAGGTCGGCCCCGATGCCACATTTCCGTAGCCCGCTGGTCCCTCTACCCATCATTGAGGTCCCGTTTGAGAGAATCGCAATGGATTTGGTAGGTCCTATAATCAAGTCCGCTAGGGGGCACCAGTACATATTGGTTATAATGGACTATGCCACCCGTTATCCAGAAGCGATCCCTCTCAGAAATACCTCGGCCAAAACCATAGCCAAAGAGCTATCTCTTGTTTTTAGCCGGGTGGGTATTTGTAAAGAACTGCTTACGGACCAAGGTACACCCTTTATGTCCCGGGTTATGAAAGAGCTGTGTAAATTGTTCAAAGTGACGCAATTGCGTACATCTGTGTATCACCCCCAAACCGATGGGCTGGTTGAAAGATTCAACAAAACCCTAAAACAAATGTTGAAGAAAGTGGTGGATAGAGATGGAAAGGATTGGGACTGTCTACTTCCTTATTTGATGTTTGCTATTAGGGAGGTGCCCCAATCCTCTATGGGATTCTCCCCCTTTGAGTTACTGTATGGGAGACACCCAAGAGGGCTGTTGGATATTGCCAAGGAAACTTGGGAAAGTGAGAGTTCTCCCCACAGGAGTGTGATTGAGCATGTCGCCCTGATGCAAGATCGAATTGCACAGGTAATGCCCATCGTGAAGGAACATTTGGCCCAAGCGCAGTTGGCACAGCAGAGAGTGTACAACCGTGGAGCAAAGACCCGTACCTTTTCCCCGGGGGATAGGATATTGGTACTTGTCCCTACGGTTGAAAGTAAATTCCTTGCCAAATGGCAAGGCCCCTACGAGATAATGGAAAAAGTGAGCGAAGTGAATTACAAGGTCAGACAACCAGGAAGGCGAAAGCCCGAACAGATATATCACGTTAATCTGTTGAAAGCCTGGAGGGATAGAGAGTCCCTAGTCGCAGAAACTTGGTCACCAGCTCAAACTGGTTGCGTGATTCCGGAGGTTGGAATAGCAGCCACCTTGTCACAACCCCAACAACAGGAGGTTAAGGAGTTTGTGCTTCGCAACAAGGAGGTGTTCTCTGAGCTGCCGGGACAAACATCTGGGGTAGAGCATGATATTATTACCCCGCCCGGTGAAAGGGTGAAGTTAAAACCCTATCGGATCCCAGAGGCCCGACGGGAGGCAATACGGGAGGAAGTACAGAAAATGCTGAACTTAGGGGTGATAGAGGAGTCCCAAAGTGATTGGTCTAGTCCCATTGTGTTGGTGCCTAAACCGGATGGGAGCTGGCGATTTTGTAACGATTTTCGTCAGTTGAACAAAGTTACAAAATTTGACACCTACCCCATGCCACGTATAGATGAGTTGATCGACCGGCTGGGAACAGCCCGATACATGACGACTCTTGACCTCACAAAAGGGTATTGGCAAATTCCCCTGGCCAAGTCGGCCAAAGAGAAAACCGCATTTGTAACCCCAGACGGGGCGTTCCAATATAAGAGAATGCCGTTCGGGTTACAGAATGCGCCGGCCACATTCCAGCGGAAAATGGACCAGATACTGAGGCCCCATCGGAAGTATGCTGCGGCTTACCTGGATGACGTAATTGTCCATAGCACAGATTGGGCCTCACATCTGCCAAAAGTGCAAGCAGTCCTAGACTCTATCCGGGAAGCGGGGTTTACGGCTAACCCCAAGAAGTGTACCATTGGGCAGGAGGAGGCCAAATATCTTGGGTACACCATTGGCAGGGGAGTGATAAAACCCCAACTCAACAAAGTCGAGGCCATCCAGAGTTGGCCACGTCCCAACAGCAAGAAGCAGGTACGGGCCTTTCTGGGAATCGCGGGTTATTATCGGCGCTTCATTCCCCACTTTGCTTCTAAGGCTGTGCCCCTAACCAACCTGACGAAAGGGAAAGGGTCGGTCATGATTAAATGGACCCCCGAGGCTGAGGCAGCATTCCAATTCTTGAAACAAGCCTTATGTAGCCAGCCAGTGTTGTACTCACCCGACTTCTCTAAAGACTTTGTCGTACAAAGTGATGCGTCAGATGTGGGGTTAGGAGCAGTATTGTCCCAGGTCTGGAACGGGGAAGAGCACCCAGTCATTTACCTCAGCAGGAAGTTGAAGTCCCATGAGGTAAATTACGCCACGGTTGAAAAGGAGTGTTTAGCGGTGAAGTGGGCTCTAGATTCCCTTCGGTACTATCTGCTAGGTAGGCACTTTGACATGGTTACGGATCACGCTCCGTTAAAGTGGATGGCTCAAAACAAGGAGACAAATAGAAGAGTGAATAGGTGGTTCCTGGCCCTACAGGAATTCAACTTCACAGTAAAGCATCGCCCTGGCGTTCAAATGGGGAATGTGGATGCTTTGTCTCGAGTACATGAATGCCTGATTGCTGGTGTTCCAACCCCAAGGTTAAAACAAGAGGGGGGGGGTATGTGACAGCAGGAAGGTAAAGTCACCTGGTTGCATCCAGGGGGGTAGATATATTTCTCCCAGATTCAGGCTTTATGCTGACTTATACAACTAGGGAGGGAGTTGATGAAGCCCAGCTGAGGCTAGTGGGCTCATGGATGACTCATACCTCTAGGGAGAGGGCTGGGCGTCGTGCAGGCAGGGAGTTGATGAGACCAGCTGAAGCCTGTCAGTTCGTTTAAGGCCTCTATAAAAACTCCCAGCTTCATTAGATGTTAGCTCATGCCTGGAACCAGACCTGTGTGGACTGTCTAGGGAGAGTGAACCCCTGTGCGGTGAGGCAAAGCCTGTGTGGCTATTTGTTTGGACTTTTACTAAACCAGGGACTTAGGGACTAGGACAGCACCAGGCTGATCCCAGTTGTTAGTTTAGGAAACCTGCATGTTTAGTCAGAGGTCAAACTGACCAGGATTTATTTTGTTTATGTTTCTTTTTGGCTTTGCTGTGTTTTTGTCACTGTACATAGAGAAATAAACCGCACCTTTTGATTTTGAAAACCACAACCTCCGTCTACTGGCCCTGTTTTTGTGTGGGGAGCCCAACCAGGGGGTCACACACACCCGCTACCGAGTTAACCCCCTCACAATATATATATCACAACTTATTGGTGTATGTGAATTATGTATGGATTACGCTGTAGCCGAAAGACGGCTACAGCCAGCGCGGACCTGAATTGCCGGGAGGGCGTCCATCGACGTCCTCCCGTGCTCTCCCAGAGAGTTCTGGATTTTAGCTGCATGACAAAGGGCCCTGATGGGTGGCACTGATGGGGGCACTGATGGGCACTGATAGGTGGCACTGGTGGGCACTGGTAGTGGACACTGATGGGTGGCACTGGTAGGTGATACTGATGGGTGGCATTGTGGGCTCTGATGGGTGGCACTGGTAGGTGACACTGATAGGTGGCACTGTGGGCTCTGATGGGTGGCACTGCCTGGGCAGGAATGAAATCAATGCAAACAGTCCACATTCAGTGAAAATTCATTACTGCAAAGTGCTCCATGCGTGCTGAAATCAATACAAACTCAATAAACCGTCCACATTCAGTGAAAGTTCATGTACTGCAATGTTTGGACAGTTTAATGAGTTTGCAGCACGGATCACTCACTCACATAGAATATATCTACCGGTATATCTATATCAGCCAGCACTTTCTAATGCAAGGTTTTTATTTTATTCGTAGAAAATGTCAAACTAAAAATGGAGTTTGGCTTTCAACAAAAACAATTCACACAAGTTTTTTTTTTTTTTTATGTTTGAGACACAAATATGACTGTGCAGCTTTTAGGGATGATTCAGAAAGCTGACAATTCCTGACCTGGACGGAAGGCAGGTACCGAGGCTTCATGACATACCCAACTGCTTTCTGGTCTCATATCCAACCTTTAGCCAGCACTTTATATTGGCGACTTCGTAAAGGACTTACAAAAATAATAGTATGTAATTAATTGTACCTGCAGCAGTGCTACTCTCCTCGCCGCTGCGGGTCGCCTAATCTGATGAAACACCGCCTGGGCGGTTCCCCTTGTCCTCCTCTCTCTCTCTCTCCTGCTCCGCCCATCGTCACCATCAGACCCCGCCCCGGACTGGGGGGAGAAGATGCAGTGTAAGGATGCCACACGGAGGGTAGGCGGAGCATTAGGCTCCGCCTCCACCAGCTGAAATACGTGCCGCAGGTCTGGCCAATCACCGGCCACTTTATGATGATACCAGTCGCTCTCTTCCCCCTCGGCCTGTACTGCCCATAATAATAAGAGCCGAACGGCAAACACAGCAGCCGGGGACTGTATATTTTGTGCGGGTGGCGGCAGCGGGAGCCAGGACTCGGGAGGACACACCGGGGGGGCTTTTTCCGTGCTGGGGGAGGCTTTTTTGCCGCCCCCCGCAAAGTGCCGCCCTAGGCCTGGGCCTTGTCGGCCTAGGCCAAAACACTCCTAAACCTTGTGGACAGCCTTCCCAGGAGAGTTGAAACTGTTATAGCTGCAAATGGTTGGCCAACTCAATATTGAACCCTACGGACTAAAACTGGGATGCCATTAAAGCTCATGTGTGTGTAAAGACAGGTGTCCCAATACTTTTGAAAATGTAGTGTGTGTGTATGTATATATATATATATATATATATATATATGGGCTTTTTTCTCAGAGATAAGGTGCAGGACCCCCCACCCCTTCCGAGTCACCCTTTGACTCCGCCCCTACCCACCTCCAAGCACCGTTCCTTAAGTGCAACCCTTACCCACCTCCCAGTACTGCCCCTTTTAGAGAATACAGAACCAAGTACCTTGTATGGAATCTGTTAATGATATCAAGGAAGACAGTAACATAGATCTAGCAAAAATAGACACCCCAGTGACAAAAGATCCCCTCCAGCAACAATACATACCCAACAGCCAGCATCAATAGACCCTTCAGCAGCAAGCAACATTAGACCCCTCCCTCAACAGTAGATCTCTCCCAGCAACGATTGACCCCCTGCAACATAAGACCCACCCCCAGCAACAATAGATCCCCCATCAGCAACAATAGACCCCCTGCAAAAAAATTCCATCAAGCAAAAAGAGATTCTCAGCAGCCAGCATCAATAGACCCCACAGCAGCCAGCTACAAAGACCCTTCCCTCAACAGTAGATCCTTCCCAGCAAGGATTGACCCCCCCTGCAACAAAAGACCCACAACCAGCAACAATAGATCCCCCATGAGCAACAGAAGTCCTCCCTAGCAACAATAGACCTCCTTCCTCCCTAAAAATACATCCCCTCCAGCAACAATAGATTCCTCAACAGCCAGCATCAATAGACCCTCCAGCACACCCCAGCACCCCTTGCAATTCAGTTTGGGAGGGGCCAGGACTGCGTTCCCCCACGTTCCTGCTGAAAAAAAGCCCTGCATATATATATATATATATATATATATATATATAAACGGGGGAAGGGTTCTTCCAGAATATGAGAAGACCAAAACCCCCTAGTGTTCTTAGTGTCTATCCATAGGTGGGCCTTTCCCTCCCTCCTGTTGTTGGATCCCCTGGTGATAAGAGTGGATTGCCTGTGATATTGATTACCATCATAAAGCATGTTTCCTCCTGATACATATGAATAACATCTTAAGATCAAATTAGTTTGTTCTCAGTGCTGAGATGATCCAGCCACACAGGACCTGTTTTTAACCCCCAGCTGTCTCACGTGAAATGTATTTAGCTTTGACTTAGCAACATTTAGATCTTCTGTAGTTTCTGAAGAAGCAGATTTATTCTGGGAAAATACCCCCCCCCCCCCCCCCCACACTAATTTGTGACCATCGGCATATTCTGGAAGGAAGCTTCTCAGAACATGATACAGTAAAACCTTGGTTTGCGAGCATAATTCATACCGAAAGCATGCTTGTAATCCAAAGCACTTGTATATCAAAGCAAATTTTCCCATAAGATTAATGGAAACTCAAATGATTCGTTCCACAACCATTTATTCATAAATCCTTCAGTTTATAGTCCATATAAAAAAATTATAGCAATGTGATAGGTTGTGTAACCATAAAATGTCCATCCACAAATAGAAGCCTCCCCAAGGGGATTAGAAGCAAAATCCAGCAGGAGCTACAGAGTAGGGATGAGCTTCGTGTTCGAGTCGAACATACGTTCGACTCGAACATCGGCTGTTCGATCGTTCGACGAAGATCGAACGATTTGGGCCGTTCGCGCCAAATTCGAGTGACGCGAACGGCCCACAATGCACTACGCCATCGCAGTGTCATCCAGGCGCTGTGATTGGCCAAGCATGCACTGTGACCCTGCATGCTTGGCCAATCACAGCACCGGCAGCGAGGAGAGCAATGATTGGCCACAGGCAGGATGCCTGTGGCCAATTATTGCTGAGGGTGTTTAGTACACGCCCCACACTATAAAAGGCCGCCAGCACGGCGGCCTAGTGTAGTGTGTTCCGGAGCAGGGAAAGAGAAGCATAGGCAGGGACAGTGACATTTATTTTTTTCTTGCTTAACCTGGATTCCTTTAGTTTAGGGAAAGAGAAGGATAGGTAGGGAGAGTGTCAGTGTGTTTTACTGTGCGAATCCTTGTTTCTAGGGACAGGGAAGGACAGTGAGGGAATTCTCCTTGTGCTATAGTGTGCTTTAAAAAAACATTTTTTCTAGGGACAGAAAACTATAGGTAGGGAGAGTGTCAGTGTGTTTTACTGTGCGAATCCTTGTTTCTAGGGACAGGGAAGGACAGTGAGGGAATTCTCCTTGTGCTATAGTGTGCTTTAAAAAAACATTTTTTCTAGGGACAGAAAACTATAGGTAGGGAGAGTGTCAGTGTGTTTTACTGTGCGAATCCTTGTTTCTAGGGACAGGGAAGGACAGTGAGGGAATTCACCTTGTGCTATAGTGTGCTTTAAAAAAACATTTTTTCTAGGGACAGAAAACTATAGGTAGGAAGAGTGTCAGTTTCTTTCACTGTGATAATCCTTGTTTCTAGGGACAAAGAAGGAAAGTGAGGGAAATTCTCCTTGTGCTATAGTGTGCTTTAAAAAAACATTTTTTCTAGGGACAGAAAACTATAGGTAGGGAGAGTGTCAGTGTGTTTTACTGTGCGAATCCTTGTTTCTAGGGACAGGGAAGGACAGTGAGGGAATTCTCCTTGTGCTATAGTGTGCTTTAAAAAACCATTTTTTCTAGGGACAGAAAACTATAGGTAGGGAGAGTGTCAGTGTGTTTTACTGTGCGAATCCTTGTTTCTAGGGACAGGGAAGGACAGTGAGGGAATTCTCCTTGTGCTATAGTGTGCTTTAAAAAAACATTTTTTCTAGGGACAGAAAACTATAGGTAGGGAGAGTGTCAGTGTGTTTTACTGTGCGAATCCTTGTTTCTAGGGACAGGGAAGGACAGTGAGGGAATTCTCCTTGTGCTATAGTCTGCTTTAAAAAAACATTTTTTCTAGGGACAGAAAACTATAGGTAGGAAGAGTGTCAGTTTCTTTCACTGTGATAATCCTTGTTTCTAGGGACAAAGAAGGAAAGTGAGGGAAATTCTCCTTGTGCTATAGTGTGCTTTAAAAAAACATTTTTTCTAGGGACAGAAAACTATAGGTAGGGAGAGTGTCAGTGTGTTTTACTGTGCGAATCCTTGTTTCTAGGGACAGGGAAGGACAGTGAGGGAATTCTCCTTGTGCTATAGTGTGCTTTAAAAAAACATTTTTTCTAGGGACAGAAAACTATAGGTAGGAAGAGTGTCAGTTTCTTTCACTGTGATAATCCTTGTTTCTAGGGACAAAGAAGGAAAGTGAGGGAAATTCTCCTTGTGCTATAGTGTGCTTTAAAAAAACATTTTTTCTAGGGACAGAAAACTATAGGTAGGGAGAGTGTCAGTGTGTTTTACTGTGCGAATCCTTGTTTCTAGGGACAGGGAAGGACAGTGAGGGAATTCTCCTTGTGCTATAGTGTGCTTTAAAAAAACATTTTTTCTAGGGACAGAAAACTATAGGTAGGGAGAGTGTCAGTGTGTTTTACTGTGCGAATCCTTGTTTCTAGGGACAGGGAAGGACAGTGAGGGAATTCTCCTTGTGCTATAGTGTGCTTTAAAAAAACATTTTTTCTAGGGACAGAAAACTATAGGTAGGAAGAGTGTCAGTTTCTTTCACTGTGATAATCCTTGTTTCTAGGGACAAAGAAGGAAAGTGAGGGAAATTCTCCTTGTGCTATAGTGTGCTTTAAAAAAACATTTTTTCTAGGGACAGAAAACTATAGGTAGGGAGAGTGTCAGTGTGTTTTACTGTGCGAATCCTTGTTTCTAGGGACAGGGAAGGACAGTGAGGGAATTCTCCTTGTGCTATAGTGTGCTTTAAAAAAACATTTTTTGTAGGGACAGAAAACTATAGGTAGGGAGAGTGTCAGTGTGTTTTACTGTGCGAATCCTTGTTTCTAGGGACAGGTAAGGACAGTGAGGGAATTCTCCTTGTGCTATAGTGTGCTTTAAAAAAACATTTTTTCTAGGGACAGAAAACTATAGGTAGGGAGAGTGTCAGTGTGTTTTACTGTGCGAATCCTTGTTTCTAGGGACAGGGAAGGACAGTGAGGGAATTCTCCTTGTGCTATAGTGTGCTTTAAAAAAACATTTTTTCTAGGGACAGAAAACTATAGGTAGGAAGAGTGTCAGTTTCTTTCACTGTGATAATCCTTGTTTCTAGGGACAAAGAAGGAAAGTGAGGGAAATTCTCCTTGTGCTATAGTGTGCTTTAAAAAAACATTTTTTCTAGGGACAGAAAACTATAGGTAGGGAGAGTGTCAGTGTGTTTTACTGTGCGAATCCTTGTTTCTAGGGACAGGGAAGGACAGTGAGGGAATTCTCCTTGTGCTATAGTGTGCTTTAAAAAAACATTTTTTGTAGGGACAGAAAACTATAGGTAGGGAGAGTGTCAGTGTGTTTTACTGTGCGAATCCTTGTTTCTAGGGACAGGGAAGGACAGTGAGGGAATTCTCCTTGTGCTATAGTGTGCTTTAAAAAAACATTTTTTCTAGGGACAGAAAACTATAGGTAGGGAGAGTGTCAGTGTGTTTTACTGTGCGAATCCTTGTTTCTAGGGACAGGGAAGGACAGTGAGGGAATTCTCCTTGTGCTATAGTGTGCTTTAAAAAAACATTTTTTCTAGGGACAGAAAACTATAGGTAGGAAGAGTGTCAGTTTCTTTCACTGTGATAATCCTTGTTTCTAGGGACAGGGAAGGAAAGTGAGGGAAATTCTCCTTGTGCTATAGTGTGCTTTAAAAAAAACATTTTTTCTAGGGACAGAAAACTATAGGTAGGAAGAGTGTCAGTTTCTTTCACTGTGATAATCCTTGTTTCTAGGGACAAAGAAGGAAAGTGAGGGAAATTCTCCTTGTGCTATAGTGTGCTTTAAAAAAACATTTTTTCTAGGGACAGAAAACTATAGGTAGGGAGAGTGTCAGTGTGTTTTACTGTGCGAATCCTTGTTTCTAGGGACAGGGAAGGACAGTGAGGGAATTCTCCTTGTGCTATAGTGTGCTTTAAAAAAACATTTTTTCTAGGGACAGAAAACTATAGGTAGGAAGAGTGTCAGTTTCTTTCACTGTGATAATCCTTGTTTCTAGGGACAGGGAAGGAAAGTGAGGGAAATTCTCCTTGTGCTATAGTGTGCTTTAAAAAAAACATTTTTTCTAGGGACAGAAAACTATAGGTAGGAAGAGTGTCAGTTTCTTTCACTGTGATAATCCTTGTTTCTAGGGACAAAGAAGGAAAGTGAGGGAAATTCTCCTTGTGCTATAGTGTGCTTTAAAAAAACATTTTTTCTAGGGACAGAAAACTATAGGTAGGGAGAGTGTCAGTGTGTTTTACTGTGCGAATCCTTGTTTCTAGGGACAGGGAAGGACAGTGAGGGAATTCTCCTTGTGCTATAGTGTGCTTTAAAAAAACACTTTTTCTAGGGACAGAAAACTATAGTTAGGAAGAGTGTCAGTTTCTTTCACTGTGATAATCCTTGTTTCTAGGGACAGGGAAGGAAAGTGAGGGAAATTCTCCTTGTGCTATAGTGTGCTTTAAAAAAAACATTTTTTCTAGGGACAGAAAACTATAGGTAGGAAGAGTGTCAGTTTCTTTCACTGTGATAATCCTTGTTTCTAGGGACAAAGAAGGAAAGTGAGGGAAATTCTCCTTGTGCTATAGTGTGCTTTAAAAAAACATTTTTTCTAGGGACAGAAAACTATAGGTAGGGAGAGTGTCAGTGTGTTTTACTGTGCGAATCCTTGTTTCTAGGGACAGGGAAGGACAGTGAGGGAATTCTCCTTGTGCTATAGTGTGCTTTAAAAAAACATTTTTTCTAGGGACAGAAAACTATAGGTAGGAAGAGTGTCAGTTTCTTTCACTGTGATAATCCTTGTTTCTAGGGACAGGGAAGGAAAGTGAGGGAAATTCTCCTTGTGCTATAGTGTGCTTTAAAAAAAACATTTTTTCTAGGGACAGAAAACTATAGGTAGGAAGAGTGTCAGTTTCTTTCACTGTGATAATCCTTGTTTCTAGGGACAGGGAAGGACAGTGAGGAAAATTCTCCTTGTGCTATAGTGTGCTTTAAAAAAACATTTTTTCTAGGGACAGAAAACTATAGGTAGGAAGAGTGTCAGTTTCATTCACTGTGATAATCCTTGTTTCTAGGGACAGGGAAGGACAGTGAGGGAAATTCTCCTTGTGCTATAGTGTGCTAAAGCATTCCTCATCAACCATCTTTGAAATCCTTGTTTTTTTGGACAGTCAGGGAAATTGTCGTTGTGCTATTCTGTGCAAAAGCAATCATCCTCAACCATATTTAGAAATCCTTAAGTAAAGGGACAGAGAAGGACACCTGAAGGTAGCCCTTATTGCTTTTTTCCCATCTCCCTGCAGGCCATCTATTAGAATGTCTGGAAGGCAAACAAGGAGAGGCAGACAGTCAGGAGGCAATAAAAGAGGGCAAGCAGGCTCTGTGTCTGGGGGCAACAGTGCTGGTCGTGGACGCGGTGCATTGTCATCAGCACATGGCCATGGGACACGCTTGTCCTTCTTTTCGGCAGCTGGACATGTTGAGCCACATCATGCCGAAGACTTGGTAGAGTGGATGACCAAGCCCTCCTCCTCCTCCTCATCCTCTCTCACCCAGGCTCAGGGTACTGGAAAAGCAGCTGCCAAAGCGTCCTCTTCCCTGGTATCAATGTCAGACTCATCATCAGTCACTCCTTCCCTAGACCCACCATGTCCTCCTCCTGAGGAGTCCCCCGAACTGTTTGAGCACAGTGTTGGGTACATGCTCCAGGAGGATGCCCAGCGTTTCGAAGGGTCTGATGATGAAACCCAGCTACAGGAAGGCAGTAGCGTGAGAGCAGACAGAGGGGATGCTCAAGAAGGACACCAATCTGGCAGTCATGTTCCAGCAGCTGCAGCATACTGCCAGATTGGCTCCAGTGATGAGGAGGGAGGGGATGATGAGGTCACTGACTCCACGTGGGTGCCTAATAGGAGAGAATAGGAGGAGGAGGATGAGGAGGAGGCACATCTCCAACGAGGCAGGATGCCCTTTGGTGGCCAGCGTAAGGGCAGTACACCGACGGAATCACACCGCAGAGCTCCGCCTGTGCAGGGCGCTGCCTCTGCCCGTCATTCAAAAAGTTCTTTGGTGTGGGCCTTTTTTGAGGCTAGTGCATCAGATCGCACAGCTGCTGTTTGCAACATATGTCTCAAGCGTATATCGCGTGGCCAAAACATCAGCCGCTTGGGTACCACATGCCTGACCAGACATATGTTGACCTGCCATGCAGCTCGTTGGCAAGCCTACCTCAAAGACCCACACCAAAGAACAAAGCGGACCTCTCCTTGCACCGCATCAGCTGGGATCTCCAACCCCACTATAACTTCAGTCCTCTCTGAAACATGCACTGAGAGGAATGAAGGTGTAGAATTAGGTGTGTCACAGCCAAGTACTTGCGGCCACTCTGCTAGCAGTACACCGACGTCCGATTCTAGCAGGCAAATTTCCCTGCCCCAGCTGCTGGACCGTCGAAAGAAGTTCACTCCCAGCCATCCACATGCCCAGCGGTTGAATGCTAGCTTGGCTAAATTGCTAGCGCTTCAACTGCTGCCTTTTCAGTTGGTAGACTCGGCCCCCTTCCGTGAGTTTGTGCAATGTGCGGTTCCTCAGTGGCAGGTTCCCAAACGCCACTTTTTCTCACGGAAGGCTATTCCGGCTCTCTACCGGCATGTGGAAGGCAATGTCTTGGCCTCGCTGAACAGGGCGGTCAGCGGTAAGGTGCATATTACCGCTGACTCATGGTCCAGCAGGCATGGACAGGGACGTTACCTTTCTTTCACGGCCCATTGGGTCACTCTTTTGGCAGCTGGGAAGGATGCAGGACAAGGTGCAGTAGTGTTGGAGGTTGTTCCACCGCCACGCCTCCAAAATGCTACTACTGGTTGTGACACACCTCTCTCCTCCACCCCCTCCTCTTCTTCTTCCTCCATGGCCTCTTCCTGTGGTTTGTCCTCGGAACCAGCGGTGCTCCGTAGGCGTTCAAGGGGCTACGCAAGTACGCAGGCAAAAAGATGCCATGCCGTGCTTGCGCTGGTGTGTTTGGGGGACAGAAGCCACACTGGGGCAGAGGTCCTGTCTGCTCTGCAGGGCCAGGCCGAGAGGTGGTTGACGCCACGCCAGCTTAAGCCAGGAATGGTGGTTTGCGACAATGGCACCAACCTCCTGTCCGCCCTCCGACAGGGACAACTGACCCATGTGCCCTGTGTGGCTCACGTCCTTAACCTGGTGGTGCAGCGGTTCTTGGGCAGGTACCCGGGCTTACAGGATGTCCTGAGGCAGGCCAGGAAAGTCTGTGTGCATTTCCGCAGATCTTATAATGCCAGTGCTCGCCTGGCTGAGCTGCAAAAGGAGTTGAACCTGCCCAAGAACCGCCTTATATGTGACATGCCCACCAGGTGGAACTCAACGTTGGCCATGCTGCAGCGGCTGCACATGCAGCAGAGGGCCATCAATGAGTACCTGTGCGACTACGGCACCAGGACAGGGTCAGGGGAGCTTGGTTTTTTTTCTCCACGCCAGTGGGGCATGATCAGGGATGCATGCACTGTCCTGGCACCATTTGAGGAGGCCACGAGGATGGTGAGCAGTGACAGTGCATGCATCAGTGACACTGTACCTCTTGTCCACCTGTTGGAGCACACGCTGCGTGGAATAATGGACAGGGCACTTGAGGCAGAACAGAGGCAGGAAGAGGAGGACTTCCTTGCCTCTCAAGGCCCCCTTTACCCAGACAGTGTTCCTTCTGTCCCACCCATCGCACAGGAAGAGGAGGAGGAGGAGGAGGAGGAGGAGGAGGAGGATTGTGTCAGCATGGAGGTGGAGGCTGGCACTCAGCATCATCAGCAGCAGTCTTTTAGGGATGATTTACAGTCCCAAGAAACCAGTGGACTTGTACGTGGCTGGGAGGAGGTGGCTGCGGATCATGTCGTCCTTAGTGACCCAGAGGACTCCGGAGCGAATGCCTCAGCAAACCTACGCTGCATGGCCTCCCTCATCCTGCAAAGTCTACGGAAGGATCCTCGTATTCTTCGGATCAAGGAGAGGGACCATTACTGGCTGGCCACTCTCCTTGATCCACGGTACAAGGGTAAGGTTGCGGATCTTATGTTACCGTCGCAGAGGGAGCAGAGGATGAGACAACTCCGGGAGGCCTTGCAGAAAGGTCTGTGCAACGCGTTCCCAGAGACTGGGAGGTTACAAACTCCTGGTCCTGGACAACGAGTTGCTGAGGCTTCGGCCAGTCAAAGAAGGAGCGGGGGGGAAGGTGGCCGTCTGACCGATGCGTTCAGACAATTCTTTAGTCCGCAGCCCCAAAGTATGATCGGTTCCAGCAACCATCGCCAGCGTCTGATAAACATGGTGCAGGAATATCTAGGGGCAAGGTCAGACTTGGACACCTTCCCCACCGAAAATCCTCTGGCTTACTCGGTCTTGAGGATGGATCACTGGCCAGAGCTTGCACAGTATGCAATTGAGCTACTGGCCTGTCCTGCATCCAGCGTTCTTTCGGAACGCACATTCAGTGCTGCTGGAGGATTTGTCACGGATCACAGGGTGCGCCTGTTCACCGACTCGGTTGATCGACTGACTTTCATCAAGATGAACCAGTCTTGGATCACCACCAGCTACCACACACCTGATGCTGATATAACAGACTAATTGATTTTAAAATGTCACATCCCTTCAAGACTGATGCTGATGCTGAGTGCCTGTGCTGTTATGTTGACTGGCTATCCTCCTCCTCCGAGTCCTCAATGATACGATTGATGATGATAGCTTGGAAGATCATTTTTGTTTATGGGTGCCGCCACCAGTGGCTAAGGCCCAATTTTTCAGCCCCTGTTTTACAGGGGCGTGTAATTACAATTTTTTTAGCAATAATTTGCCATAGGGCTCATTGCTGTGCTCCAAGTACAGTATCTGTGAGGGGTTGGAGTGTTGTGGCACCAGTGCCTAAGGCCCAATTTTTCAGCCCCTGTTTAACAGGGGCGTGTCATTACAATTTTTGAAGCAATACTTTGCAACAGGGCTCATTGCTGTGCTCCAAGTACAGTATCTGTGAGGGGTTGTAGTGTTGTGCCACCAGTGCCTAAGGCCCAATTTTTCAGCCCCTGTTCAACAGGGGCATGCAATTACAATTCTTGATCTAATAATTCACAGCAGGGCCCATTGCTGCACCCACCAAGAGTAACTCTGAGGGCTTACAGTGTTGTGGCAACGCCACCACCACCACCACCACGAAAGGCCCAATTTTTCAGCCCCTGTTCAAAAGGGGCATGTAATTACAATTCTTGATCTAATAATTCACAGCAGGGCCCATTGCTGCACCCACCAAGAGTAACTCTGAGGGCTTACAGTGTTGTGGCAACGCCACCACCACCACCACCACGAAAGGCCCAATTTTTCAGCCCCTGTTCAAAAGGGGCATGTAATTACAATTCTTGATCTAATAATTCACAGCAGGGCCCATTGCTGCACCCACCAAGAGTAACTCTGAGGGCTTACAGTGTTGTGGCAACGCCACCACCACCACCACCACGAAAGGCCCAATTTTTCAGCCCCTGTTCAAAAGGGGCATGTAATTACAATTCTTGATCTAATAATTCACAGCAGGGCCCATTGCTGCACCCACCAAGAGTAACTCTGAGGGCTTACAGTGTTGTGGCAACGCCACCACCACCACCACCACGAAAGGCCCAATTTTTCAGCCCCTGTTCAAAAGGGGCATGTAATTACAATTCTTGATCTAATAATTCACAGCAGGGCCCATTCCTGCACCCACCAAGAGTAACTCTGAGGGCTTACAGTGTTGTGGCAACGCCACCACCACCACCACCACGAAAGGCCCAATTTTTCAGCACCTGTTCAAAAGGGGCATGTAATTACAATTCTTGATCTAATAATTCACAGCAGGGCCCATTCCTGCACCCACCAAGAGTAACTCTGAGGGCTTACAGTGTTGTGGCAACACCACCACCACCACCACCACCACGAAAGGCCCAATTTTTCAGCCCCTGTTCAACAGGGGCATGCAATTACAATTCTTGATCAAATAATTCACAGCAGGGCCCATTCCTGCACCCACCAAGAGTAACTCTGAGGGCTTACAGTGTTGTGGCAACACCACCACCACCACCACCACCACGAAAGGCCCAATTTTTCAGCCCCTGTTCAACAGGGGCATGCAATTACAATTCTTGATCTAATAATTCACAGCAGGGCCCATTGCTGCACCCACCAAGAGTAACTGTCAGGGCTTACAGTGTTGTGGCACCAGCACCACCATCAAAGGCCCAATTTTTACTACCACTGTTCAACAATTATATGTAATTAAAATTCCTGATATAATAGTTGACAGCAGGGCGTTCCAGCACCAACCAAGAGTAACTGTGAGTGCTTACAGTGTTGTGCCAACACCAACAACTAAGGGGCCTATTTCTGCAGAGTATATACGGCAGGTCCCTACTTTCAAACATCCAACTTACAAACGACTCCTACTTGCAAACGCAAGAAGACAACAGGAAGTGAGAGGAAATCTACCACTAGGAAGGAAAATTCTCTCCTGTAAGAATAAATATGGGAGAAAGGTGTCTCCTCTGTACTGATGCTTTATCAGCAATCCTTGTTTCAAGAAAAACACCACATTTCAAAAACAGTTGTCATTGGGACGGAAAGTGAGGTGAAATGTTCTGAACAGGGGCACAGACAGCAAAACAAATGTTACAGGGGTGATAACCCTTACCTATGTTTTCCAAAAAGTTTAAAAATAGATTTTTGGGCTGGAGCTACACTTAAACAATGTACCTGTTCAAAATTACAAACAGATTCTACATAAGAACAAACCTACAGTCCCTGTCTTGTATGCACCGCCTGTATACGGCTGTTCAGAGTATATAGGGCCTTTTTTATTTTATGTGCGGGGTTCCCCTTAATATCCATACAAGACCCAAAGGGGCTGGTAATGGGCTGGGGTAGGGGGGGGGGGGGGGTCATGGGGTAGCTATGCCATTTTTCTTAAAGATTTTCATCCATATTACCGGGACCAGACATTACATTAAAGCCGCAAGCAGTTTTAAATGGCTTTTTTTTCCTTTAGAAATGTAATTTTGTGCAGGGACAGTTCTAAACACGGGAAACACGTGGCACTTCACAGGCATACTTTAGACACCCCCCAGGTATGATATTTAAAGGAATATTTGACTTTTTTTTTTTCACTTTATGCATCATTAAAATGACTGCTCCCGAAAAACGACCGTTTTTAAAACTTCTTTTTGCATTGATACATGTCCCCTGGTGCACAACCCGGGTTCCCAAACCCTTTTTAGGACAATAACATGCATAATAGTTGTTATAATTAGCACTTTAGAATTCGAACGTTCGCATCCATTGTATTTAATAGGGTTCTAATGTTCGTACGAACTTTCGGTCCGTTCGCGGGTTCTGGTGCGAACCGAACCCGGGGGTGTTCGGCTCATCACTACTACAGAGTATAAAAGAGAAGAGAGGCGCCTCTAAGTGTATTAATATGGTTACATTTAATGAGGGTACAACATTTAGCAACATCCAAGTATGAAAGCATCCGGGGTAAAGCTGTCCACATAGACCATCCTCCGCACCAGGGGCGGATCCAGAGTCTTTTCTCTGCAGGGGCACTGGCAAATTTTTTTTTTTTGTGGGAAATTTATCGGGGAATTGGTTGGTGTCGGCGCTTCAATCATCCCGGCACCATAGTTGTTATGGTGTCAGGATGATTGAAGTGCATTATTTCTATTATTACATTGTAATATAAAATTAATTAGTTCAATGCAGAATCAGTGGGAGCCCCGAGTGTGTCACTTGCCACCGTCGCCTGCAATTAGTGGGAGCCCTGAGCGTGTCACTTGCCACACGTTGTGGATTGTCACTTGCCACATCTTGTGGATTGTCACTTGCCACACCTTGTGGATTGTCACTTCCCACATCACCTGCCACACCTTGCAGATTGTCACTTGCCACGTCACCTGCCACACCTTGCTGATTGTCACTTGCCTGCCACCAGATGCAGATTGCCATTTGCCATGTCACCTGACACAATTTGCGGATTGTCACTTGCCACCTCGCCTGCCACACCTTGCGGATTGTCACTAACTTGCCTGCTAAGGTGTAGTTTTGGTTGTCTCTTGCTGTGTCCCAGACTCCCAGAGTCCGGCAGCAGAGAGATAATGTAATCTCTCTGCTGCCTGCACAGTGGGGGCGGAAGTCACTGCAGGAATGCAGGGCAGGCACGGGCGGTGAGAGATGATCTCATCTCTCTGCTCCCCCGCTCCCGGCTAGCTGATTGGCCAGCTGCCACACTGAGCATGCTCTCTCACTCTCACCTGCGCTGCCAACACACTGAGCAGCATGGTCTGTCCACGAACCGCGCCGCCCCCGACAACAAACCGCGCCGCAAGCGGAGCCGCCCGCTTTCTTACCCGTCTGTGGAGCCGCACGCTATCGCACCTGCCCGTAAAGCGGCTCGACGTGACTCACTGACGTCACTCGTTGCTAGACGCCAAGCGGCCCAGGCGTTAGCAGCGAGTGCAGGGAAGAGGCTTCGCCCACCTCCTCCTCCGCTCCTGGTATTGTGTCAGGGCGCCACGTAACTACATTAGACGAGTCTCTCTCTCAGCGCCGCTGATCGGCTGATGTGAGAAACTGAGAGAGAGACTCAGAGAGGCAGCGTCAGCCGCAGAACAAGTACTGTATATACTCGAGTATAAGCCGACCCGAATATAAGCCGAGGCACCTAATTTTACCCCAAAAAACTGGGAAAACTTATTGACTCAAGTATAAGCCTAGGATGTCCTAGGCTTATACTTGCCTCACTTTGCCTCACTGTGCCCATGCCTCACTGTGCCCATGACTAGACTGATGTTTAACATGGAAGTCTATGGAAGGAGTGCCCGGCTTTGAAAAATCAGTTCTCCCCGGCCGTAGGTCTTCCAGACACCAAACTTTTCAAACATATAGAGGAGACATGGGGCTACATGTGTGCCAAGTTTGGGGTCCAGAGGACCTAAGATCGGCCGGTACCGGGTCCGCAAAATCACCGGAGAAATGACCGTTTAACATTGGAGTCTATAGAAGGGGTGCCCGGTTTTAAAAAATCAGTGCTCCCCGGCCGTAGGTCCCCCAGACACCAAACTTTGCACACTTGTAGAAGATACCTGGGGCTACATGTGTGCCAAGTTTGGGGTCCAGAGGCCCTACGGCCGGCCATTACCGGGTCCCCAAAGTTCGGGAGATCGGGTGCAAAAAAAAAAACAGAGCAAGCAAGTGAGTGTGACAGATGGTCTCGGGGGGGGGGCAATTGCCCTGTTGCCCCCCTGGATCCGCCCCTGCTCCGCACCGATGACTCTCACCGCTGTCAGTCTGCAATCGTGACCGGGAAGAATACCCTGCAGTAGAGCGATCTGAAAGCGAGGCTTGAAGCGCTTGTGGAGCGCAGCCTGGAGGGGATGACATCAATGACGGTGAGGAGGATGGATGTGGACAGCATTACCCCGGATGCCTGCATACTTTAGATGTGCCTGTTTTAATCATCAACCATGTGAGTTGCTAAATGTTGTACCTTCATTAAACGTAACCATATTGCTACACTTAGAGGCGCCTCTCTTCTATTTTATACTCAGTTGTGACATGACACTACTCTTATATCAAGACATCGCTTGTATATCAAGTCAAAATGTATTTCAAAATGTTGCTTGTCTTGCAAAACGCTCTCAAACCAAGGTTTTACTGTAATTATATGGGATATGGGTAGTATCTATACAAGGAGATATTTTGTCTTCCACTATTGTTCTGTCTCAACTACAAAGCGATAAAGTTCATCTCCAGGTTTAAGTAGGCCTTACTCAAGCTGGTTTGATATTCATCCCTTGCATCGATACAGGCAGTTTAACTCAATGAATAAACTCACAGTTAGGACGACAGACGATGAATCCTTTTGAATGTTCCGTTTAATGATGGATATTCATAGGTAGAAAAACGTAGCAGTTGTAAGCCACATGTAAGATGTTTAGCATGGAAGATATACAGGAGTAATGACCAGAATCAGGAAGTGGAGGAGATATATAAAGAACTACGGTGAGAGAGAGAGTCCAGCTAGAAAGAAGGGGACAGATATTAAAGACACAGAGCAAGAATAATCACATAGTGTAACACAACACTCCCCGTCTGAAATCTTTAGATTTCATAACCTCAAACTAAAATATATATTTTCAATAAGTCCAATACTGATAAATGTCCTGGAACCTGTAATGAAAAACATGCAACAAGCAAATAATAAAAGTAAGTTCAACAGGATGAAGAACATAAAGTCACAGTATGATGTCTTCAAATAATTCCAAAGTTCTGAGTAGAACCTGTAGATGGCAGCAATGTACTCCCCGCCGTGCCGACAGCATGGCTAGTCCTTGCACAAGTCACTCTCCTGGCAAAAGGAGTACTAACTCTGTAATTGGTCGACTAAAGGTTCGTGACGATCCTCCCTTGGTTACCTTGACTTCTACCTTCTGGACTTTGTTATCGTCGCTGGGCATAACTTTAGTAATAAGACCCATAGGCCACTCATTCCGACAAACGTCCTTGTCTTTTAGAAGGTTCAGCTTAGATGCTTGCCATTTGTTTACGGCCTTGAAGGTGGTGAAGATACTTTTTCTTCCAGCGATGCCAGAACACATTGGCTAGATGCTGCACCTGCTTCCATTGATGCTCGTAATGGTGTAACCGCAGCTTCGGTTT
The DNA here is from genome assembly GCA_029206835.1 of Rana muscosa. NCBI lineage: Eukaryota > Metazoa > Chordata > Amphibia > Anura > Ranidae > Rana > Rana muscosa. The sequence continues at coordinate 137,341,783 of CM055118.1, forward strand.
TGTACTTACAGAAGTGTGGAGTGAGGTGTTCACAGTTCTTATTTTCTTATCTTCAGGGTTTACTAGCCCATAGGTGGTGTCAATAGGGAGTAAGTAAGAGTCCTCACACAGAAACCTTGGAGGTGACAGCCATAAGCTGTCCTGAAGAGCGGCAGGTGACACGGCTCTGGTCCCACAGTCAGCTGGGTTGAGTTCAGTGGGAACGTGATGCCATTGACTTGGTAGAGAGAATCTCTTGATACGTTCAACCCTGTTGCTGACGTACACATAAAATTGTTTTGTTTGGTTGTTTATGTAATCAAGTACTACCTTACTGTCTGTATAGAAGGTGAAAGAATCAATTCTAGTGTCCATTTCACTTCGTATGACCTCAGCAATTTCTACTGCTAGCACGGCTGCACAAAGTTCAAGTCTTGGTATGGTATGTGCAGGCTTGGGTGTGAGTTTTGCCTTGCCTAGGACAAAACTACAGTGTGATTCTCCATTCAGTTCAGAGGTCTTCAAATAGGCTACTGCAGCAATAGCTTCAACTGATGCATCAGAGAAAATATGAATCTCTCTCCGGTTAGCAGTTGAAGTGGATCCTGGAACATAGCAACGGGGAATCTGAAGTTTTTCTAGTGACTTCAAAGAATATCTCCACCTTTCCCACTTGTGTTGATTCTCACTAGGCAAGGGAGTATCCCAGTCTATGTTCTCAGTAGACAACTGTCTTAGTAAAATCTTACCTTGAATGGTAACTGGAGCAAGGAAACCCAGTGGGTCATAGATGCTATTCACCACGGACAGGACTCCTCTCTTAGTGAAGGGTTTGTCACAAATTGACACTTGAAAGGTGAATTTGTCTTGCTTGATGTTCCACAACAAACCCAGACTTCGCTGTACAGGAGGCACATCTGTACCTAAGTCAAGGTTTTTTAGACTAGTGGCATAGTCCTCAGAGTGAAAGGCATTCATAAGTTCCTGGCTGTTGGATATAATCTTGTGTAGTCTAAGGTTTGCTACAGACAGCATCTCCTTTGTTCTGGTGAGAAGATCAATTGCTTCTTTAGCAGTTGGAAAGGACTTAAGTGCGTCGTCAACGTAGAAGTTTCTTTCAACAAATTGACGGGCATCAGATCCATATTCAACTTCTCCAGTCTGAGCTGTTCTCCTTAGCCCATAAGTTGCCACTGCTGGGGAAGGACTGTTACCGAAGACATGTACCTTCATGCGATAATCTATAACTTCCTTGTTGAGGTCATTGTCCTTGTGCCATAGAAAACTGAGGTAGTTTCTGTTGTCTTCTCTGACGATGAAGCAGTGAAACATCTGTTGAATGTCGGCCATTACTGCTACAGGCTCTTGTCTGAAACGAATCAAGACTCCTATTAGACTGTTGTTCAAGTTGGGTCCAGTAAGGAGCATGCTGTTAAGAGAAACACCTTCGTGCTGAGCACTGGAATCAAAGACAACTCTGATTTGGTCTGGTTTGCGTGGGTGATACACGCCAAAGGATGGAAGGTACCAGCATTCTTCTCCCTCCTTTAGTGGGGGAGCAGGCTCTGCATGATCTCTGTCAAATACATTTTGCATAAAGTCCACAAAGTACTTTTGCATCTCTGGTTTCCTGCTTAAGTTTCGCTTTAAGGAGGAGAATCTACTGATGGCCTGCTGTAAGTTGTTGGGCAATCTCTCTCTTGGGAGACGAAAGGGTAGGGGTGCTACCCAGTTATTGGAGTCATCTTGAAAGAACTCCTTGTCCATTACCTTGATGAATTCTTTGTCTTCCATTGAAGGAGCCAGTATGTCATCTTCACTGGTTGCATTAAACACTGTAGAGCCGAAGTCGCCATCATGGCAGGAGAAAGGGCTTGTGTCACCTGAGATACCATGTTGCCATTCGTGGCTGGCTATCTTCTATTTCAACCCAGTAGTGATGTGGGCATGGCTCAAAGTAAGTGTTTCGGCCATTTGGCAGAACATTTGTCTTGAATGACGAAATGTTGGTAGGTCTTTTCATTTTGCCTATGCAGACATTGCCTATGATGACCCACCCTAGATCCGTGCGCTGGGCAAATGGGGCATCTGGGGGTCCACTGACTTGTCTGTGTACCTTGTGAACTCTTAGAATGTCTCTTCCTAACAAAAGAAGGATCTGAGCATCTTTGTCAAGCGGCGGTATCTCATTTGCTATTACCTTGAGGTGAGGGTGATGGAAAGCAGCAGCTGGAGTAGGGATTTCTTCCCTGTTAGCAGGTATCTGGTTGCACTCAACAAGTGTAGGTAAGGGTAATTGCAAGTTACCTTTGAGAGAAGATACCATGAGTCCATGAGCCCTTCTTCCAGAAACCTCTATAGTTCCACTACAGGTACCCAAGGTATAAGGATGAGCTTCGCCTTTTATTTCAAATAGATTGAACAATTCCGATTTTGCAAGTGATCGATTGCTCTGATCGTCTAAGATAGCATATGCCTTTAGAGACTTTTCTGGTTGATCCTTGTGGTATATGTTCACCAAGCATATCTTAGCACAGGACTTACCACAGCGGTCTTCTCCACAAACTTCAGTGCAGGATGAAGAAATGATGGTAGAATTAGGCACTTGGTCTGTATTCTCCCCGCCATGCGTTAACCTGGGAGGAGTTTTGGCAGGTTGTGCAGAGCTGGGCTCAAGAGGATGGAGGGCTTGCACATGTTCTTCAGAGCCACACTCTATGCACTTGATGGACACATTACAGTCCCTTGCAAAATGTTCTGTAGAAGCACAGCACCTGAAACATACCCTAAATGTCTTTAAAAGCTCCTTGCGCTCTTCCAGAGGCTTTTTCCTAAAGCCGATACATTTATTGAGGGGGTGTGGCTTCTTGTGTATGGGACACTCGCTGTTAGGGTTTTCAATCTTCCTACTCTGTTCATGGCCAGAACTGTGGTAGGAGTGGGAAGGATGTCAGTCTTTTTCACGGACACTGGGCCTCTATGGTTTCTATAGTTGCCCTGAAGACTGGTACTCTTAGGAAAGGGTGAGAAGAGGCTGTACTCACCATAGGAAAAACTTGGATCGTTCTTGGTCTCTGCAATTTTCCTGATGAATTCACAGAAGAAAGAGAATGGAGGGAAGGAAACCTTGTTCTCTCTTTTGTACGATGACCCTAGTGCAGTCCATTTCTCTTGCAAACCATACGGGAGCTTGGAGACAATTGGGTTTACCCCTCTTGGAGTGTCAAGGTAACTGAGTCCAGGTAGTTTTGGGTCTGTCTTGGCTAGCTGAAGCTCAAGGAGAAGGTCACTCAGTCTCTGGAACTCCTTGTTGTCCTTACCGGATATCTTTGGGAAAGTTTCCAGACGCATGAACAAAGCATTTTCTATAGCTTCTGGACTGCCATAACTTTGCTCTAGTCGCTCCCATGCAGCTGTGAGGCCTGCAGTAGGATTGTCCATGAAAACCGATCTTAATGGCTTAACACGTGCAGCAGATAGAGGACCAAGCCATTTGATCAGCAGATTCAATTCTTGATTAGCTGTAATGCCAATATTGCTGATTGTAGTTCTGAAGGCACATTTCCAACTTCTGTAGTTCTCAGGTTGGTCATCAAAACTTGTAAGACCAGTCTTTGTGAGCTCTCTGCGAAGCATGTACCTCACAAACTCTTCTGTCTCAGTTGTCTACGCCTTTATGTGAGATGCTGTTGGCTGTATGGTGCTGATTGCGTTATCTTTGACATTGTTGTTAAAGGACACAGGAAAATATGGTGCAGCAGATGCATCCAGGTGAGTTACTTGCTTGAAGTCAGTTGTTCCAATGGTACGTTGATTCAAGGCTGTACCGATGACTGGAGATTGATGACTTGCTTGAAGCTTGCGCTGATGCTCTGTGACGTATGAAGGCAGGCAAGGTAGGCAGGTAGGAAATGCAGTGGAGTGATTTTGAGTGCAGGAAGTTGCTGGAACCTCTTTAACTTGAAGCTGTGAAGGAGTCTCTATGTAGTCGGGAGCATTGGAGACAATGGAGTGTGCACTGCAGTGGCTTAGGACATAGTCTTTAGTGCGTTTGAGGGGGTCTTCCATATCTCCTATGTTTAGGTTAATGCTGTCTTTCTCACTTGTACCTTCGTCTGCACTGATAGCTTGCTGTAGGACCCTTAGCTTTGCCATAGCTGCGTCATGTTTACACTGTTCATTTAAGGTTTCCATTGTTGCTCTTTGACGTGCTGACTGAGCTTCCGACTCTGCTCTCTGAGCTTCCAACTCTGCTCTTTGACGTGCTGACTGCGCTTCCTACTCTGCTCTCTGACGTGCTGACTGCGCTTCCAACTCTGCTCTTTCACGTGCTGACTGCGCTTCCGACTCTGCTCTCTGAGCTTCCAACTCTGCTCTTTGACGTGCTGACTGCGCTTCCGACTATGCTCTTTGACGTGCTGACTGCGCTTCCAACTCTGCTCTTTGACGTGCTGACTGCGCTTCCAACTCTGCCCTTTGAGCTTCCAACTCTGCTCTTTTTCCGCATATGCCACCTGCACTTTGCTGGCTTCCACTTCAGCGCGGGCATTAATAAGTCGCTCACTGAGTGTTGAGTATCTTGAACTATGGGATCTTGACGAGTTTTTAGAACGTCTGGTGGAAACAGATCTGTGAGATGCAGTGTCCTGTAACAGCTTTATTTTTGCTTCTGCCTTTAATCTGGTTTGCTGGATAAAACTGTCTCTTTCAATATTGAGAGCATTGACACGCTTTAATTGCATCATCGCATTTTCTGACTTCATGTTTTGTAAGACATTAGTGAATTTGATGCTGGTAAGCTGATAAAGCTCATATGAGGCAGAAAGTTGTTTAATGGCGCCCTCTAGTGTCAGTAGTTCACGTTCAACAGACACTGTATTGGCTTCAGCAAGGATTTTCTCCCAGACTAATTCCAAGCTATTTGACAATTCAGTCCTTGAAGCTTCATAATTCTCCATTACTTTCCAAGTGGGTTTAACTGAGCGTTTGGGTAACTCAGTTTCTTCAGGAACTTGTGAGGAAGGAGATGTGAGTTCACATGCAGAAGCTTGGTCACTCATAATAGCAGACTGACTGTGAAAGCAGGCAGGATCTGTGTGCTGAAATATGACACTGTGCAGATTGTCTCAGGCTATAAGGCTGCCATGTGCTGCTCTGTCCCTTCTGTCTTGCTTGTTTCAGTACTGACATGCAGAAATCTTGTAATTAGGCTGTGAAACTCCGTTTTTCTACTGTTCTGTCTCAACTATAAAGCGATAAAGTTAATCTCCAGGTTTAAGTAGGCCTTACTCAAGCTGGTTTGATATTCATCCCTTGCATCGATACAGGCAGTTTAACTCAATGAATAAACTCACAGTTAGGACGACAGACGATGAATCCTTTCGAATGTTCCGTTTAATGATGGATATTCATAGGTAGAAAAACGTTGCAGTTGTAAGCCACATGTAAGATGTTAGCATGGAAGAAATACAGGAGTAATGACCAGAATCAGGAAGTGGAGGAGATATATAAAGAACTACGGTGAGAGAGAGAGTTCAGCTAGAAAGAAGGGGACAGATCTTAAAGACACAGAGCAAGAATAATCGCATAGTGTAACACAACAACTATTGTGTACAGTATGTAAGAATTAGTCCATAGGAGCATAACTGCTTTTATGTAATTTATTACCATATTCAATAAAATACAATATTTTAACAAAAGACATGATACTTTTTGTATGTGTGACACCTTTACGAAATCCCACTAAGATTGACTGTATGGTACCCGTAAGTAAAGTCAATGTTCAGAAACCTGACAGTTAATGTGGTGGAGCCAGCCCTGAGGCTTCTGAGATTTGGCAACCATGCAATTATCATGATGGAAACACAAGGGAAAGCTTTGCCCAGAGTGTGGAAAAGGACAGGCTATAGTGCAGAGCATAGGGAATACAAGGGAGCAGTTGTCACCACAGGCTCTAGAGAGGCTTCCAGGAGAGACGTGCACATAAACATTGCTTAAAGATCGATTGAAGTTTTGTTTTTTTTCATTTCTGTAATGCAGTCAGGCTGCAAAAACAATATAAAATGTAGCGCAATTTTTTTTTTCTATTGTGCTTCAGCTAGAGTTAAAATACCACGCTCTGGCAACACACTGGAGACCTGGGCCGCTGCTCAACCTAGAGAGCAGCAGACTGGGTCTCCAGTAGGGATGAGCTTCGTGTTCGAGTCGAACATACGTTCGACTCGAACATCGGCTGTTCGATCGTTCGACGAAGATCGAACGATTTGGGCCGTTCGCGCCAAATTCGAGTGACGCGAACGGCCCACAATGCACTACGCCATCGCAGTGTCATCCAGGCGCTGTGATTGGCCAAGCATGCACTGTGACCGCGCATGCTTGGCCAATCACAGCGCCAGCAGCGAGGAGAGCAATGATTGGCCACAGGCAGGATGCCTGTGGCCAATTATTGCTGAGGGTGTTTAGTACACGCCCCACACTATAAAAGGCCGTCAGCACGGCGGCCTAGTGTAGTGTGTTCCGGAGCAGGGAAAGACAAGCATAGGCAGGGACAGTGACATTTATTTCTTTCTTGCTTAACCTGGATTCCTTTAGTTTAGGGAAAGAGAAGGATAGGTAGGGAGAGTGTCAGTGTGTTTTACTGTGCGAGTCCTTGTTTCTAGGGACAAAGAAGGAAAGTGAGGGGAATTCTCCTTGTGCTATAGTGTGCTTTAAAAAAACATTTTTTCTAGGGACAGAAAACTCTAGGTAGGGAGAGTGTCAGTTTCTTTCACTGTGCGAGTCCTTGTTTCTAGGGACAAAGAAGGAAAGTGAGGGGAATTCTCCTTGTGCTATAGTGTGCTTTAAAAAAACATTTTTTCTAGGGACAGAAAACTCTAGGTAGGGAGAGTGTCAGTTTCTTTCACTGTGCGAGTCCTTGTTTCTAGGGACAAAGAAGGAAAGTGAGGGGAATTCTCCTTGTGCTATAGTGTGCTTTAAAAAAACATTTTTTCTAGGGACAGAAAACTCTAGGTAGGGAGAGTGTCAGTTTCTTTCACTGTGCGAGTCCTTGTTTCTAGGGACAAAGAAGGAAAGTGAGGGGAATTCTCCTTGTGCTATAGTGTGCTTTAAAAAAACATTTTTTCTAGGGACAGAAAACTCTAGGTAGGGAGAGTGTCAGTTTCTTTCACTGTGCGAGTCCTTGTTTCTAGGGACAAAGAAGGAAAGTGAGGGGAATTCTCCTTGTGCTATAGTGTGCTTTAAAAAAACATTTTTTCTAGGGACAGAAAACTCTAGGTAGGGAGAGTGTCAGTTTCTTTCACTGTGCGAGTCCTTGTTTCTAGGGACAAAGAAGGAAAGTGAGGGGAATTCTCCTTGTGCTATAGTGTGCTTTAAAAAAAAAAAATTTCTAGGGACAGAAAACTCTAGGTAGGGAGAGTGTCAGTTTCTTTCACTGTGCGAGTCCTTGTTTCTAGGGACAAAGAAGGAAAGTGAGGGGAATTCTCCTTGTGCTATAGTGTGCTTTAAAAAAACATTTTTTCTAGGGACAGAAAACTCTAGGTAGGGAGAGTGTCAGTTTCTTTCACTGTGCGAGTCCTTTTTCTAGGGACAAAGAAGGAAAGTGAGGGGAATTCTCCTTGTGCTATAGTGTGCTTTAAAAAAACATTTTTTCTAGGGACAGAAAACTCTAGGTAGGGAGAGTGTCAGTTTCTTTCACTGTGCGAGTCCTTGTTCCTAGGGACAAAGAAGGAAAGTGAGGGGAATTCTCCTTGTGCTATAGTGTGCTTTAAAAAAACATTTTTTCTAGGGACAGAAAACTCTAGGTAGGGAGAGTGTCAGTTTCTTTCACTGTGCGAGTCCTTGTTTCTAGGGACAAAGAAGGAAAGTGAGGGGAATTCTCCTTGTGCTATAGTGTGCTTTAAAAAAACATTTTTTCTAGGGACAGAAAACTCTAGGTAGGGAGAGTGTCAGTTTCTTTCACTGTGCGAGTCCTTGTTTCTAGGGACAAAGAAGGAAAGTGAGGGGAATTCTCCTTGTGCTATAGTGTGCTTTAAAAAAACATTTTTTCTAGGGACAGAAAACTCTAGGTAGGGAGAGTGTCAGTTTCTTTCACTGTGCGAGTCCTTGTTTCTAGGGACAAAGAAGGAAAGTGAGGGGAATTCTCCTTGTGCTATAGTGTGCTTTAAAAAAACATTTTTTCTAGGGACAGAAAACTCTAGGTAGGGAGAGTGTCAGTTTCTTTCACTGTGCGAGTCCTTGTTTCTAGGGACAAAGAAGGAAAGTGAGGGGAATTCTCCTTGTGCTATAGTGTGCTTTTAAAAAACATTTTTTCTAGGGACAGAAAACTCTAGGTAGGGAGAGTGTCAGTTTCTTTCACTGTGCGAGTCCTTGTTTCTAGGGACAAAGAAGGAAAGTGAGGGGAATTCTCCTTGTGCTATAGTGTGCTTTAAAAAAACATTTTTTCTAGGGACAGAAAACTCTAGGTAGGGAGAGTGTCAGTTTCTTTCACTGTGCGAGTCCTTGTTTCTAGGGACAAAGAAGGAAAGTGAGGGGAATTCTCCTTGTGCTATAGTGTGCTTTAAAAAAACATTTTTTCTAGGGACAGAAAACTCTAGGTAGGGAGAGTGTCAGTTTCTTTCACTGTGCGAGTCCTTGTTTCTAGGGACAAAGAAGGAAAGTGAGGGGAATTCTCCTTGTGCTATAGTGTGCTAAAGCATTCCTCATCAACCATCTTTGAAATCCTTGTTTTTTGGACAGTCAGGGAAATTGTCGTTGTGCTATTCTGTGCAAAAGCAATCATCCTCAACCATATTTAGAAATCCTTAAGTAAAGGGACAGAGAAGGACACCTGAAGGTAGCCCTTATTGCTTTTTTCCCATCTCCCTGCAGGCCATCTATTAGAATGTCTGGAAGGCAAACAAGGAGAGGCAGACAGTCAGGAGGCAATAAAAGAGGGCAAGCAGGCTCTGTGTCTGGGGGCAACAGTGCTGGTCGTGGACGCGGTGCATTGTCATCAGCACATGGCCATAGGACACGCTTGTCCTTCTTTTCGGCAGCTGGACATGTTGAGCCACATCATGCCGAAGACTTGGTAGAGTGGATGACCAAGCCCTCCTCCTCCTCCTCATCCTCTCTCACCCAGGCTCAGGGTACTGGCAAAGCAGCTGCCAAAGCGTCCTCTTCTCTGGTATCAATGTCAGACTCATCATCAGTCACTCCTTCCCTAGACCCACCATGTCCTCCTCCTGAGGAGTCCCCCGAACTGTTTGAGCACAGTGTTGGGTACATGCTCCAGGAGGATGCCCAGCGTTTCGAAGGGTCTGATGATGAAACCCAGCTACAGGAAGGCAGTAGCGTGAGAGCAGACAGAGGGGATGCTCAAGAAGGACACCAATCTGGCAGTCATGTTCCAGCAGCTGCAGCATACTGCCAGATTGGCTCCAGTGATGAGGAGGGAGGGGATGATGAGGTCACTGACTCCACGTGGGTGCCTAATAGGAGAGAGGAGGAGGAGGAGGATGAGGAGGAGGCACATCTCCAACGAGGCAGGATGCCCTTTGGTGGCCAGCGTAAGGGCAGTACACCGACGGAATCACACCGCAGAGCTCCGCCTGTGCAGGGCGCTGCCTCTGCCCGTCATTCAAAAAGTTCCTTGGTGTGGGCCTTTTTTGAGGCTAGTGCATCAGATCGCACAGCTGCTGTTTGCAACATATGTCTCAAGCGTATATCGCGTGGCCAAAACATCAGCCGCTTGGGTACCACATGCCTGACCAGACATATGTTGACCTGCCATGCAGCTCGTTGGCAAGCCTACCTCAAAGACCCATACCAAAGAACAAAGCGGACCTCTCCTTGCACCGCATCAGCTGGGATCTCCAACCCCACTATAACTTCAGTCCTCTCTGAAACATGCACTGAGAGGAATGAAGGTGTAGAATTAGGTGTGTCACAGCCAAGTACTTGCGGCCACTCTGCTAGCAGTACACCGACGTCCGATTCTAGCAGGAAAATTTCCCTGCCCCAGCTGCTGGACCGTCGAAAGAAGTTCACTCCCAGCCATCCACATGCCCAGCGGTTGAATGCTAGCTTGGCTAAATTGCTAGCGCTTCAACTGCTGCCTTTTCAGTTGGTAGACTCGGCCCCCTTCCGTGAGTTTGTGCAATGTGCGGTTCCTCAGTGGCAGGTTCCCAAACGCCACTTTTTCTCACGGAAGGCTATTCCGGCTCTCTACCGGCGTGTGGAAGGCAATGTCTTGGCCTCGCTGGACAGGGCGGTCAGGGGTAAGGTGCATATTACCGCTGACTCATGGTCCAGCAGGCATGGACAGGGACGTTACCTTTCTTTCACGGCCCATTGGGTCACTCTTTTGGCAGCTGGGAAGGATGCAGGACAAGGTGCAGTAGTGTTGGAGGTTGTTCCACCGCCACGCCTCCAAAATGCTACTACTGGTTGTGACACACCTCTCTCCTCCACCCCCTCCTCTTCTTCTTCCTCCATGGCCTCTTCCTGTGGTTTGTCCTATGAACCAGCGGTGCTCCGTAGCCGTTCACGGGGCTACGCAAGTACGCAGGCAAAAAGATGCCATGCCGTGCTTGCGCTGGTGTGTTTGGGGGACAGAAGCCACACTGGGGCAGAGGTCCTGTCTGCTCTGCAGGGCCAGGCCGAGAGGTGGTTGACGCCACGCCAGCTTAAGCCAGGAATGGTGGTTTGCGACAATGGCACCAACCTCCTCTCCGCCCTCCGACAGGGACAACTGACCCATGTGCCCTGTGTGGCTCACATCCTTAACCTGGTGGTGCAGCGGTTCTTGGGCAGGTACCCGGGCTTACAGGATGTCCTGAGGCAGGCCAGGAAAGTCTTGTGCATTTCCGCAGATCTTATAATGCCAGTGCTCGCCTGGCTGAGCTGCAAAAGGAGTTGAACCTGCCCAAGAACCGCCTTATATGTGACATGCCCACCAGGTGGAACTCAACGTTGGCCATGCTGCAGCGGCTGCACACGCAGCAGAGGGCCATCAATGAGTACCTGTGCGACTACGGCACCAGGACAGGGTCAGGGGAGCTTGTTTTTTTTTCTCCACGCCAGTGGGGCATGATCAGGGATGCATGCACTGTCCTGGCACCATTTGAGGAGGCCACGAGGATGGTGAGCAGTGACAGTGCATGCATCAGTGACACTGTACCTCTTGTCCACCTGTTGGAGCACACGCTGCGTGGAATAATGGACAGGGCACTTGAGGCAGAACAGAGGCAGGAAGAGGAGGACTTCCTTGCCTCTCAAGGCCCCCTTTACCCAGACAGTGTTCCTTCTGTCCCACCCATCGCACAGGAAGAGGAAGAGGAGGAGGAGGAGGAGGAGGATTGTGTCAGCATGGAGGTGGAGGCTGGCACTCAGCATCATCAGTAGCAGTCTTTTAGAGATGATTTACAGTCCCAAGAAACCAGTGGACTTGTACGTGGCTGGGAGGAGGTGGCTGCGGATCATGTCGTCCTTAGTGACCCAGAGGACTCCGGAGCGAATGCCTCAGCAAACCTACGCTGCATGGCCTCCCTGATCCTGCAAAGTCTGCGGAAGGATCCTCGTATTCTTCGGATCAAGGAGAGGGACCATTACTGGCTGGCCACTCTCCTTGATCCACGGTACAAGGGTAAGGTTGCGGACCTTATGTTACCTTCGCAGAGGGAGCAGAGGATGAGACAACTCCGGGAGGCCTTGCAGAAAGGTCTGTGCAACGCGTTCCCAGAGACTGGGAGGTTACAAACTCCTGGTCCTGGACAACGAGTTGCTGAGGCTTCGGCCAGTCAAAGAAGGAGCGGTGGGGAAGGTGGCCGTCTGACCGATGCGTTTAGACAATTCTTTAGTCCGCAGCCCCAAAGTATGATCGGTTCCAGCAACCATCGCCAGCGTCTGATAAACATGGTGCAGGAATATCTAGGGGCAAGGTCAGACTTGGACACCTTCCCCACCGAAAATCCTCTGGCTTACTGGGTCTTGAGGATGGATCACTGGCCAGAGCTTGCACAGTATGCAATTGAGCTACTGGCCTGTCCTGCATCCAGCGTTCTTTCGGAACGCACATTCAGTGCTGCTGGAGGATTTGTCACGGATCACAGGGTGCGCCTGTCCACCGACTCGGTTGATCGACTGACTTTCATCAAGATGAACCAGTCTTGGATCACCACCAGCTACCACACACCTGATGCTGATATAACAGACTAATTGATTTTAACATGTCACATCCCTTCAAGACTGATGCTGATGCTGAGTGCCTGTGCTGTTATGTTGACTGGCTATCCTCCTCCTCCGAGTCCTCAATGATACGATTGATGATGATAGCTTGGAAGATCATTTTTGTTTATGGGTGCCGCCACCAGTGGCTAAGGCCCAATTTTTCAGCCCCTGTTTTACAGGGGCGTGTAATTACAATTTTTTTAGCAATAATTTGCCATAGGGCTCATTGCTGTGCTCCAAGTACAGTATCTGTGAGGGGTTGGAGTGTTGTGGCACCAGTGCCTAAGGCCCAATTTTTCAGCCCCTGTTTAACAGGGGCGTGTCATTACAATTTTTGAAGCAATACTTTGCAACAGGGCTCATTGCTGTGCTCCAAGTACAGTATCTGTGAGGGGTTGTAGTGTTGTGCCACCAGTGCCTAAGGCCCAATTTTTCAGCCCCTGTTCAACAGGGGCATGCAATTACAATTCTTGATCTAATAATTCACAGCAGGGCCCATTGCTGCACCCACCAAGAGTAACTCTGAGGGCTTACAGTGTTGTGGCAACGCCACCACCACCACCACCACCACGAAAGGCCCAATTTTTCAGCCCCTGTTCAACAGGGGCATGTAATTACAATTCTTGATCTAATAATTCACAGCAGGGCCCATTCCTGCACCCACCAAGAGTAACTCTGAGGGCTTACAGTGTTGTGGCAACACCACCACCACCACCACCACCACCACGAAAGGCCCAATTTTTCAGCCCCTGTTCAACAGGGGCATGCAATTACAATTCTTGATCTAATAATTCACAGCAGGGCCCATTGCTGCACCCACCAAGAGTAACTGTCAGGGCTTACAGTGTTGTGGCACCAGCACCACCATCAAAGGCCCAATTTTTACTACCACTGTTCAACAATTATATGTAATTAAAATTCCTGATATAATAGTTGACAGCAGGGCGTTCCAGCACCAACCAAGAGTAACTGTGAGTGCTTACAGTGTTGTGCCAACACCAACAACTAAGGGGCCTATTTCTGCAGAGTATATACGGCAGGTCCCTACTTTCAAACATCCAACTTACAAACGACTCCTACTTGCAAACGCAAGAAGACAACAGGAAGTGAGAGGAAATCTACCACTAGGAAGGAAAATTCTCTCCTGTAAGAATAAATATGGGAGAAAGGTGTCTCCTCTGTACTGATGCTTTATCAGCAATCCTTGTTTCAAGAAAAACACCACATTTCAAAAACAGTTGTCATTGGGACGGAAAGTGAGGTGAAATGTTCTGAACAGGGGCACAGACAGCAAAACAAATGTTACAGGGGTGATAACCCTTACCTATGTTTTCCAAAAAGTTTAAAAATAGATTTTTGGGCTGGAGCTACACTTAAACAATGTACCTGTTCAAAATTACAAACAGATTCTACATAAGAACAAACCTACAGTCCCTGTCTTGTATGCACCGCCTGTATACGGCTGTTCAGAGTATATAGGGCCTTTTTTATTTTATGTGCGGGGTTCCCCTTAATATCCATGCAAGACCCAAAGGGGCTGGTAATGGGCTGGGGTAGGGGGGGGGGGGGGACATGGGGTAGCTATGCCATTTTTCTTAAAGATTTTCATCCATATTACCGGGACCAGACATTACATTAAAGCCGCAAGCAGTTTTAAATGGCTTTTTTTTCCTTTAGAAGTGTCATTTTGTGCAGGGACAGTTCTAAACACGGGAAACACGTGGCACTTCACAGGCATACTTTAGACACCCCCCAGGTACGATATTTAAAGGAATATTTGACTTTTTTTTTTTCACTTTATGCATCATTAAAATGACTGCTCCCGAAAAACGACCGTTTTTAAAACTTCTTTTTGCATTGATACATGTCCCCTGGTGCAGAACCCGGGTTCCCAAACTCTGTTTAGGACAATAACATGGATAATAGTCGTTATAATTAGCACTTTAGAATTCGAACGTTCGCATCCATTGTATTTAATAGGGTTCTAATGTTCGTACGAACTTTCGGTCCGTTCGCGGGTTCTGGTGCGAACCGAACCCGGGGGTGTTCGGCTCATCACTAGTCTCCAGCAGTCCAACACACCCCCTGGAAGCTTTCCTATCAACAGCACTCATGCTCCCTGTTGAGCACTGTGCAGGAGATGTGTCAGACAGAGCATTTTAAAGAGATATCTTTAGTCTTAAAAAAGAATCCATACACATCAATTAACCACTTGCCGATCAGCACACGTACATTTACTGCAGCAGGTTGGCTCTCCTGCACGAACCGATGTACCTGTAGGTCGGTCCGTGCAAGGAGAATAGCGGGTGTGCACCCGCCGCGTGCCACGGGGGTGTGCTCGTAGGTCCCGCGGACTCGATGTCCACCGGTGACCCACGATCGCTGTCTACGGAGGCAGAACAGGGAACTGCCTACGATAACGAAAATGAAATTTATATAATTTTTTTCACACAAATAGAGCTTTTGGTGGTATTTGATCACCACTTGTTTTTTTTTTTTTTTTATCATATAAACAAAAAATAGACCGAAAATTAAAAAAAAAAAACAATAACATATTTTCTACTTTTTTTATAAAACATATCCAATAGAATAAAAAACAAAAAATAATTCATACATTTTGGCCAAAATGTATTCTGCTACATGTCTTTGGTAAAAAAAAAAAAAAAAAAAATCCCAATAATTGTATATTTATTGGTTTGTGGAAAACAGCGTTTACAAACTATGGTATATATGCTGGAATTTATACATCTATGACACTGTACAAGTAATGCCAGTGATCAGCGACTTATAGTGGAACTGTGATAGTGTGGCGGGCACTCTGGCACTAGCTGACGCTGGTTGGGATGTACACTAACTGACTAACTGACATCACTAGTGACATTTAAGCCCCGTACACACGGTCGGACTTTTGGCCAACAAACTTCATTTTGAGCAAGTTGGACCAACAATCCGACCGTGTGTACGCTCCATCGGACAAACTTTTTTTGCTTTTTTCTTGTTTTCATCGGATAAAAGTTGGGTCTGCAAACGGACAAACTTTTGCCCAACAAAAAACCGATGGAGCAAAGTCCGACCGTGTGTACAGAAAACCATCGTACTTTTGTCCGATGGACAAAACAACTAATGTTAAAATCAACCAACAATAGCAGAAGTTGACCAAAGGGTGGCGGTAAAGAGCAGAAAAACCACGTGATGTTGCAAAAAGTTTTGGGAAAGTTTGCAGAAAAGTCCGAGCGTGTGTATGGTATGGGTGTTCCCGACCAACTCCGTTCGGACAAAAATCCACGGAAAAGTCAGATGAAAGTCCGACCGTGTGCATGGGGCTTAATACATACCTCCCAACTTTTGAAAGATGGGAACGAGGGACACCTGTTAGCAAAAGTATGTAGGCATAGGCAGTGGCGTAGCGTGGGTTGTCAGCGCCCAGGGCAAGGCAAGTAATTTGTGCCCCCCTAACCTGCCGACTTTTAGCTCTCCCCGAGTCCTGTCCCTTTCCTTCCTACAATAGTATTGACCAGCCTGATTCCTACACTGACCACTACACTACACTGACCTACCTGATTCCTATACTTACCACTACACTACACTGACCTACCTGATTCCCACACTGACCACTACACTACACTGACCTACCTGATTCCCACACTGACCACTACACTACACTGACCTACCTGATTCCTATACTTACCACTACACTGACCTACCTGATTCCCACACTGACCACTACACTGACCACTACACTACACTGACCTACCTGATTCCCACACTGACCACTACACTACACTGACCTACCTGATTCCTATACTTACCACTACACTGACCTACCTGATTCCCACACTGACCACTACACTGACCACTATACTACACTGACCTACCTGATTCCCACACTGACCACTACACTACACTGACCTACCTGATTCCCACACTGACCACTACACTACACTGACCTACCTGATTCCTATACTTACCACTACACTGACCTACCTGATTCCCACACTGACCACTACACTGACCACTATACTACACTGACCTACCTGATTCCCACACTGACCACTACACTACACTGACCTACCTGATTCCCACACTGACCACTACACTACATTGACCTACCTGATTCCTATACTTACCACTACACTACACTGACCTACCTGATTCCCACACTGACCACTACACTAACCACTATACTACACTGACCTACCTGATTCCCACACTGACCACTACACTACACTGACCTACCTGATTCCCACACTGACCACTACACTACACTGACCTACCTGATTCCCACACTGACCACTACACTGACCACTATACTACACTGACCTACCTGATTCCCACACTGACCACTACACTACACTGACCTACCTGATTCCCACACTGACCACTACACTACACTGACCTACCTGATTCCCACACTGACCACTACACTAACCTGCCTGATTCCCACCCTGACCACTACACTGACCACTATACTACACTGACCTACCTGATTCCCACCCTGACCACTACACTACACTGACCTACCTGATTCCCACCTTGACCACTACACTGACCACTATACTACACTGACCTACCTGATTCCCACACTGACCACTACACTACACTGACCTACCTGATTCCCACACTGACCACTATACTACACTGACCTACCTGATTCCCACACTGACCACTACACTACACTGACCTACCTGATTCCCACACTGACCACTACACTGACCACTATACTACACTGACCTACCTGATTCCCACCCTGACCACTACACTACACTGACCTACCTGATTCCCACACTGACCACTACACTGACCACTACACTACACTGACCTACCTGATTCCCACCCTGACCACTACACTGACCACTATACTACACTGACCTACCCGATTCCCACACTGACCACCACACTGACCTACCTGATTCCCACACTGACCACTATACTACACTGACCTACCTGATTCCCACAATGACCACTACACTGACCACTATACTACACTGACCTACCCGATTCCCACACTGACCACCACACTGACCTACCTGATTCCCACACTGACCACTATACTACACTGACCTACCTGATTCCCACACTGACCACCACACTGACCACTATACTGACCACTGTACTACACTGACCACTACACTGACCAGGGCCAGTGCAAGGATTTTTGCCACCCTAGTTGAAACCTAATTTTGACACCCCCATTGGCTCCGCCCCTGACTATAAGGTGTAGGTGGAGATTTTTGTGGCGCCTTCCAATGACCCCCCCCCCGCCTTATAGTGGAGGTGTGCTGTGCAGTGGAGGTGTGCTGTGCGGTGCAGTGGAGGTGTGCTGTGCGGTGTAGTGGAGGTGTGCTGTGTGGTGTAGTGGAGGTGTGCTGTGTAGTGGAGGTGTGCTGTGCGGTGTAGTGGAGGTGTGCTGTGCGGTGTAGTGGAGGTGTGCTGTGCGGTGTAGTGGAGGTGTGATGTGCGGTGTAGTGGAGGTGTGCTGTGCGGTGTAGTGGAGGTGTACTGGGATTGTGATGTCCAGGATGGCATAGCTGTATGACAGGTGGGGGGAGTGGGCTGGTGTGTGGAAGTCCTGCAGATCTCATTGTTCATAGAACACACAGTAAGGGTCCATGCCTCCACCCACTTTCTCTCCTGTCCCTGTGTGTGTTGTACCCCTATTTATGGACCCCTCTCAGCTCCCATTCATGGACCCCTCATCTCATGTGACAGTCCCAGCTCCTGTTAATATCATCTCCCACTGATTCCATGTCGTCCCCCCCCCCCCCCCCCCCCCCCCCCATGGCTGTGACAATCCCAGCTCCACTGATTTCCTCCTGTCCCATTCGTGTGTATATAGAAGTGTGTCTTTCCTCTCTTCCCTCCATCTCTCCTCCAGGCTGCTCCCTCTCTCCTCCAGGCTGCTCCCCCTCTCCTCTCCATTCCTCTCTTCTCCTCCATGCTGTGACTTTCCCTCTCCCGCATTCCTCTCTCCTCCACCCCCTGCTGCCTGCACTCTATTCCCAGCTCTGTGCTCTCCTTCCTCCCCAGCATTGGCTCAGCCTGCCTGGAAGAGTGTCAGCGGCTGCCCTCCTCCCGATCCCCGGTACCTTGCTGAAGTAATCCGGCTTGCCATGTTCGGCACCTGCTTTGCAGCCTCTGATCAGCGATATTCCCCGCCACCATGTTCAATCTCAGGCGCCCTGTGATTGGGCGTATGGGGTCATGTGCGGCGGCGGGGCTGGCCTGTCCACGATCGCGGTAGATCCTGGAGTCCCACCTCCACCCATGTTCAGTCTCCTGCACCCTGTGATTGGGCGAAGGCGGGACTCCAGGATCTACCGCAATCGTGGACAGGCCAGCCCCGCCGCCGCACATGACCTCATATGCCCAATCACAGGGCGCCTGAGACTGAACATGGCGGCGGGCATGGGGACACGGGGACACAGTACATTTAGGAGGCAGCCACTGGGACACATACTGCCGGGCGCCCCCCTAAATGTTGCGCCCGGTGCGACGGCCCCCCTGCCCCCCCCCACGCTACGCCAGTGGGCATAGGACATGCCACGCCCTCTAAATTATATTTTTTTTAAAAGAAGGCACTAGTGCTTTTTTTACCACTATTATTCCTTTATACTGGCTTTTGACATTTACAAATGCAGCCATTTAGAAAGCAGGTGAAAGGTTTAGCACTGGGAAACTGTTTTTGATAGATAAATAGTGCAATTTATATACAACTATATAGAGCAGATCAAAATGAGGGACAAATGAGGAGGAATGAGGGACAGAGGGACATTGCTTTGAAATCAGGGACAGTCCCTCGAAATCAGGGACAGTTGGGAGCTATGCTAATACAGTGATCAGTGCTAATACTATACACTGTCACTGTACTAATGACATAGCTCCCAACTGTCCCTGATTTCGAGGGACTGTCCCTGATTTGGAACAAAGTCCCTCTGTCTCTCTTTCCTCCTCATTTGTCCCTCATTGTGGTCCAATGATGTCTAAAATACACTTTTTGTCTTTCAAAATGTGTCTCCCAGTGGTAAACCTTTCATCTAAATGCTAAATTGCTGCATTTATACATTTCAGAAGCCAATATAAAGGAATAGTAGTGATAAATAAAAACACTCATGGGTTTAGCTAATTTTTTTTGGTATAATTCTCCTTTAAGGGGGTGTGGCAGGGGGGGTGTCCTATGTCTACATACTTTAGCTAATAGGTGTCCCTCATTCCCAACTCAAAAAGTTAGGAGTTATATAATGACAGTGGCTAGGAACATGGGCGTCTGCTGAAATTTTTTCAGGGTGGGGGGGCGCTTCGGCAGCGGCGATACACAGTCGCATTTAACCCTTTCTTCGACCGCTAGCGGGGGTTAAAAGCGCCCCCCACGTTAAAATGTAAAAACACCCCACTGTGCCCCCTGCATCTTTCAATATCTCTTTGTCACTACTGTGTACCCCCTTTCCACAACTGCACCTCTGGACCCCTTTACATTACACAGCACCCCACAGCTCTGGACCCCTTTACATTACACAGCACCCTGCATCACTGGACCCCTTTACATTACACTGCACCATTCACCACTGGACCTCTTTCATTACACAGCACCCTGCACCCTTTTACATTACACAGCACCCTGCATCACTGGACCCCTTTACATTACACAGCACCCTTCACCACTGGACCCCTTTACATTACACAGCACCCTGCATCACTGGACCCCTTTACATTACACAGTACCCTGCATCACTGGACCTCTTTACATTACACAGCACCCTGCATCACTGGACCCCTTTACATTACACAGCACCCTGCATCACTGGACCCCTTTACATTACACAGCACCCTGCATCACTGGAACCCTTTACATTACACAGCACCCTGCACCCCTTTACATTACACAGCACCCTGCATCACTGGACCCCTTTACATTACACAGCACCCTGCATCACTGCAACCCCTTACATTACACAGCACCCTGCACCCATTTACATTACACAGCACCCAGCATCACTGCACCCCTTAACATTACACAGCACCCTGCACCCCTTTACATTACACAGCACCCTGCATCACTGGACCCCTTTACATTACACAGCACCCTGCATCACTGGACCCCTTTACATTACACAGAACCCTGCATCACTGCACCCCTTTACATTACACAGCACCCTGCACCCCTTTACATTACACAGCACCCTGCACCCCTTTACATTACACAGCACCCTGCATCAATGGACCCCTTTACATTACACAGCACCCTGCATCAATGGACCCCTTTACATTACACAACACCCTGCATCACTGGAACCCTTTACATTACACAGCACCCTGCACTGTGCAGGACATTTATACATGAGTTACCATGACCAGTTCAGGACATTTACCCCCCTCCCCCCGCCGCCATGCTTCATATTAAACAAAATCAGTCATCTATTTTAATAATTGTCAAACTGCATCATTCCGTATGGCATGCCATCATCAGTTTAATTTAGTTTAGTGCTTACTTGCAGTGACACTACTGACTGATGCTGCTGTGCTGTGCTGTCTGATTGAAATTTTAATTAAAGTGGTTGTAAACCCACTTTTTCAACTTGCACCTACAGGTAAGCCTAGATTAAGGCTTACCTGTAGGTGCAAGAAATATCTCCT
Source organism: Rana muscosa (assembly GCA_029206835.1). Lineage (NCBI taxonomy): Eukaryota > Metazoa > Chordata > Amphibia > Anura > Ranidae > Rana > Rana muscosa. The sequence goes on from CM055118.1 coordinate 137,362,600, forward strand.
AAACCTACACGGTTTAGGAGATATTTACTAAAAATAACAGGCGCCGCTGTCTACGGCGCATGCGCGCCGTAGACAACGGCGCATTCATGGGGTTAATCCCATTCACAAAATCGGCTACTTCCCAGCAATCGCTGGGCGTAGCCGAATGTGACGGCTCCCGCGCGCATGTGCGGAGTCACGTCTTCGCCGCTCCGGCCAATCACAGCGCCGGAGCGGCGCTGTGATTGGCTGGTGCGGCGATACCCGGAAGTAACATTCCGGCTATCGCCGCAGTGATGGCTGCGTCTGCAGTGAGGGACGCGGACTGCTTCGGGGGTCCCGATCTAAGGTAAGTGGTACATAATGAGCTAGTATGCTAGTCATACTAGCTCATTATGCCTTTCTCTTGCAGGTTGGCTTAAAAAAAAAAACGATTAGTGGGTTTACAACCACTTTAAGATGTTGCTGGCTTGGCCCTGGTTGGTTCCTCCTCGGCGGCGCTGGCTCCTCTAGCAGGCAGCTCCCTACGCTCCTCCCATCAGTCCCAGCCATGAATGATAATCCCCTCCTGCCATGAGTGACGTCACGCCGCCAGGACGGGCGCTGGGCGGGGCTGTAAACTTAGGGGGAGCAGAGCAACGCGGCAGTGCAATGATCATATTGGCTGGCGCGGCAAACAGGGGCGGGCCGCGGGAGCGGAGTAAATGCAACAACACACTGACAGACATGATGACAGTGTGACAATCGGCGGCGCCGGCGGCTCTGGCCCACCGATGTGCGGGAGGCGGCCGCGGCTGAATGGTGTCATTTGTCAACACTCTTTTACGATTCCAGGGGGGGGCACACGCCCCCTTGCCCTATGGAGTGGACGCCCATAGCTAGGAAGGGGTTAACATCTAGGGGCAATCAAAGGGTTAACTGTGTGCCTAACAATGTGCAATGTGTGCTTCTTTTACTTTACTATCTGTGTTTTTTCGAAACAGCCAAATCGCTGTTCACAATACACAGAAACACAGACCTCCTGTGTGATTGGCAACAGCTAATCAGTTGACTTCAGCCTAAAAATCATTGGTTGAAATCGGCTACCAAACTCTCGCTGTGTTTAATCACAGCACAGGTCCGCAAGGGGCGCATACATGCACGCCCCAAACCTAGAAGCAAGCCGGCGAAGTACAAGTAAGTTCTCCAGCCTGCCTGTGCCACCCATCGGCAACAACAAGTAGTTAGAAAGAATAAAAAATAATCCACGTTTATTATTGTTTTTGCAGACTGACTGCATTCCAAGTGCACTGGATAGCTATCCCCACACTAATACAGCTTCGCGCAGGAGACCTGCTAGGCCACACACCCAGAAATGTCATATAGCAGCAATGCCCAAAGTGCATGAACATAGCTCCCAACTGTCCCTGATTTCAAAGGGACTGTCCCTGATTTGGTGCAATGTCCCTCTGTCCCTCATTCCTCCTCATTTGTCCCTCATTTTGGTCTGATCTATATAGATGTATATAAAATGCAATTTTTACCTATCAAAAAGTGTTTTCCAACCCTGAAACTTTCATCTGATTTCTAAATTGCTACATTTGTAAATTCCAAAAGCCAATATAAAGGAATAGAAGTGGTAAAAAAAAAGAGCACTCGTGGGTTTAACCAATTTTGTTTTTTTATACAATTCTCCTTTAAGAGGGCGTGGCAATAGGTGTGTACTATGCCTGCATACTTTTGCTGACAGATGTCCCTCATTCCCATCTCAAAAAGTTGGGAGGTATGCATGAAGATTTCACTGCAGCTTCTAATGCACATTGTGAGAAGCTCTTAGCGTGCAGTGCAATCAGAGGAAGCAGTACATGAGATGAGCCTGTACAACTGTGCAAGACTGAAGGGAAGGCTGGAGTTCAGCTTTAAAGTAGAAGTATTAGTTTGTAAAAAATAAACATCCACACTCACCTGTATGCCCCATGTCGGCTCTAACACTGAGTGATCACATGCAACACTGTATCCTGGCCTAGACCAACAAGGCCCAGGCCTAGGGCAGCACTTTGCAGGGGGGCAGCACGGAAAGAGCCCCCGCCAGCTTGGGCTACACTGTTATCATCCTGGACCACAAACCTTCCTCACTGTGCTATATGTTTTCTGCTGCACCATTGGCATGGTTATATCTTCTTAGTCCTCTCCATAAAATTATCAGAAATTTGTGTTTAAAGTAGAACTTTAGGCAACACTTTTTTTCCCATTTTGGATAGAGTAAGGGAGGGTTATAGCCCCTGCCAGTTTATTTTTTACCATCCCTGTCCCATTGCAGAGATTTCACTTCCTGCCCATAGCCAAACAGGAAGTGAGAGGAAATCTATGCAAATTAAGGGAATCCAATCTCCCCCCCCCCCCCCTCAGGCCCTAAGAACTAGTGTCTCAACTCGAAAGATTTCAGGGCGGTCTTAAACAGAAAGGGGTGTGGCCTTGACAGGGAGGGGTGGGTCATATTTAAATTAGGGGGTGCACGAGTTTAGTCAGGCCTAGGGCAGCACAAAACCTAAATACACTACTGATCACATGACCATTCAATACTCGGTCTGCTTGAGGCGGAGAGCAGTGACTGACAGCTTTGCTCCTCCAGCACCAGGCTGGAGAGGGGGCGGGTGCAGCTGGCTTCAGCTCTCATCCACGTGCTGAGAGGCGGAGCCAGCTATCATTTGAAGCGGAGTTCCATCCATACAAAAAGTGTAGCTGCTGACTTTTAATAAACAGACACTCACCTGTCCCATGGTCCAGCGATGCGGGTATACAAAGCCCCGCTCCTCTCCCCCTCCTCTACTCGGCGCCGGCATCATGACTGTGGGCGCCCGACTCTGGCTTCACAGCCGGGCACGCACTGCGCGAGCCATGCTGCGATTGGCCAGGCAATCCTCTGGGACCTGTTTTGTGTCCCAGAAGATTGCACGGAGGGAGAGGGGAGAGGTGAACTTCTTTCCGGCGTCACGGAGCACCAGGAGGAAGTGGGAGCTGGATGGCCCTAAAAAGAGGGTATCCGCCCCACCAAAAAAAAGACATGCCAAATGTGGCATGTCATGTCAGGGGGTCACCGTCACCTAAAGGGGAAGTTCCATTTTTGGACTCGGGTGCTGCTTTAAGCAGCACCCGATTTAGTCCTGACAATATTGTCGGGATCTTTCCAGAACCTGGAGCAGCTCTGCCCCCTCAGCTGATATTGGGCAATAGCTTTTTATCATCTGACTCTAGGTCACAGGAGAACAAAAGTAAGTGCACTCCTGTGACTCAGAAGAAGAGTATGGCCAAAAAAGCTTTGGCCATACTTCCCTTCTAAGAAATATTTAAAAAATATTTATTTCTGCCAGGTAAATACACTTTTTTTATATGAACTTTTCATATTCAGTCAACAGATGCACCTCTGGTCTTCCTTCTACATGTTCACCTGGCTACCCTTTGGCTCCATGCCCACTGGACGCTAAAAAAAAGTTTAAAAAATGGCAGTATCTTTGCAGGGAGTCTTTCAACAGTTTTTAACGTTTTTGCAATAGTGTTTATTAGCATTTTTTGCGTTTTTCAGCGTAAAAGTTTTTTTTGCGTTTTTTTCTTTTCTTTTTTTTTTCAATGGATAAAAAAACGCAAAAAAATGCTGGCGGGCCCTTTCTTTGAGCGTTTTGAGCGTTTATTAGCGTTTTGCGTTTTTTGAGGCCAAAAAACTGCACTTTGAATGTGATTTTCGGGCGTTCAGAAAAAAGCCCATAAACTCCACTGCTCATTAAAGCTGAAAAACGTCCATGTGTGTAAAAGGGAACTACAGACAAAACTGTTTTTTTTCTTCGTTTTGGACAGAGTGAGGAAGTGTTAGAACCTCTGTTAGGCTTTTATAGCTGTGTTTCCCATGAAGACATTGCTTCATTGTCCAGGCTGGGGGTGTGCTCCTGACCAGCCTTTGCTTCCGCTGCGACAGTGGAGGTCCAGTGACTGGCTTCTTCTGTGTTCACCTGCTTGCTCAGTAGGACAGGCATTGAGACCAGTGGCGGTGCGTCCATAAAGGGCGCAGGAGCGCCGCCCCCTCTCTCCTGCACCTGTCTATCACCAATAGATAGATTCATGCATTGCATGAATCTATCTATTGTCGCCGCTGCCGCCCCCTATTCAGGTGTCCAGGCCCTTGTCGGGCGCCGGGCATCTGAATTACAGCGGCTGTTTTTTTTTTTGTTGAAGCGCTTGATTAGAGACGTCGGCTCTAATAGGCATCCTGATTACAGCCGTGGGCTCTAATAGGCTTCCAAATTGGTAAACAGCGGGCGCAATGCTGTGCGTTCGCTGTTTACACAGTGTTGTGTTAGGGAAGCGAATAAGTTGCTTCCCTAACACTGACCCGCCTCTCAGCCAATCAGGATGCTCGGGTCTGGTTACCCTGTTACCTGATTGGCTGAAGCGACAGGTGCTGTGATTGGACACCTATCAGGTGTCCAATCTTAGCAGAGTGCAGGAAGAGGACGGGAGAAGACATCAGGACTCGGAGGAGCGTGGAGGACAGCGCCGAGACAAGGTAAGTGCCGGGCGGCGGGGGGGCACACTGGCAGCATTTGATGGGGCACAGTAGCGGCAATTGATGGGGTACACTGGCGGCAATTGATGGGGCACACCGGCGACAATTGATGGGGCACAGTGGCGGCAATTGATGGGCACACTGGCAGCAATTGATGGGCACAGTGGTGGCAATTGATGGGCACACTGGCTGCAATTGATGGGGCACACTGGCAGCAATTGATTGGGCACACTGGCAGCAATTGATTGGGCACACTGGCAGCAACTGATGGGGCACACTGGCGGCAATTGATGGGGCACACCGGTGGCAATTGATGGGGCACACCGGCGGTAATTGATGGGGCACACTGGCGGCAATTGATGGGGCACAGTGGCAGCAATTGATGGGCACACTGGCAACAATTGATGGGCACAGTGGCGGCAATTGATGGGCACACTGGCAGCAATTGATGGTGCACACTGGCAGCAATTGATTGGGCACACTGGCAGCAACTGATGGGGCACACTGGTGGCAATTGATGAGGCACAGTGGCGGCAATTGATGGGCACAGTGGCGGCAATTGATGGGCACACTGGCAGCAATTGATGGGTACAGTAGCTGCATTTGATGGCACAGTGGCAGCAATTTATGGGTACAGTGGCTGCGTTTGATGGGCAAAGTGGCTGCGCTTGATGGGCACAGTGGCTGCGCTTGATTTATTAATTTTTTTCAGTTTGTTTGCGCCCCTCCCAAAAAATTTGGAGCACCAGCCGCCACTGGAGGAGACATAGGCCAATAACAACCTTGATGAAGTGCTAACCCTTCCACATTCTAGTTTTAGATTAAATGTTTAATTTTATTTAAAATGAGCCAAAGCAAGGGCACCTAAACTCAATGTACATGCAGTTCAGAAGCCAATGTGTATGCAGAATCACAGACTGCATCTCCTCCATGCCACTTGAAGGTTCGTACAAAGACTTGTAAACAATCGTATCTACCTCAGCTTCTCCCTCTTGACAACAGCATCGGAGATCAGACTTCTCCCTCGGCTCTACTTTTACTGAAAATTGTTAATTAACAATGGAATATCACACCAATATATTGGAGTACAGGATTTAATTATTCTTATTGTTTAATTAAAGTATATCTAAAGCCAAAACTTGTTATGGATACAGTGTAGAATGGTTAAAGCTGAGATTTAATCTGCTCATATCTTACTTTGCGTGGTGCCCCTCCCCCCCCCCACCATCATTAACATGCTAACAATTTTTTTAATAAAACCTTTTTGTTTTCATTACATGCCTTTTTTTGTTTTTTGGAAACAGGGACATCATCACTGGGTCTCTGTGTTCCTCTTTGCAATGCAGGCAGATCATGACTGGTGGAAGGGTGCTGTACTTTCTGAAAATGTTTGCAATAATACATTTCTGACGTGCCAAAATACTGTATACACAAAATAATGATTTTTTCAAAAAAGCTTTAACTTTTGTTATTAAAACGCTATCCTTGAGCTCCAGTTTAATTACTTTGCCTAAGCTGAGATGATGCCATCATTCCATGTTCTCTGATGTATGCTGTAAGGGGCAGGCTTCACTTCCTTTTATGTATGTTGTAAGGGACAGGCTTCACTTCCTTTTATGTATGTTGTATGTGTAGCGGGGTGTTCCCCTTTAATGCAGAGACACAAGAAGTTCCAGGTGAGAGGTGAGTCGGGAGGAAGTAAAGAGACATTACTGGAAGTGAAAGCAGAGGAGAGAGAGACTACATCTCCCAGTACATCTTGCAGCACCCAGGGTGCATTGCTCCAGAACAGAGACTGCTGGGGCAGACTTTATAAAGGGGAGGCGGAGTTTTGGTCGGCCTCTTTGTACCCCCCTCTCCTAGCAAGAGGATGTCTGTGCTGAACTGCTGTGTGCACAAGGCCTGAAGCCCGGGCCGTGTGCTCCTTTCCAAAGAGCCCTCTGCCAGCCTAGCAGAGCCTTAGAGACATCTAATCCTCCTTGCTGCAGTACACCAGAAGGATTGAAGACTTGGATGTCGGTGGATTCCTGTTCCTAGACGAATCGATGGAGGAAACGGACTTGGACTTGTCCAGGTGGTGAGAGCTGTTTAAAGACAGATACCTTTATCTTTACTATTCGTTGGGATTACAAAGTTGTTCTTCAAGTGCACCACCGAAAAGATTGCTAGCGAATATTGTTTCACTGAACTTCCATTTAGATCAGTCAGGCCTGACTGCATAGGTAGACATTGCTGGGTGTTAGTCTACCCATGAGGGGAAGTAGCTGTAAAAGGGCAGCGCTAGAGTTGCATAGCAATACTTTATTATTCTGATTACTCTGTTTATCTTTATTACTGTTTATTGCAGGGATCTGCAACTTGTTATACTGTTGTTTATTACTTGCCCATTAGCCTCAGTAAAATATCTGGGTAAAGTACATTTGGTGTCAGTTCCGCTTACTTTAATAGGAGTTTTAAAGTATATTCTGTGTATGTTTGTTATAGGACTGCGTCACCAACAGTTGCGGTCACGCGGTCCTATCCCTCTATCACCAGCTGTGCCACGGGAGGTTAGAGCCGATTGCCAGGGGTTGACAGCAGTGCACTACAGGGCCCAAATCAATATCAGCGGCTCTCTTAACTGGGGGTAGCGCTACACGTGGGGGCTCGAGTCCGGGATCCTTGTACGTTGCACGCTGCAATCAAGCCGGTCAGAAGTACCAGCATGGACCCGCTGGCAATGTCACAGTGGTGCGCAGCGATTGGCGCCGATCCAACCGCGGCGGTAGTCATTGTACTCCCGGGGGAAAGATGGAAGGAAGAGGAGATAAAACAGCTCGTATTGTTACTGTCTCCGAGCCACAAAGCATGGGTGATGGATTTTAGGCCAGATCCAGTGATCTCGTTTACATACGCACTGGTAGAATGGAAAAACAAAATCCCAGAGCATTTTAAAAGTCAGAGTATACAAGCCATAGATAATCAGATCTATCACTTGATACATACGCTGCCAGTGAAGGAAGAATGGTTTCAGACACCAAAGCCATCACTCCCACAATTATCTCCACCACTATCCCCTAAAGCAGAAAAGCTTAAGGAACTATTAAGCCCGGGATCACCGCTGGCCGCTATAGGGCCTGAATTGTTGAATGCTCTAGGAGACCTTGTAATTAAGTGCCAGAAAAGCAGTACGGTGCATGTGGAGGCCGGTTACCGGAAGCTTAGCACCTTCTCAGGGAAGCTCCCCGTCCCTGCGGGGGAGGAAGATTTTGACACTTGGGTGGAACAGGCATTGCAGGCAGTAGAAGCATGGGAGGTGCCTGAGGCACAGAAGAGACAGCGAGTCTTATAAAGTCTGAAAGGTGCCGCGGCAGAAGGGGTGAAGAGCTTCCGGTTTGGAAATGAAAACTGTACAGCTCAAGATTGCCTGGCCATGCTGCAGGAAGAGTTTGGTCAGCTGGAGAAGGTGTCAGAGATGATTTATCAAATTGAACACACTCTCCAGCAGCCGAATGAGAAACTGTCAGAATATGTTAGAAGGCTGAACAGGCAGTTATGCAAGATTGTACTGAAGAAGGGAATGCTGCCCAAAGATGCAGATGAAGCACGCATGAAGCAGATCATGAGGGGAGCGCGGCGCTCAGACCCGGTCTGGCTGCACCTGAAAACCTCAGGAGGAGGAATGTCACTAACCTACTCTGATCTAATAAAAATTATTAGGGACGAAGAGGCGCTGGAGGAAGATCAGCAGGTGGCCAAGGCGAATGTCACACCTGTACCAGTGTTGGTCCATTCGGTCAAGAGCCCAGAAAGAGATGCGGAGGTTGACACTCTGAAATCGCAAATGGCCCAAGTGTTGGAGATGCTGACCTCTTTGATGGAGAAAGATCAGAGAAGACGAGAGAAACCAAGCCCAAGAAAGGAGTTGTTCCCGAACACCTCAGCACCGGCCTCCCTACAGGACCGAGAAGAGGTGATTTGCTATAACTGCGGAGGGAGTGGCCACTTTGCTAACGTATGCTCCAGCCCAAAGAAGAAGAGAACAGATAATTGCAAGCCGGCGGGAAACTCCAAAGGGGCCCCGGTGAAGGAGTCAACCGGGTGCCCATCATCTTCAGTGCGCTCCAAACTAAAAAAAAAGGCCAAGAATGGAGGAGACAAAACTCCTAGGAGGAGGTATAGTACACCCCCACCAAGATGTACCCCAGAGGGAGGGGGCAAGACCCCTCAGTGGAAGTACAGCACCCCAAAGAAGGAACATCCACCTAAAAGGAACAATAACATCCCTCAGCGGGTTTGTGCCCCCATTGAGAAAGTCAATGCATGCCAGGCTCAGGAAAAATTAAAGTCCAAAAGGAGCAGAGCAAGGGTCGAAAGCCAAAAAAAAGAGGTGACCCCAGTCCGGCCATACCCAAAGGAACTGGTGGGCCCGTCTCCTACTGTGCCCATTCAAGTGGAAGGATTCTATACTAAAGCTCTTTTGGACACCGGAGCACAGGTGACTTTACTATACCGGGACTTCTATGATAGGCACTTGAGTCATCTGCCTATCCAGAAGATAGAAGAGCTGGAGATATGGGGACTTGGAACCCAGAGTTTCCCTTATGATGGGTACCTGCCCATAAAGATGACTTTCGACCCATCCGTGGCTGGGAAGGCTGAAGTGTTTGACACCCTGGCAGTTGTGTGTCCCCGGCCACCTGGAGCCAGCAAGATTTCCCTGATCATTGGGACAAACACGGATCTAGTCAGGAGACTCCTGACCCCTCTAGTGAAAGAGAGAAACCATTCAGCCACCAAAATCCATCCCATGCTAAAGACGGCCTACCAACGACTGGTCTTAGAGCAGAAGACCCCGGGAGAGGGGATAGGGAAGGTGTGGAGACTTGGCAGAGAAGGAGTAGTGCTACAGCCCGGAGAAGTAACCTGTCTTAGGGCCACTGTGAAGCTTTCGTGGGAACAACCTGGCCCCTTTGTCATGCTGGAATCAGACCCAAGGGAAGAGTCCTCAGGCCTGGAAGTGATACCAGAAGTGATTCCGTTCAAGGCCCTGAAGAAGGCCCATGGCAGAGTTCCGGTGAGTGTTAGGAACACTACGGGAGGACCCATGGAGATCCCTGCCAGAGTGTTGCTTGGTCAGGTGAGCCCTGCTGCCCCGGTCACTTGGTCCGAAGTCAAGGGGACGGGTGACGGAGGAGATGTTTGGGAGAAACTGTCCGTGGAAAACCCGAACCTACCCAGGGCTTGGAAAGAAAGAGCCAAGGCCCAGCTGACCAGGTGGGAGAAGATCTTTTCCGAAGATGAATTCGATGTGGGGTGTGCAAGAAGTGCCACCCATCGGATCCGCCTCCAAGAAGATAAGCCCTTCCGAGAGAGGGTCAGGCGGGTCCCCCTGGCAGATCTGGAGGATCTGAGGGAACAACTTGTAGAACTAAAGAAGACTGGTGTTATCCGTGAGTCTAGAAGTCCCTATGCCTCCCCAATCGTGGTGGTCAGAAAGAAGAATGGGTCGTTGAGGCTTTGTATCGATTACAGGACTCTCAACAGGAGAACCATCCCTGACCAATACACCACGCCAAGGATAGAAGATGCCCTACAAAGTTTGTCTGGAGCCAAATGGTTCAGTGTGATGGACCTCAAGAGTGGGTACTATCAAATCCCTATGCACCCAGAAGACAGGGAGAAGACAGCCTTCATAACCCCGGTGGGATTCTTCGAATTCAATAGGATGCCTCAGGGTCTGTCTGGAGCTCCTGCTACCTTTCAACGCCTTATGGAGAAGACTGTTGGAGACATGAATCTTATAGAAGTCCTTGTGTACTTGGACGATGTCATTGTCTTTGGAAGAACCTTGGAAGAACATGAAGCCAGGTTGGAGAAAGTATTGAGAAGACTCAGCGAAGAGGGACTTAAGCTTTCCCCCGAGAAGTGTCGGTTCTACCAGTCTTCTGTGAACTATCTGGGGCACATAGTGTCTGAAGAAGGGGTGGCCACAGATCCTGAGAAGTTGGAAGCAGTCACTTCCTGGCCACGACCCACCACAGTAACAGAGCTCAGATCCTTCCTGGGGTTCTGCTCCTATTATAGGAGGTTTGTGGAGGGGTTTGCTCGGATTGCCCGCCCGTTGAATGAATTGCTAAAGGCAGAAGGGGAAGAGGATGACTCAGGGCCCAGGAGGCCTGGTGAGTCAGTTCAAGATCAGTGGAACCCAAGGTGTGAAGAGGCCTTTCATGCTCTGAAGAGGAGCTTAACCACTGCCCCAGTCCTGGCCTACGCCGACCCTACCAGACCTTATGAATTACATGTGGATGCCAGCCATGAGGGTCTAGGTGGTGTACTCTACCAAGAACATGAAGGACAACTGCGACCAGTGGCCTATGTGAGCAGGAGCCTGACCCCCTCAGAAAAGAATTACCCCACTCATAAGCTGGAATTCCTGGCCCTCAAATGGGCGGTAGTAGACAAGCTAAAAGACTACTTGTATGGGGCAGAGTTTACTGTGAAGACAGACAACAACCCCCTGACCTACCTCTTCACCACCGCAAAACTAGATGCCACCGGACACAGGTGGTTGGCCGCATTGTCTGGATTCAACTTCAGTCTGAAGTACAGACCAGGAGCCGGAAATAGGGATGCAGATGCCCTGTCCCGGAGGTCTCATGCCACGACAAATGACTGGGAAGATTGGACCCAAGTGGCACCGGACGGGGTGCGGGCCCTTTGTCAAGGGGCTGAATTCCAAGCCAGAGGAGGCTCCAGAGCAGAAGAAATAGGGGTTACCATGGTAGGAGTCCCCAAACACTATTGTGGGGTAACTCAACTGGAGGAAGACAACCTACCGAGACTGTCCAAGAAGGAGTTGAGGTGTGACCAATTGGAAGACCCCATGGGGAGATTGGTCCTCGAAGCCCTGGAGAATCAGGATCCCAACAAATTCCTACATCACCCCTCAAAGGAGGCTCGCCTGTTGAGGAAGGAATTGGACAGGCTACAGGTACATCAGGGAGTGGTCTACCGAAGGGGCCCCTCTGATGACTCAGAAGATAAGTGGCAGTTATTTCTTCCAGAGAAGCACCGAGAGACTGTACTAATTGCCCTGCATGACCATCATGGTCACCTAGGGGCAGAAAGGACCTTCCAGCTCGTCAGAAATCGGTTCTATTGGCCCTGCATGAGGGCAGAAGTAGAGGAGTATTGCCATTCCTGTGCACGATGCATTCAGAGAAAGACCCTACCCCATCAAGCTGCCCCAATGGGCCACTTACAGAGTCAAGGCCCAATGGATCTGGTATGCATTGACTTTCTCTGCCTCGAACCCGACCTGAGTGGATTGGGGAATGTTCTGGTAATAACCGACCATTTCACCCGCTATGCTCAAGCTTTCCCAACCAAAGACCAGAAGGCATCCACCGTGGCCAAGATACTTATGGAGAAGTATTTTGTCCATTACGGACTACCACAGAGACTCCACTCAGATCAAGGAAGGGACTTTGAGAGTCGGTTGATCCGAAGACTTTTGGATTCATTAGGAATAAAGAAGACCAGAACCATGCCTTACCACCCACAAGGAGATGCTCAGCCGGAGAGATTTAACCGGACCCTGCTCAACATGTTGGGAACCTTAGAAACAGAGAAGAAGCAACACTGGAGTCAGCACATATCAGCCCTAGTACATGCCTATAACTGTACCACAAGTGACGCCACTGGCTACTCCCCTTATCGACTTATGTTTGGGAGAGAAGCAAGGCTACCTGTGGACCTGGCCTTTGGCACTTCTATAGACAATACCTCAGCTACATCCCACAAGGGATACGTGGACAGACTTAGACGTAGCTTGCAGGTGGCCTATGAACAAGCCCAGGCGGCTTCGGATCAAAGGGGGGCCCGCAACAAGAGAAATTTTGATCTGAAGGTTCGAGTGCAAGATCTGCAGCCCGGGGACCGAGTACTGCTACGCAATCTGGGGGTCCCTGGAAAACACAAGCTTGCCGACAGGTGGAGATCTGAGCCCTATGTTGTCTGTAGGAAGTTGCCCGGTTTGCCTGTCTACAAACTAAAGCCAGAAGGAAAGGTGGGTCCACTGAAGACGTGGCATCGGAACCACCTGCTCCCACTTGCTGAGGCAGTCAGAATACCTCCCGTGAGAGACTCCCCTGAACCGGCCTCTATCCTGGATATTCCTAGGCCGAACACTCGGTCCCAGACCTCTCGAGCCAAAGATGGGGAGGCCTCCCAATTGAGTACAGAAGAAGGTGGAGAACTGGACTGGCTGTGGCCTCCCTCGACTCTGGGAACGTCCGCCATAGATCTCCCAAATGGAGGGGATACCCCAGATGCAACGCTGAATCCGGAGGCTACTGAATTCATACCCTTCAGTCCCTCAGCTGATTACTGGGAAGATGTTCCTGACACTTGCGCAGAGGAGGACTCTAGAGATTCCATACGTCAGTCGACTTCTGAATCAGAGGTTCCAGAACCAGCAATGTTACCTGAACTTACTCCTGAAGAAGAGCCTGTGGTGCCAGAGTCAGAAGCACCAAGAGAGCAGAGGGCTTGCAGAGTCATCAGGCCTCCCAAGAAACTAACTTACCCCCAAATGGGGACGAGCTCAGAGGACTCTGTTGTAACGGCTAGGAGAAGTGTTGAACAACCTGATCCTTCCACCGTCCATTTGGTGGAGGGCAACCCCAGCTCACTCTCTGGCACAGTTAGGCAGGCCACTCATGGTAGTGTGACCTGTGGGCAAGAGAGTTCCATCCCAAAGTTTTGGTGGGAATTCCCTATGCCAACATCATGCTCGACATTGTCCAAAATGGTAAACAGTATTTGTTGAAGTTTATCTTTGGGGACCAAAGAGTTCAAGTGGGGGGAGTGTGTAGCGGGGTGTTCCCCTTTAATGCAGAGAGACAAGAAGTTCCAGGTGAGAGGTGAGTCGGGAGGAAGTAAAGAGACATTATGGAAGTGAAAGCAGAGGAGAGAGAGACTACATCTCCCAGTACATCTTGCAGCACCCAGGGTGCATTGCTCCAGAACAGAGACTGCTGGGGGAGACTTTATAAAGGGGAGGCGGAGTTTTGGTCGGTCTTTTTGGACACCCCTCTCCTAGCAAGAGGATGTCTGTGCTGAACTGCTGTGTGCACAAGGCCTGAAGCCTGGGCCGTGTGCTCCTTTCCAAAGAGCCCTCTGCCAGCCTAGCAGAGCCTTAGAGACATCTAATCCTCCTTGCTGCAGTACACCAGAAGGATTGAAGACTTGGATGTCGGTGGATTCCTGTTCCTAGACGAATCGATGGAGGAAACGGACTTTGACTTGCCCGGGTGGTGAGAGCTGTTTAAAGACAGATACCTTTATCTTTACTATTCGTTGGGATTACAAAGTTGTTCTTCAAGTGCACCACCGAAAAGATTGCTAGCGAATATTGTTTCACTGAACTTCCATCTAGATCAGTCAGGCCTGACTGCATAGGTAGACATTGCTGGGTGTTAGTCTACCCATGAGGGGAAGTAGCTGTAAAAGGGCAGCGCTAGAGTTGCATAGCAATACTTTATTATTCTGATTACTCTGTTTATCTTTATTACTGTTTATTGCAGGGATCTGCAACTTGTTATACTGTTGTTTATTACTTGCCCATTAGCCTCAGTAAAATATCTGGGTAAAGTACATTTGGTGTCAGTTCCGCTTACTTTAATAGGAGTTTTAAAGTATATTCTGTGTATGTTTGTTATAGGACTGCGTCACCAACAGTTGCGGTCACGCGGTCCTATCCCTCTATCACCAGCTGTGCCACGGGAGGTTAGAGCCGATTGCCAGGGGTTGACAGCAGTGCACTACAGGGCCCAAATCAATATCAGCGGCTCTCTTAACTGGGGGTAGCGCTACATATGGAACAGTCTTCACTTCCTTTTTATGTATGTTGTAAGGGACAGGCTTCACTTCCTTTTATGTATGTTGTAAGGGGCAGGCTTCACTTCCTTTTATGTATGTTGTAAGGGGCAGGCTTCACTTCCTTTTATGTATGTTGTAAGGGACAGGCTTCACTTCCTTTTATGTATGTTGTAAGGGGCAGGCTTCACTTCCTTTTATGTATGTTGTAAGGGGCAGGCTTCACTTCCTTTTATGTATGTTGTAAGGGGCAGGCTTCACTTCCTTTTATGTATGTTGTAAGGGACAGGCTTCACTTCCTTTTATGTATGTTGTAAGGGGCAGGCTTCACTTCCTTTTATGTATGTTGTAAGGGGCAGGCTTCACTTCCTTTTATGTATGTTGTAAGGGACAGGCTTCACTTCCTTTTATGTATGTTGTATGGAACAGGCTTCACTTTCTTTTATGTATGTTGTAAGGGACATGCTTCACTTCCTTTTATGTATGTTGTACGGAACAGGCTTCACTTCCTTTTATGTATGTTGTACGGAACAGGCTTCACTTTCTTTTATGTATGTTGTAAGGGACATGCTTCACTTCCTTTTATGTATGTTGTACGGAACAGGCTTCACTTCCTTTTATGTATGTTGTATGGAACAGTCTTCACTTCCTTTTTATGTATGTTGTAAGGGACAGGCTTCACTTCCTTTTATGTATGTTGTAAGGGGCAGGCTTCACTTCCTTTTATGTATGTTGTAAGGGACAGGCTTCACTTCCTTTTATGTATGTTGTAAGGGGCAGGCTTCACTTCCTTTTATGTATGTTGTATGGAACAGGCTTCACTTCCTTTTATGTATGTTTTATGGAACAGTCTTCACTTCCTTTTTATGTATGTTGTAAGGGACAGGCTTCACTTCCTTTTATGTATGTTGTAAGGGACAGGCTTCACTTCCTTTTATGTATGTTGTACGGAACAGGCTTCACTTTCTTTTATGTATGTTGTAAGGGACATGCTTCACTTCCTTTTATGTATGTTGTACGGAACAGGCTTCACTTCCTTTTATGTATGTTGTAAGGGGCAGGCTTCACTTCCTTTTATGTATGTTGTATGGAACAGTCTTCACTTCCTTTTTATGTATGTTGTAAGGGACAGGCTTCACTTCCTTTTATGTATGTTGTAAGGGGCAGGCTTCACTTCCTTTTATGTATGTTGTAAGGGACAGGCTTCACTTCCTTGTATGTATGTTGTAAGGGGCAGGCTTCACTTCCTTTTATGTATGTTGTAAGGGGCAGGCTTCACTTCCTTTTATGTATGTTGTAAGGGACAGGCTTCACTTCCTTTTATGTATTTTGTATGGAACAGGCTTCACTTCCTTTTATGTATGTTGTATGGAACAGTCTTCACTTCTTTTTTATGTATGTTGTAAGGGACAGGCTTCACTTCCTTTTATGTATGTTGTAAGGGACAGGCTTCACTTCCTTTTATGTATGTTGTAAGGGACATGCTTCACTTCCTTTTATGTATGTTGTATGGAACAGGCTTCACTTCCTTTTATGTATGTTGTATGGAACAGTCTTCACTTCCTTTTTATGTATGTTGTAAGGGACAGGCTTCACTTCCTTTTATGTATGTTGTAAGGGACAGGCTTCACTTCCTTTTATGTATGTTGTACGGAACAGGCTTCACTTTCTTTTATGTATGTTGTAAGGGACATGCTTCACTTCCTTTTATGTATGTTGTACGGAACAGGCTTCACTTCCTTTTATGTATGTTGTAAGGGGCAGGCTTCACTTCCTTTTATGTATGTTGTATGGAACAGTCTTCACTTCCTTTTTATGTATGTTGTAAGGGACAGGCTTCACTTCCTTTTATGTATGTTGTAAGGGGCAGGCTTCACTTCCCTTTATGTATGTTGTAAGGGACAGGCTTCACTTAATTTGATGTATGTTGTACGTGTAGCGGGGTCTTCAAAGTTAGTGGGATACACCTGGGGGTAGAGAGACCCAGGTGTGTAATTATGTCAGGGATTAGACCCCTTTTTGTTATTCGTGGAGGATTGGGTGGTGCAATATTCTCCTTGGCCTGTGGGTGGCGGGGTACCTACAGGCTCGAGGTAGAATCACTACCACAGTGTTACCCTTTTTGTCCCTTCCTGGAGATGGTACGGCTGGGGCGGGGAACCCGCCGTGGTGTCGATGGGAGGAGATAAAAGGGGGAGACGCCCTCGCCACGAGGTCTTTTGGGGGATCATCTCTTGACGTACCCAGGCGCCCTCGGCCTGGGTGCGGGCGGTTCAAGGTTCCGGCCTGGGCACCCTAGGCCTGGCCGGAATGAAGCTGGAGTTGGAGTCCATCCCAGGCACCTTCAGCCTGGGGTGAGGTACTTTGTAGAAGGCCTGGGACCTGGTGACTTCGACCGGGTCCCGCGAGGGTGAAGTGATTCCAGGGTGCCCCTTGCGAGGGGACCCGCATCTGAGGTGAGGAGGCTGGGGAGGTCACCCGTCTGAAGACTCCGGAGCAGCGTCAACCCGGTGACGGACGGGCCTCCGGTAACTCCCTTGGAGGGTCATCTTCCCCTGATAGGGGCCGCAGCGCAGCGAAGTTGTTCTAATCAAGACTCCTGCAACCCCTGGTCATAGCACAGGGGGTGTAGGGACTACAATCCGGATAGTGCCTCGGCCTGCTCATCCCACCATATCCTGCCATATATTGTTTGTTGTGGAGCTACGAAATAAAACTAACAGTTGGACTGTGATCGGTGTATGGACTCTGTTGATGGGAGCAAAGGGAGATTCCAGCATAGCAGGGCTAAGTTCCGCAACCCAATGCACATTTGGCCCGAGGAAGATGTTGATACTGGCCTTCACCTCACCCACAGCCATGGGGAGGACATGGGCCGTAGCGCACCTCACTCTCGAAACCCAGGTACCCCTAGACAAGAGCTTTCGGACAACCGATAAACATGTGAAGGGGGTGAGGCCGCTAAACGTGGGGGCTCGTGAGTCCGGGATGAAATGTGTATTGATCCTAAGGGTTGGAACGGCTGTGTCTGGACTTTGCTGCCCGGAGGAGGTCCGAGCAGGTCGGCCATGTGATTGGCCAAAGTGCATCCCTGCTCGGAGTTGTGGACATGACCCTAAGTCGGGAAAGGCCCACGCGGAGGAGCGTAAAAAGGGAGAGGTCCAGCCGTGTGAAGTACTACATGTGGGGACTGTTAATGCACTGCGCCACGAGGCACCCCATGACTGCGCAATTCGTGGGAGGAGACTGAAGGAAGCCCGCGAAAACGTGCAAGTCGTGGGAGGAGTCTGGCCACGTGTGGAGATACACGTGGAGACTCCGGCGCGAGGTGAGCGCGTGATGGAACAGCAGGTGGTCGGGATGGCCTCAAGCTCCCCGTGGATGCCGGTACCTTACCCCACGAAAATGACTGCATTTGCTGCGCCCATTACAGACACGGGGATAAGGCTCAGGCCCCGAGGACAGTTGGCTCTGTATTCATGCAGAGACACGGAGGCCCTCGGTGTGATCTGTCCCGGATGCTCGGGACTGGTGGTCCAACTGAAGCCGTTCGGGCGATGTGAAGCATGCAAAGAATTTCTTTTTGAGGTCGAATCATCCACAGTAAGGCCCCGGGCCCTTCGCCTCAACTGCATCACAGGAACCGCCACTCCGGAGGGAGAGATCCAGGCCTTTGCGGAGGTCCCCGTGCGCGCTGACCAGGGCGATGGGACTGCCCAATCAGAGACTGAGAGAGGAAAATCCGAGGACGCTGCTTCGGTCACTACAGACTCCCTGCTCCCACCTCCGAAGAGGAAAGTCGGCCTGGTACAGGCATCCTATGGTCATGGTCGAGCTTCACCCCGCCGCTTGCCTGGCCTGGATGGCGCCGGTAGAGAAGAGAGTCCCGGACATCCCAGTTCTTCAGAAGGTCCAGGTGAGCCAGGGGCTGGGACTGTGGTGTTGGTTGGAGGTGTCGGGGGTCCACAGTCGGTGGAGCCCGCAAGGGAGGGTAGCCTTCCGTCTACTAGAGACTACCTTCCCGCTGAGATGTATGACACCTCCGACCTAGAGTCATTGTCAGACTGTGGGGATGACGGAGAGATAGACAAACTGTTTCACCGGAAGGGCTGGGACAGACGCCCACTACCTGTGCTGAGTAAACCGCAGGATTCCCCCATGTCCATAGAAGACAGTACGCTCCGGGCGCAGGCCCCGGAGTTCCCGAGGAAATCTAGTCCTCGGGCCAACTTTCCTCATTCAACTACATCACCCGCTCTGATGGTGGGGATGCAGCGTGCTTCATTGCGGGCACCAAAGACAAAGCAACCCGAGATGGTGAAGGTACCTTGGCACCCGGAGGCCATCGTGCAGCCAGGAGAAGGTGAGCGAGATGTGATGCCGCCTCTAGCCAGGTTGCAGAGACTTTTCTCCCAGAGAGTCGCCCGTGAATATGGGTGGGAGTACCCCTACTTGCCTCGGGACTTATTGTATGAAGTCGAGGTCCTGCGACCAAGGTGGTATGACGAGTTTGTATGGGAAAAGCTTAAAGTACCCCATGCCAGGCGATACCTGTCATGTTCGCCGCCTGTGTCTAAAAAGTTCAAGGACTGCAGAGCTGATTGGAGACTTGGGCGCCATATTCATGCCG
Source organism: Rana muscosa (assembly GCA_029206835.1). Classification (NCBI taxonomy): domain Eukaryota; kingdom Metazoa; phylum Chordata; class Amphibia; order Anura; family Ranidae; genus Rana; species Rana muscosa. The sequence continues at coordinate 137,381,607 of CM055118.1, forward strand.
ATAAGGTGCTCATCTGCAGGAAAGAAGGAGAGGATGTCAAGTATTCGGTGGAAGTGTTTGACGGGCACCTGAAGCCCCTGTTTCTGCCGGATCCAAGGTTCTACTTATAGGAGAAGTGAGCTCCTATCTTGTTGCTGTTGAAACTTTCTGGAAGAGACATTCCCAGACGCCTAGAACTGTGCCCTACTTTTGTTTTGATTTGGGCTTTTCTTCTACTCACTGGAGACTTGGGAGCTGTTGTTTTTTTTTCTCCCTTTTCTTCATGTGCCAAAGGCAGAGACTTTTGGGGTAGAGTCAGAGTAGGAAAGCAGGAAGAATGAAGATCTCACCAGGTGGCAGTGTGGTGCAACGGTTGTTTGAAATGTTACACATGCATTACTTACTTATTGGAGTGAGTGGGTCTCTCGGCTGACGGACCCACTCATGCCAAGTTAACACAGAGTGTTAGGATGTGTTTTTTTTTTTGTTTCCCTTCTGCAGGAGATTCGTCGGTCAAGACTACTGAGTATGGGGTGGTTCTTAGACAGTGACGGGAGGGATTGTATATGTGTACATGACAGATGTTTTATACAAAAGTTTTAATGTTTTATAGTTCCCTTTCCCTGGAGCAGGTCTTGGCACACACAGTATCCAAAATTTGAGGGATAGCCTCTGGGGCCCACTTCATGTCACCACTTCTTGGGAGACATGGGTGTGCACCTGACGCTGGGGACCAGCGTCAAATCACAAGGGGGAGTGTGTAGCGGGGTCTTCAAAGTTAGTGGGATACACCTGGGGGTAGAGAGACCCAGGTGTGTAATTATGTCAGGGATTAGACCCCTTTTTGTTATTCGTGGAGGATTGGGTGGTGCAATATTCTCCTTGGCCTGTGGGTGGCGGGGTACCTACAGGCTCGAGGTAGAATCACTACCACAGTGTTACCCTTTTTGTCCCTTCCTGGAGATGGTACGGCTGGGGCGGGGAACCCGCCGTGGTGTCGATGGGAGGAGATAAAAGGGGGAGACGCCCTCGCCACGAGGTCTTTTGGGGGATCATCTCTTGACGTACCCAGGCGCCCTCGGCCTGGGTGCGGGCGGTTCAAGGTTCCGGCCTGGGCACCCTAGGCCTGGCCGGAATGAAGCTGGAGTTGGAGTCCATCCCAGGCACCTTCAGCCTGGGGTGAGGTACTTTGTAGAAGGCCTGGGACCTGGTGACTTCGACCGGGTCCCGCGAGGGTGAAGTGATTCCAGGGTGCCCCTTGCGAGGGGACCCGCATCTGAGGTGAGGAGGCTGGGGAGGTCACCCGTCTGAAGACTCCGGAGCAGCGTCAACCCGGTGACGAACGGGCCTCCGGTAACTCCCTTGGAGGGTCATCTTCCCCTGATAGGGGCCGCAGCGCAGCGAAGTTGTTCTAATCAAGACTCCTGCAACCCCTGGTCATAGCACAGGGGGTGTAGGGACTACAATCCGGATAGTGCCTCGGCCTGCTCATCCCACCGTATCCTGCCATATATTGTTTGTTGTGGAGCTACGAAATAAAACTAACAGTTGGACTGTGATCGGTGTATGGACTCTGTTGATGGGAGCAAAGGGAGATTCCAGCATAGCAGGGCTAAGTTCCGCAACCCAATGCACATTTGGCCCAAGGAAGATGTTGATACTGGCCTTCACCTCACCCACAGCCATGGGGAGGACATGGGCCGTAGCGCACCTCACTCTCGAAACCCAGGTACCCCTAGACAAGAGCTTTCGGACAACCGATAAACATGTGAAGGGGGTGAGGCCGCTACATACGGAACAGGATTCACTTCCTTTTGTGTATGTTGTAAGGGACAGGCTTCACTTCCTTTTGTGTATGTTGTAAGGGACAGGCTTCACTTCTTTTTATGTATGTTGTATGGAACAGGCTTCACTTTCTTTTTGTGCATGTTGTAGAGGACAGGGATTCATGCCTTTTTTTCATGGAAGTCCCCCTTAAGGCTACTTTCACACTAAAGCGATGGATGCGCTGGCGGTATAGCGGCGCTATTTTTAGCGCCGCTATACCGTTGTTTTTGCCGCTTGCGGGCGCAAGCGGGGTGATTTTAACTCCCGCTAGCGGCCGAAAAAGGGTTAAAAACGCCCGCTAAAACGCCTTTTTCAGCGTTTTGGAGGTGCTACCCCATTGATTTCAATGGACAGGGGCGCTATAGGAGTGGTAGTTTTACCGCTCCTACCGCGCCTCAAGGATGCGGCTTTCAGGAGTTTTTTGACCCTCCTGCAAGTGCACCGCTCCAGTGTGAAAGCCCTCGGGCTTTCACACTGGATACAATGGAGCGACTTTTTCGGGGTGCATTGCAGGCGCTATTTTTAGCACAATAGCGCCTGCAAAGCGCCTCAGTGTGAAAGGGGCCTAAATTTCAGAACCTAAGTGCCTTGTATTCATTTTGAGGGGGATCACACAGTTTTGTTTTCTTTTACCCACTTTTTGTTTACATTCACCTGTTCAGTTGGGAATCCCCAGCTAACAGCTGAATGTGCCGGGCTGGGATGTCTTAGGCCCGGGTCTGGCTGCCTGCACGCCAGTTCTGACAATGGAGGGTCTCTCCCCTGGCTGCACATCACTTGTCCAGCTACCCCTAACTCATCAGGGGTGGCCTCTCTGAGCACCTGAAGGAGAAAAGCTAAGGAATGTATACAACCAGGCCATGTCCAGGAACCCAGGAAGTTGTGGGAAATTAAGTTAAAGTGGAAGTAAACCCTCCTATCATTTTCAGGCAAGGAAGCTGCCATCTTGGCCTCTGTTTAATCTTCAACTGCCATGATGCTGCACATGTGATCAGTTATGACACCAGCCATTGGATGGTTTTACAGTTTGGTTGAGAGCACAACCAATGTGACAGTTGGCATTCCCGGCATGCCGGGAATGTAACTGCTTTTTGAAACTGTTAAATCGATGGGTTTACTTCCACTTTAAGGGTCTGCATTTAAGCATAGTGATTACATTAGTACTCTGTTACAGTGACACATCCAAAAACAACACGCAAAGGCAAATCGTTTTTCAAATTGGATACCTATAAAGATTTCCTTCTGTCTTCAGTGCCCTTTGCCCAGGGTTGCCCTTCAACATTTTGTTAACTGGATTTCTCAGGGTTCTATTCCTATAGTCAGTCAAGTTTACATGCTAATCCGGTTACCCCTGACAGATGAAAATGTGATTTATCCAGAGTTACGAGAAGCTGACCCATGGGACTTCAAGCCTGTCTGCTATTGTCATTGATATTCACTTTGTGTCATCAGTTGCTGAGCTGCTGTTTCTATGGAAGAGAAAGTAAAATATAAAAAATACCACAACCATCGTCAAAATCACTACAATTACGGATGTGTATAAAGGACATTATTTCAAGCTGAGCCACTGGCAGACTTTTTATATCTTCTGGGTGTGTCAAATGACTGCATCCCCTAGTTCCTACTGCTGGCCCCCAACATCATTACAGTAATCTATTGTGAGGTGGGTTGTGGTTTGTGGGTTTGGAGGATCAAACCAGAGGACTGAGCCTCTCACACTTCCGGAAGAGTGTCAGATTTAAAGATACTACCAGTGGCTTTGCACTTCATGCATATGGGCGCATTTCCCATGCACTGGAGCCCCACACAACTGTGGCAATATCAAAAGTGACAGTAGCTGCGAGGGAGAAGAGCCCCCACATAATTTCATGTCACACCCTAAATATGGATGTAACATGCAGCGGAGGCTGGTGCTCCATTTTTTTTTTTGGTGGGGGCGGCAAACAAACCAATAGCCCCCCCCTCCCCCCAGTTGATCCGTCAGTCAAACCCCCCCAGAGATTAAATTTATAACAGAAACTAAGAAAACCCTGGTTGTGAAGGGAGTAAAACCTTCCAGAGGTCAAATGGGTAAATAAGATCTGCCGATTTTCCATTGCTGATCAGTCTGCAATGACAACATGAATTACTGAAATCATAGATCTATACATTATGTCAGCTTACATTAATCAATATGTGCCCTTCGGAATACAAGGTCCGGGGTAGGCAAGGGAGGACTGGGCAGGGCAGCGTGGGGGCATTTTCCTCTCAGATCAGTACTAATAAGATGGTGGCCCTGAGTGAAGATCCTTCACCATTCAGACATTAATCAAAGCAGCACTCGCAGTCAGTGTCATGTCATAAGCATTATGTAGCTACGTGCAATAGCTATTTGGTCTCCATTGAGACCTGCGATCACAGCACCTCCTTTGTGACTCCAAGGTGTTGAATGACAAGAGCTGCGAAGAAATATGATGCTGGAAGATATCAAAAGCTGTGTCACAATTATAATGTCTTTTAGGAACACTCACCTTTCTCCATGGCCACCACCCAAAGAGGCACAATGGCAAACTTAGCACAGTACACTTTTTTCATCCCCATGGAAGTCTACCAAAAGGTCTTGCTTACACTTGCAGTTGGCAGGTTGTAAAATGGGCAGTTGACCCATGTTTTTACTACCTCTCAAGCTGCAAAGGCAATCATACAGCGATCTACACATTCTGCAGCAGTGATACTTTGCATCACGGCATGCTAAAAATGATCTGCCTGGCGAACATAACAATTCAAGTGAATGGGGCCATGCCGCAACCAGGTGTAATGCACGTGGTTGTGGTGCAGGCTTTTAGATGTTAAAAAAGGCAGTGATTAACCAAAGATCTCTCCACCTGGTTATAGTAGTCTCCTAGGCCAAAGGTTGCAAGTCCTGCTCTAGGTGGAGATCACTAAGGTACTTGGGACAACAGTGATGCTATGGCCTAGGATCTACCACCTAGGACAACTTGCCTGATACTATGTGTAGCACCCTCTAGTGTGTGCTAGATGTTAATGTATGTTTGCTAGTGTAGATTTGTTAGTCAGGGCTAAATGGCTCAGCCTGACAGCACCTGTGGTGCCTGCCCCTGGTCTAGAAGGTGGTAGAAACTTCTAGAGCTAGTGGGTGGATGTTAGGAGGAGCTGTTTGGAATATTTATGAGGGTCTCAACCAATCCCCAGTAAAGGGCTGGCAGGGGGCAAGTCCCCTCATAAATAGGCATGAGCCATGGCAGCAGGGGCAGTTGGTTGGAAAATGGAGATTTTGTGCTAAGGAGGCTGTCGGTGACCCTCGGTGACCCTCAGGGTGGGTGGCCTGGGGATGAGGCACGGGTGCTGGAAGTATCCTGCCATATCACACAGAGGAAGCCCTTCCTGGAGGCATGGAAGCAAGGAGAGAGGACAGCGGGAGAAGATGAGCACTACTGGGGACTTACAAGGGGGGAGACTGCCACATGTAGCCAGTGCTCCATGAAGACAGCGGTGAGCTTAAGTCTTCATCCTGTCCCTGAGAGATCTCCCGAGAGTCTGCCGGGTGAACTGGTGAGAGGCAGTCTGGAGGACTGTAGTGGAGAAGTTATCCTGGAGGGCTAGTGAAAAGGGACAGGTGGGTTGGAAGTTTCGGAAGAGGGGGTGCTGAGATCAGTAGCCACAGGAGGAAATGTGCAGGTTGTTTCACTGTATTTCTGTTACACTACAAGGGGCCTCGTGTTCCTGCCTGTAATGGGCCATCACTGAAACATCCGACTGATGCCGCGTACACACGACCGTTTTTCATGACGAGAAAAATGCCCTTTTTTTATTTGGTCATTAAAAACTATCGTGTGTGGGCTCCAGAGCATTTTTCGCAACGTGAAAAATGGGCATTAAAGATTTGGAACATTCTCTATTTTTTCTCGTAGTTTTTCACGTCACGGCGCTTTGTTCGAGCATTTTTATTTCACGATCGTGTGTAGGCAAGGCAGGCTTGAGAAGAATCACGTCGAGAAAAACGTTGTTTTTTCAATGACATTAAAAACGGTTGTGTGTACGCGGCATGAGAGTTTGACAGATATCCAAACAGTCCTTCAGCTGTGGTCTGCAAGCAAGAGTGTGCTGAAGGAAGAGGTCAGAGCTGTATATAGATTGTATATAGAGACTGTGTATAGAAAGTTGTCCCTAAAGTTTTGCTGAAGTCAAGTGGGCATCCCATAACCTCCCATCCCTATCCAAGTTAATAACCCTCAATAAATGACACAAAAAAAAAAAAAGTCACAGACTGTTCTCTCGGTCTGTAAAACTTTGGTGTACCTGGCTGTGCAAGGTGGGGAATACCAGTTTATCTGCGGCCCTAAAGGGGGTGCGATACACACCCCTTGTGTACATAGTGTAGGTAAATTTTGTTAGGCTGCCCTCTAACCAGTGGAGCCAGGGTTAATTGGTTTTGTTATAGCTGGCAGGCACTGAGGGTCTCTTGTCACCTCCCCCTGGCTGCTGGAACCTTCCTGAAGGTTCTAGAACTTAGAAGGCAGAGGGACAGAGATCAATACCTTAATATTTAGAGAATCTCTATCCATTCCTGGACGAGGATGGGCCAGAAGGTGGGGAGATGGCCCTTAAATTTTGTGGAGCCTGACCATGTGGGGAGAGAGTCCAGGATCCAGAGGCCTGGAGGGGACCCCTGTGCTGGGGGGCTCTGCCTGCAGGCATAAGGCACCAGTGAGACAGTGAGCTGGGAGAGAGAGGAACCCTCACCCCATTCAGCCCCCTGGGAGCAAGTGGGACCTGGGTGAGTACGGCCCAGAAGGTGGGGAGATAGCCCTTAAATATTGTGGAGCCTGGCCATGTGGGGAGAGAGTCCAGAATCCAGATGCCTGCAAGGGATCCCTGTGCTGGGAGGCTCTGCCTGCAGGCATAAGGTGCCAGTAAGACAGTGAGCTGGGAGAGAGAAGAAGCAGAGAGAGAGGAACCCTCACACCCTTCAGCCTCAGCCAGGCTTGGTCGAAACATCCTGGGAGCAAGTGGGACCTGTTCACCAAGAGGCCTGTGGCCTGTGCAGAAGTTGCCACATATGCTGCAGGACTTACAAGGGACTTAGTGAGTAACCGAATTACCCCCCCCCCCCCCAATTCAATAGGGAAGAAGCTGCCAGGTGCAATACCAAGCTATTGTTCTGAAGGGACAGTTTACAGCTAAACTTCACCCCTGCTTGGGGAAATCCTGAGTTTGGAGTCAGGTGCATTTACACAAGTGCTGTAATCTGTGCTGGAGTTGCTTTTTCTCCAGTGTGTCTGTACAGTTTCCTATGGAAACACAATTTGAAGTTCCAAGCTGAGAAGTCAGTTGCAGTTTGTCCTCAAAGTTCTACTTTAACTCAGATCTGGGCATCCCATACCACCCTAACCCCATCCAAGTTGTTTCCCCTAATAAACAAAACAAAATCCCTTCGGACTAGTTTTCTGACTACCATGTGCCACCTCCTGGGGGAGATTTACTTATGCTGGCCATACACTATCCGAAAAATCGGGCAAACCCATTTTCGAAAAACGAACATTCAGCCGTGAGCGCAAATGATGATGCCATCGTGTAATGACCGATAAATCGTTCACAGGACATAAATAAAAAAATTTGGTTAGTTTTTTTTTTTTATATATACCTAGTGCAGACAGTTCGGACGGGAAACATATTAACCTTTCAATTTATCGTTCATTCGGCAGAAAATTTCCAAACTAGTCCTTCGTTTTTTTGGCTCAAAAACATCCCAACGATTATCGATTTTGTGCCCATTAACTGCCTGAAAAACGGACGAACTGTCTAAATGATCGAATTTCGGCCGATTTTTCGTATAGTGTATGGCCAGCATAAGACTGGGTGCACACAGAATCTGGTGCAGCTGTGCATAGTAACCAATTAGCTTCCAGGTTTTATTGTCAAAGCTTACTTGAACAAGGTGAAGTTCGAAGCTGATTGGTTTCTATGCACTACTGCATCAGATTTTGTGTGCACCAGTTTTAGTAAATCTCCCCCACTATGACATCGTACATCCATTTCTCAGCTGGGGATAGATTCTGTCGCAAAAGACAACAAACCCAGCTCTGTCATTCACCAGACAGTAATAAATAAAATAACATCCAGAAAAATCAGGATTTGTATTCTGCTCGCTGTATCCTAAGGAACATTGCTAAATCTTGGGATTTGGTCTCAAATGCAGAGCAAATCCTGGATTTATACAGCTGTGCCATACGTTCTACAAAACAAAAGTGAAAGGCTTAAAAAAAAAATTGCAGGCTGTGTATATTTTGTTGCCACCTGATTAAACAGGTTCAGATTCAGACAACCAAGGGTCCATGCCCATGGCCTGTGAGCTTTTTGTTTACAAAATTCTACAGCATTGATGCGTGATGAGGAATATTTGCAAGCATATGGCCTCCAGCTGCCTGCATACTAAATACAGTCTGTAATAAACACACCGTGCGGCTGAATCATTCAAACTACAAAAATTATTAAAAGTCAAACAAACCTGAAATACGTTATAGTTACCAACAGCAACCAATCTACCTTCCCCTTAATTTTATGAAAACATTTTAAGAATTTTCATTGGTGGCTGTAAGGCCCCTTTCACACTGAGGCGCTTTGCAGGCGCTATTGCGCTCTAAATAGCGCCTGCAATGCGCCCCAAAAAAGCCTCTCAATACTATCCAATGTGAAAGCCTGAGGGCTTTCACACTGGAGCGTTGCGCTTGCAGGAGGCTCAAAAAACTCCTGCAAGCCGCATCTTTAAAGCGCAATAGGAGCGCTAAAATTTGCGCCTCTGCCCATTGAAATCAATGGGGTAGTGCCTCTAATACGCCCGCAAAACGCCTCAAAGAGTTAAAATACCCCCGCTAGCGCCCGCAAATCGCGGCAAAAAAAACGGTATAACGGCGCTAAAAATAGCGCCGCTATACCGCCAGCGCATCCAGCGCCTCAGTGTGAAAGTAGCCTAAATGTCAAAACCGACCCTACATGCAAAAAAGGTGTGCCAGGGCTACAAATTTGGAGTCCAAAGTAAATATTTTTAATGCAAATAAGAGAATAAATATCAAATGCAAGTGGCCCTAGCATCAAATATACTGTAAGTTTTATGTTACAAAACATGCATGCTAAGGAATGTGTAAACCTAGCACTTTTAGGTATTGTTACATCACCTAGACCAGTCTTTCTCAACTCCAGTCCTCAAGGCGCCCCAACAGGTCATGTTTTCAGGCTTTCCATTATTTTGCACAGGTGATTTGATCAGTATCACTGCCTTGGTAATTATCAACGCCAGTTCATCTGAGGGAAATCCTGAAAACATGACCTGTTGGGGCGACTTGAGGACCGGAGTTGAGAAACACTGACCTAGACAATGCTTTCAACTGCTTTTCTATCCAACCGGACTTTGAAATCTATGTTCAGGCCTCATTTAGGGTGAGTATCTACCTATCAGAATTATCACACATGTCTGACACAGGGATGAGCCGAACACCCCCCTGTTCGGTTCGCGCCAGAACCTGCGAACAGACAAAATGTTCGTGTAAACTTTAGAACCCTATTAAATACAATGGACTCGAACGTTCGAAATCTAAAGTGTTAATTATAAAGGCTAATATGCAAGTTATTGTCCTAAAAAGTGTTTGGGGACCGGGGTCCTGCCCCAGGGGACATGTATCAATGCAAAAAGAAGTTTTAAAAACGGCCGTTTTTTCGGGAGCAGTGATTTTAATAATGCTTAGAATGAAAAAATAAAAGTGAAATATTTCTTTAAATTTCGTACCTGGGGGGTGTGTATGATATGCATGTGAAGTGGCGCATGTTTCCCGTGCTTAGAACTGTCCCTGCAAAAAATGTCATTTTTGAAAGAAAAAATTGCATTTAAAACTGACTCGCGGCTATTAATGAATTGTCGGCTCCCGGCAATACATACAAAAGTCATTGATAAAAAAAAAAAAAAAAAGCGTGGGTGTTCCCCAGAATTCAATTACCAGGCCCTTCAGGTCTGGAATGGATATTAAGGGGAACCCCGCCGCAAATTAAAAAAAAAAATTGACGTGGGGTTCCCCCAAATATCCATTCCAGGCCCTTCAGATCTGGCATGGATTTTAAGGGGAACTCCACCCCAAATTTAAAAAAAAAATGGCGTGGAGTCCCCCTAAAAATCCATACCAGACCCCTTATCCGAGCACGCAACCTGGCCGGCCGCAGGGGAAAAGGGGGGGACGAGAGAGCGGCCCCCCCTCCCTCCTGAACCGTACCAAGCCACATGCCCTCAACATGGGGAGGATGTCCCCATGTTGATGGGGACAAGGGCCTCATCCCCACAACCCTTGCCCGGTGGTTGTGGGGGTCTGCGGGCGGGGGGCTTATCGGAATCTGGAAGACCCCTTTAACAAAGGGGACCCCCAGATCCCGGCCCCCCCCTATGTGAATTGGTAAGGGGTACGTTTTACCCCTACCATTTCACGAAGAAAGCGTAAAAAAATGTTTAAAAAAACACACAAACACCTTGAAAAAGTCCTTTATTTAAAAAAAATAAAAAAAAAGCGGTGAAATCCAGTGTCCCGCGGCGATCCCGATGTCCTTCATTGGTTGTGCCTGAGCGGACCTGATGGGGAACTCCCTCTCAGTATTTTAAATGTATAGACCCGCCCCTTCTAAAGTTCCCCATCAGGTCCGCTCAGCGGACCAGATGCGGAACATGAGAAGGGGCGGGTCTATACATGTATTACCAAAATGAGAGCAGTCCCCCATCAGGTCCGCCCCCTCGGTATGTCAGACCCGCCTACGTCATTGGCTTGAGCGGGGAACTTCCTTCACTATGTAAATTTAAATTACATAGTGAAGGAAGTTCCCCGCTCAAGCCAATGACGTAGGCGGGTCCGACATACCGAGGGAGCGGACCTGATAGGGAACTTTAGAAGGGGCGGGTCTATACATTTAAAATACTGAGAGGGAGTTCCCCATCAGGTCCGCTCAGGCACAAACAACCTGGCCATGCTGCAGGAAGAGTTTGGTCAGCTGGAGAAGGTGTCAGAGATGATTTATCAAATTGAACACACTCTCCAGCAGCCGAATGAGAAACTGTCAGAATATGTTAGAAGGCTGAACAGGCAGTTATGCAAGATTGTACTGAAGAAGGGAATGCTGCCCAAAGATGCAGATGAAGCAGATCATGAGGGGAGCGCGGCGCTCAGACCCGGTCTGGCTGCACCTGAAAACCTCAGGAGGAGGAATGTCACTAACCTACTCTGATCTAATAAAAATTATTAGGGACGAAGAGGCGCTGGAGGAAGATCAGCAGGTGGCCAAGGCGAATGTCACACCTGTACCAGTGTTGGTCCATTCGGTCAAGAGCCCAGAAAGAGATGCAGAAAGAGATGCGGAGGTTGACACTCTGAAATCGCAAATGGCCCAAGTGTTGGAGATGCTGACCTCTTTGATGGAGAAAGATCAGAGAAGACGAGAGAAACCAAGCCCAAGAAAGGAGTTGTTCCCGAACACCTCAGCACCGGCCTCCCTACAGGACCGAGAAGAGGTGATTTGCTATAACTGCGGAGGGAGTGGCCACTTTGCTAACGTATGCTCCAGCCCAAAGAAGAAGAGAACAGATAATTGCAAGCCGGCGGGAAACTCCAAAGGGGCCCGGTGAAGGAGTTAACCGGGTGCCCATCATCTTCAGTGCGCTCCAAACTAAAAAAAAAGGCCAAGAATGGAGGAGACAAAACTCCTAGGAGGAGGTATAGTACACCCCCACCAAGATGTACCCCAGAGGGAGGGGGCAAGACCCCTCAGTGGAAGTACAGCACCCCAAAGAAGGAACATCCACCTAAAAGGAACAATAACATCCCTCAGCGGGTTTGTGCCCCCATTGAGAGGGAGAAAGTCAATGCATGCCAGGCTCAGGAAAAATTAAAGTCCAAAAGGAGCAGGGCAAGGGTCGGAAAAAACCGGAGCACAGGTGACTTTACTATACCGGGACTTCTATGATAGGCACTTGAGTCATCTGCCTATCCAGAAGATAGAAGAGCTGGAGATATGGGGACTTGGAACCCAGAGTTTCCCTTATGATGGGTACCTGCCCATAAAGATGACTTTCGACCCATCCGTGGCTGGGAAGGCTGAAGTGTTTGACACCCTGGCAGTTGTGTGTCCCCGGCCGCCTGGAGCCAGCAAGATTTCCCTGATCATTGGGACAAACACGGATCTAGTCAGGAGACTCCTGACCCCTCTAGTGAAAGAGAGAAACCATTCAGCCACCAAAATCCATCCCATGCTAAAGACGGCCTACCAACGACTGGTCTTAGAGCAGAAGACCCCGGGAGAGGGGATAGGGAAGGTGTGGAGACTTGGCAGAGAAGGAGTAGTGCTACAGCCCGGAGAAGTAACCTGTCTTAGGGCCACTGTGAAGCTTTCGTGGGAACAACCTGGCCCCTTTGTCATGCTGGAATCAGACCCAAGGGAAGAGTCCTCAGGCCTGGAAGTGATACCAGAAGTGATTCCGTTCAAGGCCCTGAAGAAGGCCCATGGCAGAGTTCCGGTGAGTGTTAGGAACACTACGGGAGGACCCATGGAGATCCCTGCCAGAGTGTTGCTTGGTCAGGTGAGCCCTGCTGCCCCGGTCACTTGGTCCGAAGTCAAGGGGACGGGTGACGGAGGAGATGTTTGGGAGAAACTGTCCGTGGAAAACCCGAACCTACCCAGGGCTTGGAAAGAAAGAGCCAAGGCCCAGCTGACCAGGTGGGAGAAGATCTTTTCCGAAGATGAATTCGATGTGGGGTGTGCAAGAAGTGCCACCCATCGGATCCGCCTCCAAGAAGATAAGCCCTTCCGAGAGAGGGTCAGGCGGGTCCCCCTGGCAGATCTGGAGGATCTGAGGGAACAACTTGTAGAACTAAAGAAGACTGGTGTGATCCGGGAGTCTAGAAGTCCCTATGCCTCCCCAATCGTGGTGGTCAGAAAGAAGAATGGGTCGTTGAGGCTTTGTATCGATTACAGGACTCTCAACAGGAGAACCATCCCTGACCAATACACCACGCCAAGGATAGAAGATGCCCTACAAAGTTTGTCTGGAGCCAAATGGTTCAGTGTGATGGACCTCAAGAGTGGGTACTATCAAATCCCTATGCACCCAGAAGACAGGGAAAAGACAGCCTTCATAACCCCGGTGGGATTCTTCGAATTCAATAGGATGCCTCAGGGTCTGTCTGGAGCTCCTGCTACCTTTCAACGCCTTATGGAGAAGACTGTTGGAGACATGAATCTTATAGAAGTCCTTGTGTACTTGGACGATGTCATTGTCTTTGGAAGAACCTTGGAAGAACATGAAGCCAGGTTGGAGAAAGTATTGAGAAGACTCAGCGAAGAGGGACTTAAGCTTTCCCCCGAGAAGTGTCGGTTCTACCAGTCTTCTGTGAACTATCTGGGGCACATAGTGTCTGAAGAAGGGGTGGCCACAGATCCTGAGAAGTTGGAAGCAGTCACTTCCTGGCCACGACCCACCACAGTAACAGAGCTCAGATCCTTCCTGGGGTTCTGCTCCTATTATAGGAGGTTTGTGGAGGGGTTTGCTCGGATTGCCCGCCCGTTGAATGAATTGCTAAAGGCAGAAGGGGAAGAGGATGACTCAGGGCCCAGGAGGCCTGGTGAGTCAGTTCAAGATCAGTGGAACCCAAGGTGTGAAAAGGCCTTTCATGCTCTGAAGAGGAGCTTAACCACTGCCCCAGTCCTGGCCTACGCCGACCCTACCAGACCTTATGAATTACATGTGGATGCCAGCCATGAGGGTCTAGGTGGTGTACTCTACCAAGAACATGAAGGACAACTGCGACCAGTGGCCTATGTGAGCAGGAGCCTGACCCCCTCAGAAAAGAATTACCCCACTCATAAGCTGGAATTCCTGGCCCTCAAATGGGCGGTAGTAGACAAGCTAAAAGACTACTTGTATGGGGCAGAGTTTACTGTGAAGACAGACAACAACCCCCTGACCTACCTCTTCACCACCGCGAAACTAGATGCCACCGGACACAGGTGGTTGGCCGCATTGTCTGGATTCAACTTCAGTCTGAAGTACAGACCAGGAGCCGGAAATAGGGATGCAGATGCCCTGTCCCGGAGGTCTCATGCCACGACAAATGACTGGGAAGATTGGACCCAAGTGGCACCGGACGGGGTGCGGGCCCTTTGTCAAGGGGCTGAATTCCAAGCCAGAGGAGGCTCCAGAGCAGAAGAAATAGGGGTTACCATGGTAGGAGTCCCCAAACACTATTGTGGGGTAACTCAACTGGAGGAAGACAACCTACCGAGACTGTCCAAGAAGGAGTTGAGGTGTGACCAATTGGAAGACCCCATGGGGAGATTGGTCCTCGAAGCCCTGGAGAATCAGGATCCCAACAAATTCCTACATCACCCCTCAAAGGAGGCTCACCTGTTGAGGAAGGAATTGGACAGGCTACAGGTACATCAGGGAGTGGTCTACCGAAGGGGCCCCTCTGATGACTCAGAAGATAAGTGGCAGTTATTTCTTCCAGAGAAGCACCGAGAGACTGTACTAATTGCCCTGCATGACCATCATGGTCACCTAGGGGCAGAAAGGACCTTCCAGCTTGTCAGAAATCGGTTCTATTGGCCCTGCATGAGGGCAGAAGTAGAGGAGTATTGCCATTCCTGTGCACGATGCATTCAGAGAAAGACCCTACCCCATCAAGCTGCCCCAATGGGCCACTTACAGAGTCAAGGCCCAATGGATCTGGTATGCATTGACTTTCTCTGCCTCGAACCCGACCTGAGTGGATTGGGGAATGTTCTGGTAATAACCGACCATTTCACCCGCTATGCTCAAGCTTTCCCAACCAAAGACCAGAAGGCATCCACCGTGGCCAAGATACTTATGGAGAAGTATTTTGTCCATTACGGACTACCACAGAGACTCCACTCAGATCAAGGAAGGGACTTTGAGAGTCGGTTGATCCGAAGACTTTTGGATTCATTAGGAATAAAGAAGACCAGGACCACGCCTTACCACCCACAAGGAGATGCTCAGCCGGAGAGATTTAACCGGACCCTGCTCAACATGTTGGGAACCTTAGAAACAGAGAAGAAGCAACACTGGAGTCAGCACATATCAGCCCTAGTACATGCCTATAACTGTACCACAAGTGACGCCACTGGCTACTCCCCTTATCGACTTATGTTTGGGAGAGAAGCAAGGCTACCTGTGGACCTGGCCTTTGGCACTTCTATAGACAATACCTCAGCTACATCCCACAAGGGATACGTGGACAGACTTAGACGTAGCTTGCAGGTGGCCTATGAACAAGCCCAGGCGGCTTCGGATCAAAGGGGGGCCCGCAACAAGAGAAATTTTGATCTGAAGGTTCGAGTGCAAGATCTGCAGCCCGGGGACCGAGTACTGCTACGCAATCTGGGGGTCCCTGGAAAACACAAGCTTGCCGACAGGTGGAGATCTGAGCCCTATGTTGTCTGTAGGAAGTTGCCCGGTTTGCCTGTCTACAAACTAAAGCCAGAAGGAAAGGTGGGTCCACTGAAGACGTGGCATCGGAACCACCTGCTCCCACTTGCTGAGGCAGTCAGAATACCTCCCGTGAGAGACTCCCCTGAACCGGCCTCTATCCTGGATATTCCTAGGCCGAACACTCGGTCCCAGACCTCTCGAGCCAAAGATGGGGAGGCCTCCCAATTGAGTACAGAAGAAGGTGGAGAACTGGACTGGCTGTGGCCTCCCTCGACTCTGGGAACGTCCGCCATAGATCTCCCAAATGGAGGGGATACCCCAGATGCAACGCTGAATCCGGAGGCTACTGAATTCATACCCTTCAGTCCCTCAGCTGATTACTGGGAAGATGTTCCTGACACTTGCGCAGAGGAGGACTCTAGAGATTCCATACGTCAGTCGACTTCTGAATCAGAGGTTCCAGAACCAGCAATGTTACCTGAACTTACTCCTGAAGAAGAGCCTGTGGTGCCAGAGTCAGAAGCACCAAGAGAGCAGAGGGCTCGCAGAGTCATCAGGCCTCCCAAGAAACTAACTTACCCCCAAATGGGGACGAGCTCAGAGGACTCTGTTGTAACGGCTAGGAGAAGTGTTGAACAACCTGATCCTTCCACCGTCCATTTGGTGGAGGGCAACCCCAGCTCACTCTCTGGCACAGTTAGGCAGGCCACTCATGGTAGTGTGACCTGTGGGCAAGAGAGTTCCATCCCAAAGTTTTGGTGGGAATTCCCTATGCCAACATCATGCTCGACATTGTCCAAAATGGTAAACAGTATTTGTTGAAGTTTATCTTTGGGGACCAAAGCGTTCAAGTGGGGGGAGTGTGTAGCGGGGTGTTCCCCTTTAATGCAGAGAGACAAGAAGTTCCAGGTGAGAGGTGAGTCGGGAGGAAGTAAAGAGACATTATGGAAGTGAAAGCAGAGGAGAGAGAGACTACATCTCCCAGTACATCTTGCAGCACCCAGGGTGCATTGCTCCAGAACAGAGACTGCTGGGGCAGACTTTATAAAGGGGAGGCGGAGTTTTGGTCGGCCTCTTTGGACCCCCCCTCTCCTAGCAAGAGGATGTCTGTGCTGAACTGCTGTGTGCACAAGGCCTGAAGCCCGGGCCGTGTGCTCCTTTCCAAAGAGCCCTCTGCCAGCCTAGCAGAGCCTTAGAGACATCTAATCCTCCTTGCTGCAGTACACCAGAAGGATTGAAGACTTGGATGTCGGTGGATTCCTGTTCCTAGACGAATCGATGGAGGAAAGGGACTTGGACTTGTCCAGGTGGTGAGAGCTGTTTAAAGACAGATACTTTATCTTTACTATTCGTTGGGATTACAAAGTTGTTCTTCAAGTGCACCACCGAGAGATTGCAGCGAATATTGTTTCACTGAACTTCCATTTAGATCAGTCAGGCCTGACTGCATAGGTAGACATTGCTGGGTGTTAGTCTACCCATCAGGGGAAGTAGCTGTAAAAGGGCAGCGCTAGAGTTGCATAGCAATACTTTATTATTCTGATTACTCTGTTTATCTTTATTACTGTTTATTGCAGGGATCTGCAACTTGTTATACTGTTGTTTATTACTTGCCCATTAGCCTCAGTAAAATATCTGGGTAAAGTACATTTGGTGTCAGTTCCGCTTACTTTAATAGGAGTTTTAAAGTATATTCTGTGTATGTTTGTTATAGGACTGCGTCACCAACAGTTGCGATCACGCGGTCCTATCTCTCTATCACCAGCTGTGCCACGGGAGGTTAGAGCCGATTGCCGGGGGTTGACAGCGGTGCACTGCAGGGCCCAAATCAATATCAGCGGCTCTCTTAACTGGGGGTAGCGCTACATATGTATTGCCGGGAGCCGACAATTCATTAATAGCCGCGAGTCAGTTTTAAAAGACTTTTTTTCTTTCAAAAATGACATTTTTTGCAGGGACAGTTCTAAGCACGGGAAACATGCGCCACTTCACATGCATATCATACACACCCCCCAGGTACGAAATTTAAAGGAATATTTCACTTTTATTTTTTCATTTTAAGCATTATTAAAATCACTGCTCCCGAAAAAACGGCCGTTTTTAAAACTTCTTTTTGCATTGATACATGTCCCCTGGGGCAGGACCCCGGTCCCCAAACACTTTTTAGGACAATAACTTGCATATTAGCCTTTATAATTAGCACTTTAGATTTCTCCCATAGATTTTTCGAATTTGCCGCGAACACCCCTATTTGTTCGCTGTTCGGCGAACGGGCGAACAGGCAATGTTCGAGTCGAACATGAGTTCGACTCGAACTCGAAGCTCATCCCTGGTCTGACACAGCTCATCCCCTGCTACAGCTTCTCCCCCATTGTACAAAGTTACATTGTTTCAGTCTGTTCTCTGGGGGGGAGGAGACTGAGAACATGTTTCTCCTTGCCTGCAGCAGACTGATGACTCTCAGCCTAGGCAAAGTAACAGACATGAGAGTTCATGGATGTTTTTTTAACCACTTAAGCATTACTGCTATAGGGGGGCACCTTTGCGCTGGATCACGTATATACAAGTGATCCAACATTTCTGGGTAGGGGGGTCGCTCCCACTGTAATTACACACAGCGGGAGCTTAGAGGAGGGTACTGCAGACTCGATGTCCGCTGACACCCACGATCATCCTGCAGAGAGACAGAACGGCAGTCTGCCTATATAAACAAGGCAGATCACAGTTCTGACAGGAGGAAAGGCATGAATCCTGTGTCTCTGCAAAACAAGGACTAGGATACATGTCTTCCCCTAGTAAAAGCACCTCCCACAGTACACAAAAACACTGGCTAGGCACACAAATAATGATCAGCGCGACTGCCTGAAATAAAACTAAACGTCTGACTCTATGAGTAAGACTAATATAAGTGCAAGAGTCCACACTAATTGTGGATCCAAAGAAAACAGTGAAACAAAGTAGTTCTAAATCCAAGGGAAACAGTGAAACATAAAGTTCTTGTGAATGATGTGGTGTGACGCAACGCGTAGGGCCGGATGTACTACTGAAACCGAAAGTGATGCTGGAAGTGTCCACAACGCGCGGTTTGCACAATTTTACCTGTTTTTCTTCGTTTGCATGTAAGAGCCCATTTGGCTATTGAATAAACTCTTATTATTTAACGGTTTTACGCTATGAGAGGTTCTTTGTTTATCCTTTGATTTACACATCGGGAGGCTTATTGGTATCTGGAAATTTGGAGATTCGCATCACTACCAGAGAGTCCCAACCGCACCATTAGAAGCATGGATACTTGTGGAGACGGACAGCCGCTGTTGCCCTGGATATCTAGGAGATCTTGAAGGCTTAGTATATTCTGGCATGAGGTAAGCGCTCTGTGAGCTTTTATTATTATGAAGATCACCCACAGAAGATTTGCTTGATATATGAGTTAGAAGATTTGTGACACCCATTCCACATCATTCAGAAGAACTTGTTTCACTGTTTCCCTTGGATTTAGAACTACTTTGTTTCACAGTTTTTTTTGGATCCACAATTAGTGTGGACTCTTGCACTTACGGTATATTAGTCTTACTCATAGAGTCAGACGTTTAGTTTTATTTTAGGCAGTGGCGCTGATCATTATTTGTTTATACCCAGTTTTTTGTGCACATGTACACTTGTAGATTTAGCAGCGATTCCCATTTATTTATTTATTAATTTCACTATATATATTCACATACTCTATTCACGTGGTAGCGCGAAAGACTTATCTTTATTTATGGCACACAGTTAACCCTTTGATCACCCCTGATGTTAACCTCTTCCCAGCCAGTGTCATTAGTACAGTCATACCTCCCAATGTTTTGAGATGGAAATGAGGGACACCTATCAGCAAAAGTATGCAGGCATAGGACACACCCCCTGTCACGCCCCCTTAAAGGAGAATTGTACAAAAAAGCAAGACCCTGTCCCCTTATGACATCACAGTCCCGGGGGATGATGGGACTGTGACATCATAAGGGGCGGGGTCACCGGGTGACGCCACCCGGTGACCACGCCCCATGCCTATATATACGTCGTTGCGCTCCGCGCACACGGCATTACAGCGGGACAGAGCGTCGAGTCAACGTCAGAAGAAGAGAAGAGGGAAGAAGACGACAGGGAAGACCGGGCCACAGCTAGCAAAAGAGCTGGCAGAAGATAGCAGAGGAGCCTGGCAGAAGGCACCTGAGAGCGGGAGAAGAACCGGAGAGCGTGGAGACGACACCGGAGAGCGGGAGAAGAGGCCGGAGAGAGCGGAGAAGTCGGAAAAGACACCCGAATTTGGAAGAAGACCCCCGGAGCTGCCTACTAAATTACTTTAAAAACCTGTCTAGTGTGGTTTTTTTTATTGACACTTTTTTCCCTCAGGTGAATGGGTAGGGGTACAATATACCCCTACTCATTCACATAGGGCGGGGGGCCGGGATCTGGGGGCTCCCTTATTAAAGAGGGCTCCTAGATTCCGATAAGTTCCTTACCCGCAGAGCCCAACAACTAACGGCCAGGGTTGTCGGGAAGAGAGCCTTGTCCTCATCAACATGGAAACAAGGTGCTTTGGGGTGGGGGGGGCACAGTCGCCCACGAGTCGCCCCCCTAAAAGTCGGATCATCTTGATCCGACTTCTGGTGCGACCTCTATTCAAATCAATGGGCTCCCATAGGAAACCATTGATTTTGAATAGAAAAGGAAACGCCGGACGAGGCTTAACAGAGCGTTAAGCCTTGTTAAATCGCGTTTAACACCTTTTGCCGGCGTCTGACATCTTTACAGCTCTAACGCTGGAGCTTCAGAGCGTACTGGTCCTGTTTTTTTTTGCAGCTTAAAAACGCTGTAACAGCACCCCAATATCAAGGAGTAAAACGCCGTTTACGATGTTCCCTCTCCTAGACACACATCCACTCACTACCAATATCCACAGCCAAACGACCCTTTCCCATAGGACCCGATCCCCTTAGAAGGACGAGACGCACTCTGTCTTCTTCTGTAATAGGAATGACTTTATTATTGAGAAACATTGTAACTTTATACACAATTCAATACACATGATTTAACATGAACAAGGGCCCAGCTCCACCCACACATCCCAAGACTCAACACCTCATCCTGACGTCTGCTAGGCTTCAAAAGATCCCACACAATACACATCTTCTCACAAAGGGTTGGCAGCCAGTCTGTCTGGCACTTTACAATACAAACAAGGACAGACTTAATGAACAATAGAATGCAAAACACCTTAATTCCTCACAGCAATGATTACATAACCCCCACACACAGTATACATCCAATCTATATACAATGTATATACAGCCTTGAATATGGCTATCACAGACCATATCGGGGGTTTCTTTTATTCACCCTGTGTCCAAAGTGACCCCACTGTCACACATCTCCCCTTTCGGCAGGGGACTAACAGAGGAGGGGACCCCAGACGGGTCTACTCCGAAGTTAGTCCATGGGTCCATTCTTCCAATGCTGGTATCCACCCAGTACCACAAATGAATTGCTCCAAGCAGAGCATTACTTACCCAGCCAACCTCTGCCTCTCTCAGAGAACATACCCGCCGCTGGGGAGAAGACAGGGTGACTGGGCTCAGTCCGTCATGCTGTTGGGGATCTGGGTCGACTGCCCGGCATCCCTGGGGTATACAAGTGGAGACTGAAGTCCCATCCACTTGTGGTAGGTGGAAGTCCCCCAGTGCTTGCAAAGCAAGGCTGACATCCTCCTGTCTCAGTGTCACACCATTTTCTGGGGTTGTGTCAGTGAGGACTGAAGTCCCATCTACTACCACAGGAACTCCCTCTTCTGTTAGTTGAGAGCAGAGGCCCGTGGCACTCGGCTCTGTTGCCAGCTCTTCTGCTGGGTTGCTGTGAGTGGAGACCGCAGTCCCATCCACCGATATCCGCTCAAGTGGCAGTTGTGTGCAGCGGCCAGTAGCATTCTGCCCTGCTGCCAGTGATTCAGCTGGGGGTGAAAGCTTTACCCCCTCAGCTTGTTGCTGGAGAGAGGGGCCAACTGCCCCGGCTCCCTGAAACTCCCCAGTTGTTTCCGGTGCTGGGCAGAGGTTGCTATCACTCTGCCCTGTTGCCAGCACTTCTGCTGGGGACTCCACACCATCTGCTCTGGCTAGCTGTTGGGGAGGGAAAATGGCTGCTTCTCCTCCCTGCATCTCTGAAATCCACTCGGAAAGAGGAACCATCACCTTCTCAACTTGGGCCTCCAAAACTGCCACGGGTGTAGAGCAGGGGTCTGCAGTACTTTGTCCTGCTGTCAGTACTTGAGCGGGCGATGCATAATCCATAACATCCTCTGAACAGTCCCTTAAGTCCATACCTTCTGTAATCTGTGGCTGGGGAGATGAGCCAACTGCCCTAGCTCCCTGGAACTCCATATCATCCACTTCGGCTTTAGGGATGGCAATCTTCAGATTTTCCACTGCCGATTCTTCAGCCAGGCTAGCTCCCTGGAACTCCATATCATCCACTTCGGCTTTAGGGAGGGCAATCTTCAGCTTTTCCACTGCCGATTCTTCAGCCAGGCTAGCTCCCTGGGACTCCGTATCATCCACTTCGGCTTTAGGGAGGGCAATCTTCAGCTTTTCCACTGCCGATTCTTCAGCCAGGCTAGCTCCCTGGAACTCCATATCATCCACTTCGGCTTTAGGGGTGGCAATCTTCAGATTTTCCACTGCTGATTCTTCAGCCAGGATTTCATAGTTGTCAACTGGTATTTCCTGATAGTCCCAGGCAAAGGGAGCCCCACCCTGCTGCTGAGCAGATTCTAGCAGCTGTCTGTAGGCGATCTCCGATTGTCGTATTTCCGCCATTCTCCACTCATGTTGCCGCTCTAGTTCTCTCTTTTGTCGCGCATCCTGCAGCTGGATGCCTCTAATGGCTTCCTGAATGGCGGTCTCTGATGGGTTAGCACCATATAATGCCAACCGCTGTCGCACTCGTTGCTGAAACAAATCTTCAACTGACCGGGGTCTTGCATCACCATCTCTCTGGTCCATCTCGGCTCTCAAGTAAGTCTTTCAGCGTGACTTTCCTGCAGGCTGCATAGCTGGTCATTCACTGTGGTGGCTTGGAGTGTCCCAGAAACTGGAGGGAAAATCCCGCTGCTGCCAACCAATGTAACAGCACCCCAATATCAAGGAGTAAAACGCCGTTTACGATGTTCCCTCTCCTAGACACACATCCACTCGCTACCAATATCCACAGCCAAACAACCCTTTCCCATAGGACCCGATCCCCTTAGAAGGACGAGACGCACTCTGTCTTCTTCTGTAATAGGAATGACTTTATTATTGAGAAACATTGTAACTTTATACACAATTCAATACACATGATTTAACATGAACAAGGGCCCAGCTCCACCCACACATCCCAAGACTCAACACCTCATCCTGACGTCTGCTAGGCTTCAAAAGATCCCACACAATACACATCTTCTCACAAAGGGTTGGCAGCCAGTCTGTCTGGCACTTTACAATACACACAAGGACAGACTTAATGAACAATAGAATGCAAAACACCTTAATTCCTCACAGCAATGATTACATAACCCCCACACACAGTATACATCCAATCTATATACAATGTATATACAGCCTTGAATATGGCTATCACAGACCATATCGGGGGTTTCTTTTATTCACCCTGTGTCCAAAGTGACCCCACTGTCACAAACGCCTATGCCATTTACAGCTCAAAAACGTCATGGTGGGCATGAGGCCATAGGCTAACATGGAGAGGCGTTTTTTAAGCTGCAAAAAACGCTCATAAAAGTGGCTGGAAAAACGTCCGTGGGGATGAGGCCTAAAAGAAAAACAAAGGATCAATTTCATAATTTTTCATCAGGATAAATTTGAAAACAATAGAACAGTATGACAAATAAAACTTTAAGGCCTCATGCCCACTGGCGTTTTTACAGCTGCGTTTTTTGCAGCTTAAAAACGCCTGTCCATGTTATTGTAAATAATTTTTTTTTTTTTTAAAAAAAAAAAAAACGTCGGAGCTAAAAACGCGACCGCGCGTTAGTGCGCGTTTTTTGCGCGTTAGTGCGCGTTTTTGCGCGTTTTTTGACGCTCGCGTTTTTTTCTGCCTAATTCTGACGCTGAGGAACGCACTGGCCCTGGGTTTTTTTTACAGCTTACAAACGCCTATGCTCTTTACAGCTCAAAAACGCCTAGGTGGACATGAAGCTATAGACTAACATGGACAGGCGTTTTTAAGCTGTAAAAAACGCTCAAAAACGCGGCTGAAAAAACGCCCGTGGGCATGAGGCCTAAATCTTGTCAAATACAATTGGATCTTCCATCAGGACAAGTCAGCTTTTTGAAAATAATCACTTGTTTTTTTGAAAATAATCATCTGGTGCAACAAAGACACAATTTTTTCACCAAAGCGATCATAGTGATAAGACTTTAAGCAGCCAGTCTACCCAAAAATACTATCATACAGGATTTATAAAGCACCAACAGTTTGCGCAAAGCTTTATAATATAAAAAGAGACACAGTTACAATAGAAGTCGATACAAGAGGGTTAGGAGAGCCCTGCTTGTGGGAATTTACAGTCTAAAATGGGAAGGGTAAGTGGTACAAAATGTAATAACAATGAGGGACGAGCTTAGGCGAAGGTAGATGTAAATTTTTTAGGTGGAAAGAGGGATAGGCTTCCCCTAAAATTGGACGGAGTAGGAGATAGCTGGAAAGATTGGGGTAGGAAGTTCCAGAGGACGGGAGAGGCTTTGGAGGCGTCCTGTAGGTGAGCATGGGAGGAGGGGACAAGAGAGCTAAACAGCAGGAGGTCTTGGGAGGAACAGAGTGGATGATTTGGGTGATATTTCAAGATGAGGCTGGTGATATAGCTGAGGGCAGAGTTGTGCATGGTTTTGTATATTATTGTTAGTCTTTTACATTTTAACTACTTGCTTACTGGGCACATATACCCCCTTCCTGCCCAGGCGAAATTTCAGCTTTCGGCACTGTCACGCTTTGAATGACAATTGCGCGGTCGTGCGACGTGGCTCCCAAACAAATTTGACGTCCTTTTTTTCCCACAAATAGAGCTTTCTTTTGGTGCTGTTTGATCACCTCTGCGGTTTTTTATTTTTTGCGCTACAAACAAAGAAATAGCGACAATTTTGAAAAAAACTAAATATTTTTTGATTTTTGCTATAATAAATATCCCAATTTTTTTTTTTTTTTTTATATTTTTTTCCTCAGTTTAGGCCGATACGTATTCTTCTACATATTTTTCGTAAAAAAAAATCGCAATCGGCGTTTATTGATTGGTTTGCGCAAAAGTTATAGCGTTTACAAAAAAGGGGATAGATTTATGGCATTTTTTTTCGTGACTGCGACATTATGGCGGACACAGCGGACACTTTTGACACTATTTTGGGACCATTCACATTTATACAGCGAACAGTGCTATAAATATGCACTGATTACTGTATAAATGTGACTGGCAGGGAAGGGGTTAACACTAGGGGGCGAGGAAGGGGTTAAATGTGCTCCCTATTAGTGATTATTACTGTGGGGGGAGGGGACCGACTGGGGGAGGTGACCGATCTGTGTCCCTATGTACAAGGGACACAGCATCGGTCTCCTCTCTCCCTGACAGGACATGGCTCTGTGTGTTTACACACACAGATCCATGTCCTTGTCTGTGTAACCGCCGATCGCGGGTGCCTGGCGGACATCGCGGCCGCCAGGCACGCGCATCGGCATTACAGTGACGTGCCGGGCGCACGCGCCGCCGGCGGCGCTCGCGCGCCCCCCAGTGGCCAAAGTAGCGGAGGCAGTAAAAAGACGGCCTCCCGGATTTGTAGAACCACCTCGCGGCCGTATATAGTCGTACGGCCGGCGCAAGGTGGTTAAATGTTGGGCTAGCAGAAGCCAGTGGAAAGATTGGCAGGGAGGGGTATCAGACACAAATCGTTTAAAAAGGTGAAAGAGTCTAGCCCTAGCATCCATAATAGACTGAAGGAGGAAATAGCCTGTGTAAAGTTAGACCAACCAAAAGGGAGTTGCAGCAATCGAAGCAGGAAGATAACAGGGAGGGGATTAGTAGCCTTGTGGTGTTAGTTAAGATAATGGCAAAGGGTGGGAAAGGGTGTTAGTGGGGGAACGAGCTCAGTTTTCAACAAATTTAAAGGAATTGAGGAAGTTATATAACATTCACCTTGATATGTCGGTTAGTAAATTAGTGATGCGTGAGGACAATGTAAATTTCGTCAACAAAAATATTGCCGTCAATTAAATTAACACAAATTTAGTCTATTGAAATATGACTAAAACTAACACAATTCAGGTGACTAAAATACGACTAAAATTTTCGTTAAAAGACTGACTAAAACTAAATTTGAAATTTGAAGTCAAAATTAACACCTACTAAGCTGCTGAAAGAAAAGAAAAAAAAAGAAATAGGTGTAGCGGGGGGTTACATTTAGGGGGAAGCATCTGAGTGGTAGCCAGGCTCAGATGTGCCAATTGTTAGGTCTCATTGGCCATTTCTATCCCTGGGAGATAGTACTGGTGGTAAAGTTCACTGGGGCCTATAGGTGGCGCTGTTGCCATGGGTCTCGGGTTGAACTGCAGTACAAGGTTGTGTCCTTTTTATCCCTTCTTGGCAGCAGTACGGCGGGGCGGGGAATCTGCTGTGCCTGTCGGGAGAGGATATAAAAGGGGGGCGGCCATCTTCCAGAGGGGTCGTCGGTTCCGCGCTCAGGCACCTTAAGCCTGGGTGCGGGTGTATCGCCTCTGGGTGCCCTAGGCCCGGAGGCCTGTCGGGTGGTCTCTGGGTGCTCTAGGCCCAGAGACGGAGCTGCTGTTCCATCTCAGACACCTTCAGTCTGGGTTGAGGTACTTCGAGAGAGGCCCGGGGCCCAGTACCTTCGACTGGGTCCCACAAGGGATCGAGGGCTCCTAGGGTGCCCCCTGGAAGTGGGTGCCCGAATCTAGGACGAGGAGGCCAGAGAGGTGACCCTTCCCGAAGACCCGGCGCAGTATCGCTGGTGACGGTGGTGCCTCTGGTAACTCTCCGGATGGATGTCCTTTCCCTGACGGGTCAATACTTTTAGAAGGTAATCCACGTTCTCATGGTCTGTGGCAGAGACCCATCGTGAATCTGGTCAGTGGCAGAGACCCAACAACCCGGCCTGTGGCAGAGACCCCTCATGGTCGGTGGTAGCGACCGTGAGCCAAGCCTGTTAGTGCTATTCAGAACAGGAGAAACCCAAATTTAAGTTTGTGCCTGGACCTCCTCCCACCTTATCTGACCCGTGTTTGTCTCAACCCGTCTGCTCTAAAAGAGACTGTTTATTGTGCAAGAAGGAATAAACAAGTGTTGGACCTTTCAGTTGGTGTGGACAGTTGCTTACTGGGGAGAATTAAAGACTTGTTTCTGACTACTGCAGAAACGAGGTCAGCACTGGAGGCTTTTTGACACTGGCTGCAAGCAGGCCCGAGAAACTAACACCGCTCAACCTCCCTATTCAGGAGGGTACGGGCTTGTGGTGCGGTGTGCCTCATTCTTTTCCTGTGGAGGAGCCAAGCAGAAGAATAGCAGGTAAAGTCTGGGGTTGGTGCGCTACATAGGCTTTTCCTATTTGTATTTTATTGATACCGTATATACTCGAGTATAAGCCAAGTTTTTCAGCACATTTTTTTGTGCTGAAAATGCCCCCCTCGGCTTATACTCGAGTCACCTTTTTGTGCCTGATCTCCCGGAATTTGGGGACCCGGTACCGACCGGCAGTAGGTCCCCTGGACCCCAAACTTGGCACACATCTTCCTCTACAAGTGTGCAAAGTTTTTTGTCCGGGGGACCTACGGCCAGGGAGCACTGATTTTTCAAAGCCGTGCACCCCTTCCATAGACTCCCATGTTAAACTGTCATTTCTCTGGTGAATTTGTGGACCCGGTACTGGCCGGTCGTAGGTCCCTTGGACCGGAAACTTGGCACACTTGGAGCCCCATTTCTCCTCTATAAGTGTGCAAAGTTTTTTGTTTGGGGGACCTACGGCCGGGGAGCACCGATTTTTCAAATCCGAGCACCCCTTCTATAGATTCCCATGTTAAACGTCAGTCTAGGCATGGGCACAGTGAGGTAATGGCACAGTGAGGCATGGACACAGTGAGGCATGCACATGGACACAGTGAGGCATGCACATGGACACAGTGAGGCACAGTGAGGCATGCAGATGGACACTCTAGGCTTATACTCGAGTAAATAAATTTTCCCAGTTTTTTGTGGTAAAATTAGGTGCCTCTGCTTATATTCGGGTCAGCTTATACTCGAGTATATACAGTATATATTCAGGTAATATGTGCAATGGCATTACAGCCAATAGAGTGTAGCACCCTCCTTGGTTGGTGCTAGAAGAGAGTATAGTTTTTGGTCTTTCTGCTTACAAGGAAGATGGTCAGATAAAACTTAGAGTGCTCTCTGCCTGCCAGGGACTCAGGGAGCAGGATCTGTTGGTTAGGTCTGCTCATTGTACTCAGGTGCAGCTCAGCTTGTTCTGACTGTCCCTCACTGATCCAATAGGGAGGCATATTGGACAGTGGGAGGGGACCTGACAAGTGAGTGCACAGGCTTTGTTACAGTCCTGGCAATTGGTAGAGGAAAAATGCTACATTGCATGTTGGGATAATGTATAAAAGCCCAGGGTACATGTGCTCAGAGTTAGTTGAGCCGGGGAACAGAGTCCACGAGGGAGGGGGTGGCTGCCCTCTCCTCCGCAGAGGTGGTCATGCAGGGGCGGATCCAGAGTCTTTTCTCGGGAGGGGCACTGCCAAAAAATATGTTTTTTTTGTGGGAAATTTATCGGGGAAATGGCTGGTGTCGGCGCTTCAATCATTCCGGCACCATGGTTGTTATGGTGTCAGGATGATTGAAGAGCATTATTCCTATTATTACATTGTAATATAAAATTAAATAGTTCAATGCAGAATCAGTGGGAGCCCCGAGTGTGTCACTTCTAACCGTCGCCTGCAATTAGTGGGAGCTCTGAGCGTGTCACTTGCCACATGTTGCGGATTGTCACTTGCCACATCACTTGCCACACCTTGCGGATTGTCACTAGCCACACCTTGCGGATTGTCACTTGCCACATCACCTGCCACACCTTGCTGTCACTTGCCTGCCACCAGATGCAGATTGTCATTTGCCACGTCACCTGACACAATTTGCGGATTGTCACTTGCCACGTCGCCTGCCACACCTTGCGGATTGTCACTAACTTGCCTGCTAAGGTGTAGTTTTGGTTGTCTCTTGCTGTGTCCCAGACTCCCAGAGTCAGGCAGCAGAGAGATAATGTAATCTCTCTGCTGCCTGCACAGTGAGGGCGGAAGTCACTGCAGGAATGCAGGGCCGGCACGGGCGGTGAGAGAGGATCTCGTCTCTCTGCTCCCCCGCTCCCGGCTAGCTGATTGGCCAGCTGCCACACTGAGCCTGCTCTCTCACTCTCATCTGCGCTGCCAACACACTGAGCAGCACAAACCGCGCCGCCCGCCCACAAACCGCGCCGCAAGCGGAGCCGGCCGCTTTCTTACCCGTCTGTGGAGCCGCACGCTATCGCACCTGCCCGCAGAGCGGCCCAACATAACTCACTGACATCACTCGTTGCTAGACGCCAAGCGGCCCAGGTGATAGCAACGAGTGCAGGGAAGAGGCTCCACCCACCTCCTCCTCCGCACCTGGTATTGTGTCAGTGCGCCGCGTAACTACATTAGACGAGTCTCTCTCTTGGCGCCGCTGATCGGTTGATGTGAGAAACTGAGAGAGAGACTCAGAGAGGCAGCGGCAGCCGCAGAACAAGTACTGTATATACTTGAGTATAAGCCGACCCGAATATATGTCGAGGCACCTAATTTTACCCCAAAAAACTGGGAAAACGTATTGACTTGAGTATAAGCCTAGGGCAGGGATATGCAATTAGCGGACCTCCAGCTGTTGCAAAACTACAAGTCCCATCATGCCTCTGCCTCTGGGTGTCATGCTTGTGGCTGTCAGGGTCTTGCTATGCCTCATGGGACTTGTAGTTCTGCAACAGCTGGAGGTCCGCTAATTGCATATCCCTGGCCTAGGGTGTCCATCTGCATGCCTCACTGTGCCTCACTTTGCCTCACTGTGCCCATGCCTCACTGTGCCCATGCTTCACTGTGCCCATGACTAGACTGATGTTTAACATGGGAGTCTATGGAAGGAGTGCCCGGGTTTGAAAAATCGGTTCTCCCCGGCCGTAGGTCCCCCAGACACCAAACTTTGCACACTTGTAGAGGAGACATGGGGCTACATGTGTGCCACGTATGGCCGGCCGGTACCGGGTCCCCAAAGTCCAGGAGATCAGGCGCAAAAAAACAAAAAAAACAGAGCAAGCAAGTGACAGATGGTCTCGGGGGGGCAATTGCCCTGTTGCCCCCCCCCTGGATCCGCCCCTGTGGTCTGCTGCCTTGGGTGGTAGACCCAAGGGTCTAGAGAGAGAGAGAGAGAGAGAGAAGCTGAACCCAGAGGTCCTGCAGAGCTGACTGGAAGGGAGACACCAGGAAGGATCTGATTCTGCCTACAGTGAGTACAGATCTATGTCTTTGGGGCCTGTCAAGTGAAGGCCACCCCTTTAGCTAGAAGAGTCAGTGGGTGGGTGTCAGTAAAGGGGATGCTAGAGAGTATCCTGAAGATAATGCATCAAGTCTGCTGCTAGTGAGAGCAAGAAGACTTAATTCCTCCATACATGTGGCTGTATGGTTAAAGCAGTGTGACTTCTTCCACGAATAATCCGGTGAGGCCAAGTGAAAGTTGTCCTTATCCATTGTGAATAGTTCCAGACGGAGTATCCCGCTAATCCCTTCTCCCATCCAAGTTCTAAAATAAAATACAAAAAAAACAAATATCCTGGACTGGTCATTGAGTAACGAGCAAGCGTGAGTAAGGGTGGGACAAGTGGAAACCCCTAGCAATCAAGTGGAAACCTTTAGCAACCAGCTGCAGGTACCCAGAGAGAGGCCTATGAAGTCAACACTCAGCAAGCCCTATGGGGACAATGCTACAAGAGCTTACAGGTTGTTTTTTTTTTTTTTTAAGTTGCACTTCTGTTGGCCAAAATGCGAAATTTTTGTTGGTCTATGAAATTTGGTTTTATTTATTAAGACGTTATATATCACAACGGCTAAATCTGTTTGTAGTGCATGTTCAAACCTTCATACCAGAAATAATAACATGTTGTTAGATTTTTACTCCAGGAGTATATAATGAGTTTGGCAATTCTAGACAAATGCTTAAATAAGGCATTACAATTGAACTAAACCCATTAGATTTTAGTTGAAATGGAAATTATAGTCTACTAAAATTGAACTAAAACTAAAACAATTCAGATGACTCAAATACAACTAAACCTAAAATGGCATTTTAGTCAAAAGACTATGACTAAAACTAAATCGAAGTTTGATGTCAAAATAAACACAGCGTGAGGAGATTGATGGGAAGAGTTCAGGAATTGATAGAGAGGTTTGGGTGTCATCAGCGTATAGATGGTATTGGAAACCATGGGAAGTAATCAACCGGCAAGTCGAGCTCCGTTCCCTGCGCACGGGGGCGGAGTTCGGCACCAAATTCAAAAAGTGAAAAAAATTGGGGAAGCGCTCTCTCGTCCCCCCCTCTTTTCCTGCGGCCTGCCAGGTTGCGTGCTCGGATAAAGGGTCTGGTATGGATTTTTGGGGGAACTCCACGCCATTTTTTTTTAAAATTTGGTGTGGAGTTCCCCTTAAAATCCATACCAGATCTGAAGGGTCTAGTATGGATATTTGGGGGGAACCCCACGTCATTTTTTTTAAAAAACTTGACGCAGGGTTCCCCTTAATATCCATACCAGACCTGAAGGGCCTGGTAATTGAATTTGGGGGAACCACCACGCATTTTTTATTTTTTTTTATCAATGACTTTTCTCTGTATTGCCGGGAGCCGACAATTCATTATAGCCGCGAGTGGTTTTAAATGGATTTTTTTCCTTCAGAAATTACACTTTGTGCAGGGACAGTTCTAAGCAAGGGAAACAAGCGCTGCTTTACATGCATATTTTACGGCCATTTTTAAAACTTTTTTTTGCATTGATACATGTCCCCTGGGGCAGGACCCGGGTCCCCAAACCTTTTTTAGGACAATAACATGCATATTAGCCTTTATAATTAGCACTTTTGGTTTCGAACGTTCGAGTCCATTGTATTTAATAGGGTTCTAAAGTTCACGCGAACTTTAGGTCTGTTCGCAGGTTCTAGTTCGAACCGAACAGGGGGTGTTCGGCTCATCCCTACCCGGGATGTCTACTAGACTCTTGTTTGGTCAGGTTTAAGTAAGTAATTACCAAGAATTGCAGGGATACAATACATAACACCAAATTTCCATGCAAAATAATTGTACCGCTTTTGGTACATAATTTCAGACAGAATCATACCACCAGGGAGGTTAAAATCACTGCTCCCGAAAATACGTCTGTTTTTAAAACTTCTTTTTGCATTGATAAATGTCCCCTGGGGCAGGACCCGGGTCCCCAAACCCTTTTTAGGACAATAACTTGCATATTAGCCTTGATAATTAGCATTTTTGATTTCGAACGTTTGAGTCCATTGTATTTAATAGGGTTCTAAAGTTCGCACAAACTTTCGGTCCGTTCGCAGGTTCTGGTGCAAACTGAACTGGGGGGGGGGGGGGGGTGTTCGGCTCATCCCTATTTAACAGCAATAAAACCATCAAACATAAGTCTCAGAAAAACTCCTCACAAGAATCCAATACACTTTTGAATGGGAGAAGTAACATAAAATTTACCTATAACCCAAAGATTAACGGAGCCCCTAGAAAATAGCAAAATAGAAAGGGAACAATCAAAGATAAGAGACCACAGATAAACATGCTTTACGTACCACACCTCCCCACAGCATTGGTAGCAGAACCATCACACCTTACAAACCACAACCTAAGCAAGAGAATAGTATCACTTTTTTTTTAAACCCAACACCAATAAAAATCTTACATCAACAACTATATGTTCCAGTTCTAAGGCTTCTTTTTAGAACTTCCCAAAAACAGCGTAGGGTTTCCCCCCCCCCCCACCCCCAGTCCATACCTGGCCCTTATCCAAGCATGCAGCCTGGCAGGTCAGGAAAGGAGAACGGACAAGCAAGCCCCCCCCCCGACCGAACCATACCAGGCCACATGCCCTCAACATGGGGGGGTGGGTTCTTTGGGGCAGGGGGAGATCTCGATGTATATCCATGATCAATCACAATGCCGGCCGGACCCAAAAAATAGAAAAAAATAAAAATGCTCCGCCTTCTGGGAGGCTAGCCGCCGTATGCCCAATCTGCTCTTCGACAGTTCTTATATAGGTAAGGGGTTGGGGCCACCCCGCTACGTCCTTTGTGTTTTCTAACACTACACATTTTTGGTGAATGGGTAGGGGTACAATGTACCCCATACTCATTCACATAGGGGGGGAACTGGGATCTGGGGGTCCCCTTGTTAAAGGGGCTTCCAGAATCTAATAAGCCCCCTGCCTGCAGACCCCCACAACCTCCACCCAAGGTTGTCAGGAACAGGCCCTTGTACCCAAAGCACCCACCCCCCCATGTTGAGGGCAGGTGGCCTGGTATGGCTCAGGGAGGGGGGGTGCTCTCTCGCCCCCCCTTTCCTTACCTGCCAGGCTGTATGCCCGGATAAGGGTCTGGTATGGATTTTGGGGGACACCACGCCATTTCTTTTTTTAATTTTTGGACCCCACACTGTTTTTTTATATACTTTTTAATTGTCGGCTGACAGCTGATGAGTCATCGGTTGTCAAGGACACGGTGGCAGGCTTCCCGGCCAGCTGCTTAGCAATCAGCTATTTGTCAAAGAACAGCCTGGGGGTCCCTGACCCCCAGTCTGTTTTTGGACAAATCCTCATTCGCTCCTTATTAGCAACCAGCTCAATGTGGTAAATTACCGCATTAGATAATGCGGTAATTGCTGCTAAATCAAACAAATACCACATTCGGTATTTAACAGTAAAATCGAAGTGAATTGAGCTTTCACAACTGATTTACTGCATGCGGTATTTTACCGCATTTTATTTGCCGTTATTTAACTCTTATGCCGCGTACACACGACTGTTTTTCATGACAAGAAAAATGCAATTTTTTTATTTTGTCATTAAAAACGATCGTGTGTAGGCTCCAGAGCATTTTTTGCGACGTGAAAAATGGGCATTAAAAATTTGGAACATGCTCTATTTTTTCTCGTCGTTTTTCACGTCGCCGTTTTTCTCGTGTGTAGGCTTTAACGACGTGAAAAAAACGCTCATGCTCAGAAGCAAGTTATGACAGGGGAGCGCTCATTCTGGTAAAACTAGCGTTCATAATGGAGATAGCACATTCGTCACGCTGTAACAGACTGAAGAGCACAAGGCTAAAAAAGCGCGAATCGTCTCTCACCAAACTTTACTAACACGAGGATCAGCAAAAGCAGCCCAAAGGGTGGCGCCATCCGAATGGAACTTCCCCTTTATAGTGCCGTCATACGTTTCGTACGTCACCGCGCTTTGTTCGAGCATTTTTTTTCACGATCGTGTGTAGGCAAGGCTGGCTTGAGAACAATCACGTCGAGAAAAACGTTGTTTTTTCAATGACATTAAAACCGGTCGTGTGTACGCGGCATTAGTGAATCGACCCCATAGTCTGGACATTTTTGTGTCTGAGAGCTTGATTTTTATATTTGTAGAGGAACTATTAAATCCATTATTTTGGTTCTTGTGTCTAACCCCCACAAAACATGCCCCTGTTATGATATATATACCGTGTGTTAAATTTGGCGTTATCGCTCTCACTCTCTAATACTGGTCACTGGAAGTTCAACATGGCACCTCATGGCAAAGAACTCTCTGTGGATCTGAAAAAGAATTGTTGCTCTACATAAAGATGGCCTAGGCTATAAGAAGATTGCCAAGACCCTGATACTGAGCTGCAGCACGGTGGCCAATACCATACAGCGGTTTAACAGAACAGGTTCCCCAATTTGGACACTTTCACTTAAGCCCCGTACACACGATCGGTTTGACTGATGAAAACCGTCCAATGGATGGTTTTCATCAAACCAACCGATAGGGTATGGTACCCATCGGTCTTTTTTCCATCGGTTATAAAAAATAGAACTTGTTTTAAAATTTTCCGATGGATAAAAAACCGATGGGAATTTCCGATCATCTATGGGCAAGTCCATCGGTTAAAAAACCCACGCATACTCAGAATCAAGTCGACGCATGCTCAGAAGCATTAAACTTAATTTTTCTCGGCTCATCGGAGTGTTTTACGTCACCGCGTTTGGAACGGTCGGTTTTTTGACTGATGGTGTGTGGCCAAGACTGATGAAAAACAGTTTCATCGGATTTCCGATGGACAAATCCATCGGACGAAAATCCATAGGTTATCCGATCGTGTGTACGGGGCTTTAGGGGTGTACTCACTTTTGTTGCCAGCGGTTTAGACATTAATGACTGTGTGTTGAGTTATTTTGAGAGGACAGCAAATTTACACTGTAATACAAGCTGTACACTCACTACTTTACATTGTAGCAAAGTGTCCTTTCTTCAGTGTTGTCACATGAAAAGATATAATAAATAGTGTTGAGCGAACCCGAACTGTAAAGTTCGGGTCCGTACCGAACTTTAGCTTTTTCCCGAACCCGGACCCGAACCCGGACTTTGCCCAAAAGTCCGGGTTCGGGTTCGGCAATCTAATAACGCATTTAGAAATGCTTCAGGGGCCAACCAATCACCTTTTGATTAGCTGGTGTGCCCTTAGAGGCCATCATAGCCATGCCTACTAATGGCATGGCTGTGATTGGTCAGTGCAACATGTGACCCAGCTTCTATATAAGCTAGAGGCACACAGCACACACGTCACTCTGCTTCAGAATAGATAGGGAGAGGATCTAGTCTGCTGCTGCTGCTTTTAGGGAGAGATAGAAAAATAGATGAGGTAGTCCTGATTCTACAATCTGAGGGAAAAGATAGAGAGATAGTGTAGTGTAGGGCCAGGTTCCTGTGTTGGTGCTTTTAGGGAGAGATATATTATATAGGAGTCCAGATTCAGAGATTAAAATCAGCGATCTGCATAGGTCTACCTATTTGTGTTGCAGTGCAGTCTTTTTACACTGCCATGAGCCCAGTGTCAGAGAAAATCTAACTTTTAGGGGGAAAAAAAAGGCACTTTATTGTTCTCTTTTCCAAAAGACCCATAGGGCAAAAAAAAAAAAAAAATATGTATAACACACTGCAAACTTTTTTTTGTGCCACTAAACGGTGTTTTTTGGAAGAGCAGAACACACCCACAGTACGTAACTGCTGAATCGCACAGCTACAGAACTGCAGAAAATGCTATTCAAAAAAAATGTTGTTTTTTTAGTATAGCAACGTAGGAGAAAACTATATAGAAATTGTTAATTTCACACACCTCAAAATATGTATAACACACTGCAAACTTTTTTTTGTGCCCCTAAACGGCGTTTTTTGCAAGCGTACATTAAAGTGCAAATTTTTTTTTTATTTTTTTTTGCCCTAAACGGGTCTTTTTTTGCACGAGCAAAATAAAATGCTTTTTTTGAGGTGTTTGAAATAAACAATTTCTTTATAGTTTTCTCCTACGTTGCTATACTAAAAAAACAACATTTTTTTTGAATAGCATTTTCTGCAGTTCTGTAGCTGTGCGATTCAGCGGTTACTTACTGTGGGTGTAATGTGCTCTTCCAAAAAACGCCATTTAGGGCCACAAAAAATATTTTGCAGTGTGAAATACATATCTGGAGGCGTGTGAAATAAACCATTTCTATATATTTGTCTTCTACTGTGCTATGCTAAAAAAACAACATTCGACACATCACCGGCCTTACCCAGCCATTGTTGTATTTTTGAACCAGTGTTGGCTACTTCGTCCTCCTCCACCGCCGCTTCCACCTACACAGCCACATCCACCGCCACTTCAACCTCCTACTCCATATGGACCTCGTCCTCCTAGGTCAAGATTATTTTTTTTATTTTTTTATGTTATTTTAAGTTATTTCCCTATCCACATTTGTTTGCAGAGCACTTGCCATGCTCTTAACAACATTTTGCTGCCATTTGCAGCCCTCTAGCCCTTTCCATTACCTTTTTAGAGCCTTTTTAGTCCTTAGAAGTCCGGGTCCCCATTGACTTCAATGGGGTTCGGGTCCGGGTTCGGGTTAAAGTTCGGTCCCGAACCCGAACTTTTTTCCGAAGTTCGGCCGAACCCGTCGAACACGAACATCCAGGTGTCCGCTCAACTCTAATAATAAAATATTTCCAAAAATGTGAGGGGTGTACTCACTTTTGTGAGATACTGTGTACACAGTATATAAAAAAATATATATATATATATATATATATATATATATATACCAACTAGCAACAATTGGCAATGATGGCATGGATATTTTCATAGATCAAATTGTACAGGAAGACTGTAAGGGAAATTTCTCCACAACACAAATCATTATGATGTTCCACAGATCTCACGGGAATACAACATCTAGAAATGAGATGTATGTTTTTTTATGGAAGCCTTTTTCCATCAGCTATCTTTATTAGGCAAAGGCATATTTGTATGCCTGAGTCTTTCACATACGGCAATAATGAAAATAGTACAGAAATTAATGAGAATGTCACAAGCCATTTTTATCTGGTTGGATGACTTGTTTATTCCTGTTGCCATCGGACACATCAAAAACACAATTTTATCTCATTCATTATCTCTAAATATCTGTCCAAAGCATGCTGGAAAGTGGAGAGTGAAATTTGTCTATAGCAATGAATCAGATTCTTTTGCTGGTATAATAGTACAGGCATGAATTTAAAGGGAAAATGTTATTGGTTAGTGTGGGAACACAGATAGTTTTGCTTGCACACATGTTTTCCGCACAAAGGTTTGTCGGGGGAAACAGGGGGCTCTATTTTAAAAAATAGAAATTTAAAAAAATGTCCCCCGGTGTTAGATCTATCGTCAATCACGATTACTGCTGCCACCGCTGACCTGATAAAATAAAAAAAGGCTGCTAATGCTGAAGGCTCCTGCCGTCTGACAGCTCCGCTATCTGACAGTTCTTAAATAACTAAGGGGTGGGAGCACCCAGTGATGTCAACAGGTGACCCTGCCCCTTATGACGTCATTGACCCAGCATACCCCCACTTCTTAACAATGCCTATTTATTAATGTAAATAAATATGCCAGGTAGTGCCAGGTGTCAAATTACTGCATGTTTTCACTACTAAAATACCGCAAGACTTCATAAAATAACTAAAGTAGTGTTTTTTGTGAATGCCCGAAAAAACGTTTTAAACGCTGAGCGGTATTTTACCGCGTTTTTTAAGGGGAGACATGCTGCTTTGTGAATGGAGCCCTGGAATGATTTTGATGCATAAGCTCCTGGCACAAGATGAGTATTTAGCAGGGAGTTATATAGTATTAGGGTGCTTTAAAGTAGTGCTATCCCTGCAGGGGCCGCTGGTAACAGCTAGTTCTTCCCTGAGAGTACATAGGCTGCCCACCACCACAAATACCAGTCCATGCACTCCAGCTCCAATAACTCCGTCTAGGGCAGGGTAAGCAACCTCGGCCCTCCAGCTGTGGTGAAACTACAAATCCCATCATGTCTCTGCCTCTAGGAGTCATGCCTGTGATTGTTAGGGTCTTGCAATGTCTCATGGGACTTGTAGTTTCAAAACAGCTGGAGGGCTGAGGTTGCCTACCCCTGGTCTAGGGGATATCTTTTTGAAATGTATTGCTTGAAGAACTTTAAACAGAAGAAGAGTTAGGGCATGAGATACTAAAAAATTCTGCACAGTAGACAGGTGGACACACTTCTCTAGGCTCACACTCCAGGATTCTGCTAAGGACAGGGGATGGCCAGTATCCTAAAAGCACACCGTCACCAGGGATCACAATTCAGGGTCAATACTCAACCTAGTGAGAGAGACAACTCTTCTGCAGACCCAATCCCTTATGGTGAAGTCCCACAGCCATCTCCTCAGGAAGATCACTCTGGGCCCTCAGCCCTGACCCCGCTGGGGCTACAGCTCCACAGTCCACAGGCTACCTCAGAGGGGAAACAGCCCCCCCCTCTTAAGGCTTGGAACCCTGGACAGCGAAAAAAATCTCTCTAGGGCTTTGGCCTATTTATAACCTGCCCAGTTACCTTCTGGACACCCCTCTACAGGGATTAGCGAGGCCATAATAAATATTCATGCTGGTCATTTTAACCTCCCTCCCTTTGTTCTGGAGGTTTCTTCCAGAGACAGGGTGTAGCAATTAAACTCCCAGTCTGTGAAACCCTGAACAGCTTAGAACAAACAATCACTGCTCCCTTGAGTACAGAAGGGGCCGATGTTCTGTCAAGTTCTCCAACCCATCAGAAACTCCAACCGCTTAACTTCCAGTTTATTTAAAACCAGCAGTAATTGGAGTTTTTGACAAATTAGTGGTTGGACACAACACTGGCAACCAAACAGAGTCCGGTGCAGGA
This sequence comes from Rana muscosa, assembly GCA_029206835.1. Classification (NCBI taxonomy): domain Eukaryota; kingdom Metazoa; phylum Chordata; class Amphibia; order Anura; family Ranidae; genus Rana; species Rana muscosa. Next base: position 137,420,480 of record CM055118.1, read on the forward strand.
TATTATGAGCGGAGATTCTTACTCCGCTCCGATACTAGCCAACAAAATGGCCGCCTCCGAGGCAGCGACAACTTTGTCCTCGTTAGCCGCTGTGCTGTCAAAACAGCTCAGTCTTCCTGTACCAGACTCTATTCGGTTGTCGGTGTTGTGTCCAGCCACCAATTCGTCAAAATCTCAGATTACTAAGGTTTTAAATAAACCGGAAGTGACGTGGTTGGAGTTTCTGATGGGTTGGAGATATTGACAGAACACTGACAACTACATTTGCCTAGCATCCTACATTGGGAGGGCACTACATCAAGGGGAGGAGATTACCTATGAACCTATGCCTATGCTCACCTTCCTTTTTACTCCTCCATTATTTCATTCAGCCAGTAAAGAAAGGAAATGTAAGAGATGAGAACTTTCTCTCGGCACATTGATGTGACAGCACTGTGTTCATAAACAGAAAATCCCCAGCATTGGCACGTGGCCAGAAAATGGGTAAGTCATATGTCTCCAATCTAGCCAAGGAACTAGCACTTTGAGAAGTAGGTCGGTAGTGCCAGCCTCCCGCCACTTGTTTTTTTCCTGTACCTAAGGCTACTATCACCAGCAGTCTCCCAGCACCAAGAACAACTGTACTGCTCTTTTGTACAGAAGGATTTGCAGGGGGAGTAATAATACGGTACAGGGAAAGCCCTTTCGTTTTAGGAATGTCAGTCCATAATACTATTGTACGCATCTGGTATTTTTTATTTTTGGTTTACAAAAAAATGAGGAAAAATTGCAGTAGTATAAACCAGAACCTCAAATACAACCCAGCACACTGGATCACCATAGTAGTTTAAATAAAATATTAAATATTCACTCATCTAACAGGCTTTATGAATTCTCAGGGTGAGAGCTTTCTGTCTGTAGACAATCTTGAAAATTCCCCCAGGACCGTTACGACATAAAAAAAAGGAAAAGAAAGAAGAAAAGGGAAAACTACAACCAATTGTCGGCAAAGAAAATGGCAGACTTTTCTAACGTATTTTAGTTTAACTAATTTTATGCACCGTAGTCTTTAAAATGGATTACTATAATTTGGCAGTGCTCAGCATGCCATGCGAAAATATATTTAGCTGTAGGAAAATGCTTCAGTCAAAACTAAAAATAAACCCAATGAAAAAAATATAAAGGAATTCTTAGAACATTTTCCATCATAGCCCATTCTGACATTTATCAATGGGCGACCCAAAACAAACATGGAATGATTTTAGAATGCGGTCGGAGGTAATAAAATTATCTGCACAATGAGGTTTAGGAGAAAATTGCCACAGAAGCTGTGTGACCTCTACAACAGGAAAATATTCTGCAACTGTAAAACAGTACAGACTTTACAATTTCACATGTATTTTTTTTTTCAATATTCATATTGATAAAGTATAGCAAAGAAGACACCATAATCAGCAATGAGCTTCATTATTCAGTAATGAACATTAAAGAATATGTTACCCCTACATTTCACATTTCTGATATGTGTCTGCTGTGCCATGTATTTGTATGAAAAAGTTTCCTGTTCTCCTTTGTGTGAAATCCCTGGTGTTCCAGCCAGTCCCCCTTTTATATTAAAAACTGACCACATTAGACATGAAGGAGCAGTGTGGTCAGTTTTCTGACTGCACTGGGAACTCAGCTTGCTGTCGTCCAATGATTAGACTTGTGCTACCCCCCCCCCCCCCAACACACACACACACACACACACTCAGTCATTCACTGGGAAGATCAGTGTGATGCTGTTTCTCCTCCCCCAGCTGAGAACAGGGATTTTGTGATCACTTCTAAAAAAAGGTATTTTTATTGTTTTTTATATCTAAACACAAAAGTTTTGCCTTTCATTTCTATTTTAAACTGAATACTAAATGGGTTGTTTTACAATTGTAGCGCCACCCTCCACTCCCCTCTTTCTCTCGTCTTTCTCTTGTCTAGGGGTACCTTAGAGGGGAGGGAGCGGGGACACCACGCCTGGCCTCCACCACAGATGTTAGTGCGGTATAAGCAACGGTTCTGTATTACCTTCGGGTCAGTGTTGTGCACCTGGATCCTCCCTCCAAGAGTCAACGCGAACCATGTCCCTTAGAAATGAGCTCCACACCATTAAAGTTCAACACTCCTTTATTCTCCTTGTCTGAACACAAACAGTTGAACTCCCTTGATAGAACAGAACAGAAAAGGAGGCGTGGATGCGAACAGGCCCAGACACAATGTAAACTGCCACTTCCCTTCCTAGAAATGTGTCCTGGTCTCCGCATCAGGGTAGATTTCCTTCCAGGCGGTCTCCCACGAGAGACTCACTTGTCACCGGCAATATGCTGCACCGGGTCTTCAAATGAGGAGCTCCCCCCGGTCCATTGCGCCTTCCGGATTCGGGTACCCGATCCCTGGGTACCCTAGGATCTCCTTCCCTCGCGGAACCCAGTGTTGGGCACTGAGCTCTGTACCTCCATCCAAGTACCTCACCCCAGGCTAAAGGTGCCTGGGATGGAACTCGACCTCCGCTGTCCTCTGGGCCTAGGCCACCCAGAGGAGCGACACGACCCACCGTCCGCAAGCTGAAGGTGCCTGGGACTTCAACCCCGTGACCAAGATGGCCGTCCCCCTTTATACCCTCTCCCAGCAAGCACGGCGGGTTCCCTGCCCCACCATACCGCTGCCGAGGGAGGACAAAAAGGAGGACGGCACACAGCGATAATCCAACCCAACCCAGGGCGACAGTGCCACCCAATGGGCCGGAGTGAATCACACATCACTGGTGTCACTTCCAAATTCAAATTTACACCCGGGAAAGTACATACCCGCTACACAATATTCACATATAGACCATATTGCAAAAAGTATTGGGACACCTGCCTTTACACGCACATGGACTTTATTGGCATCCCAGTCCTATTCCGTAGGGTTCAATATTGAGTTGGCCCACCCTTTGCAGCTATAACAGCTTCAACTCTTCAAGGAAAGGCTGTCTACAAGGTTTAGGAGTGTGTCTATGCACAGAGCAAGTAAGTATAACATGTATGTTTTTTTTGGTCTTTAAATAAAAACATTTCCTTTACAATCACTTTAACAGTATTTGCTTTTCTACCTCTGTTTTGTTTTTGGTTGCATTGTTGGACAGAAATAATCTACTTTTTGACCTACTAAAAATCCTAAAGACCTGATGGCAACATAAGGATTTCTGGGTATTTGAGAACACACTGCAGACCAGGGGCGGCCAGTCCATTAAGGGCGCACGGGCACCCCCTTCCCTATCCATGCATCCGGCCCCTTTCAGGACACCGGTGTCCAGACATCCTGGGTTTCAGGGGACAGTGCCTGGATTGAGGACACTGTCCCCGGACCAAGTCTGTCCCCGGTTTTGTCCCTGGATTGGATTTGAACAGGGGCTGGGGAAATTTCAAAGACAGTCAGTGCAGAATAAAAAAAATACAATTCTGAATTACACACCCCTGCTCCGCCGCTCCTACTAGCTTAGGGTAAGGTGACCAGATTTTTAATATTAAATCTGGGGACATATTTTACTAGTAATGGCGGCAATCAGCGACTCTCTGCCCGTCACCGCTCGCATGTTCTTCTGCCTTGGCTCAAGTCCTGGCCAGCCGCCTGCCTGCTTTTCTCCTTGCCTTCCCTGGCAAAGTGATCTTCCTCCGCACCCCACCCAGTAGTAGCCGGGGCCCGGAGAGTAATGCCGCGTACACACGATCATTATTCACGGCGGTTAAAAAACCGCAGTGAATAATGACAGGAAAAACGAGGGAACCGCTTGGTTCCCTACACACGGTCGTTTTTCCCGTCATTTTTTCTCTTGACGAGAAAAACGACCGTCTGTGGGCTCCGCGGCAGTGTCTCCCTATGGGAAAACTGCAGCGGAAAAAAATGCTGGAAAAAACGATGTTCTAATTTTTCTCGTCGTTTTTTATGCCGTTTTTCAACGAGAAAAACGACATAAAGCCCACAGACGATCGTTTTTCTCGGCGAAAAAAAAAAATGCAGTTTTTCTCGTCGAGAAAAGCGGTCGTGTGTACGCGGCATAAGACTTGACAGGCTGTGAGGCGGGCGGCGACAGGCAGAGAGTAGCTGATTGCCACCATTACTAGTAAAAAAATAAATATGTCCCCGGATTTCATTTAAAAAATCTGGTCACCTTACATTAAAGGGGGATTCCACCCGCAATTTTTTTTTTTTTTAAAGTCAGCAGCTACAAACACTGTAGCTGCTGACTTTTAATAAGGACACTTACCTGTCCTACTCGCCCGCAATGTCAGCCCCCATGAGGGTGATCCCTTGGCACTGGCAGCTCCCGGCGCCGCCATCCTCAGTAAGGGAAACAGGCAGTGAAGCCGTGCGGCTTCACTGCCCGTTTTCTACTGCGCATACGCGAGCTGCGCGGCGCTTTGTGAATGGGCCGGCTGCTCTCTGGGATACACACATTTCTCAGAGGGCAGCGCGCCCCATTCCCAAGAAGACACAGAGTGTAGGACGAGGAAGAAGATCCACTGCCGAGGATGAAGAGGCAGATTAGGGACTTCTGCATAGCAACCGCTATTTCTGGTAAGTTAAAAACTTTTTTTTTCATTTTTTATTTTTTTTTCTTTGTAGATTTTTGTTGAAATTTTTTTTTTCAGGGTGGAACTCCACTTTAATTACAACAGGGAGGGGCTGTTTTTTTGAGGCACCAATTAGAGCCAGGGGCTCTAATAGGCTTCGATATTGTGCGCTCGGGTCACAGAGAGTGCGCTATCAGCCCGCCCAGGTGTGTTACAACAGCGAATCAATATTCGCTGTTGTAACACCGATTCTCCTCCCGGCCAATCAGGAAGTGGGTTTTGACACTGGTTACCTGATTGGCTGAAAAGACAGGCGATCCTATTGGATGCCTAGGAGGAGGAGGGGAGGGGCTGGAAGCTGCCATGGAGGAGAGGACTCGAAGCGGAGCCGCTGCACCACGCTGCCTGCTACCCGCCATGATGGGGTAAGTGCCGGACCGACTGGCAACCAGTGAGGGGGGTTGCTCTGGGGGGGGGGGAGTGGTTGTTTGCTGCCCCCCCCCCAAAAAAAAACACCCCCAGCCACCATTGCTGCAGACTGTGTAATATAGGGCTTATTCAGATGGCCGATTAGTGGCGTCCTCCAGGCAGAGCCGCTGGGAGATGCGTGTGCATTCACTTTGTGCTGCGTGCAGGCAGAAAAAATGAAAAGCCAAAAACTTACTTGGCTTTTTACCTCTTTTTTCACGTTTTGATATTTTACCACATTTTATTCCATCTTCATTCTCATAAAATGATAACAAAATAAGATTTAGGCAAAATAGGCCAAGGGATATCAAAAGAGAAAAATATTTTGCTATGGTAAGATTTCACAGTCACTACTAAGAACAGGGTTTTATATAAGCAGCTTCTGCTCTGTTCTCCTCCACAGAGGATAAAATGACTTTTAAACTCGCCAGAGACTCACCAGTAACTTATTACCCGAATCAACTTCTGGAACGGCCATACAGCCTGTAGAAACTTCTGTCTCACATTCATATACCAAAAACGCATTTGAAAAGTACACAAACATTAATTTAACACAGCAACCCTGAAACCTGGCTCGATGTTCTCTATGGGAACTGCAAAACATGCTATAACACAAAAGCCCCTGTGTTACATTCAACACTATATATATATATATGTTAATATAGTAGTAAGCCTCTTTATCTCTCCAATGAATGTAATTAAAGTAATAGAAAAAACTCAATAGTCTCAAGGGCTGATTTTTATAAAAATAAAAAAATTACGCAAAGTAGAACTAGCATTACAGATAATGCGGTCATCTTCTTTTCTCTCCAGAAGGACAGCACCATCTTTGTTTAGGGTCACTTTCTGGATTAAGAGGCTGGATCAGAGATGATACAACCAGTGTGTGTAAACACACAGATCACAGAACACACACACACACACTGCTCTACACAATTAAGTCACCTATATTGGAACATTCACCTTAATAATCCTTCCTTTCTCTATTATTTATTTTCTTACAGCTATTGGCGCCTGGTTTGGCTTCATTTTCTTGGCTTCTGCCCCTACTCCCCCAGCCTCTCTCTCCCACCCCTCCCTGCCTTGGTGCGTGTGGGGCATAAGTGCGACCTCTCAAAGGCCTGGAGCCTGTCCATGCATCTGCGGCCAGGGGCATTTCCACACTGCCCCCCCCCTCCATGTGGGCCGCCTGGGGTGCCGGCCATGGCCATGGGATCCGCGGTTGTTTTTCAAAACTCAACACAAGGGGAGCCCTCTCCCCCAGCCGTAAATTGGTAATAATACCATTAATACCAAGTACACATATTGTAGATGTTCCATTGTTGATAGGGTTCTTGTTGTCCATAACAATTTCACCTATACAGTGTTTTCATTTCAGAGCATCTCTTCCTTTCCCCCTGATGATGACCCTAAGGTCGAAACTCGTTGGGGATAAATTTATTACAGGATATCAATGTTATGTATTGTACATGTACCCATACGGCTGTATTCCAATTATTTTTATGTATATGTTTTATGTACCCATCTGGAGTTCTTGTTTTATCTCTAACATTGTTCTCCCTATGGCATATCTCTTTCAATAAATGATACGCTCTCATATTACTATTGTATTATTATTTGCTGCAACACAAAGCCCCCTGGGGTAACTTTTCCTATCTAGACCGATCGTGAGTTCCTAGTATATAGGAACACCGATCGATCTCCTCCCTTAGTCAGTCCTCTCCCCCCCCAGTTAGAATCACTCCCTAGAGAACACATTTAACCCCTTGATCGCCCCCTAGTGTTAACCCCTTCTATGCCAGTGACATTTATACAGTAATCAGTGCATATTTATAGCATTAATCGCTGCATAATTGTCAATGGTCCCAAAATAGTGGGAAAAGTGTCCGATGTGTCCGCCGCGATGTCGCACTCCCGATAAAAATCGCAATCGCCACCATTACTAGTTAAAAAAAAATGCCATAAATCAATAACCTATTTTGTAAACGCTATAACTTTTGTGCAATCCAATCAATATACGCTTATTGCGATTTTTTTTTTTTACCAAGATTTATTACAGCAAAAAAGTAAAAAACATTGTGTTTTTTTCAAAATTGTCGGTATTTTTTGGTTTATAGCGCAAAAAATAAAAACCGCAGAGGTGATCAAATGACACCAAAAGAAAGCTCTTTATGTGCAGAAAAAAAATGATCAAAATGTTATTTGTGTACAATGTCGCACGACCGCGCAATTGTCATTCAAAATGTTACAGCGCTGAAAGCTGAAAATTGACCTGGGCAGGAAGGGGGGGGGGGGGAAATGCCCGGTATTTAACCACTTCCATACTGGTCACTTAAACACCTTCCTGCCCAGACCAATTTTCAGCTTTCTGCGCTGTTGCACTTTGAATGACAATTGCGCGGTCATGCTACACTGTACCCAAACTAAATTTTTATCATTTTGATCCCACAAATAGAGCTTTCTTTTGGTGGTATTTGATCACCTCTGTGATTTTTATTTTCTGCCCAAAAAATTAAAAATGACCGAAAATTTTGAAATAAAAACGTTATTTTTTTATTTCAGTTACAAAATTTTGTAAATAAGTACGTTTTCTCCTTCACTGATGGGGCTGCACTGATGGGCACCGATGAGGCGGCACTGATGAGGCGGCACTGATGGGCACCGATAGGCGGCACCGATGGGCACCAATAGGCGGCACGGATGGGCACCAATGGGCACAGATAGGCGGCACGGATGGGCACAGATAGGCGACATGAAGCGGCACGGATAGGCGACACGGATGGGCACTGATAGGCGGCATGGATGGGCACTGATAGGTGGCACGGATGGGCACTGATAGGTGGCATGGATGGGCATGGATGGGCACTGATAGGTGGCATGGATGGGCACTGATAGGTGGCACTGTACTGCAATGTGTTTTACTAATGGATGCCAATCAGTGCCAAACAATAATGCCTGCCAATCAGTGGTGCCCATTGTGGGCACTGATTGGCATCCATTGTGGGCACTGATTGGCATCCATTAGCCATTTCTAATTTGCATCCCTGGTGGTCTAGGGTGGCATACCTTTAAGGTGGGCATCCCTGGCATCCCTGGTGGTCTAGTGGCATCCCTGGTGGTCTAGTGGCATCCCTGGTGGTCCAGTGTGGGCATCTTTGGGGGGGCTGCGCTGATAATGGATCAGCACAAACCCCCCCTGTCAGAGGAGCAGCTGATCGGCTCTCCTCTACTCGCGTCTGACAGACGCGAGTGAGGAAAAGCCGATGACCGGCTTTTCCTGTTTACATCGTGATCAGCCGTGATTGGACACGGCTGATCACGTGGTAAAGAGTCTCCGTCGGAGACTCTTTACCTAGATCGGTGTTGCGGGGTGTCAGACTGACATCCCGCAGCAACGATCGGCGCGATGCGGGCCCCGGGGGCGCGCAGCGGCTCAAAATCCTGAGGACGTCATATGACGTCCAGTCAGGATTTTAAAACCACTTTGCCGCCGTCAATCCGCTATAGGGCGGGCGGCAAGTGGTTAAGTGGTTAGCAACCATGAGTCATCATCTGTCAGCGTGCTTCACCACTGACAGATGAATATAAAGATAAACAATGCTGCCAATTGCCCGGCAATAGAAAAATGTTAACAAAAAATGGCATAGGGTCCCCCCCACCCCTAGTCCATACCAGGCCCACGCCAAAATAAGAAAAAAAAACAGCATGGGGGGGCTTATCAAGATCTGGAAGCCCCCTCTAACAAGGGGGGCCCCAGATCCCGACCCCCCCTCCATGTGAATGGGTATGGGTACATCGTACCCATACCCATTCAACAAAAAAAGTGTCAAAAAGTAAGAAACACAGGAAACTGTTTTTGACGAATCCTTTATTAAAAGAGAAAAAAAGTGTCCCACGATGTCCATCGCGACGCCCGCGACCCGAAAAATAGAAAAATGGCAAAAAGCGATTCGCCTTCTAAGAGGCTACCCACTGTATGCCCTCTCTTCTTATATAGGCAAGGGGTTGGGCCACTCGATTACGTCACCTGGTGGCACCGTCCCCTTCTGATGTCAGTAGGTGCTATCATGTGATGTCAGAAGAGAGGGTGCCACCGGGGGATGTAACTGAGTGGCCCCGCCCCTTGCCTATATAAGGGCTATCAAAGCAAAGAGAGGACAGATGGTGGGTAGCCTCTTAGAAGGCAAAGCGCTTTTTGAAATGTTTCTATTTTTTGGGTTGGCGGGTGTCGTGATGGACATGGTGGGACACTATATATATATTTTTTCCTTTTTAATAATGGATTCGTCAAAAAACTGTTTCCTATGGTTACTACTTTTTGACACTTCTTTGGTTAATGGGTAGGGGTATGATGTACCCGATACCAATTCACATGCACCTGCAGACCCCGACAACCACGGCACAGGGTTGTCGGCACAGAGACCCCGAAAACACCCACCCCCCCATGTTGAGGGCATGTGGCCTGGTATGGTTCAGCTCGCTCGCCCACCCCCCCCCCCCTTTCCTGACCTGCTAGGCTGCATGCTCAGATAAGGATCTGGTATGGATTTTAAGGGGAACCCCAAACCATCTTTTTTAACATTTCTCTATTGTCGGGTAATTGCCAGCATTCTTTATCTTTATGTTCATCTGTCAGTGGGGAAGCCCGCTGACAGATGACTTATGGTTGTTGGGGGTGCGGTTAGCCAGCTTCCTGGCCCGTTGCTTAACAACCAGTTATTTCTTTACACAGAATTTGAATCAGTCGATTATTTTTCAACCGATCCGAACTCTAATTGTTCTGAAAAGTTGGAATTCATTAGAAAATTTATAAATGAAACAAATTTTAACGAAAACAAAAAGAAATTTAGCGAAAACAAAACGAAACGAATTCTGAAACCAAACTAAATGAATTCCATAACGAAACAAAATTAGCAACATAATGAATCTCTTCGAAACAAAACTAAACAAATTTTTCCGTTCTGCACATGTCTAGTTAGCATATTTTATGGCCACAAGATGGCTTTTGTTTTAGGTAACTACACCTCTTTAACCCCCTCCCATTGGTAATGCAATTTGGCTGCACTCACCATTCGCCATGGCGCTACTCACCCCCACATTACTACTCAATTTAGGGTTCCAAAACACATCCCAGGTCTTTTACAATCCTACCAACACCCCATCCACAATGCCCACTCTTTGCCACAGTGCAATAAGCAGGCCGCAATTTTTATTTTATTTTTCTTTAATCAAGCATTGGGGCCCAGCTTATGATCTTGCACACAGGCCCACTGCTTTCTTAAAATGCCCTTGCCTTTATTCTATAACTACAAGCCCCCGATGAAGGAAGACTAGTGAGCCCCCCAAACATTAGAATCAAGGTAAGTAAGAAGAAAGAAAAAGGGGGTTCCCTGGAAGGATGAGGGCAGGGTTAGGGTTTCAAAATCAGACTTTCAGTATTTTTTTTTGTGGGGACCCAACAGAAGGTGTATCAAATTTTTGCAAGCTCCTTCAGTGTTTCTTTAGCTGTCTTTCTGTACTCCTATTAATGGAACATATTTCTATTATTTTATACCTTAACCACTTAAGCCCCGGACCATTTCGCTGGCCAAAGACCAGGCCACTTTTTGCGATTCGGCACTGCGTCGCTTTAACTGACAATTGCGCAGTCGTGCGACGTGGCTCCCAAACAAAATTGACATCCTTTTTTTCCCACAAATAGAGCTCTCTTTTGGTGGTAGTTGATCACCTCTGCGGTCTTTGTTTTTTGCGCTAAACAAAAATAGAGCGACAATTTTGAAAAAAATGCAATATTTTTTACTTTTTGCTATAATAAATATCCCCAAAAAATATATAAAAAAACATTTTTTTTCCTCAGTTTAGGCCGATACGTACTCTTCTACATATTTTTGGTAAAAAAAAAAGGCAATAAGCGTTTATTGATTGGTTTGCGCAAAAGTTATAGTGTCTACAAAATAGGGGATAGTTTTATGGCATTTTAATTATTAATTTATTTTTTCTAGTAATGGTGGCGATTAGCGATTTGATTGTGACTGCGACATTATGGCGGACACATTGGACACTTTTGTGCTATAAAAATGCACTGATTACTGTAAAAATTACTCTGGCAGTGAAGGGGTTAACCTGTAGGTGGCGCTGAAGGGGTTAAGTGTGACCTAGGGAGTGCTTCTAACTGTTAGGGGGCGTGGCTTGACGTGACACATCACTGATCGCTGTTCCCGATGACAGGGAACAGACGATCAGTGACATGTCACTAGGCAGAACGGGGAGATGTTGTGTTTACACTGACATCTCCCCGTTCTTCAGCTCCGTGACACGATCGCAGGACACCGGCGGACATCGAGTCGGCAGGTCCCGCGGGCACGGTCACAGAGTTCACGGCGGCAATTTAAAGGGGACGTATATATACGCCCCTTTGCCTGTCCGTGCCATTCTGTCGACGTAAATGTTCATGCGGCGGTCGGCAAACGGTTAAATATAATCTTTTTTCTAACCAACGCAGAAGAATACATTCATGTGAAGGCACTTGAAGCATACCGAGAAGGAGGATACAGCAGCGTGACAGTTATGTAACAGTTTGTTTAAATATTTGATTTCACAAGATCGTTAGGGATTTACGTGATGTACCCTGCATTAGGGCCACGTGACATGTTTAAAAGCGTTGCTATGGTTACCCTTCTTTTTTCATTTATATGCAGTTTGGATAGATTCATAAAGTGTGTCCATTATGTCATACCACATTAGCCCTTCCGGTTGTACAAGGCATTATAATAAATATTTTTTTTTTTCACAGACTAAAGCTTACTGCTTCAATCTCCATGTCATCATTAGACAAATGATGGCAAAGTGCACCTGTCATCTGGACACACAGAAGAAGCAGTTTTGCCAGCCGGGCTAACATGCTCACAGTTTTCTTAAGGGCCCATTCATACCTGAGCATTTCAGCTCATAAAACGCTCATCCCAAAAGTTCAAAAACATAAAAGTGAACTATCATGTTTGGATTGTCCATTCATTGGCGAAACACTCATTGAGATTGGCACCTCATCCTGAAAAATTGTTATAAAAAAGAAGTAGGATGAAAGGGATTTTTATGGTGCAAAGGTTTGATCAAGGAGAGAGAGCTTCTAATATAATATAATTGATAATTTTATTAGTACAAAAATAGACAAAAGGAATATAAAATATATAAAACCAATCATGGGTTTTTAGGTACATATACAGTATTATACATAGGTGGTGGTCACAATGCATAGATTTTGGATGAACATAAAATCGCATGGAAACCCAACATGTTTCGCTTGAAACAGCTTCCTCAGGGGTTTGCGATGACCATCCGCACTTGTCAAATATGACTATACAGAAGAAAAAAGAAATACAGTTATACATTGAAATGCATTACATATCATATCCAGACAAATTAGGTATCAACAAGGTCTAATTGTTATGGTGGACCCCTCCCATTGCTACTTACCCCGCCGTCTGTATTGTCTGCTGCCCAACACCGAAAAACGCAGGATCAAGAACAAAAAGTCACCCCGTATATAGAAAATGCGGATAAGTGACCACAGTGGACACTATATAGGAGACCGGCTGAATATCAAAAACAGAGAAACAGAAATCAGAGAGGAGGAAAATAGATTGTGAGTGTTAAATTCTAAATTAGGAAACGATGGTACGCAATTAAGCAAACCATACAAAGATGGAGAAGTCTGTCTACTATGCAATAAATAAATAAATGCAATTGATAGATATGACTTACGTAGAGCCAAGTAAACAGAGATATGTTCACTTGCTGAGATGGAGAGGCTGTCTGCTTGCAAGAAACCACAGATGGAGATTGTGGATGCCACTAAAAGAAACCACATTGTCTGGAATTTGTTTGCATATAAAGTTTAGTATAAATGACATGGTGTGCCTATATCCCCCACAGAAAAATAGGCACACATAGTTTAAAGATTAAATTAGTCAGGCAGTTTGAACGACTAAATGTATGTGAAACATATACTAAATTAAATAATGATCTTGTAAATAGATATTTATTTTAATAAAAACATATTATCTATTCGTTTGAAATTGCTTTTAAGGTTAGTTCCATATCAAAGTGGAACGTAATGGACAATAGTCTCAATAGGTGGATATGACAAGATCAAATAGATGAATTAAAAGTAATACTAATTCTAAAGCCCAACAGTCCAATGTGGAAAGAGGGACAGACCCACTTTAGCCTATGGTGGCTATATCCTATATATTAGGTGCAGTTCCACATTGTTAAGTACAGCCTAAGATAAAGAGGTTGTAATCATAAAGAGTATCAACGGGCAGAAAAAAGAGAGCAAGAAGGTATATGACTATTACCTTTAGATGGTTGAACCGCCAGCCAGAACTCCACCAACCCACAACGCTGCGAACAGTGTGTGAGCTGGTTATATAGTGTCCACCCATACGGTCGGCGTCTGACATCACCGACCGTAGAGCGGGCTAGAAGTGCGCGACGTCAGCCCGTAGGACACGCGAACTGCTGGGGACTGCAAGGTCCAGAATGCATCAGGGCTGGAGGAGGGGCCGCTCACCGTCACACCAAACAGGACGGATGGAGCGGGTACCGCCCTCTGAAGAGTTCCACCAATGGGATATGTCGGCTGACAGCCACTGGTGAAAAGGTGGAAAACAGCCCGAACCAACCAGAGTGCATGTCACCAGGGTCAACGCCGTGCTACAAATGGGCCATCCATGGGGGATCGTAGATGACCCTGGGTGCCCATGCAGTCACACCGCATAAATCAAGGGGGGGGGACAGTGGCCTGGGGGAAAGGGCAATGCGCAGCAGACAGGACAGACGGCAGTTGTCAAAGGAATAGGTGCAAAAACCAGAGCAGCGAGCCTAGCTGAGGGACCGAATCAGAAATCATATGGCCCGACACTCTGGAGGAGGGGAGAGAGAAAAGAAACCAGCAGAACAAAAAAATTATCAATTATATTATATTAGAAGCTCTCTCTCCTTGATCAAACCTTTGCACCATAAAAATCCCTTTCATCCTACTTCTTTTTTATAAAAGTGAACTGTCAGCGCACACACTGGTATTACTGAACACTTATGTAGCGCCCTCACCTCTCCCCCTACCTGCCTTTTTGTGTGTTTTCGGCTCCTCGCAGGGAGGGGAGAGGCACACCGCACCACAAGCCCGTACCCTCCTGAGTAAGGAGGTTGAGCGGTGTTAGTTTTTGGGCCTGCCTGCGGCTGGAGTTGAATCCTCCCGAGGATGTTTCTCACCTCTACCTTAGGTAGATGCAAGTCCTTATGTTTCCCCCAGTAATGTAACTGCCCACACCAACTGAAAGTCCAACTTCTATATTTATTTGACACAGATAATAAATATGCCTCTTTGACAGCAGACAGGTTGGAACAAGACACAGGACAGCTTAGGTGGGAGGAGGTCCAGGCACAAACTTGAATCAGACTCTTTGACTGTTTAGGCTTCACAAACAGTTTTGGCGCACGATCTCTGCCACAGACCGTGAGGTTTGTCTCTGCCACAGACCGGGTGAATAAGAAGTCACTGCCACTGACTTGGAGAACAGGTCACTGCCACTGACCAGGTGAATAGAGTCACTGCCACTGACTGGGTGAATAGGGCACGGCCCTATTAGGCCACTGCCACTGACCTGTAAGTGAATTTCCTTCTAGAGAGTACTTGGCCTGTGTAAAGGAGAAAACACCCCTCCGGAGAGTTACCAGAGGTCCTCACCGTCACCACAACTCTGCGCTGGGTCTTCGGTACTGGTAACCTCAGATCCGGGTACCCTCGCAAGGCGGCACCCTGGGAGTCCTCGATCCCCGGCGGTACCCAGCCGAAGGTGCTGGGCTCCGGGCCTCCAAATTAGTACCTCACCCCAGACTGAAGGTGTCGGATGGAACAGGAACCAGGCCTCCGGGCCTAGGGCACCCGGAGACGACACACACACGCACCCAGGCCAAAGGTGCCTGGGCGCGGACGAACCCTGCATGGAAGATGGCCGCCCCTTTTTATACCCTCTCCCGACAGGCACAGCATGTTCCCCGCCCCGCTGTACTGCTGCCGAGAGGGGACAAGAAAAGGCACAACCTTGTACTGTGGTTCAACCCGGACCTATGGCGACAGCGCCACCTGTAGGCCCCAGGGAACTATACACCAATACTAGCTCCCATGGCACAGAAATGGTCCATTAACCCTAACAATAATGTGTCTGAGCCTAACTACCACTCAGACACTCCCCTAAATTGAACACCCTGCTACACTTAAAAACGGCAATGCATATGTCTAAAAAACAGTCACAGTTCAATAGTCCATATGGTGGTACAAATGTCCAGTCCTAAAAAGGAAGGAGATGATGAGAATGGTGGGTGGCAGCTGTCCTCAGAGAAAAGCCAACTCTGTTAAGGAAAGATAAGGGGACAAAAAAGGAAGCGCCACCTAAGTGCAATATGTCAGATAAAAATGTTTAATCTCAAAGGAAATGCACTTACAGGACACAAGTACAAACAGGGCACATCACGGTCTCATAAAACGAGGTGCGGTCCCGTCTCAGGTCCATCTGGATCCACGCGTCTGCAGGAAAAAAAGATAGTCCATCCTGTGGCCACCAGGAAACAGCCAGAATTTAGCGTGGAGCACAGATGATGACGTCACAGGGAACCAGAACCAAGGAGAGCACCGGAAGGAAGGTGAGACAGGAAACAACAGGCTACGCGCTCGGAGACTAGCTCCTTCTAGGTAGGCCTTCTAGGTAGGCCTCTACTTGTGTCCTGTAAGTGCATTTCCTTTGAGATTAAACATTTTTATCTGATATACTGTATTGCACTTAGGTGGCGCTTCCTTTTTTTGTCACCAAAAGTTCAAAAACGCCCAACAAGCATAATCCCATTCATTTAAATGGCCCCTGTTCACATCTGAGCATTCTGTCGCCTGTAGCAAAATGCCTGAAGCTCAAAAAAGTACATTAGCTGCTTTTTAGGCAGATTACATGCATTTTTATGCTTTTTACATTGGTGACCTTTCGACCTGTACAAAAACGCTGCAAAAACGAGCGCAAAAAAAATGAAAATGCAAGAAAATTGCCCTAAAAAACTCCTGAAAACGATTTGCTCAGGTGTGAATGCAGCATAAGAGTGAAACATATATCTGCAATAGGAGAAATAACGTCTGCTTATGAGGAAAATCTGGGACAATGAACCTCTGAGGAGTGAGGACAAGAATATGGAAGCTGCCATCACTGAGCCATTTTTAAAGGTGCAAGCTCTACAGCCATTCCTGTGTTTCTGACTGAACTACCAAGTGAGACGCTCGCCCGGACCAGGTATTCTGAAAAGATCTTCACTGGCTGCAAGCTTGTTCCGGGTCCATGGCTTTTTAGAGAGGCTCTGTCACTTTGCCCAATCAGGGAGGGTCGTAGATACATTTATTCCGGGGGTGAAGCGGGCTCAGTCTTGGGCACCCATAGAAAAAAAGCAGATGGCACATGCAGCACTTTGCAGTCAGTTGTGGCTGTAAGAGGGACTTAAAGCTTGAGCAAATTCACTGTGTACAGGGTAACATATGGCATAGTCCTTGTACCCAAAAAAATATAATTGAATTACTGTGCCACAAGAAGGACACATATAAACTTCAGCACAATGGTATGTAAACAATTAAACTCTTTCATTACATATGTTCTTCTGCACATAGCTTACCCTTAACATCACTGAAAACTGAGCAACTACAACTGTTGCACAATAAAATATATACTGTAAAGTGCAGAGCTTAGAAGTATGTCACATACAGCCTAGCATGCAGAGGGCAGGGGTCAGGAGTGTGTAATCCACAAAGTGCAGGGGTCAGGAGTGTGTAATCCACAAAGTACATGGGTTAGGAGTGTGTAATCCACAAAGTGCATGAGTTAGGAGTGTGTAATCCACAAAGTACATGGGTTAGGAGTGTGTAATCCACAAAGTGGATGAGTTAGGAGTGTATAAAACATAAAATGCAGGTGTCAGGAGTGTGTAATCCACAAAGTGCATGGGTTAGGAGTGTGTAATACATAAAGTGCAGACGTCAGGAGTGTGTAATCCACAAAGCACAGAGGTCACCCATGCATAATGCACAGAGCATAGGGGTCAGAAGCAGGGCCTGGACAAGGAGTGGGCTGGAGGGGCGACGGCCTTGGGTACCCTGGTATCCTCTGAGCTGGGGGGGCACTGCAAGGAAATCGGGGGTGGGGATTTGTGTTGGGAGGGGGAATTTGGGGGACAGAATTGGGGGTAATAATTTTTTTAGGCAGGAAAATTTGGGGAGGCGGGTTGCTAGGAGTGGGGATTTGTGTTGGGAGGAGTGATGGGGAGGAGGATTTGTGCTAGGAGGAGATATTTGGGGCGTTTCTTGCTAGAAGAAGTCATATAGTAGAGGAGGGAGGGGATATGTGCTGGGAGGGGGGATTTTTTTTAGAGAGGGGGTTTGTGCGGGGGGGATTTGGGAAGAGAGAGGATTTGAAAAATAGGGAGGGGGTGGGGGAAAAGTTCTCTGCTGGAGGGGGATTTGTACTTGGAGGAGGGGGAATTTTTACTTTGGGGGTAAGCATGCGGAAACAGGTTTAATTTTTTATTTTTTTTGGGGGGGGGGCAGTTTGGCATGTTTACCCTGGGCTCTAAATGACCTTGTCCCAGCACTGGTCAGGAGTGCGTAATGCGCAGAGCGCAAAGGTATGGAAAGCATAATGGATAGGTCAGTACAAGAAATATCAAGCCAAAGTCTCCCCCAACGCCCAGAGTTGAGCTTTGAAGAGGTTTCAAACCTCCGGGGAAAAAAAAAACCCTGCAAGGCAAAGGCATAATGAGCTAGTATGCATTGCAAGTTAGCTCATTATGAAATGCTCACCTTAGAATGACGCCCTGCAGTGCACTCTGCTCCCACGGCCGTCATTATTCACCAGAGTTACTTCCGGGTTTGCAGGCTCCGGGGCTGTGATTGGCCAGAGCCGCAAAGACGCCACTCCCACACATGCGCGTGGGTGCTGCCAGTCATGGCACGGTTACTGAATAAACGGCATGAGCGGGCCGTTTCTTCAGTGCGCATGCGCCGATAATGTCGGCAGCATCGAATATAGTGAATATCTCCTTAATGGTGCACATTTAGGAAATATTTACAGTACCTACAGGTAAGCCGTATTATAGGCTTACCTGTAGGTACAAGTGATGTAACAGAGTTTACAACCACTTTAAGTTATTGGTGAACATTTGTGTCTTGAATCTCTCACATACTGGTTACATGTGTTGGGGACTCTGGTGATGAGATATTTTTTTTTTCCAGTCCCTAGTTCTGGCCACTTTCCCAATTCCATTCTGCTCTTATTTTCCTGCCGCAGCAGGAAACATCTTAGTGCTCCAGTTGCTTTGTACCTAATTCCAATATGAAATTATGAGTCTCTTATAATGGCTTTAGCAGGTGAGCAGTCCAGTGTACTTCTAAGAGGTCTATTTTATTTTTTAATTTGCAATACGAAGGCCACAACCGTCACAAATAATCCCCACGTTTTCTTGCATATGTTTATTTCCTATGATCATCAATTCCATCTAGTGGCCATAATGCAGTATTTTCCTGAAAAACCTTAAAGCGGAGGTTCCGCGGCATTTTTTTTTTTTTTCCGCTTGCATGCAAAGTATTTTTAGATCACCAATTTGTACTCACGTGTTTGGTGACTTTAAACCTCCCCTGTCTTTTTTCTGGCAAAAGATGCACTTTTAAAATCAGCCGTCTGAATTTTCCATTTTGCTTGTGGGCATTTTGAAGCCCACAAGCACTGACTTCCTGGTGGTGGACGGTGTAATGCAGAAAAAGTTCCCCGGCGGATAAGGTTACCCCCCCCCCCTGTACTGCGCATGCGCGGCACGAACCTCAACGGAGTTTCCGAAAGTAGCCGAACATGTAGAGCTGCGAGTTAGCTCTACACGGCGCCTGCGCAATGACTAGGAGTCATGTAGAGCTGACTGCGCAGGCGCTGTGTAGAGCCGACTCGCAGCTCTTCATGTTCGGCTACTTTCGGAAACTCCGTTGAGGTTCGTGCCGCGCATGCGCAGTACAGGGGGGGAACCTTATCCGCCGGGGAACTTTTCTGCAGGACATGTCACATCTGGGCGAACTCCCAGATTACATTGCGGGTGAATAGAAACGCCTACTCCCACGGGAGTGAGTACCCGGAAGACGAAATTGAAATGACATTAGTACGGTATGTACTACATAAAAAAAAAAAAAAAAAGTGGCTACTGTACATGTTCTCTTTAAGGAGTGTGCTTGTATATGGATGTTATTTTGCCTGAACCTCCGCTTTAATCAAGAAAATACTGCATTATGGCCATTAGATAGAAATGTCAATCATAGGAAATAAACATAGTAGACAAAATAAAGGGATTATTCATGACAACTGTGAAAATGCTTGTGGCATTCACACAGCGTTTTTTTATTAAAGTGGTGTTCCAGCCGCAATTTTTTTTTTCAAGTCAGCTGCTACAAGCACTGTAGCTGCTGACTTTTAATAAGGACACTTACCTGTCCAGGTAGCCTGCGATGTTGGCCCCCCTGTAGAATCCGATGTAATATTATATCTAGTAGTAACCTATAATATATGTCTATCGCATAAATGTATTAATGTGTATAGTCCCTTATTTGCTAGTCTAGCCTATCAGAGAATGCTAGGCCTAATGCTCTAATAATACCCATAAAGACAGGCACAGTTGCTCAGTAAATCATGTTATATTTATTCCTTTAAAAAATAGGAAACATGGCTTAACAACAGATATCAGATACAGTCTACATCAACAAATAATAATATGAATATGATACTTAACACTCCTCTCGGTAACCCTCCCTGGCTGGGCCCAGATATAAAAGAGAACTAGGCCTCTGTGGGCCTTTGTAGGCTTCTGCAGGCCACATGTCTTAGGCCCAAAAATGGCCATCAGAGCAAGGTCCCAGCTAGATAACACAGAGGTCCTTGCAGTCAAAAGGGAATAGACTGAGCTCTGTGTTACGAACCCTTTTTACAAAACTCACTCATTACTCATTCGAACTCCTTCCCCTTGCCCGCCCAGCTGTCTCTCGACCAATCGTTGCACTTCTATGATTCTTGTCTTGTTACTGATTGTCCTGCCATACCTGGCCTCTGGGGGCGATACTGCACATTCATGCGCAGTCCATTGTCATCAACCTTTTTGAAGCTCCTCGCACAGCAGGTGGGCTGGAGATAAGCCCTTTCCTGCTATTCTACTATGCAGACTCTGTTTGAGGACATCAAGTGTCATTTCGCTGTTCAAACAGATGTGTGGACCAGGTTGCCCCCAACACCCCCTAAGGCCGATTCATCAATCGGATCAGGTGCAGCTGTCGCCATTCTAACTAAGGGAAACCGTCAGTGGAGCCTTCAGCCGGTTTCCTACTGCACATGCATGAGTCGCGCGGCGCTTTCTCAATGGCTCTGTCGTCTTCTGGGACACACACAGGTCCTAGAAGGCAGCGGGCAAACAGCAGGAAATGACGCCCTGGGACGCGTCGAGGCTGGTATAGAAGTACGCAAGGTACTTCATTAACCACTTCAATACTGGGCACTTTCACCCCCTTCCTTCCCAGACCAATTTTCAGCTTTCAGCGCTCTTGCACTTTCAATGACAATTGCGCGGTCATGCAACGCTGTACCCGAATGAAATTGTTATCATTTTGTTCGAACAAATAGAGCTTTCTTTTGGTGGTATTTATTCACGGCTCCGGTTTTTATTTTTTGCGATATAAGCGAAAAAAAGAGCGAAAATTTAAAAATAAAACAATATTTTCTTCTTTCTATTTTAAAAGAAATCCAATAAAATCGAATTTTGTCATAAATTTAAAGGGGTTGTAAAGGTTTGTTTTTTTATTTTCTAAATAGTGCACTGTTGGTTCACTTACCTTTTTCCTTCGATTTCCATTCTAAATGTTTTTTTTCTTTGTCTGAATTTCTCACTTCCTGTTTCTTCTCAATAAACTTCACACCATCATCCGAGTCGTGTTTAGTCAGCCAGAACAGCTTACTGAACAGCTTACTTAGGAGGAACAGGAAGTGAGAAATTCAGACAAAGAAAACAAAGGAAAAAAACATTTAGAAGGGAAATCGAAGGAAAAGGTAAGTGAACCAACAATGCACTAGCTTAAAGGAACCTATTTCGAAAATAAAAAATGAACCTTTACAACCCCTTTAAGCCAAAATGTATTCTGCTACATGTCTTTGGTAAAAAAAAAATCTAGTTAAGTGTATAATAATTGGTTTATGTGATCACGGACATATGTACGCAGATGATCATGTACAGATGTGCGCAGGTGATCACGGACCTATGTGTGCAGATGATCATTTGGACATGTGATTTTACTGTTACATATGTGGGGGACAGGTGTTTTTACTGTGTGGGGACAGTGTTTTGGGTACTTTGTGTGTTTTTATTGTGTTTACACTGTGGGGACACTAGGCTGGTGATCAGTGAGTAAAAATCTGTAAAAAACAGCTCATACTCACTGATCACTGTCGGCTGCAGCGATCCAGTCTCCTCTCCTCACTGACAACTTCTGTGTGAGGAGAGGAGAGCCGATCGCCCAGCAACCGGCTCTCTATTTACATGACATGATGGCTGTGATTGGACACAGCCGCCATGTGATCAGGAGGGCCAATCACAGAGCCCTCCTGCTGATCGGAGATGCGCCGTGCCCGGGTGACATGAGCGCATCGGGATTGCGCCGTTGCGTGGGCACACGTGCGCGATATCCCTCCTTCTGAGGGACGTTCCTGAACGTCCACTCAGAAGGAGGAAGCGCCCACCCGGCCGTATATATGCAGTGGCTGGGTGGGAAGTGGTTAAAGGTAGGAAAGAGAACTTTAAAAAAAAAACAATTGCCAAAAAACGAGTGGTGGAGGGGTAGTCTTTCCTTTAAGATCTAGTTGAAAGAGTGTGTGGAACTCCACTTTAACCACCTCGCGCCCGCCGTACGACTATGTACGGCCGCAAGGTGGTTCTTAAATGCCGGGAGGCCGTCTTTTTACGGCCTCCGCTCCTCCGGCCACTGGGGGGCGCGCAAGCGCCGCCGGCGGCGCACGCACGTGCCCGGCGCGTCACTGTAATGCCGATGCGCATGCCTGGCGGCCGCGATGTCCGCCAGTTACCCGCGGCGATCGCCCGGTACAGAGACAAGGACATGGATCTGTGTGTGTAAACGCACAGATCCATGTCCTATCAGGGAGAGAGGAGACCGATGCTGTGTCCCTTGTACATAGGGACACAGATTGGTCACCTCCCCCAGTCAGTCCCCCTCCCCCCACAGTAGTAATCACTCCCAGGGCACACATTTAACCCCTTCCTCGCCCCCTAGTGTTAACCCCTTCCCTGCCAGTCACATTTTTACAGTAATCAGTGCATATTTATAGCACTGTTCGCTGTATAAATGTGAATGGTCCCAAAATAGTGTCAAAAGTGTCCGATGTGTCCGCCATAATGTTGCAGTCACGAAAAAAAAATCGCTGATCGCCGCCATTACTAGTAAAAAATTTTTTATAAAAATGCCATAAAACTACCCCCTATTTTGTAAACGCTATAAAATTTGCGCAAACCAATCAATAAACGCCGATTGCGATTTTTTTTTACCAAAAATATGTAGAAGAATACGTATCGGCCTAAACTGAGGAAAAAAAAAAATGTTTTAAAAGAATTGGGATATTTATTATAGCAAAAATCAAAAAATATTGTGTTTTTTTGAAAATTGTCGCTCTTTTTTGTTTATAGCGCAAAAAATTTAAACCGCAGAGATGATCAAATACCACCAAAAGAAAGCTCTATTTGTGGGAAAAAAAGGACGTCAATTTTGTTTGGAAGCCACGTCGCACGACCGCGCAATTGTCATTCAAACCATGACAGTGCCGAAAGCTGAAATTTCGCCTGGGCAGGAAAGGGGTATATGTGCCCAGTAAGGAAGCGGTTAAATATAAATAGACCACTAAGGCCCCTTTCACACTGGGGCGGGCAGGTGTGGTGGCGGTATAGCAGCGCGATTTTCAGCGCTGCTATACCGTCGTTCTTACCGCGGTCGCTAGGGGGGTGAATTTAACACCCGCTAGCGGCCAAAAAAGGGTTAATACCACCCGCAAACCGCGGCTATTGCCACGGTTTGCGGGCGGTATTACCGCGGTGTCCCATTGATTTCAATAGGCAGCCGCAGTAAAGGAGCGGTGAACACACCGCTCCTTTACCGCTGTAAAGAAGCGGCTAGCAGGACTTTTGGAGCGGTCCTGCTAGCGCACCGCTTCAGTGTGAAAGCCTTCGGGCTTTCACATTGAAGGCTACAGGCACGAATTTTTCATGCGGTATAATAGCGCTAATATTAGCGCTAAACCGCATGAAAAACGCCCCAGTGTGAAAGGGGCCTTAGTCTCTTCCAGATAGCAGAAACTGCAGGGAGATTCAAAGTGCCATCTAACCATTACCGAAATATCAATTTTGAGCAGATTGGCCTTTTAATTTATCCAGCATATTTGTTTTTGTTGTTTCACTGCCAAGACAAAATGTGACATATTTGGATTGGAGCATGTTCAGTTTTTTAAATGAATTTTCACTGAATGTGTTTTTTTTTTTTATCCTTTGCAAAGAATACTCAATCATATGGAAGAAAAATAGTAAAACCTGACTTTTGCTCACACAGCTCATTCACTAAGCTAAGTTAAAATTCCCTTTGCAAAATAAAACGGAAAATTTATATCAAATATTTACCGTAATTTTCCTTTCCTGATGGACTCCATGGCAGCCTACGTGTGTGGGTTAATCCCGCCCCTCATACCTCATAGGACCCTTCTCCCATAAATCTTTGCTCTGAGGCCGTGTTCCATAATTTAGCCTACTCCAGCCACTGGGAGGGAACTCCTGCTGCCATGGAGTCCATCAGGAAAGGAAAATTACGGTAAGTATTTGATATAAATTTTCCGTTTTCCTGACAGACTCCATGGCAGCCTACGTGTGGGAAATAACTAGCCATACACACCTGGGTGGGCAGAGTGCTGGACAAAAGAAAAAAAGTTTAATTGGCACCATCAACAGACAAGATACGTAAACCACTACGCAGTAGTGTGCCATGAACGTGTTAATTGAAGACCACAAGGCCACCTTGCAAATAACTTCTGGAGGCACGTGACGTGATGCCGCCCATGATGAAGACACTTCTAGTTGAGTGAGCAGTCACCGCTTCTGGAGGCGCCAAGCCCTTGGCTTTATAGGCCCACTGAATGGCCTGAACAATCCATGCTCCGATAGATCTGGAAGAGGCACGCATTCCCTTATACTTCCTGTGAAAAGAATGAGCAGGTGGTCGGTCTGAAGGAAAGAAGCTGTAGCTTCAAGATACTGACTCAGAGCTTTTCCAACATCTAAGGGATAAACACTGGAATCCTTGGTAGATCTGAACGTTGGAAGAGCAATCTCCTGATTGTCATGAAACACAGATGCCACTTTGGGGTTTGAACCCAACATAGGAATTAAAAGTTTAGAAATGGCTCCTTGCATCCCTGAGAGCTGATTTCAGAGACCCTCTTGGCCAATGTTATAGCCACCAAGAAGACAACTATTAGAGAGAGTCATTTGACAGAAGATTGATCTTCATGTTCCAACTCTCTACCCAAGAAAAAATCCAGGACAAGGGGAAGATCCCAATTAGAAAAACTTGGCTCTGAGGTCAGCCTTATTGCTCCTCTGAAAAACTAAGTAAGAGGGTGTCTAGCCCAGGAAACACCCGTAAAGGCAGAGATTACAGCGATTTGGACTCGCAACGAGCTGACTGACAATGAGAGATCCAATCCTGATTGTAAGAAGCCCAGGATATCATGTATCTTTGGGTTATTGCAAGAACCTGCAGTGGAAGAGGTGTAGTCTGAAAACTTTTTCCAAATCCTCTGGTAGACCCTGTTGGTGCCTGTTCTTCTGGCATTTAATAGTGTGGAGATGGCCCTACTTGGACAGCCTAGGGCCTCTAACCTTCCCCTCTCAAGAACCAGATCATCAGATGTAGATGGGGCCGGGCATGGATGTAGAAATGCCCCTTGTGATAGGAGATCTGGTCTGGAGGGTAGAGGAACTGGGTCCCGGAAGCTGAGTTGCATCAGCAGTGGAAACCATGGCTTGTTTGGCCAGTACGGGACTATTGCCACTATCTCTGCTTCTTCCATCCTGAGCCTCGACAAAAAACGGAGAATGACAGGAATCGGGGGAAAGGCATAGGCCCTGTGGAACCGCCAATGGTCTGTCAGAGCATCTACCCAAAAGCCTGGGGATACCAAGACCTCGTGTAGTATCTCTCTAGTCTGAAGTTGCATGGGGAGGCGAACAAATCTACTTCTGGAATGACTCCCAGGGACAGGACCCACCTGAAGACTTCGGGGGGGAAGTCCACTCGTTGTCCAGAGAAACTCAACAGAAAATCTGTCTGAACGTTCGGGACTCCAGGGAGATAGACAGCTGTCAGGTTGGCCAGGTTTTTCTGGGCCCAGATCATGATGGGCTCTATTTCCTTTGACAGGGAGAGACTGCGAGTACCCCCCTGTCTCTTGATGTATGCGACTGCCGTTGTGTTGTCCAGTCTTAGGAGGACTGAGTCTCCTGCTGTTAAGTGGTGAAAGGCCTGCAGAGCGCAGAACGCTGCCCGGAGTTCCAGAACATTGGAGACTATCCTGTGAGAGGGAAAATTCCATATGCCTTGGGCTACTTCTGTCAGCCCCTGTTGCTGGCATCTGTAGTGATGGTGACCCAAGACACAGGTGCGATGGACTGACAATTGAGGAGGTTCCTCTGTTGTAGCCACCAAGGAAAGCTCTCCCGCATGGATGAGGTTATTTGGATAAAATGATCCCGAAGCCCTGGATTATACTGCTGGAGGAAACCCTTCTGGAAGGGCCGCATTTTCCACTGAGCCCACTTTACCATGGGTGTTGTTGCCACCATGGTACCAATGATCTTTAGGCATTGAGAGGCTTGGAGATGAGAACGACATTGCAAGCCAAACTCTGTCCCGGATCACTGGGATTTTTCCTGTGGTAACAAGATGGTGCTCTTGATAGCGTTGAAGTGTGCCCCGAGGAATACCAGGGACTGCGTAGGATCCAGATGGCTCTTTTCCAGATTCAGAAGCCAACCAAACTCGAGTAGAGTGGAGATGACCTGGGATCTGTGGATTAGCAACTGCTCCTTGTCCCGAGACAACAGCAGGTCGTCTAGATAGTGATACAAACGGATACCTCTGGTCCTGATCAGAGCCACGACAGCCAACAAGTTTTGAAAACACACGAGGCGATGTTGTAAGCCCGAAGGGGAGACAGGTAAACTGCAGACGGATTTGATCGACAGCAAAGCGAAGGTATTTCTGGAATTCTGACGCTATCGGAACATGGAAGTAGGCGTCCTTCCGGTCTATAGAGACAAACCAATCGCCTGGTTGGATTGCTTGACTGATCATGAGTAGTGTCTCCATCTTGAACTTCTCCTTCTAGATAAAAGAATTCAAGTGGGTTAGGTCTATAACTGGCCTCCAGGAGACGTTTTTCTTCAACACCATGAAGAGGGGCGAGTAGACCCCTTAAAACCTTTTGTCATCTGGAACTGGAATTGCAGCGCCCTGAGCCACAAGAGAGACAGGAGAATTCGCTTTTTCTCTTCCGAGAGAGGCAAGGATGCCGACTCGCTCTGTTTTAGGCAGGTGCAATATCATAAAGACTTAGGGGATTCTTGTCCACCGGAAGATGCCCCTTTTGAAAACTTCTGGCCTGAAGGCTGTTTTTTCTTCCAGGTCTTCTTGAACTCACGGCCAGGCCTATAGTAGCGAGCATTCCTTGCTCGATCTGAACTTTGCCTGGGCTGTGTTCTCTTCTGGTTTAGCAGACGGCGATCCTGGGGAAGGAACCCCGACTTGCCCCCTGTGGCACGGGTGATGGCACTGTCCGATATGTTCCCAAAGAGGGACGAACCCCCAAATGGAATCCTGCACCATGCCTGCTTGGAGGCAGGGTCAGCTACCCATGGGCGCAGCCACAAGGCACGCTTAGCCGTGACAGATGTCAGCATGATCCGAGCCACCAGGCGAATTATGTCTAGGGAAGCCCCACGAGA
The DNA here is from genome assembly GCA_029206835.1 of Rana muscosa. NCBI lineage: Eukaryota > Metazoa > Chordata > Amphibia > Anura > Ranidae > Rana > Rana muscosa. The sequence continues at coordinate 137,447,680 of CM055118.1, forward strand.
AAAGCCAACGTCAACCTTAGCCCATGAATAGGTGAGCTCCTGGCCAGTTCTTCCGAGATGCTCCTCAGAGAAGCATCTACGTCATCTGCCCAGACTTCCATCGCTTTAGAAAGGGCTGCGAGAGCTAGAGCTGGTTTGCAGGTCATACCCGTTGTAATGTAGATCCGCTTGAGGGCGGTATAAATTTTCCACTCCAGGCAATCCCTAAAGGAAACAGTATCCTACAATGGGAGTGTGACGTGCCTCACCATCCTCATTAGGGCTGAGTCAATGAGAGGAGCCGACTCCAGGTGTTTTACATCCTTGCTTTTAAATGGGTACATTTTTGATACCTTCATTAACAGGCAATTCTTCCTTTCAACACCACCCCATTCGTCGGTAATTATTGCGCTGAGTTCACCCAAAAAGGAGAAATTAGGGTGTTCTTTTTTGAGGTGTTTAAAATATTTCCTCTATTTGGAGGGTGCCTCCACTGGCTCTTCCATCTCAAAGCTTCTTTGACAGCTTTTGACCAGCTGTGGTACTAGGGCAAATTCAAAACCTGCACCAGGGTCATCTACCTCCACCTCACTGTCTGAGGCTTCAATTGAGGAATGGCTCGGCTGTGAAGGGCCTGGAGCCTTGAGATCATCCCTAATAGGGACTGACATAGTGTCGCCAGCAGGGTTGTGGGTATGACCAGAATCCCCTTTACTCAGGGACTCACGGACCACCTTTCTGACCAGTGCTTCCACTTGTTGGTCTCCACCCTCTCTTTCTTATGCGACTTTAGAAAAGCATCGCTTGCAGAGCGATTTGCCTTCAGGAACCTGGGCTCCGCATAACCAGCAGGCTTTCCTCACAGAGCGGCTGGAGTGGCGGTGAGAGTGACGCCCAGAGGTGGTTTTAGACTCCTATCTGTGGTACCTAGATCTAAAGGAAGATCTGACGTCTGGACCTTGAAGAGGAGTGACAACGTTGAGACCTAGGATGGTCTTTGCCGTGCTTTGGTGTTCAGACCTAGAAGAGCTGAGTGAAAAAGAAAGGGTTAAGAGCTCCTGAATAAGTGAACCCAAGCATCACAGGTAGAAAATAAATAAATCCTACCTGCAGCGCAAGGGTTGGCCACAAGAGGGCGGTGACAGATCCATGGCAAGGCAGTTGGAAAGTGAAATGAATCATTACAGCCTTATGAGAAACAGGAGTGACAACAGGCATGAGAGAGCACATAATAAAACATAGCCAGCACCCAGGGAGCCTGCAGCAAACAATTTACCTTGTAAACCAGAGCCCAGTGCCTGGATAAACACTGCATAAGCCTGCAAGTCATCCCAAGTAATAGCTGCTTTGACAGCTATTTAAATCTGCCACCGTTAACGATGTCACCGCCCCATAGCGGTTGCCATCCGGTGGCGGCCAATCGCATGCGCGACCGCCGCCGCCATTTTGGCGAAACTGCGCCTGCACGAACCAAGCACGGAATCTTCGTTCGCAGCTTGCGGATGCGCAGCGACTTCCTGAAACGGCGAGCTGGAACGCAGCTGCGCTCCAGCCACCGTGGCCACTCACTGGAGCTTGATAGAAAATAAGGAGACACACAAAACACAGAGATACGGCTGCCATATAAAAGGAATATCTTTGTACATTACCACCACCACGGCACAATCCGGACCAGAACCTGGGACTGGGGAGCTGTTCGCTCGACCCACCGCACGATCGGGCGTTTACAAAGCCTCCCGCTAATAGCTGGGACGTTTGGCCATATTGCCGCTTGCCTGCCAATGGCCAGGTTAGTAAGCTCTTCATGGTATCACATCATATCGCCCATGTCCACCTGCTAATAGCTAGGATTGCTGGACTGCAGAGAGGATCACCGCTAACCACCAACGTATCGCCGTGCACACCGCCAGGCCTGGATTACAGGAAAACTTCATGAAAAGGTAAGACTATATCTTGGTCCTAGGAGGAGGACAAAAAAAGGAACACGGCCTCTGGCCCAGAGCAAAGATTTATGGGAGAAGGGTCCTATGAGGTATGAGGGGCGGGATTAACCCACACGTAGGCTGCCATGGAGTCTGTCAGGAAACATGTTTTACTCATTTAGTAAATCAGCCATAATGCAGTCTAGTCTCATGTGTAGAGAGAACAGAGCAATCCACATAACTGAACATGACAGCGACCCGTCTTGAGTCTCTAAATAAAAAACGAACTTCAAAAAGCGTATCCTCACACCGGGGTTATGACAGGTCAGGGAACTTTCCAGCAATCAAACAAAAACTGCTCATGGATTCATTTGAACTCCTTACAATTTCTAAACATCAAGCTGACATTGCCAAAATGCTGTCATTTGATAAGATCGAACAAAGAACATTCTACCTCTCTGATGCTTTTCCAATCGAAACGTGACACCGGGAAGATTGTGATATATCAAACCAAATAAGACATAAAAGTGAAGCCAATTGAAAACATTTGAAAGTAAACATGATTTGATACCGCAAGGTAAGGTTGTTACATCTTTGTGCCCCCCAAAACATTGCCATTAGGGCTTGTGTACACCAGCCCATAAACCTCATGTCTGTGCGCTGGTGTGTGTTGTGTAGTGGCGGTTGCGAGGGCATTGCGATGGGACACATCACACTCTTTGCCATTTTTCTTTTTTTTTTACATTATGGAAGTGTCACAAAGTGGCAATTCATTCAAGTATATGCACCACACCGCAAAGGATGCAGCAAAGTGATGCACGGTGAGTTGTGTGTCTGCTTTTTAAATAGTAACATTTAATCAACCTCTATGGGGTTTTGAAGGCGACCAAACCAACTAAAGAAAAACATATTTCATTCAAATTTCATCTTTAATATTGAATTAAGTAAAAAATACAAAATGTAACCCTTTCATGACTAAGCCTTTTTCTGACATTTGTTGCTTGCAAGTTAAAATCTGTATTTGTTGCTAGAAAACTACTTAGAACCCCCAAACATGATATATATATATTTTAGCAGAGAATCTAGAGAATAAAATGGCGATCGTTGCAATATTTTATGTCACACTGTATTTGCGCAGCGGCCTTTCAAATGCAATTTTTAGGAAAAAATACAATTTCATGAATAAAAAAACCCCCAAAAGAGTAAAGTTAGCCCATTTTTTTTGTATGATGTGAAAGATGATGTTACGCCGAGTAAATAGATACCCAACATGTCATGTTGTGGAATGGCGACAAACTAGGGTACCTAAAAATCTCCATAGGCGGCGCTTTAAACAAAAAAAATAGAGTTACAGGGGAGGTCTAGTGCTAGAATTATTGCTCTCGTTCTGATGATCGCGGCGATACCTCACATGTGTGATTTGAACACTGTTTACATATGCGGGCGCGACTTACGTGTGCGTTTTCATTGCTGCGCGAGCTTGCGGGGACGGGGGCGCTTTCAATTTTTTTTTTTTCTCATTTATTTTATTCATTTATTTTGCCACTTTAAAAAAAATATATATATCTTTGATCACTTTTATTGCTGTCACAAGGAATGTAAATATCCCTTGTGACAGTAATAGGCAGTGACAGGTACTCTTTATGAAGGGATCGGGGGTCTAAAAGACCCCAAATCCCTCCTTTGCACTTCAAAGTATTCAGATCACTATAAACGGCGATTCTGAATACTATCACTTTTTTAAAAACCGGCGCCATTTGCAGCCGAGTAAACCGGAAGTGACAGCGTGACATCGCTTCCGTGTTTACAGAGAGAAGGCTGTAACAAAGCCATTTCCAGCTTTGTGCCAGTCTCTCTCTAGCCGTCGGAAGTGCCGGATCGCGGACCGGGTCTCCCGGTGGGACGGGAGGCCCGAAAAGAGCGGCGGGAGGAGGGAGTCCCCCCCGCCGCATCGGTTATTATCCTTGAAGAGCCGACGGCCCGCTCTAAAAAACTGTACCGAGATGCTTGCAGCTGCAGGCATCATCCCGGTATAACCCCCTAAAGCCGAGGCCGCATATCTGTGTACGCTCGGCGGGAAAGAGTTAATACCACAAAATGGTCGCAAATGGCCACAGTTAGCTTATGTACGGTCGACATCAATTAATAAATACATGTTGGGTGGTACTCCCCAAAACCATTGCATTGTATAGTTCTAGTTTTCCACATAGTCGCTTGCTTAACCACTTCAGCCTGGAAGGACTTGTCCCCTTAATGACAAGGCCATTTTTTGCGATACGCCACTGCGTCGCTTTAACTGACATTTGCGCGGTCATGCAATGCTGTACCTAAACAAAATTGATGTCCTTTTTTACCCACAAATAGAGCTTTCTTTTGGCGGTATTTGTTTGATCACCTCTGCGTTTTTTGTTTTTTTTGCACTATAAACAAAAAAAGACCAACAATTAAAAAAAAAAAAAATTTTTTTTTTTTACTTTCTGCTATAATACATATCCCCCCCAAAAAATACAAAAAAAACGAATTTATTCATCAGTTTAGGCCGATATATATGTTCTTCTACATATTTTTGGTAAACAAAATCGCAATAGGCGTATATTGATTGGTTTTTGCAAAAGTTATCTACGGATAGATTTAGGGACTTTTATTTATTTTTTATGCTTTTTACTGGTAATGGCGGCGATTTTTAGCAGGACTGCGACATTGCGGCGGACAAATCTGACCTCAAATTACACTCTAAAAGACTCTGCATGTCTCCTCTGGGCTCCACTGAATGTATCGCGGTGCACATCGCATTGCAATACATCCCTTCCCGGCTATGGTAGCCAGGGAAAGTGACAGGCTGACCTGGAAGTGACGTCATACACGTTGCTTTCCCAGTCACAGCAAAAAGGGGAGGAGAGCCAATGTGTGTCAACTCTCCTCTCTCCCCTCCACCTGCCGGCACCCACCATGTCAGTCCCGGGCCCGCAGATAGGCAAGCGGAACACAGAATACATGGTGGGGAAACGCATGCACCAGTACCTGGGGTGTGTGGAAGCAATCCGTCCGAATGCTTCTACCTGACAGGCAGGAGTTTGCCTGTCAGTCTCACACACAATCCCAGTGTGTGAAACCCCCCCCCCCCCCTGCTGTCAAGTCTGTACGAGGCTAAACACTCTTTCACTTTATCTAGACTTAGGCCATGCTACACACAGCCAAAAAAGTAATTATTGTACACAAGATATGTGTAGCACAACCAGTCAACCCGCCCCCCGCTCCAAGCATACAGTCATTTTTGCCTATGAGTAATCATAGCCAGCATTACAGTATACACAGAGAAGAAGTCTGCAGCTGTCAAAAAAGCAGTCTGAATCAGTGTTTATAAACAAAACTGCTCCAGACCAATATTAAACAAGGATACAATGAAACATTTGTGTCTTTCTTTTCCTTCATCTGCAGATCAAAGAGATGAACTTAGATCTGCAGATGATGTCAGTTACAACAGTTTGTTTTATTTTAATAGACCCAATCGGTCCGCCCGCATGTAAGGACCCTTAGTGTAATTTTAAGGGCCCTTTCACACTGATCTGTATATGTTCAGTTTTTGCTAAACCAAAAGTAGAAAAAAAATGCATGACCATAAATCCTATAGAACTCTTCCCACCTGTCAGGTGTAGGCCAAGTGTGTTTTGGCAGTCCTGCATTGTGCATTTTTGATGCATGTATGGTGCAGCAAAAATGCATCAAAAATACACCCTTGGTTACATTTTTGAGTCACATGCATAACGTACCGTTAACAAGCTAAAAGCGATTTTGCGTATTTTTGCAAAGGAGCAGTGTGAAGCCTGAACAAGTCAAATTACAGAAGAAAATGCACACCATTTATGTGCAGTAACACAATTATTAAACTAACACTGCTCAAAAAAAAAAAAGTGTGTTTTGTTTAGTTTTGTTGTGTTTTATTGTCTAAAGCCGGCCATACACAGAGCAAATTTCTTCCCTGCAACCACAGTGATAGTATTGATGCGGGAATACCTCCTGCCGGGCTAGCGGCTTCTAGGGATAATCGCAAGAGAATCTGGCAGGCTGGTTGTACCGAAGTTCATCAATCGATCAACTTGGTACATTCAGCCTGCCCATTAACGATTCAAATCTCGGCCGGTTCCTGCTGAACTAAGGATTGCAAAAAAGAAGCAGCCCCAAAATTCACCAAAGATCTACCAGACTTAGCTCAAAAATAAACACATAGGGATCATAGTGCGTTCTCTATAAGCTTTTCCTTTTTAAAAACAATAAAAAATATACTCACTTGGGTTAGTGCACTATTCCTGTGCACTGTGGTTTAAAGCATGTATAGTATATTCTCTTAAGAACTGGTCAGATCCTGAGCAGCACCATTCAGCCTGTTCACTTCCAGTATTTGCGTGATGATGTCACTGTCCCCAACTTTACGCATTTCGTCACATACACAAGTGACTTTCTCAAAGGATCTCCTTGGTTTTACTGCCCCCTGACTGCTGAGCCTCAGGTTACCATGGCCAGCAATCATGTCAAGTGCATGCTCTGCAACATAGTGTAATGCACACAGTTACAGTATGATACTGCAGGCTTTCAATGGTTAGCACAGTGAGTGAGGAGGAGACATATGGCCTCCAAGCTGTCTGTCAAATGCTTCTAAAAAGCAATCCACTGGCAGATGTCTAAACAAGGCCTTAGGGACTGTGCCAAACACAGAATTAAGCTTCACCAAGTTCCATTCTCCTGTCCAATGAGCATGTCCTTACTGGATGCTGATGTGCACTCAATGGACAGGAGCATAACTGCTGTCAGGGCCCAGCCCTGTTCTCAGGGAAGTCAGGCCCCTAGTTAACGATGTGTAAACTAGTTTCAGAGGGGTGCACAGAAGAGGGTTATCTGAATCATAAAGATAGATGAGTAGGTATAAGACTTTGAGGGGTGGAATCCAGTGGTGGCTGGTGCTCAACTTCTTTTGGGGGGGCGGCCCTAGGCCCCCCCAGCCGGCCACCCCCCTCCCCCAGCCAACCAACTACATAACCCAACCTCCCGGCGCTCGCTCGATCGATGACAACCCCCCCGTCGCCCGCCAGGCCCCCTGCCAGCCCCCTGCCAGCCCCACATATGCCCCATCCTTCGGCGGCTCTCCCCTGCGTTTCCTCCCGAGTCCCGGCAGTCGCTTCTCCTCCCAGCCAATCAGGAGTTAAGACTCGTGGCCAGTAAGGTTTCATGACCCGCCGATGGCTCGGTTCTCGCACCTCCCCGAGCAGAAAGCTGCTGACTGTTAATCAGCAACTCTCCTGCTCTGCTTTTCCACGCTCATTGGGGTGCTGAGCTGGAGGGGGGGGCTAGCGGCCATCTCAGCCTCTCAGTGTCTCGCAGAGAGGCTGAGACGCCTATCAGTCCAGGCACCTGGCGGATCCAGACTCCCAAAGTAGGGATGACGCGGTGCCTGGACTGATCTGTGTGACGGGTCAGAGGAGTGCAAAATTAATTGCACTCCTGTGACCCATAGGAGAAGCCCAGCCAAACCAGCTCAGGCTGGACTTCTCCTTTAAGCATCAAACAAATATAAGCTCAACTCCAGCTAACACTTTTAAATCAGAAATATGAGGCACGCATGAATGCAGTTTTGTAACCACTAATATATTATTAAATGTATTATTTTCATGCAAGCAGTTTATGTACGCTAGCTTGACTTGGCATCAGTATCTTGCAGTCCACTGTACAGTAGGGTGACCACATTTCCAAACTACCATTCAGGGACACCCTCGCTTCCCAAAAATCAGCTTTCGCTGTAACGAATCACAGCACAGTGATTGGACACAAGAGGCGGGATTTATGATTTCTCCAATCACAAGCAGGGGGTAGGGATTGTGCTTCTCCAGGCATTCCCAGCTAAGTACTGTCAGTGAGTAAAGCGGTGATGTGGTGGCCTTTTTTGGGGGCATTAGATTGGCCTGGGGGATGGCTGTGTCAGTTTCATTCCGGGACACTGTATTGTCCTGGAATGAAGGTGCCCGAGACAGACCTGCAAAATGCGGGACTGTCCCAGGCAATCCGGGACACTTGGTCACCCTACTGTACAGTCTGTATAACGAAGCTCATAAAGGGGAGGGAGAAGCAACACAAGGAGCCAATCAGGTGTGCAAGATGAAAGCTGATAGCAGGAGAAAGCAGAATGACAGAGAGATGAGCTCATCACGGTGCTGCTTCTCCTTACATTACCCAGTCACAAGGTATGGGTGGGTAGGAAACCTATAAGTGAAAGTGAAACTGCAGCAGAGAGTGAACAGGGCAAATCTGTGTACATTTTAGAACTGGAACAATATAAATATAAATCCTTTGGCAAGTAATACCTTATATGCATATCATGTGTGTATTCAACAGTTTGTCTGGCATTCAACTTTTAACATGTTTACATGATAAATAAAATAATGTGAAAAAAATAAGTAATTCATGGACTGGATACTATAGTTATAGATATTAACTCATACAGTTACCAGGATACATAATTTGTTACTTTTTTTTTCTCTCTCTCTAAAGTGCCACTATAGGATATTGCTTTTTTTAAATTCCCCAACCATTGTTACATTTTAACCAGTGCCCATCAGTGCAGCCTATCAGTGCTTTTAAGTGAAGCCTCACCAGTGCCCTTCAATGCAGCCTATAAGTGCTCATCAGTGAAGCCTCACCAGTGCCCATCAATGCAGCCTCATCAGTGCTCATCAGTGCCCATCATGGCAGCCTCACCAGTGCCCATCATGGCAGCCTCATCAGTGCCCATCAATGCAGCCTCACCTGTGCCCATCAATGCAGCCTCACCTGTGCCCATCAATTCAGCCTCACCTGTGCCCATCAATGCATCCTCATCTGTGCCCATCAATGCAGCCTGACCTGCACCCATTAATGCAGCATTACCTGCGCCTATCAATGCAGCGTAACCAGTGCCCATCAATGCAGCCTGACCTGTGCCCATCAATGCAGCCTGACCTGTGCCCATCAATGCAGCCTGACCTGTGCCCATCAATGCAGCATAACCAGTGCCCATCAATGCAGCATAACCAGTGCCCATCAATGCAGCGTAACATGTGCCCATCAATGCAGTGTGACCTGTGCCCATCAATGCAGCATAACCAGTGTCCATCAATGCAGCAGGATCTGTGCCCATCAATGCAGCATAACCAGTACCCATCAATGCTGCATAACCAGTGCCCATCAATGCAGTGTGACCAGTGCTCATCAAGGCAGCATGACCTGTGCCAATCAATGCAGAATACCAGTGCCCATCAATGCAGCATACCAGTGCCTATCCATGCAGCATAACCAGTGACCATCAATGCAACGAGACCTATACCCATCAATGCAGCATAACCAGCGCCCATCAATGAATCCTCATCTGTGCAGAGGAAGGGGTGAGCCGGCTTAAACATCAGAGACTGTTTACAGTCTCAAACCATTTCCTGTATGTTTTTGCAATCTCTGACCATCTCCTGTATTATGCCACATTCTCTGACCATCTTATGTATCATGCCCATGGTCTTTGACTGAATCCTGTTGCGTGTCTGTTGTCTCTTATAATGAATATTCATTGGATTTTAATTGCAGCCCTTTGGTGATGTCAGGGGCTGTACTTGAGGCCCCCATTTGAAGAAAGTTGACCACCACTGCACTAAACCATAGACAGGACACACCCTAATCACTCTGTGCACCAGGGGCCATGATAAGGCAGTACAGGCTGCCGCCCTGTACCGGGCCCATGTCCTATTAGTTCAAAAGGGGGCCCAGGCACCTGCCGAGCAGGTGGACTTGCTGTACTGCCTTTTGCAGATATCAATCCTCTTTTGTTCATCTCCATTGCAGCACTGCCGGCTTCTACTTCTCTCCCTCCCTCCGGCTGCGCTAGAGGGGGGTCGGTTTTAGCATCTGCGCCTCTATCCTGTCTTCAGTCTTAAATGTAAAACATCAAGGGTTTGTTTAGAACCCTGATATTTCACCAAAGCCCCCCAAAAGGGCAGTGAAAACATTTTAAAAATAATTAAAAAAGGACCTGTTCACATGTGCTTTGCACTCGCCACTGCCTAGCTACTGCCTTTGTTGCTCTGTGCTTGAGCTTTGAGGTGCACACCCTAATGCAATAGGCTGCACAGACCTGTGTTGACTTTACTTTTAAAGTCAAGGCAGTCCTCTCCAGCTTTTGTTAACCTTAAAGCTGTGATGCCCTGTAATATGCCCCAATATCAACATTCCCATCGCACATGTTCCTGGAATAGGCTCAATGAATACCGGGTGCTGCAGCAACAGCCAATTGGAGACTGGAGACATCACAGATCAATGTACATATTTGCAGCACACCATGGTTCGAATAATGTCCAAAAATGTTATTCAAAGCGATCACTTTACAAAGTGTGCACATGCCTGACAAAGGGCTCCTGCTCAGCCCCAATAATAAGGAAAGTGCAGGAATTGAGTCACAGCCTGTTCCAGCTTTCACACTACGACACAACAGAGGAGAACTTGTCTTAATAAATATTGGGCATTTGGACTCCAAAGGCTAAGGGAAGTTTCTTATGTAACCCTCTTCTGTTTTATGCTTTGGGTTTTTATTTTGCTAACAGATGATATGTTTCCTTTAAGGATGAATTTGCAGTCAGTGCACAGAGCAAAGCCAAACTGTGACGTTTCCCAGGCCAACATAAGGCAGGGAAGAAATAAATATGGCACTTGAAATAGTGAGGTTAGCGCACAGAGAGCTGTTGATGCCTTTGGGAATGGAATAGCTGTGATATAGTCACATGATGTGCTTTGCACGATAAACTGATGACTTAAAAAGTACGACCATGTGCAGAGATCTCCATCTGTCTACAGATCATTTTCTTTCAGTGGGTTTCCGAAGTCAGCATACATCACATCAGAAAAATCAAAGCTACATCAAATATGGTAGTAGCCTCGAGCTGCTAAGGGGCTGCTGTGATCTTTGGAGGGGTGTGCAGAGCAATACTTGCCAGGTACTACAGCTCAGTGATTGGAGGGATTATTTATGTTTATGTATAGATTTAAAGTGGAAAACCCCTGTAGCCCTTTCATGAAAAGAGGCCATTGAAGCCTCGAAGCTCAGGCCAAATTTAGCTACTTCATTGTGCGTCAGTAAACATGACTGTAACCGTATATATTAGCTTACCAAAACAATAATATTTTTTTTTTTATAACCACTTCAGCCCTGGACCATTTGTCAGCTTAAAGACCGGAGGTCTTTTTACAATTTGGCACTGCGTCGCTTTAACTGACAATTGCGCGGTCGTGCGACATGGCTCCCAAACAAAATTGACGTCCTTTTTTTCCCACAAATAGAGCTTTCTTTTGGTGGTTCTTGATCACCTGCGGTTTTTATTTTTTGCGCTATAAACAAAAATAGAGTGACAATTTTGAAAAAAATGCAATATTTTTAACTTTTTGCTATAATAAATTTCCCCCAAAAATATATATAAAAACTTTTTTTCCTCAGTTTAGGCCGATACGTATTCTTCTGCATATTTTTGGTAAAAAAAAATCGCAATCAGCGTTTATTGATTGGTTTGCGCAAAAGTTATAGCGTCTACAAAATAGGGGATAGTTTTATGCCATTTTTATTAATATTTTTTTTTTTACTAGTAATGGCGGCGATCAGCGATTTTTATTGTGACTGCGACATTATGGCGGACACATCGGACACTTTTTTGGGACCATTGTAATTTTTACAGCGAACAGTGCTATAAAAATGCACTGATTACTGAGAAAATGACACTGGCAGTGAAGGGGTTAACCACTAGGTGGCGCTGTAGGGGTTAAGTGTGCCCTAGTGAGTGATTCTTACTGTAGTGGGGATGGGCTGTGTGTGACAAGACAGTGATCACTGCTTCCGATTACAGGAAGCAGGGATCACTGTCATTGTCACTAGGCAGAGCGGGGAGATGCTTGTTTACAATAGTATCTCCCCGTTCTTGCTCACCGTAGGACGATCGCGGGTATCCCCGCGGCGATCGAGTCCGCTGTTCCCGCGGTCGGGCTCACGGAGCTCGCAGCGTGCATGCGTCCACAATGCCGCGATCTTAAAGGGGACGTACAGGTATGTCCTTCTGCCTGTCCGTGCCATGCTGTCAACGTAAATAGTCGTGCGCTGGTCGGCAAGCAGTTAAAAAAAATTTGATTTGTGAAAAATATAATAACTAATAAAGAAAAAAAAACTATATATATATATATATATATATATATATATATATATATAAATATACTGTATATGTGTATATATATATATATATATATATATGTAGCAGGTGGTTAAATTTAGGGGGAAGCATCTGAGTGGTAATTAGGCTCAGGTGCACTAATTGTTAGGTCTCATGGACCATTTCTATCCCTGGGAGATAGTACTGGTGTGTAAGTTCACTGGGGCCTATGGGTGGCGCTGTTGCCATGGGCCCGGGTTGAACCGCAGTACGAGGTTGTGTCCTTTTTGTCCCCTCTCGGCAGCAGTGCGGCCGGGCGGGGAACCTGCGGTGCCTGTCGGGAGAGGATATAAAAGGGGGCGGCCATCTTCCAGAGGGGTCGGTTCCGCGCTCAGGCACCTTAGGCCTGGGTGCGTGTGTGTCGCCTCCGGGTGCCCTAGGCCCGGAGGCCTGGTCGGGTTGTCTCTGGGTGCCCTAGGCCCAGAGACGGAGCTGCTGTTCCATCTCAGACACCTTCAGTCTGGGGTGAGGTACTTTGGAGAAAGGCCCGGAGCCCAGCAGCCTTCGGCTGGGATCCGCCGGGGACCGAGACTCCCAGGGATCTGCCTTGCGAGGAGACCCGTATCCAGGACGAGGAGGCCAGGGAGGTGACCCTTTCTGAAGACCCAGCGCAGAGTCTCCGGAGGGATGTTCTTGTCCTATAAGAGCTAGTTCACTAACGGAAGGAAGTGCGTGTTCTTTAAATCACAGTGGCAGTGACACTACGCACCCAAGGTCAGTAGCAGTGACTTTCACCTTTTTCACCCGGTCACTGGCAGTGACCAACCTCATGGTCTGTGGCAGAGACCGTGCGCCAAGCCTGTTCGTGCGGATCAGAGCAGGAGAAACCCAAATTCAAGTTTGTGCCTGGACCTCCTCCCACCTTATCTGACCTGTGTTTGTCCCAACCCGTCTGCTCTAAAAGAGACTGTTTATTGTGCAAGAAGGAATAAATAAGTGTTGGACCTTTCAGTTGGTGTGGACAGTTGCTTACTGGGGAGAATTAAAGACTTGTTTCTGACTACTGCAGAAACGAGGTCAGCACTGGAGGCTTTTTGACACCGGCTGCAAGCAGGCCCGAGAAACTAACACCGCTCAACCTCCCTATTCAGGAGGGTACAGGCTTGTGGTGCGGTGTGCCTCATTCTTTTCCTGCGGAGGAGCCAAGCAGAAGAAAAGCAGGTAAAGTCTGGGGTTGGTCCGCTACATATATATATACTGTATATATTATAAAGAAGTGCCATAAGTTTAGGGATGATTGTGAGTGGTACCTTTGTCCCATCAAAATGTAGATAGAGAGAGAGAGAGGCTAATTTGGACTTTGATGGTGCCATATATTAACTGATATTACACAGTCAAGGTTAAGATAATTACAAAAGTTTTTATTACAAAAATATATATAAGAACATATTCACAGAATAAAAATATAAATCATGAAGAGTTTTTGTACATCCTATCATCACAGATGGAACATACCGGTAGATATCATCCATATAATGGTTGCTCTACATGTTTCGCGGGTTTATATTAGCCGCTTCTTCAGGAGCTTTCTTTGATGCCCCCCTTTGGTAAGAAATGTGAATGAAGGCTGGGTGTTTCATAACAAATGTTTTTGTGTTTATATGAACTATGACCATGTGTACTCACAAAATGTACTTTATGAATAATATGTATATGTTTTTTTCTATTCTTATAGTTACATGACAATCTTTTCTGTATGCCATCTAATCATAGAAAGCTCCTGAAGAAGCAGCTAATATAAACCCGCGAAACATGTAGAGCAACCAATATATGGATGGTATCTATGTTCTATCTGTGATGATAGGATGTACAAAAACTCTTCCTCAATTGTCATCATTTATATTTTTATTCTGTGAATATGTTGAGGGAAACATGGAAGATTACTCACAAAAGGGGGTAACCAAAGGTCGGACTTTAAAGTGAAGGAAACAATAGAGGTAACAAAAAATATTTATATGTATTTGAGCAAAACTCTTACAAATAGATAAACACAGTGTTCAAGAATTAAAACCATACAGAGTGATACACAGTATAGATTCGGTCCCTTGTGCGTCTACGCGTTTCACCGTGAGGCTTCTTCAGCACGAACAAAATAACAAGAACAGAGAACAAGTCTCACTTTCTTAGAATGGACAGGATCTGGTATATAAACAACCAAATATCAGAGAATATATAGATGGGGAAACTTCCACAAGAAGTGTAGCAACAGTACCCTGTGTATCTGGAATTCTGCTCACAAGTCAGGTACGAAAAGGCAGTTACTTCCAGTGTGACAGATATCCACTATAGGAAATGCCGATTAGACACTAGTAAGCATATCACTCACAGTTTAGTAAGTGTAGAATATATCGCTTAATGGAGGCAGACATCCAAGGCACAAACCTTTTGGGGTACACAGACGTCAGGGTAAACAGCCAACAGTCCAATAAGGCGCTGGTAGAGTACAGTGAAAACCCGCCTTGTTAGTGGATCTAGACAGAGTAAGTATCACTGGACGTGTAGTGTATGCCCCCAGGAAAGGGGTAGAGTAAGAGCCCATTCACACAGGGGCGGCACGATTTGTCCCGCGACTCTGCCGGGCGATCTGCAGACGACTTCAAAGGTGACTTGCAAAATCACTTCTGTATTGAACTCAATGGAAGTCGCCCTGAAGTCGTCTTGAAGAAGTACAGGAACCTTTTTCTAAGTCGGAGCGACTTGAGTCGCTCCTATTAGAACGGTTTCATTGTACGGGACGCGACTTGTCAGGCGGCTGAGTCGCCTGACGAGTCGCCCCTGTGTGAATGGGGTCTAAAGCTGAACAAGAAAAATCAAGAATAATATTATAACTTCAGCTGTCTTTATATCTCAATCTACTGATCATGTTGACATTTTATTTTTTTACTAAGCCACTGTGTATGCTTTTTTTCATCTTGCTCAAATGACAGGTTCACTTTAACCACTTGCGTACCGATATACATTTTTGAACAGTGAAGTGGTGGACACTTATTTCTGCAGTGCCGTTTATACAGTAGGTCTGTACACTTCTGGTTATGGCTTGTTTATTTCATGTGTTTAGTGCACCATAACTAGGCCCCATGCTTTAATGCCCCTCAATACCAGCATGTTTTTTCATTTCCAAAAAATTGTGGCAAAAATTTAAGTACAGTAAAACCTTGGATTGTAAAATTCAGTCCAGGAACATGCTTGTAATCCAAAGCACTCGTATATCAAAGGGAATTTCCCCATAAGAAATAATGGAAACTCTGATGATTCATTTCAGAACCATTTATTCATAAGTCCTCCAGTCTATAGTCTATATAAAAAGATTATGGCAATGTGATAGGTTGCGTAACCATAAAATGCCCATCCAAAAATGGCAGCCTCCACAAGGGGATTAGAAGAAAAATCCAGCAGGAGCTACAGAGTATAAAAGAGAAGAGAGGCGCCTCTAAGTGTAGCAATATGGTTACATTTAATGAAGGTACAACATAACTCACATGATTAAAAAGGGCACATCTAAGTATGCAAACATCCGGGGTAAAGCTGTCCACATAGACCATTCTTCGCATCGCTGTCTCTCAAGCTCTCAGTCTGCAATTGTGATCGGAAAAGACTACCCTGCAGTAGAGCAATCAGAAAGCGAGGCCTGAAGCGCACGAGGAGCGCAGCATTGAAGGGATGACGTTGATGGCGGTGCGGAGGATGGTCTATGTGGACAGCTTTATCCCGGATGCCTGCATACTTAGATGTGCTTGTTTAAATCATCAACCATGTGAGTTGATAAATGTTGTACCTTCATTAAATGCAACCATATTGCTACACTTAGAGGCACCTCTCTTCTCTTTTATACTCAGTTGTGACGTGGCGCTACTTGTATATCAAGACATCGCTTGTTTATCAAGTCTAAATTTATATTTAACCACTTGTCCACCGCCCACTGTCAATTGACGGCGGGCGGAGGATACTCTCGTTCTGGGAGGACGTCATATGACGTCCTCCCTTTAAAACGAGCTAGAAGGCGCGCACTCGCCCGCCGCGTTCACAAGGCCCCGGTGCGCGTGCCCGGCGGCCGCGATTGCCGCCGGGCACCCGCGATTGCCCGGGAAACGAGCAGGAAAGTGGGTCTCTGTGTGTAAACACAGAGATCCACGTCCTGTGAGGGAGAGGAGGCTGATGGTGTGTCCCTTGTACATAGGGACAACCATCAGTCACCTCCCCCAGTCAGTCCCCTCCCCCCACAGTAAGAACACATTGAGGGAACATATTTAACCCCTTCCCGCCCCCTAGTGGTTAACCCCTTCCCTGCCAATCACATTTATACAGTAATCAATGCATTTTTATAGCAGGGATCGCTGTATAAACGTGAATGGTTCCAAAAATGTGTCAAAAGTGTCCGATGTGTCCGCCGCAATATCGCAGTCACAATAAAAAATCGCAGATCACCGCCATTACTAATAAAAAAATAAAAAAATAAAAATGCTATAAATCTATCCCCTATTTTGTACACGCTATAACTTTTGCGCAAACCAATCAATACGCGCTTATTGCGATTTTTTTTTTTACCAAAAATATGTAGAAGAATACGTATCGGCCTAAACTGAGGAAAATTTTATTTAAAAAAAAAAAAATGGGTATTTATTATAGCAAAAAGTAAAAAATTGTGTTTTTTTTCCAAACTGGACACTCTTCTTTTGTTTATAGCGCAAAAAATAAAAACCGCAGAGGTGATCAAATACCACCAAAAGAAAGCTCTATTTGTGGGAAAAAAGGACACAAATTTTGTTTGGGAGCCACGTCGCACGACCGCGCAATTGTCATTCAAAGTGTGACAGCGCTGAAAGCTGAAAAATGGCTTGGGCAGGAAGGGGGTTTTCGTGCACAGTAGGGAGGTGGTTAAAAAAATGGCTTGTCTTGCAAAACACTCTGAAACCAAGTTACTCTCAATCCAAGGTTTTACTGTAGACACCTTAGCCTGTCTACTATGTAAAAGGGGTCCTTTTGTGGGGGTTTTCTACTCACCTGCATTTTTATTTGACCTTTTCCCTTTATACAGTAGGAATAAAAACTTTTAAAAGAAAGCTCTATCTGTCGCAAAAAAATGATATAAAACGAATTTCGGTGCTGTGTTGTTTGAACGAGTATTTTCAGTCAAATTATCAGAGCACTGGAAACTGTAAATACACTGACTCTGAGTTCCAGTGCCACACTAGTTTCTGCGTGTGAGAATCTGCATTCCACGCTGGTTGGACAACAGTTGGAGAAGCTCCACTGGTTACTCTCCCAGGAGGGAAATCCCTTTTGTTCACAGAGGCCCTCATCTGGGTGGAGGCACTGCCAACTTTATTATCAGACCCATTCTTTCGCTTAGCGAAGATTTTGGCCCTCTGATTTATCTACAGTATTGGCGCAATAACCTGTTTAGGAAGGGTTATTTCTCATACCCCACCCACCAAAAAAAAGTGGTGTATGTTACCGGCCTCAAAATGTGAATTAAGAGAGCCGATAATTGTAGACGTGATGAGTTAAGGTGATCATCTTGGCGTGGACTGCAAAGAATCACACAAACAGCATGAGACAAGACCACTGGGTTTTATGGATGGAAATTGTTTGACTCCAGTCACATGGTGGGTGGCCTTATATAAACTCTGTTTGTGTACCTTCTCTGCCATCTACTGGGTCTTGATAGAATAGCAGGAAGGTATTTCTTTGCTAGAAATAAAATAAAATAAATGAATATGTACTTTGCTTTGGGGTGTCTGTTTTGTGACTATATAAACCCCAGTCCGTCACACTCTCCCCTCCTTCAGTTAATGGCTCCCGACATTAAACTCAATTGTTCTCTGAACACTGTTTAGTGATTTAAGTAACCCAGATAGGTACTTGTTGCCACCAAGGAGCTATGTTAACTACCTGGCATGTCATGGGAGTAGCTAGCATTGTAGGAGTTTGTACGGTGTGAATCTGACTTGGTATGTATCTTGGCTGACCTAGTGTGTCATATGTAAAGATCTCTTTAGGCTTAGCTTGTCTGGTAGATCTTCTGACAGGAGTTGAGTCATCTCCATCAACATCATTCTCCATTTGCATATCTTGGCTCACAGGTAAGTCTTGACTTAATGAGGGTAATTCTGCAGTGTCTAGTCCCACCATGTCTGTAGCCCAGATTTGGTCACCAACTAATGTTCCATCATTTTGTTCTTGTTCAAGATTGGGTGTGGTAGTTGTAGGATAGAACTCTTCAGCAGAAAGGGATTTTCTGTACGTTTTGAGAGTTTTGTTGAGACACAACACGATCATGACTTTCTGTAGTCTCTGGTATATAAGGATAATACCATCTTTCTTCATCTGAACATTCCTCCTCTTGGTCCACATCCATTCTGGTCTCCTTTCTGTTACTTGATTGTCTTCGTTTCATTGGTACTCGTGGAATGTGTCCTTCAATTGGTAGGTCATTTACTGGTAGTAAAAGATTTCTGTGCAGCACTCGAATAATCTTTTTACCACTTTCAGGCTGAATTTTGTACACAGGCCCATCTTTGATTCTTTCTACCACTTTGTGTACTGATTCTTCCCAGTATGAACGAAGTTTACCAGGTCCTCCTCTTTCAGAGAGATTTCGTACTAAGACCCTATCACCTGGTTGAAGAGGTGCTCCTTTTATCTTCTTGTCATAGTACTTCTTCCCTTTAGCAGATGATTTTTGGCTATTCTCGGATGCGATTTTGTAAGCTTCTTGCATTCTGGATGCCCATTTTTTGAGTAAATGTTGGTTGACTTTCTGATTCCTTTTCCAAATTTAGGTTGAGCATTAGGTCAATAGGCAAACGAGGAGATCTTCCATACAATAGAAAGAATGGCGAGTATCCTGTGGCTTCATGCCTGGTGCAATTGTATGCGCGAACCATATGTGGAAGATACTCTTTCCAATCTGACTTTTGCTCTTCCTCTAAGGTGCGAAGCATCTGTAACAAAGTACGGTTCAGTCTCTCCACTGGGTTACCCTGTGGATGATACGGAGTAGTTCTTGAATGAGAAATTCCTGCCAATTGTTGCAATGTCTGAAACAAGTTGTTTTCAAATTCTCTTCCTTGGTCATGGTGGAGTTTCTCTGGATAGCCAAAACGTGGTATGAAATCTTGAAAGATCTTTTCTGCCGCCGTTTTTCCAGATTTGTTCTTAGTGGGATACGCTTGTGCAAAGCGTGTGAAGTGGTCAACTATTACAAGTATATCCACTTCTCTACTGTGCACGAAAACCCCCTTCCTGCCCAAGCCATTTTTCAGCTTTCAGCGCTGTCACACTTTGAATGACAATTGCGCGGTCGTTGCGACGTGGCTCCCAAACTAAATTTGCGTCCTTTTTTTCCCACAAATAGAGCTTTCTTTTGGTGGTATTTGATCACCTCCTGCGGTTTTTATTTTTTGCGCTATAAACAAAAGAAGAGCGTCCAGTTTGGAAAAAAAAACACAATTTTTTACTTTTTGCTATAATAAATACCCATTTTTTTTTTTTAAATAAAATTTTCCTCAGTTTAGGCCGATACGTATTCTTGTACATATTTTTGGTAAAAAAAAAAAAATCGCAATAAGCGTGTATTGATTGGTTTGCGCAAAAGTTATAGCGTCTACAAAATAGGGGATAGATTTATAGCATTTTTATTTTTTTATTTTTTTATTAGTAATGGCGGCGATCTGCGATTTTTTTATTGTGACTGCGATATTGCGGCGGACACATCGGACACTTTTGACACATTTTTGGGACCATTCACATTTATACAGCGATCCCTGCTATAAAAATGCATTGATTACTGTATAAATGTGATTGGCAGGGAAGGGGTTAACCACTAGGGGGCGGGAAGGGGTTAAATATGTTCCCTCAATGTGTTCTTACTGTGGGGGGAGGTGACTGACTGGGGGAGGTGACCGATGGTTGTCCCTATGTACAAGGGACACACCATCAGCCTCCTCTCCCTCACAGGACGTGGATCTCTGTGTTTACACACAGAGATCCACTTTCCTGCTCGTTTCCCGGGCAATCGCGGGTGCCCGGCGGCAATCGCGGCCGCCGGGAACGCGCACCGGGGCCTTGTGAACGCGGCGGGCGTGCGCGTGCGCCGCTGGCGGCGAGCGCGCGCCTCCTAGCTCGTTTTAAAGGGAGGACGTCATATGACGTCCTCCCAGAACGAGAGTATCCTCCGCCCGCCGTCAATTGACAGTGGGCGGGGGACAAGTGGTTAAACTCATATCCTCCTTTGCTTTTTTCCAAGTGAAGATAATCAATGGATACTAACTCCAAGGGTGAACTGGTAGTAATCGAACCCATAGGTGCTCTTTCGTTGATATTTGGATGCTTTTGTTTGATGCAGTTGCACTTCTTCAGCACATATTCATCAATGTCTCTTTGCATAAATGGCCAGTAAAATCGTTCACGTGCTAGGTGGGTTACTTTGTCAGTACCAATGTGACCCATGTCATCATGAAGATTTTGTTAAGACCAATGGTTTTAACTTTTCTGGTAGGACTAGCTGTTTTCGGGTTCCAGCGTGTCGGTAGAGGATTCCTTCATCAACTCTGAGTTTGTTCCATTCATGTATCAAACGTCTTGTTTTACTGGTCATACTCTCCTTTTCTTTGTGGTTTGGAAACCAGTCGTTCTCCTTAAGCCAGACAACTTCTCTAATGTTGGTATCGTCTTGTTGTAATGCTCTGATGTTCTCCTGAGTCATTGGGCAGATTGTCTGTCCTTTCAGTAAATCTTCGGCCACATCACTTTCTGAGTGAAAAGTCAATGAAGCCACCCATAGTGCCTCTTCTTCGTCTACAGCTTTGCTCCCTTGCTACATAGCTGACACAACCTCAGTGTACTCAAATTCTTTGTGAGTTCCACCGGAAATCGTGACAGTGTATCCGCGTCTGCATTCTGTTTACCTGGCCTGTACTTGATATCAAAGTGGAAATCGGCCAACTCGCCAACCCAGCGATGACCCACAGCATTCAGTCTGGCAGTACTCAATACATATGTCAATGGGTTGTTGTCTGCGTAGACTGTGAATGTTGGAGCGTAGTACAAGTAATCTCTGAATTTGTCACAGACTGCCCACTTGAGATCTAAAAACTCAAGTTTACCAGAGTGAAGATGGTAATTGCGCTCTGCTGGAGTCAATGTTCTGGAGCCAAACCCGATAACACAAAGTTTTTCTCCTTGTCGTTGGTACAGTACAGCACCTAGGCCTTCATTGGAAGCATCAGTGTGTAATACGAAGGGTAGGTCAAAATCAGGGTATGCTAGTATTGGTGGATTGGTTAGCATGTCCACCAGTCTGGATACTACAGCTTGATGTTTGGGTGTCCATTGAATCGGTGTTTTGGATGGCACTTGTGTTTTGTTCCCATTTTTCTTTGTAGGTTTCCCCTGATTGTTTTTGGTAATGGATGTAGCAGATTCTTTCTCAGTGTTCTGCAAAATTTCATACAGTGGTTTAGCAAGTCGAGAGAAATCTTGAATGAAGGACCTGTAGTAGCTCAGGAATCCTAACAAAGATCTGACTTCTCCCACTGTTTTTGGTTCTTTCCTTTTCAAATGTAATACCGCTTCAAGATCTTTTGGGTCAATTTTTATGCCTTCTTCTGACACCATTCGTCCAAGGTATCGAATCTGTCGTTTAAATAGTTCACACTTCTGCGGTCTAAGTTTGATACCATGCTCGCGCATTCGACTAAGCACTTGCCTAATATCATTGACATGCTCCTGAAAAGTTTTGGAGTAGCAAAGTACGTCATCCAGGTATGGAGAACAACATTTGTCTCTGATGCCCCCTAGTACATTTTCCATGCATCTCTGAAAAGCTGCTGGGGCATTAGTTTATCCGAATGGAATACGATTCCACTCCAGGAGTCCCCAGGGGGTGCTAAAAGCAGTCAGATGTCTGGAGTCTTCATGCACAAAGCCTTGATGATACACACTACCCTGGTCCAGGATTGAGAACCATGTAAATCCTCCTAAGCTATCCAGCAGATCTTGTATTCTGGGTAGTGGATGTCTATCTGGGATAGTCTTTCGGTTTAACTCCCTAAAGTCAACACATAGTCGTAGGCTACTGTCCTTCTTTCGAACACAGACAACCGGTGATGAGTATGCGGAAGAAGATTTTGTTACCCAACCTCGGTCAAGAAGGTTTTGGATATATTCTTTCACTTCCTTGTATAGGGGTTTCGGTATCGAATTGTAGCGTTTCTGGATAGGAGTTTCATCTTTCAGATTTATCCTCAATTTCAGGTTAGGAATGCATCCTATGTCTCCCTCATCTCGAGCAAAGACATCTGATTCGTCATATAACATTTGTCTCGCTATCTCCTGTTCTTCTTCTGAGAGATCTTCCAAATTGACAGGTGGGTGCCACTTAACAGATTTGTTAGTGGGTAGCTGATTTCCAGTGTCCACTTGATTCAACTGGTTTACATGAAACGCCCTTTTCTTCTGGTCAATTCCCTTTCCAACATCTTTGTTTGGAGACAATGGTAGAATTTCAGCTGCTGGAGAAATGGTACCCAATACTGTTCTGGGCGGAAGGTAGATGTCATGTTGAGCACGGTTCAGTATAGGCATCTTCACCAGTTTAGAGAACCCATTTGGCACATCTACCACTGAAGGAAATAGTTCAAGTCCTTCCTCAACTGGATATTCTGGAAGTGGTTCAAATGGCATGATTCCTCCTTTTGGCCATGCTCTAATTCTGCATTTGACTTCACAGATCTCGCCTCCTTTAATCTGGAGTCCCTTCTTCCCCACTTTGACCATACGACTATCGGATATTTCTCCTGGGTCAGTTGCTTGACTGACAGCATTGACAATGTTATTCGCTACACTCTGTCTTACTTTCATAGCTTCACTCAGCAAGATAGTCAGGTTTTGGGTGCTGTTTGGTCGGTCACGGTTTTCTCTGATCAATTCTTCGATCACATTAAACCCAAGAATTGGATTGCCATTACAGCAGTCACTCACCAGCATTGGCACATAGATGGCTGAGTTTCCATGTCCACTACTTTCGAATTCCAGGCAGACTTCAATCCATCCGATGAATGGAATGATAGAACCATTTGCAGCTGTAATAGATAAGTTGTCATCACAAAGTAAATCTTGTATGTGCCTAATGGAGACACTGGGTAGAAACTCTTCTAACCATGCCTTCCCAACAATGCTGACCTGAGCTCCTGTGTCCATCAACATGTCAACCGGAACACCATTCATCCGACATGACAGTAGGCATTTTCCTCCAATTAATTGTGCTACGTGTTGTTTGAAGAATCCCTTCTCTTTTGGGAGTGTTCTAGTTGACCGGTGGGTGAATACCCTGTTTACCTTCGCACGGGACAGATAATTTGAGGTGGTCACTGGTTGTCCCTTCCCAGTGATCGTCTGTCGTTTCCCGACTGCCTTATTTTCTTCAAGCAATCAACCGTTCTGTGTCCTGTCCAACCACAGTAGAAACAGTGGTAGCAGTTCTGACTCTCTCGTTTAATGCCATCATCACACCTGGGTTTGCAGTGAGCTGTATCTGGAACTTGAACATTGGTTAGTGGCTTAGTCCTTTGGTTTCCAACAACAGGAGTTTGCTTCATCATCTTTTCCAGGTTCTTTGTGAGAGCAGAAACCTGTGTTGTTAGTTCTGTTAATGCAGTGTGATTTGCTCTAGCATCTTCCTCAACTCTCTTTTGCAAGGTGTCTTTTTCACTATTACCTGGTGTCTGTGATGAATGAACAGTAAGAGGTTTATGTTTAGGTGCACTGTTTAAGCGTCTCTGTCTTTCTGTTTCCTCATCAACTGATCTGGTGACCTGCTCTATGATAAAGTCATCCGTTACTGTCAAATCAGACACGTAAGGCTTGATATCTCGTCTAACATTAGAGTTTTTTTCGTTTAGTCCCTGATACAGTGTATGAAGGAATATGCCTTGCACCAGTTTTTGTCATAGTTAAGCTCTCGCCTATCATGTTGTGATGTGGACAGAACTTTTTGTTTTAACCCCACTAGCCTGTAAACAAATTGTTGTGCTGTTTCTCTTTCTTGCTGCATAGCATTGCTAAGGTCCTGAAATAACTCATTACCACTTCGTTCTCTCATATGTGACTTCAAAAACCTTTTCAATTCAGCAACAGTAAGATCATCTTTGTCAGTCAACATATCTTTAAAATGACCAGGTTTGATTATTCTCAACACGGTGCGTATCATTTCAGATTCAGGGAATTTTTCTGTTAGACCCTCGTCAATTTGTCTGCACGCGCTACTGTAACTCATGTCCGAACCATGATCTGAAATTACACCACCATGCATTTTAAATTCTCTACGTGGCAATAAAGCAACAACGTCAGTTAATCTCACCACCTCCGATACCTGTTCAGTC